>CM031376.1:1710088-2368729 GCA_018208015.1 Medicago ruthenica | reverse complement strand
AGTTCGTCCTCGTGTGTTTTCAAGAAGGAGATCTCGTGCTCAAGAAGGTTTTATCTTTCCAACCCGATTCCAGGGGCAAGTGGACGCCTAATTACGAGGGTCCATATGTCGTCAAGAGAGCTTTCTCTGGTGGTGCTTTGACTCTTACGACTATGGATGGTGATGAGCTCCCTCGTCCTGTGAACGCCGATGCAGTCAAGAAATACTTTGTCTAAAAAATAAAAGAACAGCTCGGTAAGTCGAAAACCCGAAAGGGCGGCTTAGGCAAAAAAGAGCGTCTCGGTGGATCGAAAACCCGAAAGGGCGGTCCAGGCAAAAATTAGAGACATCAAACAGAAAAATAATCATCCTGATAGGTCGAAAACCCGAAAGGGCGATCTATGCAAAAGTTAAGGATCAAAAGACAAGGTAACTGCATTGGTCTGATCTCTACTCACTTGAGGCACAATCAAATGTCAAAGAAGCTCTGAATCTGAAGCATCCAAACAGTGGAATTCAAAGTTGTCAGGGAGGATAGTGGTTATTATGTTCAATGTACCTTCAACTTATATTTACCATTTTCCAAACTTTGTAAGATCTGTGGAGCCATGCCATTGGCAGGTCCCCACTCTTTCAAATAAATTTGAGCCAGTTGCCTTTCATTTGGAATTCTCATTTATTCAGCTTATAAAACCTTTTCTATTTTTAATGATAGCATTTGAAACAAGATATTTTTCAAAAAAAAATCATAAATATTTTTTCATATCTTTTTGAAAAGCACAAACAACAAAACACATTTTCTCTGAACTCATGAATAAATGAAGGGTACGTCAACAGCTATCCTGAGAACGGATAAACTTTGCAGTGCTGAACATGGTCAATTGCTTAAAAAAAAAAAAATACAAAAAAAAGAACAAAAAGAAATATATATATATGAAAAAAAGAAAAGAAAAGAGCTCGGTAAGTCGAAAACCCGAAAGGGCGGCTTAGGCAAAAATGAGCGTCCCGGTGGATCGAAAACCCGAAAGGGCGGTCCAGGCAAAAATTAGGGGCATACAAAAGAATATATTCCCGGTGGACTGAAAACCTGAAAAGGCGGTCCAGGCAAAAATTAGGGATTCAAAAAAGAAGAAAAGCAAAAACAGAAAAATAAGCATGACCATAGAAGCACCAGTTCTTTTATCATGATTTTCGGATTAGCACTCTCCCCAGGAAGTGTTCACGCCATCAGTTGTTGCATATGTTGGGTTTTACTCCGTCTTTGTTTTGACATGTCCCCAGTGGCATCATCCCCATTGAAGGTTACCAAGTGTTTGTGATGCGATGTAGGGTCACTTTCCTTTTCACCTGCCCAATTTTGTCTCATCAAGTTTGTCATTCATACAATTATACAAGTCAGTCTTTCACAATTGTACAAGTCAATCCCTCATATAATCACAAGTCAATCAGTCGCACGGTCATACAAATCATGTCGTCATTCATTGCACTCATGCATTCATGCATACACACAGTCATGCACATACAATCAAAGCAAACGACATCATGGTTGCATTAACCACCCTGAGTCTTGCCCCAATTATCTTTTCCATATTAATCAATCTTGAAAACTTGTAACTTTCTCTTTCCCCAAGTGTCATCCCCAATGTGTCTGGTCCCGAGATGTCACTCCTTGTCGTCAATGGCAGTTCGGCAATAACCCGAACAGTTGGCATTTATCTACCTTTATTTCTTGTCGTCAATGGCAGTTCGGCAATAACCCGGACAGTTGGCATTTATCTACCTTTATTTCTTGTCGTCAATGACAGTTCGGCAATAACCCGGACAGTTGGCATTTATCTACCTTTATTTCTTGTCGTCAATGGCAGTTCGGCAATAACCCGGACAGTTGGCATTTATCTACCTTTATTTCTTGTCGTCAATGGCAGTTCGGCAATAACCCGGACAGTTGGCATTTATCTACCTTTATTTCTCGTCGTCAATGGCAGTTCGGCAATAACCCGGACAGTTGGCATTTATCTACCTTTATTTCTTGTCGTCAATGGCAGTTCGGCAATAACCCGGACAGTTGGCATTTATCTACCTTTATTTCTCGTCGTCAATGGCAGTTCGGCAATAACCCGGACAGTTGGCATTTATCTACCTTTATTTCTTGTCGTCAATGGCAGTTCGGCAATAACCCGAACAGTTGGCATTTATCTACCTTTATTTCTTGTCGTCAATGGCAGTTCGGCAATAACCCGGACAGTTGGCATTTATCTACCTTTATTTCTTGTCGTCAATGGCAGTTCGGCAATAACCCGAACAGTTGGCATTTATCTACCTTTATTTCTTGTCGTCAACGGCAGTTCGGCAATAACCCGGACAGTTGGCATTTATCTATCTTTATCTCTCGTCGTCAATGGCAGTTCGGCAATAACCCGGACAGTTGGCACTTATCTTTTTTTTCTTGTCGTCAATGGCAGTTCGGCAATAACCCGGACAGTTGGCACTTATCTTTTTTTTCTTGTCGTCAATGGCAGTTCGGCAATAATCCGAACAGTTGGCATCTACCTTTGTTCCTTTGTCGTCAGTGGCAGTTCGTCGTCAACCCGAACAGCTGACATTTATCCCCAGTAAAACCATGTAACCCCCAGTGGAGTCGGACCCCGTTTCTTTCAACAGACTTGGATATCCTTTTGGCTTGTTATCCCCAGTCGAGTCATCTTCGCCGTCTTGCATTCATACGTGCATTGCGAGCATTCAACATTACATACATAGCATCATATGCATAGCATTGCGTTCATAACGTTTTGCATTTTGAAACTGGTCAAAAATGGTGCACTTTGTATTTAAGTCTCTTCGACCCGTCGATTTTAAAATTTCACTTTTAAATCTCCGTAACGAAGAAACTTAAATAGGGGCATCTGTCATACCCCATTTTTGACCCGTTTTTATTTTTATCTCTCTCGTTTCTTAGGCCGGGAATTTTCGTCGTTTCGGACGAAATTTCGGCAGGGAGGTATTTTAAAATACCTCATTTTTTTTTTTCCGAAGGCAACCGTTTTTTAATTATTTTTATTTTTTATTATTATTATTATTATTATTTTTTACTTTTATTTATTTCTCTTCTTTTTTCTTTTTATTAGTTTTTATTTTATTTTGTTATTTTCGTTTTTTTTATTAGTGTGTTTTTTACTGTTTTGCTTTTATCAATTTTAAGTCATTTTTGGTCCATCTTTTTTCAGTCCAAAGCCCAGAGGGGCATTTCAGTCTTTTTTTTCGTTCACCCTTTTTTTTATTATAAAAGGCATGCACAGTACCCCAAGTACAGGGACCAGTCAGAATTAAAAAATCAACAGTACACAGTACCCATCATAGTCAGTCAGAACCACCACTCAAAATAGCCAAACCACTGTCAACCACCAACACCACCACCACTAATCCAAATTCCGGCCAGCAAAAAATTTCAAAAAACGTAAAAACACAATCACACAGAAACCATCACACAGATTCAAAAGCCTACAGCCAACCAACACAAAAAGCCAAAACCATATTTTCCTTCCTTTCTTTCCTCCAGGAACCGTAAACTTCAACCTCAAAACCAAAGAAAAATCAAAAAAGCTTCAAACACGAAACTGAACTCAAACACCACAAATCAAGATCGTACAGAATCGCAAGCAAAGCCCAGGCCATCGTGAATCAGAACCGAACTCAAACACCACAAATCACAAGCCAAGACACAACCGAACAAGATTAAAGCCTAGAATCGAACCAGAATTCAGGATCTAAGGTAGATTGCTCTTGCGATTTTAATTCTAGATCTAGGGTTTATTTGGTTTTTTTTCTTAAAACTGTTTCGGATTCACGTGTGAGAAGAAAAAGAAGAAAGAATTTGTGAGAAGAAAAAGAAGAGGGGACATGAGAAAGAAGAGGAGCAACGCGTGAGGTACAGAGGGAGAATGAGAGAAAAACGTGAGAGCAAGTGAGAGGATGAGAAGAAAGAAAGAGAAAGTGTGGTAAAAATGAATAAAAAAACCATGTTCTGACTTAAATAAGCACCTGAACCGGTCTGGTTCTTTCGGACCGAACCAGACCGGGTTTTTTCTCTGGACTCAGATTACTGGACTGTCCCTTGGCCCATTTCCCTTTCTTCCTTTATTTTTCTGATTACTACTCTTTTAATTTCTGCACCCCCCTTATTACTTCTGCACCCCTTTTCTTCCTCTCTATTCTTTTATTTTCTTTATTTATTTCTTGCACCTTTTTTTATTTCTTTTATTTTTAGCACTTTATTTATTGCTTTTAATTTCCAGTACTATGCATTTTTTATTTTTTATTTATTGTATCATATTTATTTTTTTGTCTTGCATTTTACATTTTTTTTTTATTTTATGCATCATATTTAATTTTATGCCTTGCATTTTTTATTTTCTTTATTTATTTTCCAGCACCATATTTAATTTTCCGTCTTGCATTTTATTTTCCAGCTCCATATTTATTTTTGTCTTGCATTTTTTATTTTCTCTTTTATTTTAAGCATCATATTTATTTTATGTCTTGCATTTTATTTTATTTTTTAGCATCATATTTATTTTATGTCTTGCATTTTATTTTATTTTTTATTTTCTAGTATCATATTTATTTTATGTCTTGCATTTTATTTTATTTTTTATTTCGAGTATCATATTTATTTTATGTCTTGCATTTTTATTCTCTTTATTTATTTTACGCACCATATTTAGTTATTATTTTTGCATTTCATGCATTATTTTTATTTCCTTTAGCATATTTACTTTAACGCAATTTTATTATTTTTGTCATTTATTTTATTGCTATTAGAATGTATCTAGGTCCAATGTAAATAAATATAAATGAGAATATGCACCGACACCACATTTATTTTTTATGCTTTATGTCGAGGGCGATTATGTAATTTGGACCGTATCCGAGGAAAAGGACCCTCACTTGATCCAACGTCATTTTGAGGGATCCGGCGTTTAGTTTTTCTCAGCATAACTTAGTCTCTGGACCTTAGGACTTAATCAAAACAATTTTCATAAAAAGTCAAAAAAGTCAAAAACTCAAAAATATTTTATAATCAAAATCTTCAAAAGAAGGTCAATCTTTTCTTTCCTTTTCTTAATCAAATTTTTTAATCAACCTTTAATCAATCAAAACTTGTTTTCTTCAAATTAAAATCAATCAAACTCACTTCTTTTATTTTTCTATGCCTTTACGGCCTCTCATCTTTCTTAAAACCTTTTTCAAACTTTAAAATCAACCAAAACCAATCACTCAGCTTTTTACCCCGAACTACGAGATTTTGATCCCGCTCGGGTACGTAGGCAAAAGACTTTGTCTTTCCAAATCAATAAAAATAACAAGAACCTTTTCCTTCTTTTAACTTTCATCACTTTAATCTTTCACACTTAAGCATTTATTTTACAAACAAATAATCATTTAGCATAAAGATAAAAATAAGCAAGAGGTTCCTATAGAGTACTATAGACGTTTAGGGTGCTAATACCTTCCCTTTGCGTAACCAACCCCCGGACCTTTGATCTCTAAAAAAATAGGGTTTTCGAACTTTCTCCCTTTTCCTCGGAAAAATAAAAGATCGGTGGTGAATCTTAAAATTGCGAGTCAACGCTAATTAATAGCTTGATATCCAAAAATCACCGCGACACCTTAGATTAGATGCTCTCTATAATTTTTGGGGGTTATCTTACTTTGTTTTGGATTGATGTTGCTGGATCTATATGATCATGATGTTGATATATTTATACTTTAAGATTTTATGATGTGACGCGAGATTATATTTGTCGAGATGTTTATTTCCGATGTGTTCTGTTATATAATTGATGAAATTTTTTTCATGAGAAATTAATATGAGATGTTTGACGAGTAGTAACACCTTGATGTTTGAGTTTTGACATATGAGGTGGTGGTGGATCTTCTTCGTGATCTCCCATGGTAAAAGTTTCAGTTACAGTAGGCTCTGGTTCAGTGTATTGTGTTCTGGGACTAGGATCAGTTGATCGAGCTAACCGGACAGCTCTCCGATTGGCCTTTGCAGTCTTCTCTATCTCCGGATCGTGCAACAAATCACCGGGTTGCACTCTACCTCGCATAAACAGCAAATGAATACCTTAGTAGCACTGCACAATACAAAATAGATATGAACTCAATTTAATGAAATTTTTTTTTATGTATAAAAAAAAGAAAAAATTAAATGACAGAAAATAAATTGCAGAAATCCTAAATAATAACTATATTGCCTTGTTGAAATAATTCAACAGTCCCCGGCAACGGCGCCAAAAACTTGATAGATATTTGGCAAGTGTACCAAATTCAATCGAAGTAATAATAAAATTCGTATCCACGAGGACCGTTGTTAATTTCGACTAAGCATTATTGTTATCAATTAGGATGTACTAAATTCAGGGTTGCCCTAGGCAGTTGAATTGAGCTTGTAAAATAAATTGTTTAAGAAGCAATAACGATTGGTTTTAAGAAATTAGAGAGAAAAATGGCTAAGACTTTCGACTCCTCTGAAGCTCTCCTATGGTAATTTGCACTCCTAATTCAATCAATGTCTATCTAGTTCAACGACAGATTAACATATTAATTCTACCCAATCTCTTGACCTAGAATTCTCCCCGCAAGTGACAACACCTTAATCTCTTAAGCGAGTTCGAAACCGTTGGAGGTTTTAACAGTCCGTTAATCCCTATGTCATAACCTAATAATTGTCTATCTCTAGCTTAATTACTTAGGTTAAACTTATTACCTAGATTCGAGTCAAGAGCCAGGGTTAGTGGTCATTCAATCTCTACGATCAATTTGCATATTCATTAAGCTAGGGTTAGTAGTCGATGATGAACATACAAAAAGCATTAAACACAAGGTAATATGAATAAAAACTAGACTTTCATTGATATTCAAAGGAGTTCAACAAATTAGGGTTCCCATAGGATTACATCAAATTCATCTAAGTCTCAACCACAAAGAGATTAGTTACTCATAGCTAAAGCACAAGATAACTAACAAGAATTAAAGGATTCATACATGTATTGATAACTGGCTATGAGTTTTCAAAGCTTCAGCTCCAAAATATGCCTCTAGGTCTCCAAAATCGTGAACCCCTAATTCTGAAAACGCGTGTTTCTTAAATAAGCCAGTGAAAATCGAGCGCCGATTACCTCCATTCGGGGGCCGATTTTTGTCGCAACATCAGTGGCGATTTAGCAGCAAATTCGGGCGCCGATTTCAACAAATCGGGGGCCGAATTCCAAATCTTCAAAACTCAATTATTTGTCCTTTTGTGGCTTGCAGCTCCATGAATTGCAATGAAAAACTCTAAAATTACATGAAAAAAAACTACTAAAAGAGTAATGACAGAATGTCATCACAACCCCAAACTTGCATCGTTACTTGTCCTCAAGGAACCAACTTAAAATGAAAAATAACAGTAAAGCAACACTTACCCCACCAATGATCGTGTCAAAAGTTCATCTCCCTTGTTAGCAAGTGATGAGCTAACTTGCTTGGTAACACATCCATTCCACAACTTCTCGCAACAATATTGAATATGACAGGGTTCACTCAGTCGACATGAAGGACTACTATATTACCAAAACTTGAAAAATTTCTAAGAATCAATCAAAGTCATTATCATGTACACACATTTAAGGACTTTCCAGGTTATAACGGGGCTTAGGTTAGAGGTGGGATCATTTGGGAAGTAGGTTTAAGAAAAACAAAGGAGTTAGACATCATCCTACTGATCTAAACTACACCACGCACCCCTAACATCATATCACAATTAAATCCGGGGACTAGAGAGAACTTTTAATGAATGAAGAAACTGATCACTTTTTTTTTTTGAGCTGCAAATTCAGCTTATTTTTATCATGCTTATTCTTTTGTTTCTTTTTAGCACAGAGTGATTCTCTTTTCTTTCTCTCGTACCCCTACCCCAAACTTAGAGTGTTGCTAGTTCCAAAAGCAACCCCAAACTTGAACTTTTCAATTATAACACACATAAACATGCCTAACTCCATCAAAATTTGGTGTACATTCCTAAGGTCTCTAGGCTTGTAATGTGGTTAGTCACCGAAACAAGGGGTCTAAATCCTAGTGGCCCAACTTGGTTTAAAAAAGGATAATTCAATATAAACAAAGGTGGGTCGCAAAGGCTCAAGGTACAAGCAATTTGCCTTAGTGTGTACAAAATGTGACCAATCAATTACAAAGAAAAATCGCAAATCTCAGAAATAGCATCCACATGGAAACACTCATATTTGTAAAAAATTGAAAAATAACTTTAGGCCATGTTGAAGCAGTATTTCATACAACAAAAGTAAGTATTTTCAATTATCGTCTCCTCAGGGATTGGTGCCTTACTTCGAACCGTTCAACAATCGATATTGTTTTGAGTTAAGGGTTTGTACGATTGGTTTCATAAACTAACGGAATGTAAATGCGGGAATTAAAACGACAAAGAATTAGGGAATAAAAGCGTTGAGATTAAAGTTCATCAATCTTGCAAAGAATGAAATAAATAAATCATGCATATGAATTTAGCGTTTTAGCGTAAATATCACGTATCGCTCTACAATATCATTGATTTCCCAAATGACATCGTGAGATCGATCGTATCGTTTAATCGACGATTTCCCAATCAATCAAACGATCCGAAAGCATTACGATCCGAAACTTAGTGTGATTATCAAAACCCAAATCCATTTCTAGATTTTCTTATTTTGATAGAAGATTATTCTTAAACATAGATTCAAAAGTATTTGTCAATATCATTTGAATCAATCATAAGAATGAAAAGCAAGAATAACTTCATAAACATATAAATTGCTAAACCATATATTCACATAATCATTCATTACAATCAAAGCTAGAAAGATTACCTCTAATCCCAACAAAGGGATGTTAGTTGCTCATTTTCATGGCAACTATGCAAAAGTGAAGAGAAAAGGTGAAGATACAAACCAAGTCTTGATTTCCCAAAGTCTTGATTGATTTCCACTATCCAATCACTTTTGATCTTTGAAGATCAAAGCTCTAGCCCTAATTACTAAGTCCTAAACTACTACTAAAGCAATCCTAACAAATTGGAAGAAAAAGTATCAAAGTTCTCCAACTGAATATATGCAGAAAATGAGCCAAAAAATGCTTTATAAAACTGAATATTTGCACGCTCGCTACAAGCGATGAGTTGGTCGCTTGTAGCGAGGAAGTTTAATGGCCAATAGGGATCCTCCACGTCAGCATGGAGCCTTAAGCCGCCCTTGGTCGCTTGAAGCGACCAGTCCATCGCTTGTAGCGATGAAGCCTTCAAAATCCCTGCCTATCCTCGCTTGTAGCGTGGCATCTGGCGCTTGAAGCGATGAAGCCTTCAAATTCCCTGCCTATCCTCGCTTGTAGCGAGGATGCTTGCGCTTGTAGCGATGGCTTTGAAACAAACTTCATTTCTTTGCTCAGCATGATCAAGCATGAATTTCCTGCAATAATAACATGGGGTAAGACATAGGATCACAAATATATCATTTTGAACCATAAATATGGGCTTATCCTATGATAACTTGTGAAATAAGTAACATAAGTGCCTTAATTAAATGAACAATTTAACTATTTTCAGGCACTTATCACACTCCCCAACTTGAATCTTTGTTTGTCCTCAAACAAAGGACACAACAAAAAGGAAACAAGCATTAACCATGGCTTTGAGCAAGAATGCAAAAGAATTAAAAGCTTGAAGCAAATAAGTGACAGATGAATGATTCAACATGAATGCGCAAACTAGGGTTAAGTTTTCTCATTAAACAAGATACATTCTACAAATGTGAACTAGTTCTAAACACACAACATCAAATCACACAATTCTTAACAAGCAATATGTTTAAAATTGAACCAAACCTAACACACTTCTATATAAAGTATATGAACAATTGAAATCATTTGTGAGGGTTATGAACACTCATCCAATAAACATGATAACATACAATCAAATTATGTGTCTATCTAATTATCATTTCCACAAGCATAAAAGGCATTGATCAAAAGGACTTTAAGGGTTGTAATTGGGCTAGGCTACAAAAGAATTGTCATATGTGGGATATTTGAATTCAAATGGCCAAGCAAAAGGAAACATTCAATCTAATTACAACTTCCTTCTTTCTCCAATACAACACTTGGTGAATTTCTTTCTTTTCTATTCTTGATTGATTCTTGACAACTTTTCTTTTTCTTTGAAATCTTGCAAACCTTTTCATTTTTCTCTTTTCTTTTTCTTGGTTTGCTTTTCTTTCTTTTTTTCATTTCTTTTTCTTTTCTTGTTGTCAAGATCAATTAACATCATTCACCATACATTGACTTAAATAAAACCTTCCTTTCTCCCCAACTTATTCCAATGATGCCCTAATCAAATGTTCCTTTGTTATTATGGCAAAGGTCAATAAAAACGACGGATAAGGGTTCAAAAGAAAACAACAATCAGAATTTAATAAAGAGTTAACTGTGACTGAAATTTTTTTTACAAACTCCGGCAATTTAAATAAGCAGATGAGCTTATTAAATTGACAGTTCACAGTTAACAATTCTGATTCCATTAGGCTCAGATGGGTTAACAGATACTCACTCATCTCACAGGGTAGGTTCATTTGGTCAAGTATTTCTCTCAATTTCAAAAAAAATTGCCTTGATCATTTCAATGCTCTTATACAAATTAAAACAACAACAGATTTAACATAATCTAACTGAGTTAAACATGGTATTGGTCTCCTGCATATATATACATTGGTTGAGGATTCCTCACATTTTTGGCTAGTTCTATATTGGTTCAAAACTAAACACATGCTTGCTTAAAAACTGAATAAATTAACTTGTGCGTGTAAAGAACTTATTCACATTAAAGAATATACCTAGAAAAACGAAAAAAACGAGTACCTTAGCTGCGCGCTTTAACACTCATTCTTATCATTATCACTCAGATGATTCACAGTTCAAGCATTGCTTTTGAATCAATCATATTTCTTTCAAAATTTGTTGGGATTTTTTCAAAAAATTTAAACATAAATAAACACTAAAGCATAATTAAATAATAACTATACTAACATGTTATACCCAAAATTAAATAACATAATAGCAAAAAGGGTACATCATCCATAATACATAAAACATACTCAAATTACAAAGCATAAATCAAAATGTTAAAGTACAAAGCAGAATAAATAAAACGAAAGGGAAAACAAATCAAGATCTGCAGCTCTGCATCAATCTGAATCTGTGGCCATGTCGTCCTCCGAGTCAGTCAAGTCAGCTGCCATGCGATCAATAGAGTTTGTAGCATATGAAGAATCATCACCCAGATCAGCATCGACATCTGCGTCATCATCACCATCGTCACCAGCATCCTGATCATCACCAGCACCAGCTGCCTCTGCCCCTCCTGGAAAGAATGGCCTGTCCCCAGGCCAAGCAATGTGCTCGGAGAAGAATGCAGGTGTCCACGGGCTCTGGCCACTGTCGTGCAAATGGCTCTGAAGCGTAGTAAGTGCCCGATGATTTGACGCATTCTGCGCCAACAAAAGAGAGCCCACAGTAGCTGAATCCCAACCGGAAAAGTCCAAAGGTGGAATGGTCGGATGGCTAGGGTGGCTAGTAGTCTGAGGTGGTGGTGGTGGCATATGAGAAGGTCCTGCTGAGGATGACGGTCCGGCTGAGGTATGAGGTGGTGATGGTGGGGCAACAGGTGCAGGTGCAGAGCAATACCTATTGATGTATCTATCATCAATAGGATTTTTAATCTCCTCATCAACTTGTGATGGCATATGAACTCTAGCTCTCCTACATAGACCCATAATCAACCCGGGAAAAGTCAAAGGACATTTAGGTTTGGCCGGGGGTAATAGTCCACTTTCAGCAACTATCCTCATCTCATTAGCAATCAGCCTAGCTACGTCCACTTGACGCTGAGTGAGGATGTAATGGACTAGGGGGGTCACATCTAAAGTGGTGGAGGAGGTGTGAGATTTGGGGCGAATGTTATATAAAATCAGGGTAAGGATTACCTGAGCCTCAGTGGTCATGTGCTCACGGAATGCTCGGAAAGGCTTACCTGAAGCCCTACTCACGTCATAACTCTTCCCCGCTTGGAAGATGTCCTGTGCTATGCTGCCGTGGTCCCAGTCACCACTCCTCTGACGTTCACAGAAATCACACAGTGCTGTGGGTGCAAGGGGATTATCTTCCTCAACCAGCTCCAAAGGCCTGCCCAGATATGCGTTGATGGACATGCGATCGAATGTGACGGTGCGCCCTCGCACATAGGTCGTGAAAGTAAATTCATCTGAAGGATCGGCGGGGATCGCGTTCGCGTAAAACTCACGCACTATGTCATAGTTGATCCTCCTCGGTGGTGTGCAAAGAATACCCCACTTCCTCTCTTTTATCACAGCTGCTAAATGTCCATATTCACCCTCTTCAGAAATATCAAATCTCTTCTCGGACCAGATGCGTCTTGTCCTCAGTTCCTCGTATCTCTCTTGGTTCCTCCAGCTGAGGAAACGAGCTGCATCGTGTTGTGGCACATTTGCTCGTGGTCGTGACGAGGAACTTTCAACGTTCCTTTGACGTTTAGAAGTAGTTTTAGGTGCCATTCCTACAAAATTGGTCAAAACAGATGATAGTCAGGTAGGATACAAGTCAAATGTCAATCAAAACACAAATAAAACAAATTCTGGGTTCGCTCGCTACAAGCGACAGCTTGGTCGCTGTAGCGACGAAACCCAGAAAATGCCAGGTTCGTGCGCTACAAGCGCTGTTCTAGCGACAGGACCCTTTTTCAAATTTCATGTTTTTCTTGATTCTGACTAACTTATAGCATGCGAAATCAACATCAAAGCTAAAATAAATGAGAAAAAATCACTTAAACTTCCTAAATCCTCAAAAACCCTAATTTATTTAAAAATTTTACAAAAGGTTTTTCCAAAATGTGATTCCTTTGAACAAAAGGATTAAAAGAGAGTTTCCCTAGTGATTTTCGTTCATTTACAACAGCTTACACAATATCTAAACATGGGTAAACATTCAGGGCATGATTTAATTCAAATTTCGTAAAACCCTAAAACCCTAAATTGTGAAATCAGCATGCAGGCATCATTACACAGTATAAAGCTTCTAATCAGTGACAGAAAAGGACGATAAACATACCTGGTTTGTTGATTTACAAGATTAGTGCAGGAACAGAGTGAAATTTTGCAGATTTGTGCAGAATGTGAGATGAACAGAGATGCAGAAATTGATAGAGTGTTTACAGAAGTTTAAAAGTTGCGAAAATATGAGTTAAAAAGGATAAGACAATAAATGAAAGTGGTTGGGGTGGCTGAAGCGACAGGTGTAGCCTGGGTAATATAAAACTGTTTTCTGATACGCTCGCTACAAGCGCGCAATTCGTCGCTACAGCGACAGGCAAAAAGCCCATCGCTACAAGCGTACTGTTGCGCTACAAGCGCAAGTGCAAAAACTGTCGCTACAAGCGACAACTGCGTCGCTACAAGCGACAAGTGTAAATTCCATCGCTACAGCGATGAGTTGGTCGCTGTAGCGACCATGACAGAAAACAGAAAAATAAATTTTTGAGTTCTAGCCACTATCCCAACATGCATGGATGAATGTTAAAAATCAAAATACTAATTAAAACAAACCTAAACAGTTGGGTTGCCTCCCAACAAGCGCTTGTTTTACGTCGTTAGCTCGACGCCTTTTTCGTTAGGGTGGCCAGAATGAGACGGAGATCACACCAGCTTTAGTATCCCTTTGAAGTGGGAGGAATTCCATGAACTTGAAGAACCGCTGATGTGGAGTCCATAACCTCCCTATCCAGAGTAAGCTGAGCAAGGACCATAAGCAATCTTGTACTCGTTCAAGTTCCACCTTGCTCACTTTCATCCCCTCATCCTTAGAAGTTTGTTCCTTGTTAAGAAACGATTCCGGTTTCTCAATCTCCATACTTTCTTCACTATCAACAACACTGGCCTTTTCAGTATCTGACCTTTCTTGAGGAGTTTCATTTTTGCGTGGTATCTCTAATTCTTCCACTAATGGCTCTATACCACATCCTTTAAACATTGGTTCTTCCTCATTCTCATCAACATCATCTTCAACAATCTCTCCACATTCCAAAGTGGATTGATTGTTGGTCTGAACATCCACATTTCTTGGTAGATAATTCATTTGAACTTGCAAAACCTCCAATTGGCATGACAAAGCTCTTAATCTTAGTCACCGAAACAAGGGGTCTAAATCCTAGTGGCCCAACTTGGTTTAAAAAAGGATAATTCAATATAAACAAAGGTGGGTCGCAAAGGCTCAAGGTACAAGCAATTTGCCTTAGTGTGTACAAAATGTGACCAATCAATTACAAAGAAAAATCGCAAATCTCAGAAATAGCATCCACATGGAAACACTCATATTTGTAAAAAATTGAAAAATAACTTTAGGCCATGTTGAAGCAGTATTTCATACAACAAAAGTAAGTATTTTCAATTATCGTCTCCTCAGGGATTGGTGCCTTACTTCGAACCGTTCAACAATCGATATTGTTTTGAGTTAAGGGTTTGTACGATTGGTTTCATAAACTAACGGAATGTAAATGCGGGAATTAAAACGACAAAGAATTAGGGAATAAAAGCGTTGAGATTAAAGTTCATCAATCTTGCAAAGAATGAAATAAATAAATCATGCATATGAATTTAGCGTTTTAGCGTAAATATCACGTATCGCTCTACAATATCATTGATTTCCCAAATGACATCGTGAGATCGATCGTATCGTTTAATCGACGATTTCCCAATCAATCAAACGATCCGAAAGCATTACGATCCGAAACTTAGTGTGATTATCAAAACCCAAATCCATTTCTAGATTTTCTTATTTTGATAGAAGATTATTCTTAAACATAGATTCAAAAGTATTTGTCAATATCATTTGAATCAATCATAAGAATGAAAAGCAAGAATAACTTCATAAACATATAAATTGCTAAACCATATATTCACATAATCATTCATTACAATCAAAGCTAGAAAGATTACCTCTAATCCCAACAAAGGGATGTTAGTTGCTCATTTTCATGGCAACTATGCAAAAGTGAAGAGAAAAGGTGAAGATACAAACCAAGTCTTGATTTCCCAAAGTCTTGATTGATTTCCACTATCCAATCACTTTTGATCTTTGGAGATCAAAGCTCTAGCCCTAATTACTAAGTCCTAAACTACTACTAAAGCAATCCTAACAAATTGGAAGAAAAAGTATCAAAGTTCTCCAACTGAATATATGCAGAAAATGAGCCAAAAAATGCTTTATAAAACTGAATATTTGCACGCTCGCTACAAGCGATGAGTTGGTCGCTTGTAGCGAGGAAGTTTAATGGCCAATAGGGATCCTCCACGTCAGCATGGAGCCTTAAGCCGCCCTTGGTCGCTTGAAGCGACCAGTCCATCGCTTGTAGCGATGAAGCCTTCAAAATCCCTGCCTATCCTCGCTTGTAGCGTGGCATCTGGCGCTTGAAGCGATGAAGCCTTCAAATTCCCTGCCTATCCTCGCTTGTAGCGAGGATGCTTGCGCTTGTAGCGAT
Organism: Medicago ruthenica; assembly: GCA_018208015.1. Taxonomy (NCBI): domain Eukaryota; kingdom Viridiplantae; phylum Streptophyta; class Magnoliopsida; order Fabales; family Fabaceae; genus Medicago; species Medicago ruthenica. The sequence goes on along the minus strand of CM031376.1, from coordinate 2,353,119 downwards.
GGCTTTGAAACAAACTTCATTTCTTTGCTCAGCATGATCAAGCATGAATTTCCTGCAATAATAACATGGGGTAAGACATAGGATCACAAATATATCATTTTGAACCATAAATATGGGCTTATCCTATGATAACTTGTGAAATAAGTAACATAAGTGCCTTAATTAAATGAACAATTTAACTATTTTCAGGCACTTATCAGGCCATAACCTTACAAGCTGAGGTTTCTGGAAGTTGTGGCTACCTAAGCATCTTTCCTGCCGTACACTTCCCTTTGAGATTTCATGCAAGCAACCACCTCCATTGAACTTTTGACAAACCAGTGATGAAGTCTTTGTTACTAACTGGTAAAATTCAAAACAAGTTAATTCATTGATAAAACAAAACAAGTTCAGATGCATTACAAAATATGGGGATACACTACAAACAGGACAAAATTCGAGTACGACTCTAGAAAACAAGAGAGTTCAAAATTACACTGAATCAAGTAAAACAAGAAGCAGAAAATAAAAACGACAAAGACATAGGACTACACAAGCTATCCAAGTCACTGAAATCCTCCGGGCCCCGACGGTGGAAACTGGCTCAGGTAAACATCGAATGAGTATGCTCAACCTCCTCATCTCTGACTCTGTGGTATTCCGCTCGAATGCGCTGTTCCCTCTCAGCTGCCCTTTGCCTTTCTTCCACAAAGTAGTTCTCCATGGCTTCCTCATCAGCAAATCTCTCAAAAGCATTGGTCCGCAGAGAACCCTGTCAATGCTGGTCTGCTGCCTGGAGGAATGGTTGCGGAAAGAATGGTGGCGGAAATCTTATCTCTGACGAGATATCTTGAGCCCAATTTGCCATACTGTACACGTACTCACTGAAATAAGGAGGAAGTGACTGCTACTGAGGCATCTGAGGTGCTGGGTCCTCTTCCATCATTTGTGGCTGCTCAGGCTGCTGCTCACTGGGACCTCCTTGCTGCCTCCTTCCTCTCTCAAAATCCGACTGCAGTTTCTCATACAACAACATTACTGAGTCGTTAATCGACCCCTGTGACTTGATGTAAATATCAGACGGCTCAATTGGTACATCCGCATCCTGACACAACAGATTAATTAAGCAACTGTGTCCCAAAGTGGTTTTCTTTGACGACACAGTATTCTTCAAACTTACTGACAACAACCTTCCTACATCGATCTCCCCATCAGAAATTAAAGACAGCAGAATAAATACCCTCGAAGTTATCATCTCAGCCGAACTAGAGGTGAGCTCAATGGTGGATAAAATAAAAGAAGCCCATGCTTTGTACTCCGGCAACAAATCTGCGGTGTTGATTCTCTGCGGCTTAACTGTCAGCCCTTTCCATCCTGTACCTTCTCGCATTAAACCATACAACAATTCGTCCCACTGTGCACGAGTGTCGGGCCAGTTCCTAGGATCCCATCTACGCTCCACGTCACATTCCTCAGGCGCTGTTATCCCCAAAACACGATTTATGTCACACGGCCTGTACTCAATAAGCTTTCCTCTTACTCTGGACACGTAGTCTTGCTCTTTCTGATCAAAGGCATTGGAAAAGAATTCCAGCGCCATATTCTTATTGCTTGTCTTCGTCACCATTTTGACCAGATTTTCCCACCCTCTTCTTCTGATTGTTGACTCAAATACAGGATAAGTTGTCAAATTTATAAAATCAAAACCTCTTTCTTTTGTGAACTCGTACTCCCTGATTTTGTGGTATCTTTCCTCTGATGTCTCAGATATTAACCTTATGTAGGGTGGTGGTTGGGTGAGTGGCTGAGTTTGTGGAAGGGTAGTGGAGGTTCCCGCAGGTTCCTTTCCTCTTCTTCTCTTGTTTGCGGCTAAGTTGGTGTTCTTGGACGTTTTTGGTGCCATTTGTGACAGAATTTGATGAAGGGTATTGAAAGTTGGGAAGTTAGGGTAGGCTTTTTGGTTGAAGTTTGTGAAGATGCTAAGGAAAGGATGAAGTGAATTTGGGATTTTGTGGTTCTGGCGAAAATTGGGCAGAGTAACAGTATGTGAATTGGAGATGAAAACACTGAGCCCTGCGTTCCATATTTATAGAAAAACCAAAATCGGGCCACGATTTCTTACCATCGGGCGCCGATTTTGTCTGTAACGGTCAAAATTTTTAAACACTGCTCAAAATCGGGCCACGATTGGTTCAAATCGGGAGCCGATTTGTTTGTAACGGTAAAAAATTTTCAAACTTCCGTAAAATCGGGCCACGATTTGTTGAAATCGGCGCCCGAAATTTTACGATTCAGAGACCAATTTTTGAACTCAAAATCGGGCCACGATTCTAGAACATCGGCCCCCGATTTTGAGTTTCCAGTTTTCGTAAAATCGGGCCACGATTTGTAGAAATCGGCGCCCGAAGTTTTACGATTTAGAGGCTATTTTTTTCACCTCAAAATCGGGCCACGATTCTGGTACATCGGCCCCACTCTTTTTTTTTTTGAATGAAAAATGGAAATGAACAAGAAAATTATACCTGACTCAAACAGTGGGTTGCCTCCCACTCAGCGCTTCTTTACCGTCACTAGCTTGACTGTAGACAACCTTTAGAGGTCTGTCAGCACAAGTCCTACCCTTTCAGTAAGTAGGTCACCACCAAGGTACGGCTTAAGCCTCTGAGCATTTACCTTGAAGGTGTTTGCCTCGTTAGCTTTTGCCAACTCCACTGCTCCATGTGGAGAAATACTTCTTATCACGAAAGGTCCTGACCACTTTGATCTGAGCTTGCCAGGAAACAGCTTCAACCTGGAATTAAAAAGCAAAACTTGTTGCCCAATGTTAAACTCTCTCCTCACCAGACCTTTATCATGATATTTTTTTTGTTCGCTCTTTATAAATAGCAGCATTTTCATAAGCGCTCAATCTCATTTCCTCAAGCTCATTGAGCTTCAATAGCCTCTCCCTACCTGCTGAGGCTTGGTCAAAATTGAGGGCCTTAATTGCCCAATACGCTTTGTGTTCTAACTCCACAGGGAGATGGCAGGCTTTACCATAAACTAACTGATAGGGTGACAACCCTAAATGCGTCTTAAACGCAGTTCTATACGCCCACAAAGCATCATCTAACTTCCTAGACCAATCCTTCCTAGAGGCAGCAACAGTTTTTTCAAGAATTTGTTTCAACTGCCTATTCGACACCTCTACTTGCCCACTAGTCTGAGGGTGATAGGGAGTAGCAACCTTATGCTTCACATTGTATTTAACAAGCACATTTTCTAAATATTTATTGCAAAAGTGCTTCCCCCCATCACTGATCAAAACTCTAGGGGTTCCAAACCTAGGGAAGATGTTCTTTTTCAAGAAATTCACCACAGTGTGTGAATCATTAGCGACACAAGCAATCGCTTCGACCCACTTGGTGACATAATCGACACAAACAAGGATATACAAATTAGAGTATGAGGAGGGGAATGGTCCCATGAAATCGATGCCCCAACAGTCAAACGGTTCAATTTCCAAAATACCATTGAGGGGCATCTCATTCCTCTTCGAGATATTACCTGTTCGTTGACACTTGTCACAGTGTCGGACGAATTCAAGGCAGTCCTTAAAGAGTGTGGGCCACCAGAACCCACTCTGTAGAATTTTTGCAGCTGTTCTTTCACCACTATGGTGGCCCCCATAAGCTGAGTTATGGCAGTGCCACATTATGCTCCTTGCTTCCTCACCTGCAACACAACGTCTGATCAAACCGTCAGTGCTTACCTTAAACAAATAAGGATCATCCCACAAGTAGTGGTTTGCATCCTTGAAGAATTTCTTCTTCTCTTGCCAGCTCAAATCATCAGGTAGCAAATTCCCGGCCTTAAAATTTGCCATGTCAGCAAACCATGGTCTTTCTTGGATGTTGAACAGTTGTTCATCCGGGAACTCAGCTGCTATGACCTTTTCTTTTTCAGTAACCTCTCTGTTGTCCAGCCTAGAAAGGTGGTCGGCTACCACATTTTCAACTCCTTTTTTGTCTCTGATCTCCAGATCAAACTCTTGCAAAAGCAAGATCCACCTCAACAAGCGGGGTTTGGAATCTCCTTTGGTCAACAGGTACTTTAAAGCTGCGTGATCTGTGAAAACAATAACTTTGGAGCCAATTAGGTAGGACCGAAATTTTTCCAACGCAAATATTACCGCTAGTAGTTCTTTTTCAGTTGTGGAATAATTTACTTGGTTATCATTCAGAACTTTACTTGCGTAATAAATTGCGTGGAAAAATTTCTCACGACGTTGGCCTAACACTGCTCCAACCGCGTAATCACTCGCATCACACATTAGCGCAAAAGGAGCATCCCAATCGGGGGCAATGATTACAGGTGCAGTGACCAACTTGTTTTTAATCAAGGTAAAGGCAGTAAGACATTCGGAATCAAATTTAAATTCAGTTTCCTTGACTAAGAGGTTACAGAGGGGTTTTGCAATTTTTGAAAAATCTTTAATAAACCGCCGGTAAAAACCAGCATGCCCCAAGAAGCTTCTCACCCCCTTCACATTAACAGGCGGTGGTAGTTTCTCTATAACCTCTATCTTTGCTTGGTCCACCTGGATGCCTTTCCCACTTATTTTGTGTCCCAACACTATCCCTTCAGTTACCATGAAATGGCATTTTTCCCAATTTAAAATCAGGTTAGTGTCGGTACACCTTTTTAGGGCAGCATCTAGGTGTAACAAGCAGTTATCATAAGACTTACCAAAAACAGAAAAGTCATCCATAAATACCTCAATATTCTTCTCGATCATGTCAGAGAAGATGGAGAGCATACACCTTTGGAAGGTCGCCGGCGCATTACATAGCCCGAAAGGCATCCTCCTATATGCAATTGAAAGGGTAAAATGAAAATTATTTCATATAAACGGAATTTTTTTATGTGACCTCCTAACTAATTTTGTCCAAGGGACAAACATAACACTTCAATGTAGTTAAGAGACATTTTACTAAGTCTTATAACAACTATTTAATTTGTATAAAGAAACCGTGTGTTTTATACATTATAAATTCATCAAATCCTTTTTTATTTGTTACATGCAAAAGGGAAAAATATGGCTAAACTCACTAACTTTCTTTATAGGCCAAATACCTCTTTTGATCCTTTAAGTTTGACAAAAATACCGGATTAGTCCTTTAAGTTCTTAAGTTTCAAATAAGTCCTTTAAATTGTTAATTTATTGCACCGTTACCCTTTTAAGGACCTATTTGAAGCTTAAAAACTTAAAAAACTTCAAATAGGTGCATTAAATTAACAATTTAAAGGACCTATTTGAAACTTAAAAAACTTAAAGGACTAATCTGGTATTCTTGTCAAACTTAAAGGACTAAAAATGGTATTTGGTCTTCTTTATATTACGATCCTCTTTGTTTCACTATTTTTCTTTGCAATGAACGCTGCTGGTAAGTCATTTTTCTTTATTTTACGATTTTATTCTTTACTTCTTACCTAACATTTTATCCCCTTTGATTAGTAACATTTTTATCTTCTCTTTTATCATTACAGCAATTCCTGAATGCCGTGAGGACTCCCATTGTAAAGCAAAACTTGAGTGTGTTTCCTGAGAAACCGCAATGTAGGAATTACAAATGTGTTTGTTTTAATTCACTGTGTCCCATGTGTAGGAATTACACATGTGTTTGTTATAATTCAAATAAGGAAAAAAAAAACGGTGGTACAATTCCTTAGGTGCTTTTCGTATGGTTCTTAACTAAATTCACCATGATTTCCTTAAATCCTTAATTTTCTCAAAGTTTGTTATATCCAAAACATTTGTATTTTTAGTTAAGAACCTTACGAAAAACATCTAAAGAATTGTACCTAAGTTTTGTTCTTCAAATAAATATCGCTGATGATAAAATGTTCCATGACATGTCATTTAACTAATGATTCGGCATTCAATAATTGAATTTGTTTTGTAGTTATTTCCCTTTAATAATTTCCAATATTTTGCGCTCTTTCATGATGGTAATTAAAATAAACATAGCGCACTAAATAATATTATTTATATTATCTTCTTTGTCTTTATTTTATAATAATATATTTACATTTATTTTAGATAATTGTAGGATACAATGAAATACTTAAGTTAAATAAATAATAAATTCAACAACTTTTAGTATAGTTTACTATTATCAAAATTGATTCAATACAATTAACAGTACATAAAAGATATATCCCCTAAAAAAAAATACATAAATGATATATATAAACAATGTAACACACAATTTTTTCAAATAGCGAGTATGTGTTTTTTTATTATTTTAAAACAGTTAATAAGACATTCACTAAAAGAATTCATGGTCATCTTTAATATGGTGACTACTAGGGTACCCATGAAAGAATGGTGGGTAATTTACCCCAACCAATAAATATTAGTCACATAACCACATTTTTAAGTGGTCACATATTTAAGTGGTCACATATTCTATTAGCCACCTTAGGACCGCCAATGATGCTCACATATTCTATTTGTCTAACTCCATTTCAAGAGTTCTTGAAGATTTTTACACTTGGATTATATGGTATGTTTGCAAGTTTACAGTCAAATAATTACATTTCCTTAAGATCTTCTCAACATGGTGAGATTGATAAAAAAAATTCTCTTTTCTGATCTAGTAATCTTGAAACCAAGAATTACTTCAACTTCGCCTAGGTCTTTCTTATCAATGTTGTTGATAAACAATGATTTTCTCATAATTTATAGCACGAATCTTTGAACCAAATATGAGCAAGTTGTCTACATAGAGATATATGATCGTGCAAATGTTATTTCCATATTTGTAGTGAATACATTTGTCACTTTCATTCACTTTATACTCATTCAATATCTTTAGGTTGTCAAATTTTCCATGCCATTTATTAGGAGTTTATTTTTAGACCATGCAAAGATTTTTCTAACTTGTTGACCTTGTTTTCTTGTCCATGAATCACAAAATCTTTTGGTTGTTCCATATAGATTTCTTCTTCTTGTTCACCATTTAATGAGGCAACTTTCACATCCACTTGGTGTACTATCAAGTTATGAACAACGGCTAATGGGACTAGCACCCTTATGGATATTATTCAATTGACTGGTGACTAAGTGTCGACGAAATCTATATTTTTCTCTTTTTGTCTAAAAACCTTTTCTCTACAAGGTGAGCCTTGTACTTATCAACCAAACCATTAGATTTTAGTTCCTTTTTTTCCAAAATCCAAATACAACCGATTGGTTTGCAACCATGAGGCAAGTCAACTAAATGTCATATTTCGTTAAACTCTAGAGAATCAATTTCATCGTTTATTGCTCCTTGTCATAATTCAGCATCCAATGGGGATATAGCTTCTTTAAAGCCAGATGGATTCTCTTCCAATATACAAACCATATAATTAGGTTTATACTCTTTAGCAATTATAGCTTTCTTACCTCTTTGAGGTTCTATAACATCTCTTACAATGTTTTCATAAGTATTTCTGATTACTGGAATGTGATCAGATATAGTGCCCCACTAGCTCCCCCACAATTCTTTATTTAAAGGGGTGTTTATTTACATAGAAATCGACATCGTTTAATTCTATGCTCACTTTAGCATTAAGGTCATAAAACCTATATGATTTGATATCTATAGCATACCCAATGAATACACATTCATAGGCTCTACTAGTGAGTTCAACTCTCTTGGGGTCTGAAATCCGAACATAGGCCAGACAATCCCAAGTTCAATAAATAAGATAAGTTGGGTTGTCTTTTCTTCAAAACTTCTTAATTAGAAGTTTTGTTCATAGACTTGGGTACTTTATTCAACATAAATTTCAATTTTTGTTATAAAAATTGAACATATCAAGCGTATCAATTTTATTTTTCAAAATTTACAGTCATCAATAAATATGATAAAATATCTTTTTATCATTTCTAGTTTTAGTGCCATCAAGTTTGCACATATCATAACTTATTAAGTTTAGAGGTTCAATTCTCTAAACACTGATTTATATGAATTTTTGGTTCATTTATTTTGACTGCAAAAAATAAAATTTTCTAATCATATAACTTTGGAATTAAGTCCAAGTTACTCAAGTTTAAAATTAAACGCTTGTTCATATGATAAATTTTGAAATGTCAAATATTAAAATCACACAACTTATAAAATAGAAGGAGAATTTAATTTTGAACATACCATCAAAGGCGCAGTCTTTTTCCCACAAGAATGCATGGTGCATAAGTCTCTCTTTAAGTCTGAGTCAACTCAGTCTTATTCAGTAGAAATCTGAAAAACATATTCTTTCTTATCCTTAGAGCATACATCACGTCCTAGAGAATAATTTTCTTTTCGGACTCAAATGGTAACTCTATATCTCTAACGCCAACAACTTTAGTGGTGTTTTGAATATTCTTACAACACTTTCTTATTTTCAGCAGTAGCATATGTTTTAAACATATCACGATCTTAGTAGATAAAACATGAGGCGCTAATGTTGATCCACCATTCACTTCAACCAACTAGATTGATTATACTAATAATAACAGTGAATTTCTCTTCAACCAAGTTATGTTGCGGAGCAACACTTGACATGTTTTTATACTTGCGATACATATGACTTGGTTTCGCACATTTAAATAAATTGTGAACCATTGTCATTTCCTGATGGTGGCTGCTGATTTCCAATATAGGACCTTTTTGGGGTTCCTACTCTCTTAGCAATTAGAGTTATTTATTCACAGTGCAGTTCTAATTTTTGAAAATAGTTTTCAAACAAATTCAAATCGCATATGTGAATTTTTTTAGTGTTGATGTTATAACAACAACCACTTCATCGTGTTCAATATAGAGATGCATTTCTATACCTTTTGTATCCTTCTTGTATTTAGGGACAATAAATTTAGTAATTTTTTTTCGGTAGACAAGGCAGAACGAAATGTATTAAAATTATTGGTTTTGGATTTCCAAATTCTATTTTGAAAGAGAATATCTATCGAAGTTGTTACTAGGTTGAGTCACGACCAGGTCGCTCTCTTTAAGACGTTTCGTGGCACTGCCCAAAATTGTGCAAGGCATACTATCAATCACGCCGCCTCCAGGATAAAACAAGTCCGACTACAAATGTGTGGTTAACTACTGCACTGTAAAAAAACGTTCAAGATTTACACCTCCAATATGGTACTTAGATCACTCTTTAATACTAAAATCATTCTAATATGGTATTGTGACAACTTTATTATGGTGCTAAGACCACTCAAATATGGTGTTATCACCATACTAATGGAGTTAATCACAGGTCTCCCCTGCGTGATAAAAGGAAAGTCATCAATATACATACTTGAGTTTGTAAGACCACAACTTGATAAGGGTGATGTAAATTATAGATCCAAACTCCAAGGAAAATTTGATGTAAATTCAGGATGGAAAGTTTCAGGATTAGCAATTGCATGCACTACATATCAACCTCAATTCAGAGACCATCATTGAGTGTTGTGTTAGCTGAGCTGAAACAACGTATTAGAATAGAATCCCCCAATGACAGGGAAATATTTATGCCAAAAAAGGGTCCAAGACATATCTATAGTGAATTTTATATAGCTCATCTGAAGCATTTAAATTCATTGATAGTGAATCTATGGCATATTCTTTTTTAAGGTAAAAGTGTATGTTTGAGTTGGGGGTGAGAATAGGTCAGAGTACTCGTCAGGGGTCTTTGACCCGACCTATTTAAAGCCCAGTCCGGTCTAACTCGTTTGGTGAATATGTTAGATTCTGATTTTTTAAAAAGTCTATTAATTTAAATAGGTCATACAAGGCTTATAAAAAAGCCTACAAAACCTACCAGATCGGCTCATATATGTGTGATTACATATACTCCATTATATTAATAAATTTTCGGTTCTTTCAAATTTCCTATGCCACAATTTATTTATTTATTAATTTGCAATTTTTTTACCATTTGGGATTTCCAATAAATTACAAAACTCTTGGTATTACTCTCTTATTTCAATTTCAACAAGTATGCATACTTTTAGGTATTACCCTCTTAATCTCTTATTATTGTCATTTTCTCATCTCATTCCAAATTACAAACTAGGGTACCTATATTAGCAAAAAAAAAACAGACAATTGGTCAAATCACAACAATAGAGCATCATAATATCCTTAAATATTGCTTCATGATTCTATTATTTCCTATTGATGAGGTGTGACATGTTTGTCGTAAGGTGTGCCCTGAATACCTTTGGGGAGCATGCAATTCATTGTAAAGAACTTTCCGGCTTCAAATACATGCAATACTTTGTTAGGGATGTCTTTTTTGATATATTCAAGCGGACAAGAGTATTTATGAAGAATGAGGTGTTTGGAACTTTTTGTTTGACCTATTAGATTGAAGATCGACACTTAGGTTAGCAGATATTATGGTGTATGAATGTGTAGGATGAAAACATGTATGTGTGGACTTGACTGGGTAATTTAAAAAAAAACTAAAAATATGCCAATTAAAAAAGTCTAAAGCAAAGTATTCTTTTATTTAATATTGTAATATGTGTCATCATATAATTTTTCAAAAGAAAATCTAAACATCAGAACCGTTTGGATTGACTTATTTTTATTTTATGAAAAAAATAACTTATACATATAAATAAACTTTGTTGTTAATTTATAAATTCCCAATAAGGAAAATTGTATAAGCTTTTTTCATAAACTACGTTGACAAGTTTATGAAAGATATATAAAAATTTGTTTATTTGCATATGATGTTTTATATAAACTCAAAAATAAACTAATCCAAATGGAGTAAAATTTACTTTTGCTTTTTTTTTATATTTAAAAAAAATTATGCGCTAAAATTTAATTAAAGTAAAAATAAAGTTAAAAAAAATGTGTATTGAAACAAATTATATAATAATAATAATAATAATAATAATAATAATAATAATAATAACAATAATAATAATAATAATAATAATAATAATAATAATAATAATAATAATAATAATAATAATAATAATAATCCAATGCACCGTAGTTATATTGTCTCTGTTCCACTTTCACCAATTCATCACACTCCAACATATATTTCTTTTCTTCTTGAGGTTCCAACTAATTTTTCTTTTTCAATTGTTATTTCCTTTTTCCATTTTGAGCTCTAAACTTCACATGCACCTGTGTTTTTTCTGCAAATAATCAACCTTACAATCTTGGCATCTTTCTCGTGAGTCCAAATTTGCTTTTTTTATATACTTATCTTTATTTATCGTCAAATTACGAGAAAGATGCATAAATGAAATAGTAGTACGTCTTTAATCTATTGTTTGTGCCTATCTCATAATGAACAGTAAATAGAGGATACATGAATAGGACAAATTTAAACTTCTTCCTCATTCCTGTTGACCTAATTTTTGGCTATAAATATGAACAACAAAACTAGAGCAAAAATACCTCATCATTGTCCTTTTAAATGCTATAAAATATTTTCATTAGTACCCTTTTTTATCAAACTCAGTTATAAAATGTTTATGTGAATGTTTAGTGTTATGTTAGTGGGTTCAAATTCTTTGTTCACTAAAGTAGAATTCATAGGTGATTTATTCAGGCTTTATTTAAAACGAAATTGATCGATTATTTGATTTATAATGTTATTCATGAAAGATTTATTGTAGAAATAAGTATGAATTTGGAAACAAGAACGAGAAATTATGTGTAAATAATCATGTTTTGATGTCATAAAAAATTTTAGGACATGTCACCTCAATGTTAAATGGTAACGTAAACACTTTTTAACGAAGCTGAATGAAAAATCGGTAACAATGTAAATTTTTTATAACTTTTTTTTTTGAGCAAAAATATTTTATAACTTAAAGTAACAATTTATCACAAAAAAATTAAACGACTAATTCATTAAAAAAAATTAAAAGACTAACTTATTACAAACACATGAGATAATTGGTCACAATTACATTAAATATTTCTTTTTTTTTTGCTATAACTTTTTTAGATGATAAAATTTCAAAAAAATGTTAAAAATGAAAAGTTATTTTGAGTAGCTTTTCACAAAATCATTTTCAAAAGATATTTTTTAGAAAAAATATGTGATTTTTCTTACGTTAAATCTTTAATAATGATCATCTAAGTCCATCTAAAAAATAATGATCATCTAAGTTAATGAATGTCAAAATTGGAAAATGCTTTTTGGCACGACAACTTTTGTCACACCAATTGCAAGAATTCCTCAACTCTCAATTTTCTCTCTTTTTAAAGTCTAATTCCAGCCATATCTCTCTTTCTTATTCTCCATTTAATTTAACTTATCACTTCAACGTTTTGTTTTGGTTACCACACTTACCTTTGATAGCAGAAAAATGGAATCACTAAGTTATGTATGATATGGCGTACGATGTGCACCCTGATGGTGTGGCTGTGTTGAGTTTACACTACAATATTTCTAAAGGATGTTTTGTGGCAGAAGCACCGCTGCAAACTATTGGTGGAAAATATTTTGAGGTAATCCATTACAGAGTCAATGCAATTCATATTGTGAAATAATAACAATTTAGTTTATATATTATTTTACTTGTGTCAGAAAACAATATTTTATCTTACTTGTGTCAAAAAACTAGCTAAAGAGTCAGAGGTGTGAGTTATATACACATGGTAGAGTATTCGTGCAAATGGTGCGACAAAGTTGTCGTGCCATATAGCACTACTCGTCAAAATTGGTTTTAATTTATAACAAATTTGAAGTATCTTCTATTTTCTAGTGACTCTCATAATAATCTTTTATGTGCGATGGATATCAATCCACTGAGTTATTCTCATATCTGTATCAATCATTAAACTCAATTAATGAGTACTCTAGTCCACTTTGATTTGGTTATAACAAATTTTTAATATAAAAATGAGTTTAGTTAATACAAGTTGTTCCACATCCAATCCACTTTTAGTTTGATCACTATATAGATATCAAATCAATGAATCCCCTAAATCATCTTTGGTCTTCACAAACATTTTTAAGTATAAACTAAAAGATTAAACACAATTTGCATGCAATTCTTTAAGTCGTGTAACAAGTTAATCTGTTAGAGATCCAATCATTGAGACGGACCCACAGGATAATGAGTCAGCACAAGAGAATGAGTCAGCATCACATGATGAGGCAGAGGCTAGTAATTCTGTTATGGATCCAAGAATAGTGGGCGTGAGACGTAGCACTAGGAAAAGGATTGAGAGTACTAGGCTCAAAGGCTATAAGAGGTACTAGAGGGTAGATAATCAGGGTGGAATATTTGTTATCTTTTCCTCTCTTTCTGGACCCATGTTGGGTACTTCTCTCTGAGAAGCTTTCTTCTTCCACCAATTATCCCTTTTCTTTGTTTGTTCCTCCATGGTTATACCCAGGAGTGTAATTGCTGTTTAAATCCAAACTAATACAAACAGTACTTTTTCCCCTTTATAATTTCTATTCATTACAATTTGGTGCTTTCATTGCAATCATGGCCGACGGAAACCGCTTCGATACCATTGAATCTCAGCTAGCCCAACTCTCTGATACTGTCTCCATTCAGACGAACCACCAACTCCGCCAGCTCACCGACACTGTCACGTCTCATAGTTCCTCAATCTCAGAGACGAAACTCGCATTGCAGCGAATGGAGACTCTTTTGACGAATCTCTCCCAGTCGTCCGTCACCCATGGTTTTCATCATCATCAGAACCAACCTTTCCACACTCGCAACGTCCGTTTGGAGTTTCCTCGTTTCAATGGCACCGACGTTTTGGCATGGATCTTCAAGGCTGATCAATTTTTCGACTACTATCGTACTCCAGATCCAGAAAGGTTGACGATCGCCGCGGTACACCTGGACCACGCGGTGGTTCCTTGGTTTCAGATGATTCAACGGGACACACCTTTCTCGTCTTGGCAAGAGTTCACACATGCTCTTGAGCTGGAATATGGGCCTTCTGAATTTGAGCAACCCAGAGCAGCCCTTTTCAAGTTGGCACAAACAGGTACTGTTAGTGAATTTTATCTGCAATTTACCAATTTGGCAAATCGGATCACTGGTTTGGATCCAGATGCTCTATTGGACTGTTTCATTAGTGGATTGCAGAAAGAATTGCAGAGAGAGGTGATATCCCAAAATCCATCCACTTTGGGCCAGGCTGTTTCTGTCTCCCGTTTGTTTGAAGAAAAATTTCAGCCCACCAAAACCCTAGCCCAATCCCACACTTCAAAAGCCCCAACATCCAACTTTCAATACCCGACCCGATCCACAAGTTCCCAAGGTTCTACATCACAACCAACCCAACGTCCCAATCCCACACCTATCTTACCTACACCGACCAACCGTCCGTCGCTGCCCAACCGTTCTGTCAAAAGTATCAGTCCTGCGGAGATGCAACTCCGTCGCGATAAGGGTTTATGTTACTATTGCGACGAAAAATTCTCCTTCCGTCATCGCTGTCCAAACAAACACCTATACCTGTTACAACTTGAGGATCCCAACCCTACTAGCCCTGATTCGGAAACCACCATTGAACAATCAGAACCCCAATCCCCCACTTCAGACAAACCCCATGCCGAACCCGACCTCCACTTATCTCTGAATGCTCTGAATGGATCTCGTAAACTGGGTACCTTACGTTTCACAGGCTCTATTGCGGGTAATTCAATCCAAATACTGGTGGATGGAGGCAGTTCTGATAATTTTTTCCAACCCAGGCTAGCTCATTTTCTGCAACTTCCGGTGGAACCAGCACCTGGATTCAATGTTTTGGTGGGAAATGGACAATCTATGGTGGCTGAGGGAAAGATTTCCAAACTCTCAGTTGACATACAAGGGCAGCAGATTATTTTACCGGTGTTCTTGTTACCATTTTCCGGTGCGGATTTGATTCTTGGTTCTTCTTGGCTTGCGACACTAGGTCCTCACATCGCAAACTACGCCAACCTCAGTCTCAAATTTTTTGCTGATGGGAAATTCGTTACTCTGTCTGGCACACCGGAGACACTTCCGGCTCCGGCGCAATTACATCACCTCCGCCGTATGCAGCGTACTCATGCCATCTCTGAGATTTATATGATGCAGTTATTTCATCTGGGTCAGGCTGAACCTTCTATTGAGCAAATCCCTTCCAATTTGAGTTCGGATTTGCATGACCTCCTCCTACGTTACTCAGAAGTGTTTCAACCCCTCTCCTCACTGCCTCCACCCAGGGCACAAGACCACTCTATTCCCTTATTGGATGAGACAACAGTGATTAAGGTGCGTCCCTACCGCTATCCGCACAGCCAAAAGGAGCAGATTGAGAAGATGGTCTCTGAAATGCTACAACAAGGAATCATTCAACCAAGCACCAGTCCTTTTTCATCACCCATCATCTTAGTCAAAAAGAAAGATGGAACTTGGAGATTTTGTATCGATTACAGAGCACTTAACATGGTTACGGTGAAGGATAGCTTCCCACTCCCCACAGTGGATGAATTACTAGATGAATTATATGGAGCACAATATTTTTCCAAACTTGATCTCCGTTCCGGGTACCACCAGATTTTGATGAACCCAAAAGATAGGCACAAGACAGCTTTCCGCACCCATCAAGGTCACTACGAGTGGCTGGTGATGCCCTTTGGGCTGTCCAATGCGCCTGCATCCTTTCAATGCTTGATGAACGAAGTTTTTCAGTTTGCACTTCGCAAGTTTGTCTTGGTTTTATTTGACGACATACTGGTTTATAGCCCTGATTGGGTAGCCCATTTGGACCATCTAGAGCGTGTGCTACTGACCTTGAAGCAGCAAGTATTGTATGTGAAACTATCCAAGTGCTCTTTTGGAATGTTGGAGGTAGATTACTTGGGTCATACCGTCTCTGGAATGGGTGTCGCTATGGATCGGGAGAAGGTGCGTATGATAGCTGATTGGCCACTTCCAATAAATGTGAAACAGTTGCGAGGTTTTCTGGGTCTCACAGGCTATTACAGACGCTTCATTAAGGGGTACTCACAAATTGCAGCTCCTCTATCAAATTTATTAAAAAATGACGATTTTCTTTGGGATGATCCAGCCACTACTGCCTTCAATAATCTGAAATTGGTAATCTCTACTACACCAGTTTTGGCTCTGCCAGATTTCTCCAAACCTTTCATTCTCGAAACGGACGCTTCCAACACTGGTATTGGGGCTGTTCTAAGCCAGGAAGGTCACCCCATTGCCTTCTTTTCCAAGAAACTTGGGCCTAGTGGTCAAAAGCAGTCTACTTATGTGCGTGAATTTCGAGCCATCACAGAGGCTTTGGCTAAATTTCGCCATTATTTACTGGGACATAAGTTCATTATTCGCACTGATCAAAAAAGTCTCAAGGCTTTATTGGAACAAACTCTACAAACACCGGAACAACAGGCATGGTTACACAAATTTATTGGTTTTGATTTCACAATTGAGTACAAGCCAGGCAAGGAAAATCAAGCTGCTGATGCACTTTCTCAAATATGTATGTTGGCTTGGTCAGAACCTCATAATTCTTTCCTTGATGAGTTGCGCTTAGAGATTCAACAAGATAGTCACCTCAAGGAGCTTATGCATCAATGCTTAAATAACACTTGTGCTGATCCAAACTACTCTGTCAAGGATAACCTTCTGTTTTGGCAGCAGCACTTAGTAATTCCAGACAAAAGCACACTAATTCAGAAAGTTTTGTTGGAATTTCATTCCTCACCTATTGGAGGACATTCAGGGATTTCCAGGACCATGGCTCGCATTGCTTCACAGTTCTACTGGCCTCACATGCGCCAACACATCGTTGCTTTTATTAAGCAATGTGTGATATGTCAACAAGCTAAGACTTCAACTACTGCCCCGGCGGGCCTGCTGGCACCGTTACCAATTCCCACACAGGTTTGGGCTGATATCGCCATGGACTTTATCACGGGATTTCCACCTTCAAATGGGTTCACAGTGATTTTTGTGGTAATTGATTGCTTGACAAAATACGCCCATTTCTTCCCTCTTAAGTCAGATTTTGATAGTAAGAAGGTAGCTGATGTTTTTATGCAAAACATAGTGAAACTTCACGGGATGCCCTCTTCCATTGTATCCGATCGAGACAAAGTCTTCACTAGTACTTTCTGGCGCCATCTTTTCAAACTTCATGGTACAACTCTTGCTATGACTTCGGCATATCACCCACAGTCTGATGGTCAATCTGAAGTCCTCAACAAATGTGTTGAGATGTATCTGCGTTGTATGACATTTGACAATCCTGTCAAATGGTCTAAGGCCTTGCCATGGGCAGAATTTTGGTACAATACCTCGTATCACACCAGTGCTGCCATGACCCCTTTCAAGGCTCTTTACGGTCGTGACCCTCCTCAATTGGTGCGAACAAAAGGAACAACGGATGACCATCCAGACCTGCAAGCTCAGTTGGCTGAACGCGAGGATCTCTTGTCTCAATTGCAGGTTAATCTACATAAGGCTCAACAAGTTATGAAGTTTCAAGCTGACAAGAAACGTCGTCATATGGAGTTCAATGTGAATGACCAAGTGCTTGTCAAATTACAGCCTTATAGACAATCCTCTGTTGCTTTACGCAAACATCAAAAACTCGGCCTGAGATATTTTGGTCCTTTTCCAATAGTGGCAAAGATAGGAGCTGTGGCTTATCGTTTGGGATTGCCAACTACAACTAAAATCCACCCCGTCTTCCATGTCTCACAATTGAAGTTATTTCATGGCCCTAATGTTCCTCCATATATGCCACTACCTCTGAACTAGGTCCAATTCTTCAACCAGCCGCACTTCTTGATTCGCGCATCATAATGAGAGGAAATACTCCAAGTCCTCAAGTGCTGATTCGCTGGGAGGGCATGGAAACAGCTGATGCTACTTGGGAAGATGAGGAAGAGTTCAAGTTAACTCATCCCAATTTTAACCTTGAGGACAAGGTTACTGTTAATGGGGGAAGTATTGTTAGAGATCCAATCATTGAGACGGACCCACAGGATAATGAGTCAGCACAAGAGAATGAGTCAGCATCACATGATGAGGCAGAGGCTAGTAATTCTGTTATGGATCCAAGAATAGTGGGCGTGAGACGTAGCACTAGGAAAAGGACTGAGAGTACTAGGCTCAAAGGCTATAAGAGGTACTAGATGCTAGATAATCAGGGTGGAATATTTGTTATCTTTTCCTCTCTCTTTCTGGACCCATGTTGGGTACTTCTCTCTGAGAAGCTTTCTTCTTCCACCAATTATCCCTTTTCTTTGTTTGTTCCTCCATGGTTATACCCAGGAGTGTAATTGCTGTTTAAATCCCAACTAATACAAACAGTACTTTTTCCCCTTTATAATTTCTATTCATTACATAATCTTTTTAAGTTCTTTTTTTCTTTTTAACAAGTTGGTCATTTTAGTCTATAAAAGTGTATGTCGCTAACTTTTAAAACAAATTTGTTACAGAAAAAATTGTGTCTATTATTTACACTATTAGGCTAAAATGGTTTGATTAGTCCATCCTATATACATCCATCAAATCATATGATCCATCTTGTATGTATTCATGCCTTATTTTGTTGCCAAACTTCAAAGGATTTATATGTCTTGATCAATGTAGACAAAATTTCCAAACATGTAAACCAGTCATAGGGATTCATATTTGTACACGTAGAATGAGGGATTCATATTAATTAGAGAAAAAAAATATCAGTTTACTTCAATACCAATTTGATTGATATATACATATCTAACATCGAAATTTAATTAGCCTAGATCAGCTTACTACTTTAATATGATTAAGATATGTAACAGAAGACCGGTGTTACCTTTGATAGGACTCAAATATGTCGTAGGGATAAATCTTGTGTCATCATTGGTGGCGTCGATGCATCCAATATTAAAAAAGACTAAGGTTTTGTTTGCGAGTTTGATCATTGTAGAAAAAAAAAAAAGAAAGAGTAAGTGGAAGGGGCTTTGGGGGGTTTATTTTTCTTCAAAATATAAAACTCTCCTCATTTGGGAAAACTAAAAAATTGTAGTAGAGGAGAGTTTTGGGGGAGTTTGGGAGAGTTTATATGAATTCTTCAAATTTAATATATGTTGTTATAATATTTTTAAAATTAAAAATATATTAATGATAAACATTAATTTATTACTCTCTAAAAAAAATACTCTTTCAAAAAATGTGAAAAATTTCTGAATTTTCCCCTATATTTCTATCCCCACAAAGCCCTTCATTCCCCTCCCCTCCAAACTCTCAAACAAAGCCAAAAGTGTTATTCAATTTTGACTATGCAATTAAGTTCATTAATTTTTTTATTATTGCAAAGGGTTTAGGAGGCGTACGATTATTATTGATGTCTAACGTTATGCGAATGTTTCACAAAAAAATTGAAATCGTTGATCAAATATTTTTGCACCCTCTTACAATTATAAGTATTGTAAGAAGGTACAAAAATACACGATCAAGAACTTTGAATTTCTTACAGAAGGCATTCATATGATGCTGTTGTTTTTGGATTTCCAAACTGTTGTATTTGGATTTCCAAATTTTATTTTGAAAAAGAATATCTACCGAAGTTGTTACTAGGTTGAGTCACGACCAGGCCGCTCTCTTTAAGACGTTTCGTAGCACTGCCCAAAATTGTGCAAGGCAGACTATCAACCACGTCACCTTCAGGATAAAACAAGTTCAGCTACAACTGTGCGGTTAACTAAAACCGTTCGAGATTTACATCTTCAATATGTTACTAAGACCACTCTTTAATACTGAAGCAACTTTCTAATATGGTATTGTGACCACTCTATTATGATGCTAAGACCACTCAAATATGGTGTTATCACCATTCTAACCTTTAAGTTCTCCAAAATATCAATATGGTACTACGACCACTCAAATATGGTGATACCACCATTCTAACTTTTTAACTTCTCCAAAAATGGAAAAATATCGAAAGAATATTTATATATACTGTTAAGATCATTCTTAATTCTGACGGGACATTATTATTCCAAAAGGGACTATGATCTTAAAAGTGCTTTTTATTCTGAAGGGACATATATTATCGAATGAACTATGTTCTTAAGATCTTTCTTAATTCCGAAGGGACATTATACCGAATAGGGACTAAAGTCTTAAGAACACTCTTAGATTCGAAGGGAGAGAAAAAGGAGATGATGAGAAGAGTAGCTCGTTAACACAAGCTGGATGGAGAAGAGAAAGAGTTCTCGACAACTCAATAGAACTCTTTGGTGTGATTTTTGAACTGAGAGAAGTCTTCTATTTATATAGAGATTTTGTAACTGTTTTAGCTAAAATAGCGGCAACAGTTATTCTAATGGATAAGATCAAAAGGAAACTTAACCACTAATCAGTTCAACATTTGTGGATAAGATAAAAAAGAAACAAGTCCACAAAAGTGGAGGAAACATACTCATTGGATATGAATAAAGGAAAGATAAGAAACTCAGTTGAATTCTTATTTTTATCACAAACAACATAAACTAAATTTATGAGAAGTGATATTCACGAATAAAAATAATAATTACTATTATTTTTATCATTATCAAGTATTTAAAATTAAATACCGCAATTTAAACATTACTAATGTGTGTGTTCTATTTTATGTGGGACCGCCACTCTCTATTTTTTTCAATTCACATCACACTCTCTCAAAGCCTTATTACTTTGTGTTTAATCTTTCAATTTCCTTTCAACTTCACATTAATGTTCCAACAGATGCTACACACCAACTAAATTCCTAAGTCTCATACATCTTTTATCATAATCAAACTAATTATTTGACTTAGATACGTAGTCAAACACAATAATACCCTGGTCTATTATTATAGTAGACATTGTGGAATCCGATATAACATATGATACCTCGCTAGATTGATTTGAGATCTATATCCAAGGCAACACTCGTCGTCTTTCTGTTAATGTTATTATAGTAATTACAGTATAAAATATGTCAAAATACCCACTGATAATGATCTTTTTTTCCTTCCGATGTTTCTATTTCATGAAGTACGTTCACCATGGATAGTAATTACTTTGTTGAAGGCTTTATTGAATATCTTCTATTTTTCATTTCTTATTTGCTTTTGGTTGTTGTTATAACTGCTTTGCTCCTACTTTGTTCAATGGGACATTTTGATACGACCTCGTTCGATGAAAGATTTTGTAAGCAAGTAGAGTTGCACTTGATTACATTCAACTATTTCTCTTTTCTAGTTTTATGGTTCTGTTTATTTCTTTTCCTAAATTTACGATTATGTTATTTCTCTAATTGCTCACAAAATCCTTCATCTAACGAGGTCGTATCACATTTTTGTGTATTGCAATTTGTTATTTTTTATTAGTCGTGTAAGAGAAGCTAGGCTATTTATCAGTTCATATTTGTGTTTATTTTATCAAAGTCATTGCATATACACATAGAGAAGTCAGCCGTCGGTGGAAATGGAAAAGCTACAAATTTTGAATTTACAAAGACCGAAGTCAGACAAAAACACTTAGCCTATGTTTGGATGCCCGTTTGCACCCTCAAAACCACGGCAATTCATTTCAAACTCACTTCTATTGTGCTAAAAAGATGTTTGGATCTTTTAGAGAGAAGCAATTCCTGCTGTTAGAATTGATTCTAGTCAACACTCCAATTTGTAGCTTTTGCGTTTAAAAGAATCAATTCTACCATAACTTTGATCTCTTGATATATCTTTCTTAATTACCTTTTACTTAATTGCCCATTGACTGATAACCAAATAGATCCTGCAACTATTGTCACGTTGTTTAAAAGAAATTAATGTTATGTTAGTATAATGCTTATTCGCATACACATGAATTTTGCAATATAACTCTAATAATTATTTTGTATTCTACCAACAAAAAAAATTGTAGTATAACTCTATAATAATATTATTTAACATTAATATATTATATATAGACATTTTGGTTAAGCTTTTTTGAATTCATTAATTTTTAAAAATTAATGAACAACTCTATGAAAAAAATTATACCAACATAAATTTAAATAATTATCTATAGTAGAAAAAATATAGATTTAATATTTTATTTCTTTTTGGACAATTATTTAAATTTATGTTGTATATTTTAAATAGTTTAAATTGAAACCAAAAATTGTAAATATATTGTCTAAATACACCCCTTTTGGTAATTATACCTCCAAAAGCAATTTTGATCTCATCTATCCAAACAAAATAAATTAATAAGAATCACTTCTAAATAAAGGTATCCAAACACAAATCAATTTACACTCAACTCACTTTTAACTAAAATCAATTCTATCAAAATCAATTATGTCAGAATCAATTCTAGTCACCGTCAAACCAAACACACACTTAGTGTGTGTTTGGTTCAGCGGTGGAGAGAATTGTTTTTGATAGAATTGAGTTTGACAAAACTAATTTTAGATAAAAGTGAGTTGAATATGAATTGATTTATGTTTGGATACATTGAATTAGAAGTGATTCTTAAAAATTCATGTTGTTTGGATAGTTTGGCCAAAAATTGATTTTGAATGCATAATTACCAAAATGGATATTAATATCTCTTTAAAATTAGATTTCATTTCTATTTTATATAATCATTAAAATTTATGTTACATTATCAATTTAATTATTTGTAGATTAGTAAAACTTCTAAAATAAAATGTATATTAATTTTATAGTTTAATTTGAGTTAGTTATATTATATTAATTTTTTTACACATATTAATTAACAAATTTTGTCTCTTATAAAAAAATAACAATGGTGGTCAAACAGTTTTTTCTTAAAAAAGAATCTGTCAAAAACTTAATGGGTTTGCATAAGAGGAGAAATTAACGGGCCTTTAGAACCCAATTCTATTTTGTGAAAAATAAAATAAAATAAATAAATATAAACTCAATTCCATCTTCTTCTCAAAGAAAGAGAGAGAATGTTGAAGCTTGCAGGGTAACATGAAGGCTGAAACAGGGTCGAGAAAAGAATTTGAGCAACGAAAAAAATTCATCACTTTGGCTGTGTTGTATACAATTTTGTAGGAAAATGAAAAAGAAGATCATGGGTAATTTGGGAAAGCACATCAGCCACCAAAAATTGAATTCCCAAATTGCTTTTGAGTTGCCGCAAAAGCTCCAATTTGTGGCTTCTACCAAAAATTGCCTTTTTGATATATTCAGCGAAACTTGATTCAACCCCCCAAACTCACGTCTGCTAGAAGCCACAAATTGGAGCTTTTGCGGCCAACACCCCATGATTTTCGGCCAGGCAAACTTTTCAATGGCCAATCTGCTTTTCGCGATCGTATCGTGATAAAATCCTTCTAGATATATAGCATTACTCTATCTTATTTGTAGGCCAATAGTAAGCTTATAATCTCCAAATTTCACTTCCCTTTGTCTACATAATCATCAAAGTAAAATAATAAAAAAAGTTTGTGGTATTACAAATATATAAAAGGGTTAAATAAGTAAATGCTCCCCATAAATATACCAACATTTGATTTTAGTCCCCTTAAAATATTTTTTAGGCTTTTGGTCCCTCCAAAATTTTCTATCCATGAAATTAGTCCCTACTTTTTAATCAACTCATGTCTAACCTTCATATTTTTTAATGAAGTTTTCCAGAAATGGATAGAATATTATGATAATCTCTAAAAAAAATTGGAATTTTTTAACAAAATATGAATTAAATATGAATTTTTATGTTTTTGTTGCTAAAAAATTCATATTAAATTCATGTTTTGTTAAAAAATTCTAATTTGTTTTTGAAAATATTGTCATAATGTTCTACCCATATCTGAAAAATTTCATTATAAAATATGAAAGTTAGACATGAGTTGACTAAAAAGTATGGACTAATTTCATTGATGAAAAATTTTGAAGGGATCAAAAGCCTAAGAAATATTTTAGGGGGATTAAAATCAAATGTTGGTATATTTAGGTGTACCATTTACTTATTTAACCCTATATAAAATTACAAAATAAAATATATATTTTTATGTGGTATGACCATGTATATCACCCGCACAACAAGAAAATATAGATTTTGCTACCATTATTTTACTACAAATTATGTTGCTAGCAAATCTGAATTAAAAACACCACTGAAAAACCACGAATACTTATTATTACTATTTTTATTTTTTTTTAACTTTTGGTTAAAAAAAAATTCACTGAAAGTCCCAAACAAAAAAAAAGAAACATGTTCACTAGTCTCACCATTCTCTCACCGTTGAATCTCTCTCGGTCGCCGTCTCCGATCACCATCTCCATCCACCGTCACCGTCATCTCTCACCGTCGAGCTTTACATCGTCAAGTTCCAATCACACTCTCATCTCTGTCCTCTTTGATTTAGCTTCATCATCGAACTGATTGAGCTTCACCCGTCGCCGATTGAACTTCGCAGTCGCAAATCGAACTTCGCGATCCCTTTTTCTCTTTCGCACAAAGGTAAGCTTCTAAAATTCTTATTCTGTTTACGTTTTCGGTTTCTACTTCTAGATCTCATATCACTTATCTTCGGTCCATGTTTTTTCTCGGTTGTGAATCGCAATTTTGATCTATGTGACTGATTTTCCGTCAATTTTGCGTTTCTCGGTTCCTCGTTTGTTTAATTTTAATTTTATTTTTAAATTTGTTTATATTTTCCTTTAGTGTTTCTGGAGATTGTTTGATGATGAATTGGAATAAATAATTGAATTAATCAATGTTTGGATAAACAATTTAATTAAGTGCTTGTAGCATAAATGCATTTCATATAAGTGTCGGTGATTATGTATAAGCTATTTGGATAACAAAAGATAAACTGTTGTCAAAATGTTTGTAGATAAGCTATAAGTTATTTTCAAAAGCTATCTCAGAGAGCTTATGTAAATAAGGTAAAAAAACAACACATGGACACATCATAAGTTGATTATTTAAGTCTTACAAACTGTCTCATAAGTGCTTATTTTTCTGTAAATAAGTTCAAGTAAGTCAATCTAAACTGGCTATTAATTCGTGAAATATGCTTGAAATAAGTGCTTGTTTCCACATTAATTAGGTATGTGATTTATTTTTTCAGTTTTGTAATTTTATTTTGAAATCTATGTGTGTTTGATGTTGCCGAGTGCGAAGAATAAGAAATTTAATTAAATTGTTAACGTTAATTATGGATTTAATTTGTGATCTTGCTTAATTTTGTGCTTAATTGTGAAAACTGAATATATTTCAAAGTTCTAAATAATTTACTACCACTAATGTGTTTATATAGGCTAATGTAACTTGAAGGGCAAGACTACTAAGCTAATGGGCCCAATACACATAACCATTAATAATAATTAAAATAATAATTATTTACAACACTCCCCCTCAAGCTGGTGAATGAATATCAATCATTCCCAGCTTGGAAACAAATTTTTCAAAGTTATTGCTGTTCAGCCCCTTTGTTAGAAGATCAACAAGGTTGCCTTGAGAAGAGATATATGGAGTGCAAATTAGACCATTGTCTAACTTTTCTTTGATAAAGTGTCTGTCAACTTCAATATGTTTGGTTCTGTCATGCTGCACTGGATTATGGGCAATGCTAATAGCAGATTTATTATCACAATAGAGCCCCATTGGTTCATCAATCTTTATCCTCAAGTCTTCCAAGATGATTCTCAGCCATAATAATTCACATATCCCTTGTGCCATTGCCCTGAACTCTGCTTCAGCACTAGATCTGGATACCACACTTTGTTTTTTACTTTTCCAAGTCACAAGGTTCCCACCCAGGAAAGTGCAATATCATGTAGTCGATCTCCTATCCATAATTGACCCTGCATAGTCTGCATCAGTGTATGCTTCAAGTCCCACACTTCCATTCCTTTCGAACAAAATTCCTCTACTTGGGGTTTCTTTCAAATAGTGCACAATTCGAAGTGCGGCTTGTAGATGAATCTCCTTTGGTTGGTGCATGAATTGGCCGACTAAGCTTACAACAAAAGCAACATCAGGTCTAGTATGTGATAGGTATATAAGCTTGCCGACTAACCTTTGATACATTTCTTTATCAACTGCAACATCTTCTTCTGCATTCCCCAACTTCACATTTGGAATAATGGTGTACTTGCAGGCTTGCATGTTGTCTTGCCAATTTCTTGCAGAAGATCGGTAATGTATTTCTGTTGAGATATGAAAATTCCTTTCTTAGAGTGAGCCACTTCAATTCCCAAAAAATACTTTAATTTTCCCAAGGTATTGATCTCAAACTCTTTGGCTAAGTGTTGGCCTAACAATGTTTACTCCTCTTCATCATCACCTGTCACTATAATGTCATCCACATATACCAGCAACACTGTTACTCCCCCTGTTTCGGAGTGTTTGACAAATAAAGTATGGTCTTCTTGACTTTGTTTGAAGCCCAAACCTACCATAACTTTAGTGAATCTACCAAACCATGCACGTGGTGATTGCTTTAGTCCGTATAAAGCCTTTTTTAACCTGCACACGGTGTTGACAGTAGTATGTGCACCGTATCCATGTAGATCTCTTCTTCAAGTTCTCCATGAAGGAAGGCATTTTTCACATCAAATTGGTGCAAATTCCAGTTGTAGTTAGCTGCTAAAGATAATATCACCCTGACAGTATTCATTTTTGCAACTGGAGTGTCATACCCCATTTTTTGACTTATATATTTTTTATGTGTTTTATCTTTTATTGTTTCACCACTTGTTATTACCTTTTATTATTTTATTCTTGTCATATAATTTTTATTATTTTTGCATTCATAGGCTTTACTATTAATATTATCATCATTTTTATCATTAATATTTTTAGTATTATTATGTTTCATTAATAATATCATTATTATCTTTTTACTATTATTAAGGTTTTATTTTAATTAATATTATTAAGCTTTCATCATTTTTATTATTATTATCCCTTTCTTTATTATTCTCATTACTATTTATTTTATTTGCATTATCATTTTCATTATTATTATTGCCATTATCCTTATTATTATTGTTATTATTATTATTTCTCCATTTTACCTTTTTATTTTATTTAAAAACAAAAAAACAAAAAAAGGGGAGTTTGCAGTGCGAAATCACCTTCGCACTGCGACCTCTGCGAATTTTTCTGCAGATTTTTATATGTCGAGTTATCCTTTTTGCTTTCAACTACAATTGTTATTATTAGTATTATTACTATTATTGTTGCTATTTTGTGACTGATTTGGTGCAGCAAGGCAAGAATTAATGTGTGACATTAAAGGTAAAAGGAAAGAAGGATTTTCTTCCAACCTATCATGTGATCAAACAAATTGGCTGCCCTTGGTCAGCTCTTGTCCCTCCAAATTGACCCATCACCCAACCTAAGCTTGCCAGCCAGCTGCTTGATCCCTTTCCTTCCTTTTTCCTCTGCCAAAACCAGCCAAACACAAGTGGTTTTCTTGCCCAAAAAGCTGTTTGGTGTGCCCTGTTTTGAGCTGGATTTCTCCTCCCACACACCAGCCCACATGCTCATTTTGCTTCCCCCAATCTCCCTGTACATGGCAGTACACGTTTTCATGGCTTGACCTTCCAAGATTGCAAGGATTGATCCCAAGAATCACCTCTTTTGCAGCTGCCCTGTTTTACAGTTTTTTCTCATCATTACCTTCTAGAATTAATGGCATTTGTGGCTGAGATCAGTCAAGATCTTGCCCCTTGGCACAAGGTAAAGCAAATCCTATCCATTAGCATTAAATGCAAAGTGTTCTAGCCTGAGTTTAGCCCAAGATTAGCTAGTGTTCTAGGATTTGGTTCATCATTACATAGATTGCATTTTTGCCTATAAAAGGGAATGCAAGGCACTAGGATTACACACCATTAAGTCATTGAAGGAGAGCCATTGCACATTGAAAAAACCTGAAATACACTGCCTTACTCACATGAAATTCATACCAAAATCCCTTGCATTGCAGCACAAAATCAGTCCATCACAAACCAATTAGAACATTGTTCATAACCTCTCACCAAGCAAGCAAACCACTTCCAATCCATTGCTCAAGCACAACTAGGAGTTCTGTAAGTCTCCTATAATCTTTCTTCTTCATTGTGTTTGCTGCTTTCATCACTTGCTTTGTTCAATTTTGCTTTGTGCACAAAAACCCCTTTTGAAACTCAAAAGGGACCTCAAAGGGGCCAAGCCTTGAAACTAAGTTTTTCCACCCCATTTTCTTCCATTTTGTCAAGCTTTTTAACCCCCTTTAGGTTCTGAAGCTTGCTTAGAAGCAGTTTCTGAACTTCTGTTCAGAAACAGCTTCTGAGTTTGAAAATTCGCATACTTCGCAGAGCAAAGTATTGCTCGCAGAGCGAACACACCAGAACCTGACTTCGCAGAGCCAAGTTCTGGCCGCTCTGCGAAGTATGTGAAACTCAGAACATGAATCAGGCATTCAAAATGTCAAATTTTTGGGGTTCCAGCCCTTGATTCAGAACCTAAAGAGGGTTAAAACCATTTTTGTCCAAACCCAATTCATAATCATGCACAACTTTGAAGATTTCACAAGTTCGTGCGACAAATTTTGAGTAACTTGTGAAACAAGTTACGTTCTTTAATATTTTCAAAACCAAGTTTGAGAAATAAGCTCAATTCGTCTATTTCAAAACAAACTTGAACAACCATGTTGTTCATGATTTTCAATCCAAACGCGAACTTAAGCCGAACTTGCTCATCCTTTTTAAACCAAACTCGAATTGAGCCGAACTTGTGAACTTCCCAATTTTGTGCATGTCTTATGATTTTGTTTATCATTCAAACTTGAACTACGCTTGTTCTTGAGTTTCGATAGCTTAAGTAACGAGCAATGTTCATGATTTTAATAAACTCGAACAACAAACTTGTTCGTGATCCCCTTCTTTTTACTTTTCCTTTTAAGGCATTTTTTGGTTCCCTTTGAGATTCCTTAGAGTCCCGACAAAACCAAACTTGAATGAAACGGGAATGGCTTGACGTATGTCTCCCCAAACCTCGGTTGCACGAATGCGTGACGTATGTCTCGTCGCTCGGGCAACCGTCATTCCACCCTTGACGCGTCTCGCACGCTCAAACCACCCCTTGGCCCCCCCTTGTGGCCATTTTTACCCTTTTGTTGGCCCTCGTGGTCAATACGAACCCTTCGCGCCTTTGCGCGTTTATTTTTCAACCATTTTTTACGCCTCTGCGCGTCTGTCTTAAAACATTCACGCCTTGCGCGAGTTTATCGCCCAGCGTCCATCTTTCACCATTTAAAACTTTGTATGTCTTCGTACGTTTTAAAACCTTTGTTCAAGTCCGAGTGCAAAAATCCTTTTTATCAAATCACTTACTTTTATGCATTGTCGTCAATGGCCAGTTCGGCAACAACCCGAACAGTTGACATTTACTTTCATTACTTTTTCTTTTTTTTTTCAAACTTTTTCGCTCGGACGCGATCAAATCTTTTTTAAACTAAAACGAACCAACATACAAACTTTTTCTACCAAAGAACTACGTACGCTTTGAATTCTCCGACTACCGGGAGATACGTAGGAGCAAGATCGACATCTTGTCAAGCCCATTAATAAAAAACCTGTTTTTTCTCTTTCGTTCGTTTTTATCTCTTTCTTCGTCTCGCATTATGTTTCTATATTTTCTTTTATATATGTTTAAACACGCAAGTAAAACATCGAAGCATTTTAAGCCTAAGCCGACTAAGAGGTTCCCGTTGAGTACAACGGATGTGAGGGGTGCTAATACCTTCCCCTCGCATAATCGACTTTCGAACCTAAAATCTTTTCTCAAGGTAATTTAGAACTTTTTTCCTTTTTCCCCGAAAAATTAAAAGTTCAGTCGTAATTTAGAATTAGTGATTCAAAGCTTCCCCATAGCTTGACATCCGAAATTCGACGCGACATGGAGCAAATGTCTCCGAGTAATCTACTCCATAAGTCTGAGTGAATCCTTTGGCTACCAATCTTGCCTTCTTTCTCTCAATAGAACCACCAGCCTTGTATTTTACAGTGTATACCCATTTGCACCTTACAGGTTTCTTTCCATTTGGTAAAGGAACCAATTCCCAAGTATTGTTCTTATCAAGTGCCTCCATTTCCATGTCCATGGCTTGTTTCCATTTCCTGTCAGACAATGCCTCAGATAAAGAGGTTGGTATAATGGTAGTGTTTAGGTTGGTGAGGAAGGCTTTATAGGTAGGTGATAACTGTTCAAAGCATAGGTAGTCGGATAGAGGGTAGAGTGGCTTATTAGTACAAGTTCTAGGATCTTTTCTAAGGGCAACGATGTAAATCTTCAGAATCTATTGGTGGTACTTCTCTGGATTTTCGTTTCTTACGCTCTATTAGGCTGGATTCTGGTTCCTTATGTAAAGATGAGTTAGATTATGGTTCATGTGCATGAGAAAATTCAGAAATGGAATCACAAGAATTTGAAGGGTCAAGCAAAGTTACCTCATGTAATGTCGGATCAGACTCTTGGACATGAGTAGATTCAGGAATGGTCTTTCTTCGTGTATAAATCTTTATATTTTTCCCATATCTTACATCGGCTTCAACATTTACATGATTTTCAGAATCAACTTCCGTCTCAACATTGTCACCTCCAGTTTCAACCTCAACTTTTGGTCCTAGATTAAGGTCAGGAAGTAGAAGAGACTCATCTTCCTTACATGAATTCTCCCCCTGAAGATGAGTTTGAACAAAGTAACTTTCTTGTTCATGGAAGGTGACATTTCGAAAGACAAAGAATGTGTGAGATGGTGGATGATAACATTTGTAACCCTTTTGGGTGGAAGAATACCCTATAAAGACACATTTTAAAGCTCTAGGATCAAGTTTCCCTCTCCCATCACTATGGATATGGACAAACGACGTACACCCAAATATTCTAGGGGTGAGATTACTAGAGGTAGACAAATCGGGATAGAACGAGGATAAAACATCCATATGAGTTTTGGAGTCAAGAACACTAGAAGGTAAGCGGTTTATAAGATAAGATGCGGTTAAAACCGCCTCTCCCCAATATTTCTTGGGAATTTTATTTTGGAATAACATAGCACGAGTTTGATCTAACAGGTGACCATTTTTCCTCTCAGCAATTCCATTTTGTTAGGGTGTTTTAACACATGAGGACTCGTGAATTATGCCTTCTTTTTGACAGAATGAATTTAATCTGTGATTAAAATAATCTTTGGCATTTTCGGATCTAATCCGTTTAATGCTCACATTAAACTGATTTTTAACCATGGAGAAAAATTGAAAAAACACAGAACTAACTTCAGATTTGTGTTTAAGCAAATAAACCCAAGTAACCCGGGTGCAATCATCAATAAAAGTTACAAACCAACGAGCACCTGATATATTTGGAACATTCGAGGGACCCCACACATCTGTATGAACTAAAGAAAACGGAAAACTACTCATTTTATTACTGACTAAAAAAGGTACACGCTTGTGTTTAGCAAGCTCACAGACCTCACACTGAAAACTCTCAACATCTAATGTTTTAAAAAATAAAGGAAATAACTGCTTAATGACTCTAAACGACGGATGACCCAGGCGATAGTGGTACAAGAGAACCTTCTCCCTGTTGGTCTTTATTGATTCTGAAAAAAAAAAAAGAGTTGTTGCTAAGTAACTTTGGGCTTAAGTCTTGGTTATCCAAATAGTAAAGACCATTCCATTCTCTAGCATTTCCAATCGTCCTCCCCGATTCTTTGTCCTGAAAAACACAAGAGATATTATCGAAAATAACATTACATGATAGGTCTTTTGTGAGTTTTTGTATGGAAATCAGGCTAGTGGACAATTTTGGGATATAAAGGACATTGTTTAGGGTCATGAATGGATTAAGTTTGTAACACCCATACTAAATTATCTAGAATATTTAGCATGCGTATTAATCTGATATTGGATACATTAAAATTTTCAATAATAATAACACATTACAACTGAATGAATATGAACATGGTCGAATATACAACCAATTAAGTACCATATAATACACTTTAATATACATAAATTGTCTGACAACCTCCTGAGCTGGTACAAGACGAGCATCTTCACTCCATTCAGCGTCTCCCTTGAAGAACTTCATCGTGAACCTCTTGCGTACCTGAAAACCTGCACCAGAAGAATTGGGATGAGACATAATGTCTCAGTGAGCTCCAGCCCAACCTACTGTTGGCAACCACGGGGGAAACCTAGGGTCGCCGTGCCTACTTTGGCAATCTTGGGGATACCTACGATCGCCGTCATTCTCTACATGTTTTGCGATCAAGGGAAAACTAGGATCGCTATATGTCTTTATCTTATGTTTAGTCTCATACTTAGTGATCTGGGGACATCCTACGATCACTTTCTTTTCTCTGGTGACTACTTTGTCTTATCTCTTAGTATATAATATATATACATATTATGGTTCTTACTAAATTACATGCTTGTATATATATCATAACTCATCACTCATTGTTAATGCATCATCCAAGCATGCTAATCCTTGTCCTTCTGTAATGAAGTTAATTTAAACAATTGAATAATCATTGGCATGTTACACAATAGGTTTTTGAGAAATAATAGGATTATGGACATCTTCGCTCAGCGAAGTGGGACTTCGCTTAGCGAAATTATGTAGAAACAGCTGCTCTGTTTTTGCATAAGTGCATTCTCAGTAAAAGTTATAGATTTCAAGTTATAGCGCAGTATAACATAACCAATGCTTAGTTTTATGGATAGAAACATATATTAAGGCAAGGATTCACATAATTAGATGTATGTATTAACGAAAGGGGAATTTAATCTATCTAAAATTATTTGAGATTAACTCACTCAACCCAAAGGGAAATTCTAAACTAAAAAGGAACTCACCAGTACATTTCTGGACACTTTAATCAGCTTAATCATCAACCAAGGTTCCTGCCAAGCTCCATAAGCACTTATCCAAAAACAGCTTAACTGTAGCTTATGGCTTCTGTAAGTTCCATTTTCAATCCAAACTTCAACCTATACTCTTACCAAGTCTATCAAGCACATGTATACAGTTTTGGAGTCATTCCACCTAGGGATGGGCAAAGTTCAGTTCGGACTTAAAACTGTGTCCGAACCGAACTGAACTGTTTTTCAGTTCGTTTGAACTGAACCGAACCATAATGAAACAGTTCGAACCAAACCGAACTGCTGCTTCAAAATGGTGCACTGTTTCGTTAAAAAAACTGAACTGAACTGTTTAATGGTTTTGTTCAGTTCTGTTTGAATTGTTATGATATTCATTGAACTGAACTATGAACTGAACTATGAACTGTTTTTGTATTAAAAAACCAAACAGTTTTCCCTAAAGAAAATATCTTGACAAAAAACTCCAAATTAAGATCAATGTTGCCAACATCATTACAAATACATAAGTAAACCAACATCACAAAACTATAGTTTGAATAAGAACTGTTTAAGATCAATGTTGTCAATGAATCAATGTTGCCAGCATCATTACACATAAGTAAACCAACATCACAAAAAAGTTTATCCAACATCAATCATCAAGATTAACCACACTAGCTGATGCCATTGCATAGGACGATGAAGAAATCATCTCTGCAAAAAAAAATATTAAACGCTATTAGAAGCTGACATATATACAACAAATCTGATAAAACAGGTAGAGGACATGTGTTACTATGATTTGAAGATAAGGATTGTAATTATTTTTAATTATCCAACTTTAGCAACCTGACTTTTAGGGACAGAAATAAATGTGTTACTATGAAGATGTGATGCATGCCAACTATGAAGCAGTACAACAAAACATGACATCAACTATGTACATAGATATTGGAATGGAAAAGCTAAAATCTGGTGTAACAGGTAAACTATACTGCAGCAGCTAAACTATACTGCAATACAGAAAGGAGAACTATACTGCAGCAGGTAAACTATACTGCAGCAGCTAAACTATACAGAAATAAATATGTGTTAATATGTTCAGAGTAAAGTCAATAAACTATACTGCAGCAGCTAAACAGGTAAAAGACTTTGAATAATTTTTTACATTCTAAGCACATAAAGGCAGATTGTGAGTAAGAAACCAAAGTCTACTAGACACAAGGTTGATATTAAAATCAGGTAATAATATTTAAAGAAAATTATGTATACATGAATATATATATATATACAACAAATTAAATAAGTTTACCTTGCTCAAAGGTTTCTAGTTCTTCAAGGTCCTCATCAAATAAGTTTGAGAAAGGAGATCCTTTTAGCCAATCTTGAGTGCAAACAAGCACTTCCACAATCTTAGGTGTAAGATTACTGCGATGAGGATCCAACACCCTTCCTCCAGCGCTGAATGCAGATTCTGATGCTACAGTAGACACTGGAATAGCCAACACCTCGCGGGCAATAGTTGCTAAGATGGGATATCGAGACGAGTTAACTTTCCACCAATTTAGAATGTCAAACTGAACTGATTTAATATAAGGTTCACATTCTTCGCTGAGATATTTATCAAGCTCAGACCTAGCATCAATTCTACGCCCAGTTGCTTTTACATAGAAGCCCATTCCATGGATATCATCATCATCTTCCTCTGGTTGTGATTCTCCCATACTTTGAGACCCTTCCTCAATGCCTTCATATTCTCGATAAATTGACTTCAAAGAAGACAACAATTTTGCTTGCAATTCTTCGGCCTTTTCTTTTGCAAAATAATACCCAAGAAAGTGGTTGACATATCCCAATTTGCTCCTCGGGTCTAGAACAACCGCAATCAATAACATCATGTTTACTTTATCAGGATCAACCCAATACTTATCATATTTACTCTTCATTTTAAATGACATCGACTTTATTCTCTCATCGTCATTCTCGCATAATGTTCGGATCTTCCTTCCAATTGCAAATACCTCTTTCATATATATGTTACTAGTAACATAGGAAGAGCCAGAAATACGCATGGTACTATCATAAAACATCTTCAGAAATGGCAGCACCGAACTCGCATAGTTCCAATCCTCTTCATTAGGTACACCTTTGCCTCCATTCTTCTTAGATAGCTCTTTAACAAACTTAGCATCAGCAATTTTTAACAAATCAAAGGCAGTTTTATATTTCAAAGCGGCTTGTAACATCAAATACGTGGAATTCCACCTGGTTTCAACATCTAGGGAAATGAGGCCTTTATAAGCAATTCTTGCCCTGTCAACACATCCCTTGAACCTTGCCAATCTTGAAGCGGATCCTTTTGCATACTTGACTGCATCGCGTATTCTTGTGATAGAATCCTCGTTTTCTTTGAAACCTTCCTTTACAATCAAACTCAAGATATGCGCACAACAACGCATATGAATATAATCCCCCTTCAAGATCAAACAGCCCTTTGCATTCATCCAATCTTTCATGAATCTGATTTGTACATCATTAGACGATGCATTATCAACCGTTATGCTAAATACCCGATTCAACTCCCAAGTATTTAAGCAAGTTTCCATTTCTGTAGCCAAGAGCTCTCCTGTATGGCCTGTGATTTGACAAAGATTCAGAATTTTCTTATGCAAATTCCATTTTTTGTCAATGAAATGTGCAGTTAGGCTCATGTAGCTTAGATTTTGACATGAAGTCCACGTGTCTGTCGTAAGACAAACCCTTCCACAATGCTTCGACATAAACTCTTTAAGTCTTTGTCTCTCCCCATCGTAAAGCGACCAAATAGCACGCCTTAATGTAGTGCGGGATGGGATATCAAAATGTGGTTGTAAGACTTTCACAAAGTTTCGAAAAAACTCATTCTCCACAAACCGAAAAGGAAGCTCTGCGCCCACAAACATCTTCACAAGCTCCAAACGACACCTCTCTTGGTCAAATTTTACAACACTCGATTCCTCTTCTGTAAGTTGTGTTGTGGGAGATGTTTTTTGCCTTTTACTTGCTACTTTATCAGGATGTTGCTTACATCTTGTTAAATGAGTAGCCATAGCAGTTGTTCCAGCCTTGAATAGAATCGGTTTGCCACAATAATTACATTTGGCCTTCTTCTCAGAACCAGGTAATTCAACAAAATGATTCCAGACATGTGACCGATATCTACGCCCAGACGGTGGCAAACCAGAAGAAGGAGCTGTCGATGGAGCGGCAACATGAGTGGTAGAAATGACATCTTCATCTGACGACATCTGTAAAACTCTTAACATGTCAATGAGATGAAAACATAAACAAAGAAAATGAGTACACAAGACATTTGCACCTCACACTGATTGGCCCAACAAGACATTTCTCTTCATTTATGTTAGTAACGACCACACAAAAATTCACAAGCTGTCCTCTTAATTTACAAACATTAATTTACAATAGATTCTGATTTAGATTTACAAACAGAGGCCAATATTAATTTACAAACATTTAACTACAATTTAGTTCAAATTGTCAGATTCAGATTAGCAACTATGTTCAAACATTTAACTACATAATTAGTTCAAACTATCACTTTGAGATTTGCAGCTAAGTTCAACTTTTAACAACAACACAAGAAAATAATTTAATTCGATTAAGCAAGATAATCTTTGAAACCCATATCAATGCAAAAGTTAAAAGGAGCAAATCAATGAAAATAACAACAACCAGATGAAACCCTAACATACACAACAGATGAAACCCATATGAAATTGAGATGAAATTGAGATGAAATGGGTACCTCGGAGCTGGAGGGATCACGAAAGAGGAATGAATCGCTGGAGGCGAACGACGGAGGAATGAATGATGAATCGCGAACGACGAATCAGCGACGGCGATTGAACCAAGTGGGAGGAATGAATGATGAATCGCGAACGACGGAGGAATGAATGAATGAATCAGCGACGGCGATTGATCTTCTTCTCATATCAACTGGGAATCAGCGACGGCGATGAAGTGGGAGGAATGAATGAATGAATCGCGTTTTAGGTTTTGCTGATAGCGTTTAGGCGTATGGAGTTTTGGTTTAATTTGGGTTCGGTTCATTATAGTTTATTTTTCAAAACAGTTCGGTTTTTAACTGATACTTAAAATATAGTTCAGTTCTGAACTTTTATAAACCGGTTTGGTTCAATATTGGTTCGGTTCAGTTTGGTTCAACAGTTTGGTTCAGTTTTTAGTTTTTTTGCCCACCCCTAATTCCACCCACTTAAACTCGCAATTCAGATTATTCCGCGAAACTATGCCAAAACCCGTAGACTGTTTCCAGCAGGATTTTCCAAGCTTCGAATGCGTTTTCTGAGCTCGTTATTAATCCGAATCACATGAAATTTATACCCGAACTGAAGAGAATTAAACGTAGAATCCAAAAATCCAATAATTATTCACTTCCAGGTTACACAGCAACAGTTACAAGCCAAACAGTGATTCTGTCAAAACAGCTTATACACTTAATCACTTCTGCAGTTCCCAAAACAACTTATTGTTTCTATTCAGTTTCCTGCCAGCTCTAAAACATTAACCCAGCAGTCCAAACATGGAAAATCAGTGCCATAATTTCATACTCATTCTCATGTGTACATCAAACATACCAAAACAACTTATTCATGATTTAATCACTTCTATCCACTCCCAAACAACTTAATCATCTCTTGTAATTCATTAAATTCGTGTCCCCATGTCCCAGCAACCATAACTGTGCTAAACTAATTTTAATTTCTCAAAATAGCTTATTTAAGGTTACCTTCTAAAGCTCCAAGCAAATCCCAAATTCCAGCTTATCTACCACACTTGTGCAGCTCAACCAGCAACTTATAGTTTTCTGAAAATCCCAACCCCAGGCCAAACTCGAATTTAGCAACCCAAACGTGTATAAGCACTACTAAAACCATGACTGAAACAGCTTAATTCGTAAATTAATTACCTTTGTTGATTTAATCCAAAACAACTTATTTCAGCTTAAGCTTAAGCATTTCCGACTTAACTCTTGTTTTTAACCAAACTTAAGCATCCAATCTTCAGTTCTGAACTCTCTTGCTGCCTCAGGGTTCCAGCCACCAAAAGAATCCACAAAAACCACCTCCTTTACACGTGCAAAGCCACCTTTAAGTTGAATTTTGCAAAACTCATGAAAAGGGTTGAAGAAGGGATGATGCTCGGCCAACACAAGGAAAAGGAAAGGATCAAGCTGGTTTAGTTCTTGGAAATTTCAAAGATTATGTTGGGTCATTTGCATGTGGAATTGGATTTTGTTTTGGAGAAGGGAAATTAAAGGATGGGTGGTGGTGGTGATATGCCGAGAGAGAGAAAGGAGCATAGGAGGAGGGAGTAAAATTTCAGCTGAAAGGATAAGGGAAGAATGAAGGGAAATGGGGTCTTATCCCATAATTACTTGTGTAACTAATTACATGTTTGCCCTTCTTGACAGTGTTTTCTCATATACGTCCAAATGACACTGAAACCAATAATATTATGCGGGTTGTTACACTCTACCCCCCTTAATAAAATTTCGTCCTCGAAATTTAGGATTCCCCCTTATTCTTGGTGGTAACTCTTAGTCACTTCTGACTTAAATCTTCAAATTACTTCGTTAATAGGAGATTCTTCTCATGCCATGGCTACTCGAGGGCCCGACCTACTTCGAGCTAAATATATATATCGTTTACACCCTCTTACAATTCCAACTTAGGGTTTCTCATACTTAAATATTTCTTCCGAACTTTAAAATTTTCCCTTGTTATATGCGTAATCCTTTCTGATGACATCGAGCCGATCTTATCTTCCCTTAAATACTCTTACCTTTCAAGTGGTCCCTCGCACCATAGCTAATTTTGATAAACTCTTATCTCTGTTTTCCACATCACAAGTGTGAAATATCGCTCCTTCTTCACTAGGATTCCGACATTCTTACATCACGATACATCCTGGTCGTATCGGGGTGAGTAGAACTGG
Source organism: Medicago ruthenica (assembly GCA_018208015.1). Taxonomy (NCBI): domain Eukaryota; kingdom Viridiplantae; phylum Streptophyta; class Magnoliopsida; order Fabales; family Fabaceae; genus Medicago; species Medicago ruthenica. Next base: position 2,314,287 of record CM031376.1, on the reverse strand, counting down.
CCTAACGGATCCCGTCTACAACTTATCTTATGCCGTTCAAAAGATACTCCTTGTTTTCGAAAAGAAAACTATATTCTGACTGCTACTGTAGTAGCACACTTAACCTCCTCTACCTATTAATCCTTTATTTATAATCTGGACCTGCGTAGCCCTTTACTGTAGACTACCAGTAATTTCTGATATGTGTAAAACATTCTTCTTTCCTTATCTGTGAACTTTCAGTTCAAGAATTCCCGAATTCCTCAGCTAAGATATGTTGATATCAACGAACCTGTTATGGTCAAACTGACTGCATAGCTCGGTTACTACTACATGTCACATAACGGAAAATCGTATACGCTACTATCTGAGTAGTACAAACATTTCCTGATAAGTATACACAATACTAAACATAACCTGATACATGCGACATGTTGACGTAACGTGAGTACAATGTAGGATAAACTTATAAGCCATTGCATTGTCGTTCCTGATCAATGCTTCTTATTCAAAACATCATCTTGCAAGTGCAACATGTACTGTTGTTGCCTTAAACATAATTCCCTTTGTTTAAACTTACTCTTCAAGTTCACTTGAAGTTACTGAGCTAAAATTGCTAGATTACCATACCAGCGGAGATTTCAATCACTTGCGACTTAACGTGGTAGGAAAACATCTTCCATGTTCTCACCACATACCCTTAACTATTTCAATTCCATTTTTCCTGAGTTTTCAAGGTTTGAAGTTTTCCTCAGCTTAACTTTTAAAAATTTCCTGCTTGACTTAAGATATGTTCAAGTCGTCACTGCTTACTGTTACTCCGTATTATAAGAATTAAGCACTTAACATCTTCTCGATCTCTAAGCTTCAGCTTAGCATTGTTCATTAATTCATTCTTGGATTGCTACTCCGCTGCGCAACTCTGATTCTTAACAACTCGAGTTAGGATTGGAGCAATACACCACCATTACCATATTAAAATCTCCTGACCAATCTTACTCTTTTATAACTTCGTAGTTACCATAACAGAACCACCTTACGGCTCGTTGCTTCGCTTGTGATTTAGACTACGTGCTTACCCAAGTGTTGTAATCATCTGTCGAAGCTCACATACTAATAACAAAGGTTAACTTCATACTACGTAATGCTCCGAAACATCACTTACCTTACTGACTGGTCGTCTCTTGACTCTGTGTCTTCCTTTAGACGTAAACAATATACTTGTTTCGTAAATTAATTTTCTCGAGTACCCTTCCAGATTCGCATCTTTATATACTGAACCCACTCATAGTTTGAGTCTCGTTTACTTTCCCTTTTTATTCTTATCTGTAGGATTTCATACTTATACTCTTTTCCGAGACAACTTGGTCTCCATAACTCTATCATGCCCCTTAGGTTACCCTTCGAGTTTCTACGAGAACAATACGTCCAGAATAGATTCGAACTCTTATCACATTCACAACTCAAAATCCGTTCTTAATACCCGAATGATTCTCCATTTATACTAAGCATCCTCCTTAGGTCTATACATTTTACCACATTCGAAGCATACCGACATAAGGTGCTCCCTTTCAATTTCCAGAATAATTGCATAGGAAAACCCATCACTGAAGCCATAAAACTCCTTAACATCAATCACGACATTAACTTGCGTACTAGTGCCAATCTTCCTGATAATAAAGCCTCCATATAATTCTCGGCCAAGATTCTGATTATTTCTCAAAATACTGGTCTACCTTAATCTTGCGTTATCTTAAATTTTCCTTCTTCATCCAATCAAGGGACTTCGACTTTGTTCGTCCATCAGTTCACTAAATTCCAACAACTTATTATTCAATATCCACCTTTCATTGAGTAAAATTTCAGTTAAGCTTAGCTTATTTCCAATCTTCTTACTATTAGGACACATCTGATTCACGCTTCGATATGCAACAAGTCTTATTATTACCACTTATTCATCCATCTTAGTTCTTAGGTTGCATACCATCTTCTCTTCTTAATTCACAAATCTGGCATTTATGTTTCGGGAGATGCGGCTGACCTGATGGGGTTAAACTTGCTCGCGATTCACGCTCAATGACCACATTTGAGTGGTTAACTTCATCTGTCCAAATAATTCGCTTAATCCATAATTAATTCTCTTAACTGTTTAGACATTAAAATCTCATCCGATTTGAGTTCGATTCTTCAACACTCTATCTTTGTTGGGAATCTAGAGGTTTCAAAAACCGACCGATAATTCCTCATTTCGAGTCTCTGGGTTGATACCGCAATCCTTTAACTCCTCAAGCTACGGTTCCAAATCATTTCTTAGAATGTTCCATAATTCCTTATTCCTTACGCCTACCACAGATGGGGCATTGCTCATCGACGCGTCCAACTGGGTTAAGGTACTTCACCTTACTCTTAAGTATCCCTTATGTTCCTGAAACTCGTCATTAACAGACTCCGTTACTTTACGGTTTGACGGCCACCATTTGGCATTGAATACTTCTTCGCCAATTTCGTCTTAAAATTCTGTCACCTTAATCTTCGCTCTTCATAAACTTCATTCCTCCTTGGTCACATTCAGCTCTCAGACATTTGTCCTAACTGTCATATGCTAGATTGAGTTGATCAAGCTCAACTAGATGTGACCTTTAGAACAATATCCGGAACCCAATGTTCCCACTACTTTATTGAATTTTTAATGACCCAAGGCACGGTCTGAATCGACCTGCTCTGATACCAATTGTAACACTCATACTAAATTATCTAGAATATTTAGCATGCGCATTAATCTGATATTGGATACATTAAAATTTTCAATAATAATAACACATTACAACTGAATGAATACGAACATGGTCGAATATACAACCAATTAAGTACCATATAATACACTTTAATATACATAAATTGTCTGACAACCTCCTGAGCTGGTACAAGACGAGCATCTTCACTCCATTCAGTGTCTCCCTTGAAGAACTTCATCGTGAACCTCTTGCGTACCTGAAAACCTGCACCAGAAGGATTGGGATGAGACATAATGTCTCAGTAAGCTCCAGCCCAACCTACTGTTGGCAACCACGGGGGAAACCTAGGGTCGCCGTGCCTACTTTGGCAATCTTGGGGATACCTACGATCGCCGTCATTCTCTACATGTTTTGCGATCAAGGGAAAACTAGGATCGCTATATGTCTTTATCTTATGTTTAGTCTCATACTTAGTGATCTGGGGACATCCTACGATCACTTTCTTTTCTCTGGTGACTACTTTGTCTTATCTCTTAGTATATAATATATATACATATTCATCTTTTCATATCATAAAGTTAGAAGTTAGCGTTGAACAAACAATACATTATCTTGGTTCATTTTACGGAGTGCATCCGGGTGGAGTAACCCCAAAGTACATCTCCCATCATACCGGTGAAATTCCTATCATATCAGGCTAACACCGGACTCCTCTTATCGTTGTGTGGACAACTCTCTCGATGAAGTCCCATCCGGCGTATCCCGGAGTCTGTTGAACACAACTTAACTTGCATGTAGACAACCCTCTCGGAGAAGTCCCATCCGGCGTATCCCGGAGTCTGCTGAACATGCTTAATCTTTTAACATACGTGTGGACAACCCTCTCGGAGAAGTCCCATCCGGCATAATCCGGAGCCTGCTGGACACGTTTAACATAGTCTTATAACTTACGTGTGGATAGCCCTTTCGGAGAAATCCCATCCGGCATAATCCGAAGTCTTATGAACACGTATAATCTTTATCATTAAATTCTTAATTTAAGTACTTGTAAGTACGTCTAATACTTTACTATAAGCTTTTGCATATTAATGCATTTATTTGGGGTGGATATTCACCTATCACTTAACCTATATAATTAGGCATCTAAGCATATCATTCTCATATGCTATTTACTTAAATTAGTTAATCATCTCCATAATTAATATTTCTCATATTATGGTTCTTACTAAATTACATGCTTGTATATATTAAGGCAAGGATTCACATAATTAGATGTATGTATTAACGAAAGGGGAATTTAATCTATCTAAAATTATTTGAGATTAACTCACTCAACCCAAAGGGAAATTCTAAACTAAAAAGGAACTCACCAGTACATTTCTGGACACTTTAATCAGCTTAATCATCAACCAAGGTTCCTGCCAAGCTCCATAAGCACTTATCCAAAAACAGCTTAACTGTAGCTTATGGCTTCTGTAAGTTCCATTTTCAATCCAAACTTCAACCTATACTCTTACCAAGTCTATCAAGCACATGTATACAGTTTTGGAGTCATTCCACCCACTTAAACTCGCAATTCAGATTATTCCGCGAAACTATGCCAAAACCCGTAGACTGTTTCCAGCAGGATTTTCCAAGCTTCGAATGCGTTTTCTGAGCTCGTTATTAATCCGAATCACATGAAATTTATACCCGAACTGAAGAGAATTAAACGTAGAATCCAAAAATCCAATAATTATTCACTTCCAGGTTACACAGCAACAGTTACAAGCCAAACAGTGATTCTGTCAAAACAGCTTATACACTTAATCACTTCTGCAGTTCCCAAAACAACTTATTGTTTCTATTCAGTTTCCTGCCAGCTCTAAAACATTAACCCAGCAGTCCAAACATGGAAAATCAGTGCCATAATTTCATACTCATTCTCATGTGTACATCAAACATACCAAAACAACTTATTCATGATTTAATCACTTCTATCCACTCCCAAACAACTTAATCATCTCTTGTAATTCATTAAATTCGTGTCCCCATGTCCCAGCAACCATAACTGTGCTAAACTAATTTTAATTTCTCAAAATAGCTTATTTAAGGTTACCTTCTAAAGCTCCAAGCAAATCCCAAATTCCAGCTTATCTACCACACTTGTGCAGCTCAACCAGCAACTTATAGTTTTCTGAAAATCCCAACCCCAGGCCAAACTCGAATTTAGCAACCCAAACGTGTATAAGCACTACTAAAACCATGACTGAAACAGCTTAATTCGTAAATTAATTACCTTTGTTGATTTAATCCAAAACAACTTATTTCAGCTTAAGCTTAAGCATTTCCGACTTAACTCTTGTTTTTAACCAAACTTAAGCATCCAATCTTCAGTTCTGAACTCTCTTGCTGCCTCAGGGTTCCAGCCACCAAAAGAATCCACAAAAACCACCTCCTTTACACGTGCAAAGCCACCTTTAAGTTGAATTTTGCAAAACTCATGAAAAGGGTTGAAGAAGGGATGATGCTCGGCCAACACAAGGAAAAGGAAAGGATCAAGCTGGTTTAGTTCTTGGAAATTTCAAAGATTATGTTGGGTCATTTGCATGTGGAATTGGATTTTGTTTTGGAGAAGGGAAATTAAAGGATGGGTGGTGGTGGTGATATGCCGAGAGAGAGAAAGGAGCATAGGAGGAGGGAGTAAAATTTCAGCTGAAAGGATAAGGGAAGAATGAAGGGAAATGGGGTCTTATCCCATAATTACTTGTGTAACTAATTACATGTTTGCCCTTCTTGACAGTGTTTTCTCATATACGTCCAAATGACACTGAAACCAATAATATTATGCGGGTTGTTACAAAGTTGGACATCCCCTTGACCTGCTACAGTTATAAGGGTTCCATCCGCTGTGGATATTTTTTTGTTACTGGGACAAGGTGAATAGGTAGAAAAGTGTGTGGGTAAAGGTGTCATGTGGTCAGTGGCTCCAGAATCCAATATCCAGTATTGTTTAAAGGGTATATCTGAAGCATTAAGTCCAAAAGAAAATGGAAATTCACCAAAAAAAGATGGAAATGTACCTGAATATGCCAGAGAGCTAGTACCTGTTGGTTTCTCCAACCTACCGAGGAAAGATCTCATTTGTTCTATCTCATCTTGGTTGAGTGGCTTCGCATTTTTTGGACTAGCTTCACTTGCGCCTACAACCATGTGTGCTTGTCCTCCCTTTTTAGGCAAGTCTCCCTTTTTCCCCACTCTCTACGAGCTGGCTTTCCATTCACCCACTCTCTACCAGGTGGCTTTCCATTCAATCTCCAGCATTTTTCACGAGTGTGGCGATATTTGTTACAAAAAGTACAAAACAATTCTTCACTTTTCTTCTCCACACATGTTCCTTCCCCTTTCTTCTGGTCAGCCATCACGATCGAATTCTTCTCAGCTAACATTGCTGAGCTTTCCACAACGGGAGGGACTGCCAGCATTAGCCCCCTTCTACTTTCTTCACTCCTCACTGTAGCACCTACCTCATTAATTCTAGGTACCGTCTTTTGACCAAGAATTTGCACTCTAACTTGGTCATATTCAGGGTTGAGTCCCACCAGAAAATCATAGACTCTATCTTGCTCAATATACTCCTTGAGTGTCGCTATATCTTCTGAACACTTGGCTTTTATAACCCTGTACTGGTCCAGCTCCATCCACAAGGTTTTGAGGTGATTTGCATACTGTGTAACAGTTTTGTTTCCATGTTTAGTACCCATTGTTTTCACCTTCACAACATATATCTGAGCAGCATCTTTGGCTTTAGAATAAGACTCTTCTAATGATTCCAAATGTTCTTTGCAGTATCGAGAAACATGCAATTGTCACTAATTTCTTCAGTCATTGAACTCCATAACCACGACATGATGGCCGAGTCTTCCTCATCCCACTTCTTGAACTTAGGACTTTTCTGTTCGGGAGGATCATCAGTTAAGTGTCCGGCCTTTCCTTTACCTTTTAAAGTGGTTTTCACAAGTTGAGACCACTTCAAATAATTCTTCTCATGTAATCTGTAGGATGAGGGTATGGTTGGTAATTCTTGAGATTTGTAATCCGTTGTTTCAGTTTTTGTATTGATCACTTCTTCATCACCATAGCCAGCCATTGATTACACAAAGCTAGCAAAAAAACACGTGAGTTTCAAAGGACCCAAAAAATCAAAGTGCTCAGTTTGGAAAGTGAACACCCAAAACGAAAAGAGAGGGGGCTGATATACAATCTGGGAAAAAACGGCGGCGAACAGAGGTCCCTAGGGTGGCGCGTGGTGCTCACGCGCGGGAAGGGTGGCAGGCGATGAGGTTGGTGATGGAGGTGTCGTTTAAATCGCGACGAAAATATGTTGAAACTGGCTTTTTTAGGGCTGCGTGAATAGTGGCAGGATGGGTGTTGGCTGTAAACTGAGACACAGTGAAGGGAAAATTCTGCAATTAAGGCAGTAAAAAAAAAAGGACCACAATTAAGGTGGCTAGGGTTTTAAACCGCAATTAAGGTGGCTAGGGTTTTTATGCGGAAGCGAGACCCTCAAGAACGAGAGCTCTTGATACCATGTGAAAACTGAATATATTTCAAAGTTCTAAATAATTTACAACCACTAATGTGTTTATATAGACTAATGTAACTTGATGGGCAAGACTACTAAACTAATGGGCCCAATACACATAACCATTAATAATAATTAAAATAATAATTATTTACAACATTAATAGATGAAATAATAGTGTAATTCTAGTTTTGCTTTGTGTAGTTGTCTCTGATTTGTGATCTGAAGTTTTGAATCCATTCACTTCACACAGATTTGAAGTTTTGTGTCTAAATTATATTTTACAATGTTGTGTTGAGAAGTAGTGGCGAATATAGCGTGTCGGCATGTCGGTGTTTAAATGGATAAAAAGTGGACATAAGATATGCCATTGTTTTTGGTAAAAATTAAAATTTCATATAACCATTGATGTTAAGTTCATTATGTAATTCTGTTTGGCAATATTTTGAACCAAGAGATTGAGAATATGTAAGCATCCATGTTCAAGTCCTGTTTACACCAACTTCAATGTGCAATATTTTGATCCAACAGATTGAGAATATGTAAGCAAGTGAATTGTGAATTGTGATATACTTTTACTAAGTCTTGTGATTTTCATTGCTTCAAGTACTTTGAAGATAATAGGGATGTCCTATTTCTATACTTTTACTAAGTCTTGAACTTATTTACTCACTCTGAATCCAAACATACATTACATGTTTAAATTAGGTTGGGTTTGAAGAAATTAAATGATTATTTTAAACTCTAAAGTGTACTTTTCCTTAAATTGTAGTAATTTTAGCTGGTACAATGTGATTCTGTTGAACTCACTAGTTGTCTAAACATGCATACACTTAGTTGTTGTAAAATTGGTTTTGATGATTGATTCACAATGAGTTTGGTATCACACTTTGTTAGGCACAATTTGCAGGCCATGTGCTTACTTTTGGATTGATTGTCAGCCCTTTGCCGGTTTGTCTTTTTGTAGAAAAAGAACATACTCTACTCTTCCATGTCATTTCACTTCAATTCTCACACTTCAGTTTTGAACGTTGGAGGTTGATTTCATTTCATATCAACTGTTTCCAGTTACTGTAATATATCATGATTTTTTTCTAGGATATACAAGATGAACTTTTTCTCTGTTTTTCAGTGCAGGTTATTGACTTAAATAAGATGTTTGTTTTAAAGTTACAATTTAATTTGCATATTTTGAAGCCTAGTGTTTGGTTCCAATTTTTGTTATTATTATTATGAACATGATATACTAAACACACTTATTTGTATCTTACAGTTTTTACTATAGTATCTTTTTGTTTTTTCTCCAATGATTTCTTCAATGTTGTTTAATGATGATATTTAGAATGTATTTGGCAATGTCTTCTTTTACATATATGATGGCTTGAGATAATTATTGAAGAGCTTTTGGGCATTTTCTATTTTATATTTATGGTTACAATATTTCATTTTATTTAATCCAATGGCACTTTCATGTGATGTAACCAAAACTATTTTGTTTTGCTTCAGGTTTGTCCCCCCTATCAATTGATGCTATTTTAAATTATAGCAGAAACAATACTTTATGGATTTACAGGAGAAAAAGTTTATTGAATTATTTCAAAGTCAAACATTGAGATGGAAATATAAAGTACATGCAGGTAAGCTAGGAACTTCTTATCCTCATTTTTATTGGTTCTACTTTGTCTGTTTATTCCCTTGAGTATGCATACATATTCCATTGAGTTAGTTAGTAGAGAAACTAAACCTTTCAGGTTTTATAAAACATCATTTGTGTTTGACTAATTGTGGTTTAGTTTGTTTTGCGTTCAATTTAACTTGATTTTTTTTCTATCTTTTGTTAATTTCTTTGTTATGAGATCGATATATGTGATTTAATTGTTTAATATTTAAACTCATCAAGACTGTGTCTTTCTTATAGAAATTGGAAGCACTTCTACCTCATATATGCCAAAGAACGTACATCTCTCTTTCACTATCTCTTCTTTTTTTCCCTTTTAACTAGTACGCAATATAATTTTACTTAATTTCGATGTAACTACAGTACTGAGATATTTAATTTTTGTTGTTTGTATATAGTTTTAAGTTGCACCACAACATTACTTATGGAGAGCAAGCCTGTCTATATAAGCATTAGTTGTAACTTGCCTGCAATTCCTCACCCTACTTTTAGTTGTGATCATGTCCCGCTCCCAAGTAAATCTTTCTCTCTTTAGTAACAATTTTTTATCCTGGTAATTAGTGTGTCTTCGGTATTACGGTTCAAATCATATGAAGAAACTGGCTTTGTGTTAGATTGAAAAGTTTACACCGATCCTATAAGAAAACAGTCTGACTTTATTTTATCTTTTGTTAGAGAAACATCTTATAGAGAAGCACTTATTTGTTCTTTACGTTTTCCTAGAATTTACTATTGACTTATGGATATGCATTTCCCTCTTTCTATAGTTTTTGTTTTTTGCTTTACTTATTACTAGGTATGTTCGTGGTTTGGTTTAGAGAGAATATTGAACCGAACCATGTCTACAATCAGAAAACATTTTTTTGTTGAACCAAACTGTTTCTCCCCGATTCCCTTGATAGTCATGAGACCCAATCGGAGTTGGATGAAACAAAGAACAAATTTTACTGATCAAATAACTGAAAAATTCAAAAATGGAGTTGACGAGTTCATCAAGATTGCTAAAAGAGATCCAAAAGTTGATGATGTCTTAGGTCGCATTTTTTGCCCATGCTCTAAATGTAAGAAAACATTCTTAGTAGCGAGACCTTCAACAGAAAACAAATCAACAAAAATCACTTAGACAACAAGCAACATTTACAAATAATTCAACCAAAGGTATTGGAGGATTTTCTGGATTTTCCAACAATGAGAAGGTGAGTAGTGCTAATGAACCAACTTCAATGCCTTCAAGTGGAGGATCACATGCAGAAATTGATAGGAGAAAAATTATAACTGTTGAAGCGATCTCTAATCCATAAGCTACTTTGTTGCTAACTATTGTTTAGTTCATTGTATTGTGCCCTGTTGTTGGCTGAATTGTTTTGTTAAGGTTTTTAGCATTGTATCACTAATATGTTACTGTTTTATTTGGATTCAAACTTCTCGCTTGCATTAAATCCCATTAGCAGAGAACCTGGTTGTCAATATAGCGTTAAGTCACTAACAACACTAAAGGCTTGATTTGATAAAAAAGATATGAAAATAATTATTGAATTGGAAATCAAACATACAAACAACTCTATCCCAAACCTGCTTGAAAATAGTTACTTAATTTTGCCCAGCTTGAAATTAGAATTAAGATGAACAAAATAATTACATATCAAGATGCAAGTAAACCAAGTTTATCTTGTTCATATATCAACTTGTGCAATTAGTAGCAAATATCATCTAATAAACTAACAAAGTTTATAATTGGCTCAGGTTTATGTCAGCCATTGAATATACTTTGATGTTATATTGATATACCTTGATGATTTAGGTTTCCTTTATTGCATTTCTTAGGGACATAATTTCATGTTCTGTCCTTTTTATTTTCAGGGAGATGCTGACAATGGACTTGATTGCTTGTGGCAGAAAAAGATAGCAGAAATTAAGCAATAGATGTCATGACCACATCTTTCTTTATTATGTGTTGCTACCTTGATAAATTTTGCTAGAGATATTGGATCATTTGTGATCTATGTATTGCTACCTTTTTGGTACCTTCAACTGAATTTCATTGGTTTCTCTCTTAATAATTAATAGAGTTACATGTAGTCTGAAAAAGGCTTTATAAGCCTAAAGTATAACATTACTAGAGCAATTGAGTTTCATCACAGACTGGATTATGGTTCTATGAAGAATTGTATAAGCTCAATTGTTGTTCTAATATTAAGAATATTTTGTAGAACCACATACATGACTATTTAGTAATAAATTAGTTAAATTAATATTGTAATAAATTATACCATTATTATTTCTTAAAAAAATCGCAAAAAAATGGACGAAAACTTCCAAATTGGTAGGATCTAGTTGCAAATTAGTTAAATTATAGTTGTAGATTTGTTGAAGAATTGCTATGACAAGTCTTAGTTATGTTGCTATGAATTTGTTGTGAATTTGCTAGGATAAGTTCTAGTTATGTTGTTATAGATTTCTTGTGAAATTGCAAAGATAAGTCCTAGTTATGTTGCTATGGTTTAGTTGTGAAATTGCTACGATATGTCATAGTGATGTTGCTACGGAAAATACATTTTCAATACTTATTTGCTATAGATTAACTAAATATTTGCTAGGATTTTATTTCTTTTAACTACGGATTTACTAAGAAATATTTCCCTAGCAAATTTGTCTCTCAATCCATGCTACGGCCGACTCAATAAGTATTCTGTAGCAAATCTCTAGCTAAACTCGTTTGCTAGGAATTTGCTAAGAATTAGCTACAAAAATAATCGTAGCAAATCACATATTTTCTTGTAGTGCCGGAAGAAAATCACAAGATTCACAACATTAGGAACAAGGACAATGGCATTGATTAACTTTAAAATGAAAATTACATTACTTGGTTTCTTTCAATGACACACAAAACTATATAAGATTATCTTTCTGCAAAATTTAACATATATAGAAAGAGAATACACATGCCCAAACTAGTTGCATATACTGCAAATACAGGAACCAACTTTTAGTTAATTTCTTTCACTTTCTTTCTATATGTTCTGGTTTATGTTTTTATAAAAATGAAGTATTGCAACGGTTTTTTTTTGGTATAAATAAATAATGTTTATGTAAATAAATAAAAGTCTCTTTTCTTTAAAGAAAAAGTATTGTTATATATATTTCTCATGTGTATAATAAAGTTTCATGTCATTTTCAATGCGGGCTATGTTGCAGGAATAACATGCAATTACTTGGTCAAAGGATGAGAAAGACAGTTTGTATGTACTTTTTATCTAATCAGAGTACAAAATACGTTGGTGGATAATGAGTCTCCTATGTGATGTATTTATTTGTTGAACGTAATTAACCATTTGTTAAAACTATCCCCTTGAAAAGTTGTTGCAAAAGTGGTTTGAATTTGATTGTTCAAATAACACAACTTTATATATGTCAACCTTTTTCTTTTGGTAGATAGACGAAATGACAAAGTCATTATAAACTCATACCATAAATGAATGTGAGTTGGGGTTCGAACTCTTGTTTCACCTATAAATCTCTCAGTTTTAAACATAATTGTCCTTGCTAGAAAAATACTACAATTTAGTGCATTCAAAATTATTGTTCTTAATAAAGCACTCTTGTCATGCATTGCATTTGATTTGTTCTCATGTCATATGTAACCATTTTTCTCATATTGGAAATTGCTCAAGAGCACGCTATTTCCACTGACAGAAACCAACAAATTTTGCTGACTGTTTGAGATCACATTGTTGAATATGTGGACCCCCCTCAAAAGTATTACTATGAAACAAACTATATACCATAAATAACATGTCATAAGTGCAATTCCTCAATCATGTAAAAAGGACACAAAAACGTTTGATTAACATGTATACATATAGTTCTAAATTTTACCACTATCATTATCTTTGAAAATTAATTTAGAATCTCACATAATTCCACACGCAAACCAACTACATAAAACACAAATTCAAACACTAGTAAGAAGTATTTGATTACTAATACTATAAATAGCTTGATCAATATTCAATATCCATGATCACCATCATCCCTTTAACTACTTTTTACTATACTTTTTCTGCAGCCACTGATTTTTCCCTTCTTCAATTTTTTTGATAGTTTGAGTTTTTATCCCTGAAGTTAAGAATTCTCCGTATTCATGTAATTAGGATATTGATGACCATTTGGTAAATATCAGACAATCCATATTCAAACTCGGTATTTTGAAATATAAAATTTAAATTTGTATTATTTTGACCGTCTAATCAATATTGATCGGCCACCATTGTCCTTAATGTGTGAATGTGGGATCCTCTGAACGCATAGAAACCAAATTCCTTGATTAGCCAGATGAGGGTCCATGATTCAATAAATCATCAAGAAACATTTCAAGAAGAATTGCATCATCATGGTCATATCCAAAACATTGATTATCATTGCTCTGTTCTTCTAAGAAAGTTGCACTTGAAAAACTTGAAATTTCCTTGGTTGTTGGTGTAGTACTACAGCTACTACTCAAGCTGCCTCCAGTGTAAAATGCTTCTGATTCCATTTTAATTGGTAAAGCAATATTATTAATTGGTGTTTGTTGCAAATCCAAAAAATTGTAGGAGTCAAAACAAGGTGTGTTCGGTTTTTGATCAAAGACAAAGGGTACTTCAAGTTGAGGTTGAAAAGTCAAAGTACTTGAAAAGTGGTCAGAACTAGTAGTAACATTGCTGAAAGTGTAAATATTGTTGCTTGTGGATGAGTTTCCTGCTACATACTTTTTCTTTAGTTTAGTGTTCCAGTGATTTTTCACATCATTATCTGTTCTTCCTGGTAATTGAGCTGCCATAAAGGACCACCTGGTGGCAAAAAAAATAAATGTGATTTATGCATATTCATATAGTAGCATGTGGTGATTTAAAAAAAAAAATAGTAACATGTGTTAGAACACCAACTCTGGTTTAAAAGAAAACAAGAATACACCAAGATTTGATCACAGAGTTCGGCTAATTTTGTTTACGTCTTTGACTAAATTTAGGCTGAAGACTCTTTCTATTGTTCAAGCTTAACGTAACATATTACAACTTGAATTTAAATACTATGGTTCAATTTAGAAGATTATCGTTGAAAACTTTGAGCGATCTGTGTACTTATCCATAAACTGTGAGTCATACTTAACGGCAATAAATAAGAAATTAACAAAGCACTAACAACATTCATATAAAATCATGTGATAGTAAGTCTAAAATGAATATATCTCATTATAGTGTATGTTTTTGCATGTAAAATGTGTAGGAAAACATATGGCACATAGAAACTATAGAAAGGAATGGACTTTGCCTGCTTCCTATGGTGCTATAAAGGGTGCAGATAATGTTGTCTTCCTCCTGAGTGAAACCTCCGAGCTTGATATTAGGCCTTAAATAGTTCAACCATCTTAGACGACAACTCTTCCCACAACGATTTAGGCCTGAAAAGATTACCACAAATTAAACATAATGAAAAATGAGTTTTGAATATCAAAATATTGATTTCAAATAAGGTGTTTTTTTTTAAAGTTGTAAAAGATAAAAAAAAATTAAGAGAAATAGAGATAAACATATACGATATATATTTTGATGATCAAGTAAACACATATAAACATAATATGATACCATTGGGAGAAAAAAAAAACATATAAACCTCCTTAAGTGAAACTTTCTATAAGAATTAGGGCTGGACATCAAGAATGTGAAGTTTGCATATACCATCTTAGATTTTAGATTTAATTAAACTCAAAAAAAAAAATCTAAAAGTGAAGATTTTTCAAGTTTTATAACAACAAAAACAGTATACATAAACAGTGAAAGATATATATATCAAGGGGAGTGATGAATTAAGAAATCACCTGCTTTTAGGGGAAGAGATATCCAATTCCCAGCATTGCCATGTTTGTGAATGTAGTTTTTGAGAATATCATCTTCTTCATAAGACCATGGACCTCTTTTCACTTTTGTTTTGTCACAACATGGAGCCCTACCCATGACCTTTATTATTTACTCAACAACTCAAGAAGACTAGTATACACAAAGAGATCAAAGATGAAGAAAAAGTGAAAGAATAGGAATGTATATATGTGGTTAGAGAGAATATATATATATTGTTTTAAAGATGTACAGATTAACAATATGAAATTGAAATTTTCCAAAGCTTGACTTAGTCTGACTGAAAATAACTGAATTTGCTTTTTTTTTCTTCCCCTTTTTGGTTATCTTTACCTTTTCTGTCTTCTTTTAACCTGTGCGCTCAGTTACTTGTTTCTAACCTATTGAGCTGGTAAAAGATTGAGGACATAATCAGTCAACAATGAGATCTTTTCAAGATCAATGAAAAAAGTACTTGTATTTTTTTGGCTACAAAAAAAAGACTCTCTAGTCTCTACTCATTAATGCATTTTAGCTAAGTCAAGTATGTCTAAGAAAAAAGAAAAGAACGCGCATAGCCAAAATGAAAGAGTAAAAGATAGAATGATAGAGGAAATTTTGGGGCTCGTTTGTTACGTATTAAAATAAAAGTGATTTTGACATTAAATAATTTAAAGATTATTTTTTTAGAGATTTTATTAAAAATCAGAATTATTTTTGCATTTGTTTATCGTAATAAAATCATTTTTAAAAATAAATAATTTAGTTTGTTTATATACAACTATATATAAAAGAGATTTTTTATTACAAAACTAGTTCAATCTTTTGACATTTATTTTCTCTCTCCTCTAAAAATAAACTGTTTTTAGATTATTTAGTTTTTTAGATTATGATTTTTTAAAAAAGTTGTACCGAACGTGTGCAATACTTTTAAAAGTGATTATTATTTTTTTAAAAAGTAATTTTTTTTCTTAAAAAAACTATAACAAATTGGCTCTTAGTTAGTATCCTCTCAAAAAAGGTACTAATATTTAGTATATTGAATAGATTAAGACATATATTGGTATGTGTACGTATCGTAGGATTATAGTTAAGTGATTAACGGGATTATAATTAAGTGATTAATGAACTTTAATTAAGACCAAAATCGACCTTTTCTTTTTGTTGAGGTAAGACCAAATTGACCTGAAGTACTCAAATTCAATCCTTAAATAAAACAATGCTTAAATTTTTTATTTACTCTGCCAAACTTTGGATTACTTCTTCTCCCTTCAAATTGATAGTTAAGAAGAAAATAAAATTTTCATCATATGACCTATCTTTTAAGTATACAAATCCATACACACATAATTCATCACAGTATGTATTAGATGTAAATATTAGTCGCACTAGTTAGTTAGACTAATTAGTTTTTTTTTTTTTTTACAATTGTTAGACTAACTAGTTAGTAACTAACTCCTGAAAAAAGTTAGTAACAGAGTAAATAATTATGAAACTAATGTGGCTAATATATACATCTAAGGATTCTACATTTTAACTATTTTCTTATAATTTATTCAAAAAAAAAAACTATTTTCTTATAAAACCATTTTAAAAGATTTGATTGTTTTAAATATAAAACTCTCTACAACCTTTGGATGTATTTATTACGATTTTTTAAATTCATCTCTTATAAATTAATACAATCAATTTATATTAAAATATAAAGAAAATCAATAATGAATAGATTTACACGTAAAGAGTAATTTAAGGGAAATTCTTGTTTACCCATCAATAAAAGGTGGGTAATACTACCCATGCTGAGTTGGCCCAATCAAAACAATGTATTTATATAACGTTAAAAATAATAGAAAACAAACAAATAACTTTGATTGGTGTCAACTCAGCATGAGTTGTGTTACCCACCTTTTATTGATGGGTACCAAGTTGTCACCGTAATTTAATAGTCATATACAAATTAAACATATTAATTTTTATAAGCAAAAATTAACATATTAATTAATAACTACATTATCAACTTTTTTTTTAATATGTGTAAAATGTGACAAACATTCACTTATAAATAAGGACAAATGAAGTATCGGTTAACTTTAAATTTGTGCCATAAATATGTTTTTTTTATAGGGAGATATTAACTTTTGCTCTGAGAACACAAGTTTATAATATTAAAAATTGTGCATTTAAAATCTCATAAACTTATAATTTTATTTTTCAAATTCAAATTTTTTTTTTCAATTCTATTTTTAGATTCTTATCTTGTATCATTAGGATACAAATTAGCATGAATGAAAGATGCACCTTAAACATCAATCATCAGCATATGCAAAAGAATATGAAAGATGCATCTTAATCATTGATGACTAAATTTGGTAAGTGTAGGAAACCGTTTTCAAGTAATAAAGTAGTAAGTAAAATCATCTCTACCATAATTGTCATGTCAACAAGGCAACTGTAGATGTCAAGGGAGACCTGTGATTAATTCCAATACAACAATTCCATAGCTATAGATGTCACTTTTTTCATTCAAGTTCCTTAATTTGTAGTACCTGTATAAATCACAATGTAGTTAATTTCACATGGCAAATCCATGATAGATGAAATTCTATTTGTATATGAATAGGGGATGTCTCCAATATAAGTGATACTAGTTAGTACTCTCAAACCTTATACGACAAAGTTCTGTACTAAAATTGAAGACAACCCAACAACAAGAGCACCAATAAAAAGACTTTAAAACGAGGCTTTAGCCTCTTGATAATCCACCACTTACCCCTTAAGAATCATTCCATATCCAAGATGACAATGGCCAAAGGACAAATCTAACTCTTATGTATCTTTCACCACTAATTACATACCTAAATTGTAGAAAATGAGAAGCTCCATTATAAAACTCCATCCAACCCCAATCACGTAAACACTTTTGTTTCATATACATCATATGGAAAAATACATGTAAAGGAAAATGAGTTGATATTTGTCGTTATGCTCGGAATAAAATGCACACAAAACATATCCCTCCATAATGTAGAACCACAGACATATGTAAGAGAAAAAATAGCATTTATTTCCTACATTTATTTCCTCATTCTGGGTTGCATGTTTGGCAATACAATGGGCCATTTGGTGACCCGCTTGTATGGAATGACAAAAATCAACTAAAGTAAAAGGCGGGCTTAAGGACCAACAAGCTACAAGAAAGAATTGAGTTCACGATTTCTCTAATAGAATGTTATATGTGCCATGTGGATTGCTCTGTCATTGAATAGTGTAATATGTTCGAATTTGTGTCTGTAATGTTGCATTTTAATGAATTTGTGTCGAATTTGTGGATTGTGTATTTAACTACAAATTTGTGTAATTTGGATCGATTATGTGTGATTATGTGTGATTAACGACGAATTTGTGTAATTTGGATCGATTATGTGTGATTAACGACGAATTTTTGTAATTTGGATCGATTATAAGTGATTATGTGATTATGTGTTATTAATGACGAATTTGTGTAATTTGGATCTGTAAAACTCATACTAAATTGTATTGAATATTTAGCATGCGTATTAAACTTGATACTGGATACATTAAAATTTTCAATATTAACAAGATACTACGGAATGAAATACAAGTCTACTCGTCTCATACATCTGATAAAGTACCACTAACATGTACATGTGTGTGTGTGTGTCTATATATATATATATATATATATATATATATATATATATATATATATATATATATATATATATATACACACACACTAACAAAATCATGTACTGGTACATAATGAGCAATTGTACCCCACTCAGCTTTTTCCTGATAAACTTCATCACGAACCACTTGCTTACCAGAAACTAAAACAAAAGGATTGGAATAAGACATAATGTCTCAGTGAATTCCACCTATCCTAGGCTGCTGGCAACCTCGGGGAGACCTATGATTGCCATATTCTAAATTCAACCCATTCTGGGTTTATACATGTTCTTGTTTGCTTTACTGAGTAATCGGGAAAACTAGATTACTATCTGCATAACTTAGTGATCAAAGGGAAACTAGGATCACGATATGATTACTGACATAGTCTTATCATATTTATAATCATCTTACTGTTAGTCTTAAGTTAGAGGGTTAGCGTGTAACACACAATATTATCTTGGTTCATTTTATGAAATGGACCCGAGTGGAGTAACCCCGGATACACTCCCTACTACCGGTGAGACTCCTATCATATCAAGCTAACACCGGACTCCTCTTGCTTTTATGCAGATATCCTCGCGGATGGTAACTACACCGTTCCAGCTATATCCGGAACCCCCTGTGCTCTAACTAGCGAGAACACATGAGACACAACTTAACTTTTAATTAATTTCTTAACTTGAACGCGACCCTCAAAGTACCAACTAGTGGAACAATAAGAGGCACGACTTAGCGTAGTCTTATCTGAATCTTTTCTGATCTTTGAATGTTGAATACATTCCTTGTACTTTCGTACGCTATCTGGATACATTCTTATTCTTGCTGACCTATTATAGGTTCTAGACATATTGTTGTCATATGTCGTACTTAAGGGTTTGTTATCTCACTCGTAATAGCTTCCCTGCACATCACTTGTACTTTTATCTATTGAAGGCCTTCTGAATACGTCAAAATGATACTTCTTAGAAAAATAGGGTTTTCTTATAAAACAGTGCAGAATGCCTCGCCTACGCGCACCAGCTCGCCCAACGCAACTCAACAGTTCATGATGAATCTGGCAAGCCTCGCTGGGGTAAGCCAGCCCTTGCTATGGCTAGGTCAACCAGCAGCAGAAATGTTGTGCTCGCTGCAGCTCGCTGTAGCGAGCATGACAGGACAGGAAAGTTTCCAAAACGTGATTTTTCTCCATTTTGACTTATCCAAGCTTACCCAAGCATTCTAACAGATTCAAGAATGATTTTCAACTGCAAATTGAAGGATTAACTCATGGATAACAAGGAATTAACATGCATTAAAGATTGGGGTACAAAATCAAACTTTTGCTAAATAATGGATTCTCACCCAAAACTAACCCAAGGTGGGTTCTAAACTAAAGGAACTCACCTCTATTGCTGAAAATAGGAGGAATTGATGAAATGATGAGGCTTCAAGACTTTCCCCAATTCCAAGCTAAATCTCTTGCTCCAAGCTCAAGTTCTTCTACCCACTCTAAATTGAAGCTTCCAATCAGTTCAATTAGATGATTGGAGATGGAATTTTAACATACAAGCTTGAATTGATATTTTGGAAGAAGTTAGGGTTTGGGTATGAGAGAGGGGTTCGGCCAAAGGATGAAAATGGAAGATCTGTACTAGGTTCCAAGCACTACAAGGTTTATAATACAACCATTGCATGTTGATTCTTGAAGAAAAAGGAGAAAATGGATGATTAGGGAAAAGAGAGGATGAGAGGCGTGAGAGTGAGGTAGAGAGAAGGAGGAGAGGCTGAATTTTTAGACAAAGAAAGTGAGTGGAGAAATGAGAGAAACAAGGGTTCAATCCCTTTTATAACCTTCAGCTCATTTTACCATTCTACCCTTTCTTTTCTTAAAACTTGCAATTCACGTAATCTCTCGTTCGTTCTCCGTCACTAACACTGCACAGTTAAACATTCTCCGTTACATAATTAACCCTACATAAATATTCCTCCTCTGACACGTTCAATTGATACCGCAATCTGTTGAGAATTTAGCGGGGTGTTACAGGATCGATTATGTGTGATTATGTTGTTGAATGGTGTAATTTGGATCAATTATGAGTGTGTATTGATTACGGGTCATTAATGGCTTGGTTGCTTGCGTTCAATGTTGTTCTACAACGATACCAGAAGCCAACGTGAGTTAACTCACGTATACCAGTACAGAACGTGAGTTAACTCATGTTGGGGCAGCGTGACTTAACGCACGATGGTATAAAACGAACGTGACTTAAGTCACGTTGGGGGTATTTTCGTCAGTTTGTATGAGAGTGAGCTATTTTGTATGGGAGAAGAGCAATTTCCTTAGTTCTTGTCAAAGTGACCCAATACTACAACCCAAGATTTCATAACAATTGTTTTGGACTTTAGTGATATTGTGTAAGAAAATTGCTCTTTAAGCCGTAAAAATAGCTCTCATGCGCTTTAAAATTACCTTAATACCTCTAATGGCAGTTAACTTTCGTACGCTACCTTGAAAATTAAGGGGTAGCGAACGGCAGTTAACTGTCGTTGGAGGTGTTAAGGTAATTTTAGGGCGTGGGAGAACAATTTTGAAGCTTAAAGAGCGATGTTCGTTGTGTAAAAGGATAGAAAAAACCACATTCCTTTAATGCCAATCAATTTTTGCATTTTTTATGAATCTACATATTTTGTCATCGAAGACAATTTTATTTGAAGATGAGAGAACAACAAGGATGCAACCATTATTTTTTGCAAATGATGTATCCTTGTCCAATTCGTGTTGCCTTGCTCGGGTGAGCCTGCTTTTGGGGTTCTCTTGCGCTAAGTGGCTCGGGGTGTTGCCTGATAGGCGGGAGCTCTGCTGGTGGTTTGTTTTGGTGGCGGTTTTTTCCTATATTTTCCTTTGTAATATGTTGCTCATCTTGGTTTTGTACCATGTGTTTTTTCTTTAGTCGTATTATCTTGAGTACTTCTTGTACGCTTTGTGACTTCTTGGTGGTATACCTAATATGTTTTGCCATTCAAAAAAGAAGGATAATTATTCGCTTATTTTAAAAATTTGAATATGGAATCCATTCAAAATGGGAAGGTGGAAATGAACTGAGAAATGGGTGAAGGATTAAACCATATGGAAATGTATTAGAAGTGTTAAGTGAGTAACAAATTTTACATAAGTTGAAATAAACATGTTTGAGAAGAAAGTGAAAAAAAAATATTGAGGAGAGTATAGTATTTGAGACTTGTGAAAAGATTGAAAAACAAGCTATATTGATTCACAGGGCATAGAATTACTTGATTGACAAGTAAGTTGTTATTCTAACTTCTAATAACCAACAAAACTAAATTGATTAGTCTATAACCAACACTTCTAGTTATTAACAACTAAACAACAGAACAACTAACAGCCTTATTTTGAATTAATCTTAGGAAAATAATATATAAGTGAAAGAACTTTTTATTCCTAATTCTTGCGGTTTTAGGTTTTAAGAAAAATATGACTTCCAAATCACTTACTCCCTCCATAACTTTTTATAAGCAAATTTGACCAATTCACATTTTTTAAGGAATGTGGTTTGTGTTATTTAATTTAAGTTAAATAACCTATTTTGCCCTCATTAATTGTGGTGTATAGTAGTATATTTTCAAGGTGTTGTTGTTAAACGTGTGTGCATTTAAAAAATTAAAGTAAGGGTATTTCAGGTATATTATCCTTAAATATGACAAAAAAAGTCAATTTTGCTTATAATTAGTTACAACTGAAATGGTTGAATTTTGCTTATATTTTGTTATGGAGGGAGTATATGATTGCATTTGATTTAGCGTAAAACTTATTTTCGCAACCCAATAAACTAGTAGTATGTGGGTATTTTTTTTTATTCTAATGCCTTTCTTATCTTAAAAGAGAAACCAAGAACAAGAAATTCAGACAAACTTGAAACCCCGGACAAGAGAATCCATCCATATATATATAGATAGACTTTAGAATCAGTTTAGTGAACAGTTATAAAGCACTTCCAATTTCACAAAACTCTATATAGTATATGGTTCTCTCACATGGGAGAATTTTTCATCCGTACATAAGGAACTCATTCACTTCTCAAAAGATTAGAAGGAGAAAAAAAATGTCTAACTAAAGATTGTTCTAATCAAGAAATATTTTATTAAAAAAGTGAAGTAAAACAAATTTCATTGCATTGGATGCAAAATATTTCATAAAAAGCTAGACTTTTATATTACTAGTAATAAACAAAGTCCTTGCGACACTCATTAGGATACTCGATAGTTTCAATTATATAATCTAAAACGAATGTCTCATGTATTAACTTAACAAACATGTTTTGTCAAAAAAAAAACTAAAAATACTTACAATTTTTTAAAAAACAAAAGAAATTAAGTTTTTGAATAAAATTATTCTAACAGTAATCAGCTTAATTAATAAAGCAACCTTTAATGTTATTTTAAAAGTGTTTTGCTCAGGAAATTCCATAGAATGCTATGACATGAGTAATATACTAGGAAAGCATCTATCCAACTCAAAGCACAATAAAGTAGTTTGATTCATTTATCTTGTTTGTAGGATTGTGTTTTTTTGGGGATAACGCCAAGTACATTAATATTCTCCTTTAAGATAATAATATATGATGCACTTAAGCTAGACATGCTTCTACAGAATACATATTTTATGGCAATTTGTTACTACTTTGTTAGTCAATTCCATCAACATCGTATCTCCAAATTGCAACATGTTCTTTGATATTATCTACTATTTAATAATTCATTTGGTATTTTAATATAATAATTTGAAAGCCCAACCCTGTTGCCACCAACCAACAACTCGAGATTCTGCAAAGCATTTTTTCTTGGTGACAACTTGGGTACCCATCAATAAAAGATGGGTAACACAACCCATGTTGAGTTGGCACCAATTAAAGTTATTTGTTTGTTTTTTATTATTTTTAATGTTATATAAATACATTGTTTTTGATTGGTCCAACTCAACATGGGTAGTATTACTCATCTTTTATTGATGGGTAAACAAGAATTTCCCTTTTTTCTTTGCAAACTTTGGGCTTTATAGACCCTTGAAAGTGACATCCGTACACTAAGTGCATGTTTGCTTTCTAATTGGTGTTTTTTTTTTTTGGGAAAGGATCTAAGTGGAGGGGTTTATTACCACAATTATTAGAGGATTTTTCTTTTGAAGAAATTAAACGATTTTTAACCACTCAAAATTATGTGGACCATATAAATTTGATAAAATCATGGTTGAGACTTTAAGTATATAAGTCTTTTCCCTTTTATTTTGGTTAATATCTATTTTTCTATTCAATGTGAGACTTTTAACTCATATTAGAGATATCATCATTCTATCTCAAGTGTGAGACTTTTTGCGTCCTTGATCTAACATCAGTAACTGTTCACGCTCACATAAAGCCCCCACCAAGTTGAACCAGATTCTTATATCATTGTTGAGATTGTTTCGGTGAAGCCTACAACATTGAATGAATCATTACATTAAATTAAGAGCAATCACACAAGTGAATTTGACATTGCATCTTCATTCAAAATTTTAAGGCAATAAGTATATAAATGTTCTCATTTATATTTTGTTCAACGTCTGCATTTTTATCCAATGTGAGACTTTTTTTTCATAGAATAAAATTTATGTGAGTTGGGCTCTCGGGGCTCACCAGAGTGAGGACATGACTCAAGGCTCATGGCTCAAAGGGTGTTTATAGAGGTACTTATAGATCATCCACCAAAGATGTCATCATATTGACAGGAATTTGAACTCACGACCTTACAAGGGAGTCAACTCTTTATCAACTGAGTCTATAACACCCTGAACCCCGAGACTAATATTTTAATAATAAATCATACAATTAATCAACATCAAAGTGTTACCATTCATCAAACATCTCATACTAATTTCTCATAATAAAAATTTCATCAAATAAAAGTAACATATCACAACGGAATAAACATCTCAACAAATATCATCTCGAGTGACATCATAAAATCTCAATATAAATCCTCTCAATAGTTTGATCGTATAGATTCATCAACAATAATCCAAAATAGAATATAACAACCCCCAAAAATCCTAAATCAGAGCATCTAATCTAGACTCCTCAAAAGCAGATAAAAGAGTAGGCATCACGTCATCCTTAGCATACTCACACGCAAGCTAGTCCTCAACCTGCACGTCTACACCACGAGGATGCAGGCGACCAAAAAGCCACTAGAGGGTAAGATATACGTTCAACATAAAGGATCAATAAACGCATGTAAGTTCAGGTAAAACAACAACATCATATAAGCATGCTTCATACAAAGCCTGGTTACAAAAATCAACATTTATATCACAGTTATATTCCATTAACAGCTTGGTTACATCAACATTTTAAAGCAAGATTTACAAATCATACATAGCATATCCTCATCAATAAATAATCAACTCAACTATAAGTCATTCGCATCTCATCACTAAATAATCATCAACTCAACTATAAGTCATTCACATCTCATCAATCAATAATCATCAACTCAACTATAAGTAATATGCATCCGATCAACATCATCAATAAATAATCATCAACTCAACTTCACCAATTTCATCAAATTCACAAAGTTACCAAATCACTATGACCAAACATGAATTTTGACACATAAACAACATGAATTCATCAATTTCACATATTCAAATTAACCACAATAATTAGAGCACGAAATTACCACATAATCATCATCAATTATCATGAAATTAAACATAATTAAAAACACCCAAACTACCTAATTGCTTATAAACCCTAGATGGTGAAAGTTATCTTCCCTCTTACCTCAAATATTCACTCTAATAAACTCTTCCAGGTTGATTCTCCCTTTTTCCTTTGTGCTCTTGAGCTCCTCTTCACTTTCTCTCCAAGCTTTTTCCTCTTTCTCTATTCTCTCTCTAGCCTCTCAAAAGTTTTGTCACAGATGAGTCAACCCTAATTTTCTCTACAACACACACTACTCTTTATATATAATGAGTTTGGGTCTTCACATTAATGAGATTAGTCACTTCTCATTCTCATAAATAATTCTCTACACTTTTACTTCACTTAAACCTCCCATTTTACTCTTACACCACTATCCTCTAAATTCTCTAATTTCTAATTTCTAACACATTTACAAAAATACCCTTCACCTGTAAATGACTAAAATACCCTCAATCACTTAAAATCCACTAACCCACCAATTCTTAATAAAATAAACAATTAACAGATATAATAAATAAATGATAATAATAAATAAATCTAATACTAAAAATCGGGTCGTTCGAGAGTTAACCTTCATTGACTCAATGTGAGGCTTTTAACGACACATCAACGTTAATAATAAATTCTTAACCTATATAATTGGAGTTCCACTTGGGTGGCTTTGAGCCTATCACACTCTAACCAAAGTCTAGTGACTTTGATGACTTTGTGTCTATCTCCCTTCTAACAAATAATTATCTCTCATCAAAATAATTTATTTTAATTATTCTCTTTCATCTATAGTATATTAACATGTGTTAAGTGGACACGTAAATTTGATAAATTTCACGAGTTCTTGTAAATATTTTGAAAAAGTATATCCTTTTTATTTATTTATTTTACGTGAAAGTAGATCCTTTTTATTGAACATAAAAAATAGACTATTTATATATTATTTTTCCTTACAAAGACAATCTTATGTGTTGTAGCAGTACTTTGTTCCTTTTAAAATTGAGAAATGATATTTGTACAACTATTTTATGATAACTTTTTTTCTCATACTCACATTGTGTTTTTACTTTCTCTCTATTACATTGGTTTTCGTGTTAATACCTACTTTTCTTTCTATATCTTTAGTTGTCACATAAATTGTTTAACATATAGTTGTTCAAATAACACAACTCTTTAAAATTTAGACATTTACTCTAAGATAATAATTACAACTACTACCTCTAAAAAAATGTTACGGCTAAGTAAAGAGTGTAGTAGAAAAAATCATAAATATGTCAACAATATTATAAAATGACAGCCAAAATAGGACAACAAATACTTTTGTATTTGATAAAAAAAATATTTGTCAAAAAAAAAAAACTTATGTAACTAATTGTGTGCATACTAGCATCTGTTAATGAGTGTAATCTATGGATTCCGTAAATTAAAATGCATCGTAAAAAAAAAGATTTAAAGGTATATGGATTTCGTAAATTAAAAAAAAAAAATAGAGATTGAATTTGGTTATTCACACTTGCTTTAGTCTCTAACAAAAAATAATACCAAAATTAGTTTCTAATATTTTTATATAAATAAAAAAATTAATTCATTTATTAATTTGGACTCATTATAATTTATAGACTAATATATCCACATATAAAGATGTCAATGATTAATTATTATATTATTTTTTATATATAATCGACTGAATTGGACCATATAATACATACACTTTTAAGGCTTTTTTTTATTTCAACGTTAGAAGTACTATGATTTTTTATGCTAACATTTGACCAACATTTTTGTGATAACAAATAATCTTTTTATATTTTATTTCTGCACTGCTCAAGACATGAGGTATGGGTGTATCTTGATCTAAAGTGGTTGAGATGCAGTGTTGCATAACAGTGATGATGAAACACATGAGTGGATATATGCCAAAGAAATGTGAACCTTGAATTAGTAAGACTTCTTTCTAACTAAGAGTACCAAGGTGAATAGTGTGTCTACAAAGTAGTAGTGACAAGCTAAGACCAGAGTTAGTATGCCACATTAGTTATCAAACAATTTAGGTAAATTTTAAAATATTTTATAAATGTTTTAAATAAATTAGGCTAAACTATTGTTTTAGTCCCTTAGCTATTTAATTGGATTCACTTTAGTCACCTAATGAGTTTTTGTTCCATTTGGATCCTTTAAATGGATCTTCGTTACTCATATTGGTCCATTCCGTTAGTTTTTAACTTCAAATGTTTAAAGTGGACATATATTGTAAGTGGTACACCAAATACCTCATTGGTTTTTTAATTTTAATTCATTGAATCTTTTTGTCAAAAAATAAAACCATTGAATTTTATAGGTCTAATATTGTATCTAATTGTTCCTGCTTGAAGAACAATAGTATCAATCTCCTCAGCAATGTTTAAACTCAAGAGCTTGGTTAGGGTTTTCTCAGTGTAAAAAGTGAATGTACTCCCTTTCTGCGGAGCGCATAGCCCCTTTTATACCTCCTCCTCTTGACCTAGTAAGATAGGGAGGCATTTTCGGCACTCCTAGGCATCTGGCACTGCTCACTTGCCCACCTTTCCGAGGATCTCGTTCCGTTATTGGGAACGTGGGGAGGACTTAGTCAGAGGGCCCCATGCGTCCGGGAATCTCGGAGCCGCACGTGAGGATACCGCTAAAGATGCGCCCCTGAAGTGTCTTCTTCTCCCGGAGTGCCCCTTCGGGTTTTATGATCTCGCCCACGTGGCGAGCACGTTGGAGGCAACTCCGCAATGGTCTGCTTTGTTCTACGAAGACTGCCACGTGGCTTTGAGGAATAAGATGACAGTACACATCCCCCCAAGCACGAGGCTCGTAGAGGCGAATTGATTGATAAGTCGTCGTTACATTGATGTCGCAAAGAGTTGGCGGTACACAGCCCCCAAGCACGAGGCTCGAAGAGGCATGTGATTGAGCCCCATCCTAGCTCAGGCATTGCAGGCGAGAACGGAGCCCTTTCTCTAATACCCATGGCTGACGAGGGCGGGGAGTGGTCGCCGGTGCACAAGGCATGCCAAGTCTTTTCAGCGTGTTTTGTCCTCACTCACACGCTTTCTAGAAAACTTCCCAGAAGGTCACCCATCCCGAAATTGCTCCAAGTCAAGCACGCTTAACTACCGAAAAGAAGATGCATCTTGTTGATATAGGTAGTACCAATCAATTATTATAAGCCTTCCTTCAACCATGCAGTCCCATACCTGCACAACCTCAAGATCCCTCTCATTTCGATGTGATTCGATTCCTCTAGAAGCTGTCGGGAGCCACTCATTGTCATGCCTTGTGCACCGGCGACCACTCCCCGCCCTCGTCAGCCATGGGTGTTACACTTTCCCCAGACCGAATGTTGTCGAGGTGTTGTTCGTTTTGTTTGGGGCGAAGTTGATTATTTACGACTGCGTGAATATGGGCGACATGCTTACTTTACGATTAGTTATTCCTAGCATAATATCCTGAGGCAGCAGGCACTTAATTATCCTTACCAGGAATCTAACGGTTGTCAAATGATGACTGTTCGTAATGTATCTGGACGGCCCAGGATCCTTTCATTTTTTCCCGCTTCGAGGTCATCTTGCACGTTCAAACTGAAGAGACGAGTCTTTCCCACCGTTGGATCCATGATGCTTCAGACCACGAGTGCATCCCCAGGCCTTTCCAGCGCACCTATATATAGGGGTTATTCGCTTTTTGCTAATTTCCTCACGTCCCAAGTTTTCGCGTTTTCTCTGCATTTTTTATAGGTCCGCAAGTGCACGGAATTATCGGTTTTAGTATAAAAGATGTCGAATCCCACAGAGACCAACGTCAAGTACCGTTAATGTTTATCTAAGGCGATGCTAATTAATTTGGTTGCAAATTTGGAAAAATAAGTTGTTTTTAATTATTTTTAATGGCAAGAGACCGGAATATAATTTGCGTCGACCTTGAATACTTGTTAAGTTATATTTTATTATTATAACAGAAAAATATTTTCGCGCGTAAAAAGGATTAAATTAAAGGGGTCGCCAGCTTTCGCGTGTACGACACCGAATTTTTGACTTTGTAATCTATTCGACCACTTTCGCGCGTACGCCTTACAACTTCAAAACTCCGTTTGAAAAATAATCAATTTACGCGCAAAAAGTTATTTTTGGTAGAAATTTAATTTAAAGGTTTCGTTTGCTTTCGCACAGCCGGAACCGTATTGTAAACTCAGAGAAGCCCGCTTTCGCGTATCCGACTACGAGTTTAAAATAGCGTTTTTAAAAATTAGTAATTTCTAAATTAATTATAAAAACGCTTTCGCTGAATTTTAAAATCAATTTCTGACTATTCTACGGACATATACAAATTTCACTCTTTCGATATGAAAACGGTATCGCATTATTTCAGCTTTCAATGAAATATTTATCGTTACAATTTATAATCATACAACTTAACAGAGTATCATTGGTACGACATTCATTACATTCCGGACTCTATAAAAATCTACCCAGACATTATTAAATTATAATCCAAATTCATCTGTGATAAACTCATATTAAAAACAAATAAAAGGGAGAAGAACCTGTGTTAAGCTGGATACTTGAAATAAAAAAGGGAATGACCACAACAGTAGCAAATCACACCGTGGTAATTTTAAGCACTGGAAACTCAATTTAACAGCCGCAAATTGAATTGAATTGGCACGGTCGAAGCAATTGGAGTTGAACAATATATTGGCAGAAGTAATAACAATAAAAAAAAACGAGGGAATTGGAATTAGATAGATATGTGCAGCAGCAATGGAATTAATGGAATTAAAACAACACGTACAGGAAACTAATTTAATTTGAATGGATAATAATAATAAGGAAACGGCAACTGGAATGAATAAGAGGTTTACTACTAAATTCAATATTGCAAATAAACAAAGGTTTTTGAGACTTGTAAATTATATGGTAGCAAAAGGTTTTACAAATTGGCTCCCATAAAACTAATTCTTCAAGTTTTATTTATAGGCAACAAATTCAGTAGTAGTGCTTATGATATTGTCCTAAGAGGGGGAGAAAATGGAGGAAGTGGAGGTAACTGTTTCTAAAAGTGGGGATGAATTCTTCAATCTGACTATATGTGTTGACTTCTCATTTGACTTGTCAATTTGTTTAGCTTTTTTTTCCTTTTTCACTGTTTTTCTTTATTTTTGCTTTCTACACCCTAGGTTCCTAAAACACATCAAAATATCAGTGGATATCATGCAAAACACGACAAATGACCCTAAAACATATAAAAAATTAAGTTACTTAGACAGTGTATTTTGCGTGTTATCAATTTTCTCACCAACTGTTGCTGCTAACTCGCTGACGCGTTTTCCTAGCTTCCCTTCCTACTTAAATCAGGTAAATCCTCAACCCGTCTTCTCTCTTTTATTTTTACTTTGAAAATGGTTCTGATTAGGGAGTGTGATAGCGAGGGTAACCCCATGGATTCCCCCACCCAAGAGGAGAGGCGTAAGTTGTGTAATTCTGCCATTGAAACTGCCACCGGGGAGGATGGGAAAGTTAATTGGGCATTTTTAGAACAAAACTACTTCGGTCATCGCCTAATAGCAGCTGAGATTGGCTCTAATAGCGATGATAATTCCAGTAGTCAAGATAGTGACGTCGTTATTATTTCTTCTTCAGGCCCTAGTGAGCGAGAGAAGCACATGGTGGATTCGGATGCTAACGTCGAGACTTTTGACGAGGCGGTGGCCACCTATTCCTCCTACTTCAATTCGAAGAATAGGATGGCAGAGTTTAGGGCTAGCTTATCAGTATCCTCCACGAGCGATGAATTAGATGTCATCACTGATCATTGCATGGGTGGCGAGAAAGTTTTTATGAGGCGCCCATGAGGAGTGGAGAATGAGATGTTCTACATCTACGCATGTGCAATCACCGATCTGGGAGTCCGGATTCCCTTCACCCCCTTTGAAGCAGCGGTGCTAAAGGCCATCAATGTGGGGCCCTCTCAACTGCATCCCAAAGGTTGGGCGTACGTGAGGGGATTTGAAGTTCTATACAAGGGCTTGGGCTTGACGTCTACTGTCGGTGCTATCTTCTCCTTCTACTGCACGAAGGGAGTGAAGAAAGGAACCTGGGTTTCCATCAACTCTCAGCCGAGGCGAGGCCTTTTTAGCCTCTTTGCTAACAACAATAAGAATTGGAAGAGGAAATATTTCAAGGTGAGGGGGGCTGACGTCTCTATTCCGGCCTTTATGGACCAAGGCAGGGACGAGGGATTCCCCCTTTACTGGTCTAGCGAGTCGTTATCGGTATCCAACTATGACTATGGAAAACTGACTGAAGCGGAAAAAGATGTTGTGGACTTTCTGGAACACATGGATGTGCTGAGTGTGAAGGAGCTCCTCCATAAGGACCATGACGCCCAAGCCCTTAGGGAGTATGTAGGTAAGGCCCCCCTTAATCGCACTTAGGTAACCCTTTATTCTATAACTCGCACTGTCTTTGACGTATTTATCATTTCTTTGTTCTTACAGGTTCGATGGCACCCAAGTCCACTGCAGAGAAGAAACTTGCTTTGGAGAGGGCGAAGAAAAGAGCGGAGGAGGCCGATGTTAGAGGGAAAAGCGATCCATTTGGCTTCCTCCTATGGGACAAAAAGAAAATTGGGGAGGCTGAGGAGCTCACTGTTACTCAGGCCTAGCCTATCACCTCCATTCTCGCCTCCTCAAATGTTGCTGCCACACTTACTAAGAAGAGAGCTCGTACGCAGGATTACGACTCTGAGACTGCCGATCAGCTCGACTTTAGTACGTTCTATCCTTTAGCCTTCTGTTTTACTATGTTCAAGTGCTTAGACTAACGTATTGTTTTAGGTCTTGCATATGTTCCCCCTTCGCTGTGGAGTGTTGACTTCGACTACAAAGGATTCATGCAGGAACACCTGGATTTCGTTTATGACAAACAGAGGCTTAAATCCATGAATTTCGACCAAGTGCAAAAGATGATAGGCGTCCATCTTCTGAAGGGCACCCTAATTGGTAGGGTTATGGCGGAAGAGTTCTCGACTCTTCAGCAAGGTGAGAAGAAGCTGAGGGCGGAGAACAAGAACGTTAAAACACAAATGCTGACATCCCTCAAGGTTGTCGAGGAGAAAAGGAAACTGGCCGAAGAGCAGCTCACCTCAGTACGTCAGAAGCTTGAGACGGCGGTAGCCGCCAAGACAAAGGTTGAGGCTGAGGCCAAGGACCTAGCCGATTCCAACACCAAAGTGGTCGAAGCTCACAAAAAAGAGCTGGCAGCTTTGCAATCTAAGTTGGAGGTGGCAGAAGAGGAAGGCGTGTTGGCGGAGGAGAAGGGTTTTGAGCAGGCAAAGGCACAGGTTGCCTGCATGTACCCTGAACTCTCTTTGGAAGAGCTAGGCCTTTTCAAGACGGTGATTGACGGGAAGATTGTAGATGAGGAGTAGTTTGTATTTTTATTTCTTTATGTAAAGCCTTTACGACCTTTTTCTCTTCAGTCATTAACTATGTAATGCCTTTACGGCTTTGAACTATTTATGCATTTCGCTTCTGCTCCTTTTGTCTTGCTCTTACTTTCTCTAAGGCGATCAGGCAAGATGCCTCTGTATGTTATAACTTTTGAATTAGTTTCCTGTTATTTCCTCATTTCGCCTTTTGAGAAATACTTACCGTTTTTTGCCTATTCCAGGAAGTTTGTTTTATATAACCTTCTCACTCATTTCTGTGAAGTTTAAGGGTGTTTAGCTACGGCGACTTGAAGCTCTTTGCTACGTTTCTATGGGTGATCTCACCCTGACTCGAGAATTTTATCTGGATCATGCCCTCTTGGGTGTGATAATGTCTTAACTTAACGAGGGAACTTGATGGAAATCATTGTCATTTTCAAAGAAAGCCTCCTAAAGCGTAATTTTGTCTGGCCCCATTGGGGAGTTTTAGCTAGATTTTAACTTGGCCGAATTTAAGCCAATGATATACGTGAGGATGCCGCCCTTAGGGTCTTACCGCCTCTTAGTGTTAGGTCTTAGCGCCACAGGGGTCTTATCGCCTCATAGTGTTAGGTCTTAGTGCCACATGGGTCTTATCGCCTCTTAGTGTTAGGTCTTAGCGCGACAGGGGTCTTATCGCCTCTTAGTCTTAGGTCTTAGCACCACATGGATCTTATCGCCTCTTGACCGGGGGGGCTTCTGTGGTTCCTGTTGATTCCTTTTTTGCTCGGACCCCTGGCCGCCTCGCACGTAGCCCCTCGGATGTCCGTCTTGTATCAACTTCTTAATTTCTCTTTGTCGCGGTGATTTTCGAAGATCAAGCTATTGATTAGCGTTGACTCACTAATTTTATTTCACGACTGAACTTTTAATTTTTCAAAAGAAAATTGGAAAAAAGTTCTAAATTACCACACTTTTAAAGATTAGGGTTCGGGGGTTAGTTACGTTTAGAGAAGGTGTTAGCACCCTAAACGTTCGTAGTACTCTACGAGAACCTCTTGATTTTATTTATTTATTTTGGCTATAACTTGCTTATTTTTTAAGAGACAGAATTAAAGTAGTGAGAAAAGGAATGTTTTTTTTTTTTATTTTTTATGGGCCTTGTAAAGTCAAATGGGCTGAAGGGAAGAGAAAACCGGACCGGTCCGGTCTAAGCGGACTGAACCGGTTCAGTATTTATATAAATAAAGAGTTGGTCGGTTTTTTTACCGTTTTTCAAGGGGCTTTTTCTCTCTTTCCTTCCCCTTCCTCTTCCTCTCTCCCTCTCTCATCCTCTGGCCGGAACAGGTCCTCCGGCGCGGTGGCCGGCCGGCCCAGGGGGCGGCGCTGCCGCGCCGGAGAAGAAAACTTCTCCTTTTTTTTTTTTCCAAAAAAAACGTTTTTCAAACCCCTTTTCTCTCCTCTTTTCAAAAACCTAATCTAAATTTTCCAGAACTATTTTAAAAACCCTGGATCTAAACTTTTATTTTTTTAGAAAACTACCTCTTTTCTCTCCTGCCTGGTTTCGGTTTCTGTTGGCTTATGGGTGGAGGTGGGAGTGATTGGCCGTTGGTTGTTGGGAGGTGGCTGGTTCGGTTTTGGGTATTGTGGGTTATGGGTGGAGTGGTGGCCGAGTGTGTTGTGAGAGGGGGGTGGCCGCGCGGTTTCGTCTGTGTTTTGGGGAGGAGGTGTTTTTGGTACGGTTTTTTGCTTTGTTGGTTTCGTAGGGTGGTTGGTTTTATGTTGAGTGGTTTTGTGCTGATTGGTTTTGTGTGGATTGTGTATTTCTGTTTCTATTGTTTGATTTTTGGTGTTGGCCGTGTTGGAATTTTTGGACTGGGGGAGATTCTGATGGTTTCTGTTGTGTAAATGATTTTGTGTTGTTTTTTCTGTCCTCGTGACCGTGTTGAATTGCTAGTTCTAATACACCAAATTGTCATCATTGACCATAAAGGCCAATGAATGGCAGTTTAAATGACCAATTAAAACAAAAAAGTCTCACCAAAGGTCTGAGTCAGAGGTTTTAAAATGGCAAGTAATAAAAGGATGAAGAAAAAGAAAATAAATAAATAAATAAATAATGAAAAAGCTTAAATAACAATAAAAATATTTAAAAGAAAAAAAACAAAAACAAAAGATGGACCCGAAAGAAACAAAAAAAATGAGGTATTTTAAAATACCTCTCTGTCGAAATTTCGTCTGAGACGACGAATATTCCGAACTAAAAAGATGAGTAAAAGAAATTTTAGGTCAAAAATTGGGGTATGACAGATGCCCCTATTTAAGTCTCTTCGTCTGGAGATTTGAAGAGAAAATCTTGGATTCGACGGGTCGAAGGGACTTAAATACAGAGTACGCCAATTTTGGACCTAGGAAAAAATGTAAAATGCTCGTGATGCAAATATGGATGCAAGACGGCGAAGATGACCTGACTGGGGGTAAACAAAACGAAAGGATACCCGAATTCTTTAAAGAAAGGGATCCGACTCCATTGTGGGATAATATAGTTTCACTGGGGAAGGGATCAACTATCGTACTGACAGCTGAAAAGGGAAGTATGATGTGAGAAAAGACACCGACCACAAGCTGCCCGTTTGTTAGAGCTTGCCACTTGAGGTAAAGACGGAAATAAAAGTAACCTGCCAGCTATTCGGGATGTAACCGAACTAGCCACTGACAACAAAGTGACGGTAAACAGGTAAACGTCAGCTGTTCGGGAAGTTGTCGAACTGCCACTGACGACAAGAAATAAAGGTAAATGTCAACTGTCCGGGTTGTTGCCGAACTGCCATTGACGACAAGAAATAAAGGTAATGCCAAATGTTCGGGTTGTTGCCGAACTTCCATTGACGACAAAGAAATAAAGGTAAATGTCAACTGTTCGGGTTGTTGCCGAACTGCCATTGACGACAAGAAATAAAGGGTAAATGCCAACTGTTCGGGTTGTTGCCGAACTGCCATTGACGACAAAGAAATAAAGGTAATGCCAACTGTCCGGGTTGTTGCCGAACTGCCATTGACGACAAAGAAATAAAGGTAATGCCAATTGTTCGGGTTGTTGCCGAACTGCCATTGACGACAAGAAATAAAGGTAAATGCCAACTGTTCGGGTTGTTGCCGAACTGCCATTGACGACAAGAAATAAAGGGTAAATGCCAACTGTTCGGGTTGTTGCCGAACTGCCATTGACGACAAAGAAATAAAGGTAAATGTCAACTGTCCGGGTTGTTGCCGAACTGCCATTGACGACAAGGAATAAAGGTACATGTCAACTGTCCGGGTTGTTGCCGAACTGCCATTGACGACGAGAAATAAATGTAGATGTCAACTGTCCGGTTTGTTGCCGAACTGCCATTGACGACAAGAAATAAAGGTAGATGTCAATTGTCCGGGTTGTTGCCGAACTGCCATTGACGACAAGAAATAAAGTCACGCACAAGTTGTTCGTTAAAGAACTGCCACTCGGCATAAAGATGCACAAGCTGTTCGTTAAAGAACTGCCACTTGGCGAAAAGACAAGATAAAAGATGCACAAGCTGTTCATTAAAGAACTGCCATTTGGCATAAAGAGGGTGACATCTCTGGACCAGACACACTGGGGATGACACTTGGGGAAAAAAAGTCACAAATTGTTCATGATTGGTTGACATGAAAAGCAAGACTCAGGGTGGTTAATGCAACCATGTATTGAATGATGTTATGTGCATGTTGTGTATGCATGAATGTGTATATGCATGAAATGTATGTAAGACAATACAACTTGTATGACTGTATGGAGGATTGACTTGTGGGATAGTATAACTGATGGACTTGATGAGACAAGACTGGACAGGTAAAATGGAAAGTGAACCGACGACGCCGTACAAACACTCAGCAACCTTCATTAGGGATGATGCCATTGGGGACATATCAAAACATTGACGGGGTAAGGCCCGATGTATGCAACAACTGGTGGGGAGTAAACACTTCCTGGGGGAATCGTGCTAATCCAAAAACCTAGCAGAAGAACTGGTGTTTTTGTGGTCATGCTTATCTTTTTCTTTTTTTGAATCCCTAACTTTTGCCTGGACCACCCTTTCGGGTTTTCAGTCCACCGGGAATATATTCTTTTTTGTATGCCCCTAATTTTTGCCTGAACCGCCCTTTCAGGTTTTCGATCCACCGGGACGCTCATTTTTGCCTAAGCCGCCCTTTAGGGTTTTTGACTTACCGAGCTCTTCTTTTCTCTCCCCCCTTTTTTTTAAGCAATTGACCATGTTCAGCCTGCAAAGTTTATCCGTTCTCAGGACAGATGTTGACGCACACTTCGCTAATTCATGAGTTCAAAGAGAATGTGTTTGTTGTTTATGCTTTCAAAAAAATTTATAAAAAAAAGATTTATGATTTTGAAAAAAGTTTTGCTTCAAGTACTACCCTCAAACATAGAAGGAGTTTTATAAATAGAATAAATGAGAATTTCAAATAAAAGGCACAGTCTCAAATCTATTTAACAGAGTGGTGGCCCGCCAATGGCGTGACTCCACGGATCCCACAAAGTTTGGAAAATGGTAAATATAAGGGGAAGGTACATTGAACACAATAACCGTTATTCTCCCTAACAACTTTGAATTTCACTGTTTGGTAGCTTCAGATTTAGAGTCTCTTTGACAGCTAATGTGCCCGAAGTGAGTCATGGCCAACCTGATGCAGTTACTTTGTCTTTTGATCCTTAATTTTTGCACAGATCGCCCTTTCGGGTTTTAGACCTATCAGGATGATTATTTTTTATTTTATGACTCTAATTTTTTCCTGGACCGCCCTTTCGGGTTTTCAGTCCCCCGAGACGCTCATTTTTGCCTAAGCCGCCCTTCCGGGTTTTCGACTTACCGAGCTGTTCTTTTATTTTTAGACAAGGTATTTCTTGACCGCATCGGCGTTCACAGGACGGGGAAGCTCATCGCCATCCATAGTCGTGTGAGTCATTGCACCACCGGAGAACGCTCTTTTGACGACATATGGTCCTTCATAATTAGGCATCCATTTGCCCCTGGAGTCCGGTTGAAAGGATAAAATCTTTTTGAGCACAAGGTCTCCTTCTCGAAATTCATGGGGACGAACCTTCTTGTCAAAGGCTTGTTTCATCCTCTTTTGATATAGTTGACCATGACACAAGGCAGCCATGCGTTTTTCTTCAATCAAGTTCAGCTGATCATACCTACTTTGGCACCATTCAGCCTGAGACAACTTGGCTTCCATTAGAACTCTCATTGACGGGATCTCGACTTCCACAGGGAGCATTGCTTCCATGCCGTAAACTAAAGAGAAAGGGGTTGCCCCTGTTGAAGTGCGCACTGAGGTACGGTACCCATTCAAAGCATACGGTAACATGTCAGTCCTGTAAGTGGCTACCATCTTCTGCATTATCTTCTTGATGTATTTTTTCCTTTTTGTTTTTTTGTTTTTTTTTCTCTTTCTTGTTGTATTTTTTGTTGTTTTTTCTGCTTTTTTTTTTTGCAGCTTCAATGGCACCATTCATCTGGGATTCGACCAGGAATATTGTAATGGCAGCTCATCGGAACCCAAGTTAATCATTTCAAATGCTTCTTCATGAGGCTGAATGGCTTTCATGTCATACAAATAACCGATAGATCTTTACGGGAATCCCTTCATCCTCCCCCTCTTCAGCTTCGTAAACAGGCACTACAAGAAATTTAGCAATTTGCGACACTTACTTTGCGACCCTTGCCTGAGAACTGTCGCAAAGTAAACCTTTGCGACAGTTATTGCGACTGTTCTGCCCAACCGTCGCAGGTTTTAAGGAAAAATTTACAAGGCGCGTTGTCAATTTCTCACTCCCGCTTTTAGCCTAAATTTTTTCATCAAATCCCTATTTCTCTATCTCAGTCTCCCACAACTCCAAAACCCTAAAACCCAATTCCATTCTCTAATCTTAAATCCCACTCTCTAATCTCCAATTTCTGAAAACCTAACCTCCAATTTCATCCTACGCCTTCAACGATCTATACACATTCATAAGTTTCAACACTTTTTCCACCACTCGATTGAACATCATATCCCATTTTTCTCCCAATTCTGGAAAATCTCACTCTCGATTCACTTCTTTGTTTGGGATCTGCTGATGAAAATTCTGTAATTGCTCCGCAACCGGAAGCTGCTGTTGAAATAGGTTTGATTTCGATGTGATTATTTTAAATGTTCATCAATGAATTAGGGATCATTGATTTTAGGGCCCCCCATTTGTTATGAATTATAAAAAAGTGATTTTGATATTTGATAATTTAGATATTAATTTTTAGATTTTCTAAATGAGTAGAAGTTGTTTTGTGTTTGTTTATCATAAACAAATCAGTTATCAAAAATGATTTTTTGGAGAAGCTGTTCTAATAGCTTCTCATTTGAAGCTGTTTGTAGTTTTTTGTGTGAGGATATTCTCATATTTTTAGGTTTAAATATGATTTTAGTCACTACAATTATAGTGATTTCTGATTTTAGTCCCTGTAATTTTTTTTGTTTGGGTTCAATCCCTGCAAATTCAAAACCTGCTGCTTTCAATGACGTCATATGTGACCCAATAAGTTGATGTTAGAGTCTAAAAGTGATTTTTCTCTTAAAAGAAGTTGTAACAACCGGATTTAACAATCGAGCTCTTAATTTAAGTTGTTCTCTAATAGGACAGGATATTATATCTGTACACATAATATTTCAAATTTCAATTGGATGTTCATGTAGTGATAGTGTTGTTTTGTTATGCTATTTCTCTAATGTCATTTTGTGTTTTGATGAAGATTCAAAGGAAATTTTTGATGCATTAGTTTTGGAATAACTTGTAGGTGTTTTTGAAAATAACGGGGATGCTTCTGCTTCTGGGAACCAGCCTGCTGAAAACAATCTTCCTGCTGATGGACCTGGATGGATCGACTTGTTTGTTAATGAAATGTCGTGTGCTACTAGTGTTGATGATGCTAGAGCCCGTGCAGCTAAACTGCTTGAGGTTTTTGAGAAATCGATCAGCGCACGTGCGAGTTCTGGGGAAATAACTGATCTTCAAAAGGTATGTGTTTGGGCTGTAATTGCTTTTCTTAATTGGTATTGGGAGTTTGGAATACAATTATGGAGTGAAATTGTTTGTTGTGAAAAATGATTAGGGATTGTAAGTATTGAACTTGTATAATGGTTTTTGTTTTCAGGAAAACCACTCGTGCTGTACCACCTGCCATTGCTGGAAAGACATCCCCCAAACCCTCAGCAGCCAAACCTGGACTTAACTCTTGGCATTTGTTAAATTCATTATCAGTTATATGTCTTCTTTTGTTCTGGTAAATTGGTTAAATCTATTTAAATTCTAATCTGCTTGTAAATTTCTCTTCTATCCAAACTGGACTTGTTGAGTTTTCTTATAGGCTGTGTTGTATGTATTGGTATATGATAGCTTTTTGATTTAATTTACAAAGAGGGTCTGTTAAGTATAGTCCAATAAACCCATTGCCAAATAGGTTCCATTAGTATAAGTCCACAAAGTAAATTTTGGGTCAAAATTCGTATGGCATATATGTGATAAATTTTGCATAACTCTTGGAATATAGGTCATATGCTGATGAGTTTGAATCCAATGCAAAGAAGACGAAATTCCCTACGGTTTAGACACAAGAATTATCAAATTTCATTAAGTATAGTAGGAGAAAAGCTACCTGCAAGTTTGAGAAAAGTTTCAGTCCGGTTTCTGTACCAATATTCACTGCCTAAGTAGTTTAAAATCCTTCACAATTCATTTAGGTTATTACTCTAAAAAATTAAAATGGTTGTTCTTTTATCGATTAATGTTTTTTGAGCCAAATATGGTGAATCCATTATGGGTATATTACTCATGAAGGAAAACCAAATGTGAATCAAATTTACCAGTTAGCATTCAGTTAGCTTGGCTGTGTGCAGGATGCATATCTCCCCCAACGACTTTTGGATAAATTGATGTTTATTTACAATTATGTGGAAATGGCTCGAGTAACAGGTGTCACAATTTCTTTTCTACTTTCCAGGGGCCAGAGCATCAAGGTAAACCTCATAGTTCATGATGGGTGATGTATGGAGAATGATTCACACATTTAATTAGTCACAGTAACAACGACTTCTTTTTTACCTTCCCTTCTAGGTGCTTTCTCAACTTCTTAGGAAGGCAAAACAAAAGAATCTGGTCATTCCTAATGCCAAGAAGGCAGGGTCAGAACAAGGAACATTTGAAGGTGCAACTGTAAGTTCATTCATTTCTTATTCTGCTTCATTATTTTGGATGATTAATTGAGGTTTATTCACACACTTTCCTTTCTTATATCAATGTTCCACATGCATGTTTGTGTGTCTGGGATCTTCCAAAGTGATATGAAAATAATTAAATATTATGCTGTATGCCTCTTCCAGGAGTTTTATTTATACTTGTCACCACAAATTAGATTATATACTGTATTGATGCATGAATGAAGAGATCTAAAAATTAATGCTTATAGCATCTTGACTACATAATTGTTTTACATGAATTTATCATGTGTCGTTATATAA
Source organism: Medicago ruthenica (assembly GCA_018208015.1). NCBI lineage: Eukaryota > Viridiplantae > Streptophyta > Magnoliopsida > Fabales > Fabaceae > Medicago > Medicago ruthenica. The sequence goes on along the minus strand of CM031376.1, from coordinate 2,273,014 downwards.
TAACTTTTTGGTGTGGTAGATATGAATGTAAATATTATATTTCCACACTACAATTGGTGCGAGGGAGCTTAAACAACTAGTTTCCAAGAAGCATTTGGCTATTGAAAACTTGTCTTTGTTGACTGATTTCCTTGTTAAGCATCCTTCAGTTCTTATAAGGGACACTTCATTGAGTAGCAGATACAAGGGTTATGCCTATAATTGCCTAGCTGATCTATTGAATCTGGTTTATATTTATTTGATTTGTTGCAGAGTACAAGGATACAAAGTATAGTGACATCAGTGAATATATGTGCTTTGATGTTTATCATAGTAGCTGGTGGTTATTTGGGATTCAAAACTGGATGGATTGGATATAAACTCCCTACAGGGTAATTTACCAATGTTGCTGTTGGAACAAGCCTTGCTGATAGAACTCCTCCAGTAGCAGCCATGGTTGGGCTTGTGAGTTTCTCTGCATATCTAAATAAGTGGCTGAGATATAAGAGAAAAGTCACAAAGATTTCGGATACAACTTTGTTCTGGATCTCAATTAAGGTCACTGACTTGGTGATTTTGTTCATTATGGATGTAGTGGCCCTTAAATTTGATACTAATTTCTGAAGCAGATTATTAATTTTCCAATTTAGATCTAGAATAGACTTAATTGTCTTGAGTATGTTGATTATTGAGTTTGCTTAAAGTTTTGGATGAATAAACTATGTACTTTATCTATTCTTTTGTTACTCTTGAAAGAATTATATGAATGAGATTTATATATTTTTAGTTATATATTTATGTATATTAAGTATTTATTAATTAATATATTTATTTAAAATTGTCAACAAAAATTGCCCCATTATTTTTTTTTTAAAAAAAAACTAAACATTTGCGACTGTTGTGAGGGGTCGCAAACCCATTTAAATTTGATTAAAACGCCTACTTTGCGACTGTTGTGAGGGGTCGCAATAGCCTTTGCGACTGTTGGTGCGACTGTTGGCTGAACAGTCGCAAAATACCCTTTGCGACCCCAATTTCTGTGTCTGTTGGGGAACAGTCGCAAAGGGATATCTGCGACCCTTCTAACAGTCGCAATCCATGATTTCAGAAGTCGCAAAATACCTTTTTTCTTGTAGTGAGGGAACTCAAAGTCGGGAGAGAGCATAGGGTTACAGTGTTCAACAGGTTCATTGATGTTCAATCTACGTATGATTGATGATTGATTGAAAAATGCAGACCTTTTGAAATTGATTGAAAAAAAAAATTTGGGTTTTTTTTTGTGTTACCATTTTTCCCGAAAAGCAGTAAAATAAAAATAAAAGTCGCGAAAGAAACGACAATTTTCATTGATAGTAGTAACTTGAAGACAAAAGTAGAGCCCTACATGATTTCACTTTCGTCTCAGGCGAAACGAAAAGATTTTTGAAAAGACAAGACAACGAAAACACATTACTTGGACCCATGAGTAACTGAGGGAATGTCAACAGCGACCCAATTGCGGCAAACCCATCCTCGTGTTTGCACGACCACATCCATTTTCTCTTTTATATTTGCACGAGTGTTGTAGGTGCGAGTCGGTTTGTAATGAATGCGCCGGGCCACTTTCTTTGACGGTGGCAGATTAACCTTTTGTGATGAAACAAAGGATGAGACTCGATTCAGAAACTTATGAATGCAGTATGATGCATGATTTATGCTTATGCAAAAAGAAGAAATATTTGTTATCGAAGGACTTTGTTGAAGTAATTGTAAACATCATGGTTTGAACATTTCATTTGAGCATCAAGGCATTACAAAATAGTTCTTTTTTAGAAACCAAGCCAAGGGACCAATTCAAAAGTCCTTTAGTGGAAGCTAGATTTTTTTTAAAAAAAACTACAGACTCTTAGCTTCCTTAAATTCAATAAATTAGGGCTCTTGAAGGTGTACTTCCTAGTGCTCCTCTATGATGTTCACAAAAAAACTTGTTTAAATCCTTCGGTAATTGGATGAAAAAATGAGTTTATGCATGGATGCATGTATGCATGATTATGCTAAAGAGCGGAGAAAATGTTGGAGTCAAGGGTAAACACGCCATTTGGTAAGGACTATGGTTTCACGTGTACCTGTATCACGGGTTCTACCAAGTTCCCAAAGTCCTCAACCCCTTCCAAGTATCATCGGGTTACGAGATTGACTCCCGGTCCAACAACATTTGTAAGAAAGTCTCGTTTGAGTGTAGTATCGCGTATCAACTAATTCAAGATTACTCTTGGTTAGCCACCGCACTACGTCCTAAAAGGCCAAGATGGGTTAGGTGTAACTAAAGGTCCTCAACTTCATAGGTCACTTGAAAATAATAATGCCGGACACGACTACTTATGCCGACATATTAATACTTCCAAGATTCCTCCATTGAGTGGGGTTATCACATGTGCCACATCCGAAATTCACTCTCGGAAAGACACTTTGATTATACCACCATCCTATGTTGCCCTCAAGTCCAGGTGTAGGACTTATCTCACCACTCACGTAAAAGAAAAAAAACACATAGGCACATATTTACAACCTTATTTTTATTTTAAGCAAGTTATAGCACAAGACATTTAAATAAATTCAAGTTAGGTTCAACCCTCTTAGGGATGTCCTCAGTGAAGTTGTCATTTCTGTCGCGGTGATTTTCGGAGATCAAGCTATTGATTAGCGTTGACTCACTAATTTTATTTCACGACTGAACTTTTAATTTTTCAAAAGAACAGTAGAAAAAAGTTCTAAATTACCACACTTTTAAAGATTAGGGTTCGGGGGTTAGTTACGTTTAGGGAAGGTGTTAGCACCCTAAACGTTCGTAGTACTCTACGAGAACCTCTTGATTTTATTTATTTATTTTGGCTATAACTTGCTTATTTTTTAAGAGACAGAATTAAAGTAGTGAGAAAAGGAAATGTTTTTTTTTTATTTTTTATGATTTGGAAGGACAAGGTCCTTTGCCTACGTACCCGTGAGGGATCAAAACCTCGTAGTTCGGGGTAAAAATGACGGTTGATTTGTTTTGTACTTTTTATTGGTTTTTAAAAAAAGTTTTAAAGATAAAATAAAAGCCAAGTGGCAAAATGAGATTGGTTTGTGTTTTTTATTTTGAAAATGATTCAAGTGTTATTAAGGTAGATTAATGGTTATTTAAAGAAAATAAAAGAGAAAAATGGACGCTTGATTGAAAATCAAGGTTTATTTAAAAAAAGATTTTTTTGTGATTTTTTATTTGCATGTTTTTGTTTTTAATTAACTAAGACTAAAAAATGTAACTAAAAAGCTAAACGCGAGGAAATTCCGTGGTGACGTTGGATCACGAAACCCTTTTGAAATTAAGCTAACCTAATTTTTTTGTATTTTTTTTGTAAAGCGAAATAAAAAATAAAAGACATAAAGCGGAATAAATAAAGTGTGGGTGTCAGTGCATATTCTCATTTATATTTACATTGTTCCTAATATACATTCTAATAGAATAAAAACGGAATAATAAATAAAGATAAAATATGCTAAATATAAACAAGGAATAAAAATGCATGAAATAAAAGGAAAATAAAAAATAAAAATGCATGATGTGCTAAAAATAAAGGCATTAAAATAAAATGCATGAGAATAAAAGGATTAAAATAAAATGCAAGAAAAGAAATAAAAAGGGAAGTAAATAAAAGATGAAAAATAAAGGGGAAAGGGGGTGCAAGAAGCAGGAAATGGGGGGTGCGAACAGCAAGCAGAAAAAGATGGGAGGAAAGAAAGAAGAAAGCCAGAAGAGAAATATGGGCCTTGTAAAGTCCAATGGGCTGAAGGGAAGAGAAAACCGGACCGGTCCGGTCTAAGCGGACCGAACCGGTTTGGTGTTTATATAAATAAAGAGTTGGCCGGTTTTTTTACCATTTTTCAAGGGGCTTTCTCTCTCTTTCCTTCCCCTTTCCTCTTCCTCTCTCCCTCTCTCATCCTCTGGCCGGAACAGATCCTCCAGCACGGTGGCCGGCCGGCCTAGGGGGCGGCGCCGCCGCGCTGGAAAAGAAAACTTCTTCTTTTTTTTTAAAAAAAAAAACGTTTTTTCAAACCCCTTTTCTCTCCTCTTTTCAAAAACCTAATCTAAATTTTCCAGAACTATTTTAAAAACCCTGGATCTAAACTTTTATTTTTTTAGAAAACTACCTCTTTTCTCTCCTGCCTGGTTTCGGTTTCTGTTGGCTTATGGGTGGAGGTGGGAGTGATTGGCCGTTGGTTGTTGGGAGGTGGCTGGTTCGGTTTTGGGTATGGTGGGTTATGGGTGGAGTGGTGGCCGAGTGTGTTGTGAGAGGGGGGTGGCCGCACTGTTTCGTCTGTGTTTTGGGGAGGAGGTGTTTTTGGTACGTTTTTTGCTTTGTTGGTTTCGTAGGGTGGTTGGTTTTATGTTGAGTGGTTTTGTGCTGATTGGTTTTGTGTGGATTGTGTATTTCTGTTTCTATTGTGTGATTTTTGGTGTTGGCCGTGTTGGAATTTTTGGACTGGGGGAGATTCTGATGGTTTCTTTTGTGTGAATGATTCTGTGTTGTTTTTTCTGTCCTCGTGACCGTGTTGAATTGCTAGTACTAATACACCATATTGTCATCATTGACCATAAAGGCCAATGAATGGCAGTTTAAATGACCAATTAAAACAAAAAAGTCTCACCAAAGGTCTGAGTCAGAGGTTTTAAAATGGCAAGTAATAAAAGGATGAAGAAAAAGAAAATAAATAAATAAATAAATAATGAAAAAGCTTAAATAACAATAAAAATATTTAAAAGAAAAAAAACGAAAACAAAAGACGGACCCGAAAGAAACAAAAAAAATGAGGTATTTTAAAATACCTCTCTGTCGAAATTTCGTCTGAGACGACGAAAAATTCCGAACTAAAAAGATGAGTAAAAGAAATTTTAGGTCAAAAATTGGGGTATGACACTCTTTTTAACACTCTGCAATCATCGGTGTGATGTCATCTGGCCTTATGGTATTTCCACCACTTGTCCGGGTAGTTTCCCATCACCTCGGATCTTGACGCCGGCGGGTTTGGTATCAGCCCCGTATGGAGGACCTCTTGTAGTATGTGCTCCCTCCTCTGGTTCAGGGGTGTGAAGTTCTCCAGCGGCCTCCTGACGAGCGACTTGAAAGAGCCCCTGACTGGCTAGAGGTAATTGTTTTTCCTAGGACTGTGGAAACCACTTCCGCTTAAGCCTCTCTCCCCAGCATCTTTGGCCTTCTTTTCAGTGTTGCTCTCCTCGCCCTTGATATAGCACTTCGCCCTTGCCAAAATCTCATCCAAAGAGTCCGCTGGTTGTTGGGCCAGTGACTCGTTGAATTGACCGACCTTCAATCCGTTCTTGAAGGCGCCGACGAATATCTCATGGTTGGGGTTGGTGACCTTGATTGTAGCTTCGTTAAATCTAGCTAGGTACTCCCTCAAGGACTCTTGGTGGCTTTGTCTCACGTTGAAAAGGATGGTGGTTGAGACCTTCTGATGCTTGCTAGCGGTGAATTTCTGCACCATACTTCTCTCAAAATCTTGGTAACTGGTGATGGAAAACTAGGGCACGCCCATGTACCACCTTAAAGCCGCCTCCTTGAGAGTTCTGGTGAGCAGCTTGCACTTCAATGAATCTGCCGCTCCAATGATTGCCATCTGAGTGTTGAATGCAGTTAGGTGATCGGTGGGGTCAGTCTTTCCATCAAACGTAGCCAGATGTGGTGGCTTGAAGTTCTCGGGAATGGAGTGTTCCATACCTCGGCGGATAGAGGTTGTGGGTCCTCTATCTCCACCTCCTCCTGATCATCCTGATGGTCTTGCTGTTGTAGCTGCAGGGTTTGGACGGATGCCTGAAATGCCTCGTTTTTTAGTCGTAGCTCCTCCAGTTTTAGCTGCATGGCGGCGACGGCGTCCGGGTCGCCACTGTTGTTACGGGTTCCATCGGCCATCGTCGGCGATTAGGTTAACTGTTTGGAAATGAGTTTGGAATGAATGAGGCATGGGTTAGTTATACCGGGCCCCACGGTGGGCACCAACTGTTCCTGCTTGAAGAACAATAGTATCAATCCCCTAAGCAATGTTTGAACTCAAGAGATTGGTTAGGGTTTTCTCAGTGTAAAAAGTGAACGTACTCCCTTTCTGAGGAGTGCAGAGCCCCTTTTATACCTCCCCCTCTTGACCTAGTAAGATAGGGCGGCATTTTTGGCACTCTTGGGCATCTGGCACTGCTCACTTGCCCACCTTCCCGAGGATCTCGTTCCGTTATTGGGAACGTGGCGCACGTTAGGAGACAGCTAAAAAGGGCCCCAGGCATCCAGGAATCTTGGAGCCGCACGTGAGGAGACCGCTAAAGACGCGCCCCTAAAGTGCCTTCTTCTTCCGGAGTGCCCCTCCGGGTTTTATGATCTCGCCCACGTGGCGAGCACGTGGGAGGCAACTCCGCAATGGTCCGCTTTGTTCTACGAAGACTACCAAGTGGCTTTGAGGAATAAGATGACGGTACACTAATAGTGTACTATCTAAACCTAATTTTTTTTCTATATTTATTCATCTTCTTCCCTCTCACATTTGTTATCTTCATCATCACATTCATCAAATTAACTCAACAAAAATAAAAAAAAAACCAGAATATACTTTTTTTAACCTTTCGGTTTCTAGAGTAACGGTGCCTGGTAATCTAGAATTTGACCTTAAAGTAAATATATTCTAACCAAAAATTGTTCCGTACAGGAATCGAACTCGAATACTTTCGAACAATATCTGAATATACGTTGTTCACAAAAAAATTGAATATATACTTGAAAAATACTAAAGTGGTCAAATTACTTCCCATCCTTGTAAAGGAATGAATCATCAATTTGATTGGGCACAGAGGCTTTTATTGTGTGACAGACAACTCTCAAAGTCGTTTTAATAAAAGTAGTCAAACATGAGAAAACTTGTTCTCACAATCAACTTATTTATATATCATTTGTGATTGACATTTTTTGTTGTGGATCTTTTACAAAGAGTCTTGATAGCAATGTTGTACCTTCTAGATCTATGAATGTAAGTTTTTAAAAGGATTGGTTTTATCATCAAGAAATTAAGCGTTAACAACGCGACTTGTTATCCGCATGTCTTTCATTTATATATAATTTTCTATATATAAACATTCAATAAAAATGTTTCTCTAAATATAAGCATTTTTTTAACAAAATATATATAGATAAGCATTTTTCATTTGTATCATTTTTTTAGCCTCATCAACTTAGTTAGCCGATAAAATTCTAAAATCTGTCCAAAAAATATAGCATTCAATGTCTAAGTGAATAGTTATTGCAATAGTTAATTAGACTATTTTAAGACATTATTATTGTCCAAGTGAATAATTATTGCAATACAATTTCAATGTCTAATTTGGCTAATCAAACAGGCTTAGATAATTTCAGATTTTTCAATTTTCAACAGCTATTTTTAAATAAATATAGCATTTCATGGTGCAAACAAACAACGCATATCATGTCATTGATTACATTGATAATTCTGACTGATAAAAATATTGGAAAATGTTAGGTTGAACGTTGTGTCAAGATTCGAACGTGACTTATTCATTTGTAACCAAAAGCATTTGGATAATATTATAAGGGGTCTCTTCGAGTTTATAAAGAGGTCATGGAGGAATGGAGTAGTGTTAAATCTCTTGAAGAAGAGTTTAGTCATCCATTATAGTTTTATCCAGCTCAAAAGATTAGTCTTTACAATTACGCACATAGAATACTTGATTCACACAAAAAAAAATATAGTGAAGAGATGAGATTGTACTAAAAGTGATAAGTTAAATTTTCTATAGAGATTAATCATAAACGAAACAGTAAACACTCGTCCACAAGTTCTAGTTTAACCGGCAAACATGTTTAAATTGTTAGACCGAACGTCGTGATCGAAATTCAACTCCAATTCCTGTTAGAAATCTTGTTTGTTGGGAAGAGGCTGCTGCACTTGAAATCTGAAAAGTTTAATGGTTATGCACGTAAAACTCAAGGCGTATGGGGTTGCCACACTAACATTTAGGTTCGATTCGCCCCCACCAATAACTGTATATTGGATGCAATATAAATGACCAGCGAATCCCCTTCAGGATACTATGAGTTCCTTGATGTGTATTGCACAATCACACCAAGCGTATCTCTTAACAGTACTTAACAGATTTATGGTTCCAACAATTCACTCATGCATTAGAGAATTAATGGATGATTTAGAGTAAGAGAGTGAGGGAGAATTATGTTATTAATGTAGCAAAATTCGTGTTCCTACTGATGCCCAAATGCCAAGCATTTAAAATGCATTATATGACCCTTTACATGAGAGAAACCACCCCTTTGCCAAAGATTATGATCATATACATCAGATTTTTGACTTGAATCAATGCTATATTTCATTATCTATCAGTAAATAATAATGTTCCAATGTATATGAATAATTCCCGTTAAGAGTTACAACTTTTGGAACCCAAAGCAATGAAGAGTTACAACTTTTGGTTCTAAAGTGATTCCATTATTTTGGAAATCACCAACAATCCCCCACCATTTTCAAAATACTAAATCTCACAAATCTAGAAATTTCATGCCTTCAGATAATGGTATCTCACGATTTGAACTATTACTTAGTAAGTTAAGTTTTCGCTCATTCTAAAATAGTATGGTAGGCAAGCTTTGAACCAATTATTCATTAGAACAAGTGTTCATAACTTACACATAGAATCTCGGTACCGTTTAAAGAGAATTGTAAAATGACACATTAAGAAGGTCTTGTGTCATATATCCCTTTTCATGAGAACTTAAGAGTCAAGCCCTTGAACTCCATGAAGCGGCCAAACTTCATTCTCATAAGTAGACTATATCGAAAATGCCCCATTAGTATGCATTCCAGCAAATATGTGCTATATGTTCATTAAGAGAAAAATCTCATCCTACCCTTTGTAATCTTATGGTACAAGTACTTTTAACCTTGGGATGTATCTATTGTCATGTAATACAATTACTCTAATAGTGTACTTTCACCATTGAACCCAGGACTTGATGCTACTCAAGTGTGGGTTGAGTTTCCACTATTGATAATCAATTAGATATGGGCTTGAGTCCCATCCCCAATGATGTCTTCAACACCATATCCCTTGTCAGACCTTTCGTCAAAGGATCTGCAAGATTCTTCTCTGTTCTTACTAACATGATGGATATTACTCAATTAGAAATCAAGTCTCTTACATAGCTATGTCTTAAACCAATATGCTTTGATTTCCCATTATAAACTTGGCTATAAGCTTTTGATACTGTGGATTGACTATCACAATGTATGGATACTGGCGCCATTGGCTTTTGCCAAATTGGTATCTCATACAATAATTTTCTTAGTCATTCTACCTCTTTACTTTCTGCAGCCAATGCAATAAATTATGTAGCCATGGTGGAGTCGGCAATGCATGTATGTTTCTTTGAACCCCAAGAAATTGCATCTCCACCAAGGTTAAAGATCAATCCACGTGTGGAAGCATGATTTTCAACATATGTTACCCAACTAGCATATGTGTATCCTTCCAAAACAGAAGGGTCTCCACTATATGTTAAACAATAATTCATTATTCCCTTCAAGTATTTTAATACTCGTTTCACAGCGTGCAGTGTTCTTTACTTGGATTGCTAGTATACCGACTTAACATTCCAACAACATATGCTATGTCAGGTCTAGTACAAGTCATAACATACATCAAGCATCCGATTAATTTTGCATATTCAAGTTGTGCCACCGGACAACCTTTTTTTGGTTGCAAACTAACACTTTGGTCAAATGGGGTAGAAACCGGTTTACAATCTAAATGATTGAATTTCAGAAGCACCTTTTCTATTTAATGAGATTGGGATAAACCAATATTGTTACAATCTCTTATGATTTTAATTCCTAAAATCACATCAGCTTCTCCTAAATCTTTCATATCAAAATTTTTGGATAAGAAAGATTTAGTTTCTTCTTCCTCGTTTATGTTTGTACCAAAGATCAACATGTCATCTACATATAAGCAAATCATGACACATTTTCCATTTTGGAATGTACTGTAAATACACCTGTCAGATTCATTTATAATGTATCTGTTGGCTAACACAACTTGGTCAAATTTTTGTTGCCATTGTTTGGGTGCTTGTTTCAACCCATATAAAGACTTAGTTAATTTACGCACTTTATTTTCTTGACCTTTGATCACAAACCCTTACGGTTTTTTCATATATACCTCTTCATCCAACTCTCCATTTAGGAAAGTGGTTTTAACATCCATTTGATGGATTACAGACTTATGGATGGATGCTTGTGCAATCAGCACTCTAATTGATGCAATTCTTGCAACAAGTGCATATGTATCAAAATAATCAATGCCTTCTTTTTGTGTAAACCCTACAGCAACTAGTCTAGCCTTGAATTTATCATTGGTACCATCCACTTTCATTTTCTTTTTAAAGATCTATTTACAACCTATTGGTTTGGATCCGAGTGGGAGATCTACCACTTTCCAAGTTTTATTACCCATAATTGAATCCATTTTTTCTTGGATAACTTTTTTCCAAAAGGCTGAATCTTGAGACTTTGTAGCCTCTTCATATGTTACCGGATCACTCTCAAGGTTAAAGCAAATTGGTCCATAACTATTTATGGATTTACGTGTTCCATCTACAAGAAACATGAAGAAGTGGGATCCAAAATCTTTCTCTTTTCGGATCCTCTTACTTCTTCTAAGTTCTGAACCATCCAATGTATCTACATTAGATTCATAGTTTTCTAAATTTTGTACATTAGAATGAACAATATCCTTGGGATAAGAAATTGAGTTAAATCTATCTTCTTGAAAAATTGCATCTCTTGACTCAATTACTCTATTAACAGAATATGAGTCATTCGATTCAATAACCAAGAGTCTGTATGCTTTGCTATTTTCTGCATAGCCTAAGAATACACATTCAATTCCTCTTTCACCCAATTTCTTTCTTTTTGGTTCAGGCACTTTCACAATTGCTCTACAACCCCAAACTTTTAAATAATTAAGAGTTGGCTTCCTTTGTTTCCAAAGTTCATATGGGGTTATTTTGTTCCTTTTGTTTGGAACCCTATTGAGAATGTAACATGTTGTTAGCATTGCTTCACCCCAATATCCTTTAGATAATACAGAATAGGACAACATTGCATTAACCATTTCTTCCAAAGACATATTCTTCCTTTCTGCTATTCCATTTTGTTGTGGGGTGTATGGTGCAGTAACTTGATGCACAATACCGGTGGATTCAAAATAACTCGGATGATAGAACTCTCCGCCCCTATCGCTTCTAAAGCATTTAATGAAAGTTTCATGTTGAAGTTCTACTTGTGCTTTAAAAATTTTGAATTTATCTAAGACTTCATCTTTTGAATGCATTAAATAAACATAACAAAATCGAGTGCAATCATCAATGAAAGTAACAAAATACTTTTTACCACCAATGGTGGGCCAACCATGTAAATCACATACATCTGAATGGATTAAATCTAGCACCCTAGAACTTCTTTTAACACTTTTTAAAGGTTGTCTTGTAATTTTAGTCAACATGCAAGTAGTACATGAATCAAAGTTTTTATCAAGATTAGGAATTAGATTTGATTTCATCATATCCTCCAATTTTCTAAAATTAAAATGTCCTAATCGCATATGCCATAAATCACAAGACTCAACAATATAAGCAGAAATCATATCATTATTATTAATATTTGCAACATTACATTTGAACATATTCTCACACAAATATCCCTTTTCTACAAACACACCCCCTTTGAGAGGATAAATTTATCTCCCTCAAATACAGATTTGAACTCATTCTTATTCAGTAATGGTATAAAAATCAAGTTCTTCCTAACTTCAGGAACATAAAATACATCTTTAAGAGTAAGTGTTTTTCCAGAAGTAAATTCAATCTATATGGTCCCTTTTCCTTGGACTTGCACAGTTGAAGCATTTCCCATGTACAAAACACTCTCATCTTCATTGATGGTCTTGAACATTTCCTTGTTTTTCCACACATGGCGAGTAACACCAAAGTCTATCCACCAAGAATCAATATCTTCAATCATGTTGATTTCAAAAATGACTGCAACAAGATCATCATTTGTTGCACTTGAATTCTTTTCTTTGTTCTTCTTCTTAAAGAACCTGCACTCATTCTTAAAGTGTCCTTCTTTCCCACAAAAATACAGTTACATTTCTTTTTCTTTTTATTGTTATTACCATTTGTGGTTTTGATGAGACTTATCATTTTCATGATTTCTCTTTTTGGAAGTTTTGCTTGAATTTCCTTCTTCCATAACATGAACCTTCTCTTGAGTAACTTGATTCCTAATACCTTCTTGTTTTCGGTATTCTTCTTCTAAACGAAGGTGATTGCCAAGTTGTTCAAGAGAAATGTCTTCCTTCTTATGCTTCATTGATCGTTTGAAATCTTTCCATGAAGGAGGAAGTTTGTCAATTACGGATGATACAATGATTGTTTCATCCATATTCATGTTATGTTGTTTGTAGTTGTTAAGAATACGTTCAATTTCATATAATTGTTCCATAGCAGACTTATCATCTACCATTTTGTAATTATTAAAATGCGAGACAAGGAATTTCTTACTTGTTGCGTCTTCAAGCATGTATCTGGTCTCCAGTTTGTCCCACAAGTCCTTTGCAGAAGAACTGCTCTGGTAGATATCGAACAGAGAGTCAGACATACCATTCAGGATATGTCCCAAGCAGATGTAATCATCGTTATCTCACTTCTGTCTGTATCATGTCTCAGCAACGGTTTCATCATCCTTCTCCACATGCCTTGCCATGTTTAGAACGTATGCCACTTTCAGCGTTGTAAGAAGAAACTTCATCTTCTTCTGCCATTGGATGAAGTTTCCCCCATCAAACTTTTCCAACTTAACAAAGTCAGAAGTCATTTCTTTCAATGAAACAGCCATAGAAATTGAACTTGAAGATTGTTAGAAATCTTGTTTGTTGGGAAGAGGCTGCTGCACTTGAAATCTGAAAAATTTAATGGTTATGCACGTAAAACTCAAAACATATGGGGTTGCCACACTAACATTTAGGTTCGATTCGCCCCCACCAATAACTGTATATTGGATGCAATAGGAATGACCTGTGATTTCCCTTCAGGATACTATGAGTTCCTTGATGTGTATTGCACAATCACACCAAGCGTATCTCTAAATAGTATTTTACAGATTTATGGTTCCAGCAATTCACTCATGCATTAGAGAATTGATGGATGATTTATAGTAAGAGAATGAGGGAGAAGTATGCTATTAATGTAGCAAAATTTGTGTTCCTACTGATGCTCAAATGTCAAACACCTTTGTCAAATGTTATGATCATATACATCAGACTTTTGGCTTGAATCAATGCTATGTTTTATTATCTATCAGTAAATAATAATGTTCCAATGTATATGAATGATTCTCATGAAGAATTACAATTTTTGAAACTCAAAACAATGAAGAGTTACAACTTATAGTTCTAAAGTGATTCCATTATTTTGGAAATCACCAACAATCACTGATGTGTATGAATTTTGATGGTTATTTGTTATTTCATCAATGTGTCTAAATAAACAATAATTACTCACATCAAATACATGAGATGGCTACCAAAAATTCAATACCGACATCTAGAGAAAAAAACAAACTTGAATAAAAGGACGAGCACAGTAAATGCTCATACAAAATATTATAAGTACCAAATGACCTTATGTCCACAAATTAAATCTACTCTATACTTTATATGAGCCGTTCATGTCAAATTGTCAATTGTCAATTGAGGGACTTATAATTTGCTTGCCGTACTTGTAAAAAAAAAAAAAATACTTGCCGTACACGTGTCGACCCTAAAACACAGACTGCCAACACAAATCTGAAAATATGGCAACTTTAGATTTAACATGTAAAAATGTTCCCCAAGTCCATTTCAGGGCATGGTGACACAACTTTGATCGTGATATTTTATTGGTTTACTTTTCAAAGTTCAATCTAGCTTTTAATAATGCAAAATCAAATCGACCTAACCTATTTAAGAAGTTAAATATTTCAATCCAATAGCATTAAGTCACTTTCCTTTCGGTACAAATACCATTATGTCACTTTAACTCACAATATATCATCTTAATTGTAGGAGTTGTTAACTTTCTTAAATTTCTCCTTAAAGAAAATATCTCTAAATTTCAAACAATATTAATATGTATTGAGAGATAAGGAGAGTTTTGATCATCACATATAACATTGAGGAACCACACAAATGAAATTCAAATCCGCTACACTAAAATGAGGAATTATTTTTAGGAAATGTTAACATGTGTTTAAGGGCACATGTTAAGGATTTCATTAATATAAATTATGTATTGAGAACTGTGTCAATTTGTTTTATAAAACGTTGAACATTAATTTTTCTTAATAAATATTTTTTATTAATGGTATCCTTAATATATGCTCTTAGAGTACAAGTTAGCATGACCCATTATTTTTTGTCTATACATGTCCGACCACACTAAACTGAGTAATTATTTTGTCTATAGATGCAGTGATAAAGCATCTAAAACTGGCACACACAACTGCGACATTTCAAGTTCGAATCCAAGTGAAGACGTTCAATAATAATATCAGCATTGTTAGTTGAGCTAAATTTTATAGACACTGAAATGAGAAACTAACTTTAAAATACAAAGTGAATAGTAACGCCAATCAAACTATATATTGAATTTTAGATTTTTTGGGTACATCATAACAAATTGAGTTTGGTAAAATAACAATTTTAGATAGTCTCAAAGTCACACTTTAGCCATTTTTGGGAACCCAGATTCGTGAATTTTGACCCTCAAAGTTATAAGATATTAAGTATATGATCATCTCAGTTATATGTTAAACAACATCCAAGTTTTATCTAATATGAAACCTCTAGTTTGTAATTGACACATCAATAACATATAATTCAACTACGATAATAAGGCAATCCTCAATGACATGATATAACAAAACATCTTTTTATTTTTTGACATGATATAAAGGAACATCCTATTCAATGTTATAAGTTTCGAATCGGGCTTGATCATCGCATGATAAGGCATATGACAATTGGTGGTCGGATTTAGACAAGTGTACCAAATCGTTTATCAAGTAATAAAGTGATAAGTAGAGTATCGTATCCACAAGGATTGTCGTTTCAACCAAACAATTCGCGTTACTTATTTGGGAACAATAAAAAATAAAAGAGATAGAGGGTTCAGAGTTTTGCAATTTAATCTGTTTGCAACAGAGCAAAGTTTACCTGTTTTGATCGCAGAATGTTAGCGGCGGTTAGGATTCTTCAAATCCCCTCTATTTAATTGTTGGAATTACGTAATAGTCAAGTCTTATTCATGTTATTTATCGTTATCTATCTAAGTGATGATTTCGTGGGGTTTTACTACCTATCAGTTGTCGAGTTGCACCTGCTGATCACACGGGTAGGTACGTGTGGGGCCTTACTCTCTTAGAGATATGGGCTCATTCCCCTCCAACTGTCGAGTTGCACCTGCTGATCACGCGGGTAGGTACGTGTGGGGTCTTACTCTCTCAGAGGTAATTGAACATAAACTTGAATTAGCGTTCCTAAAATCCTATTAGTGTGGTCGCGGGTAGGTACGTGTGGGGTCTTACTCTCTCAGAGGTAATTGAACATAAACTTGAATTAGCGTTCCTAAAATCCCATTAGTGTGGTCCCAAAGCTCCTAAAGGTTCGCTCATCTATGAATCTTAGAAGTACATAGCACACTCTCCCTCTCGGTAGTTCTACAAACGGGCAGCCCTATCAGCGTTTACCTTACCAAGGTTCGAGGAGAATGAAGTTACTGGACTGATTTAAGTCGTGAAGTCACATGTTTCCCTAATTACTAACTTGTTACTTCCTGATTGGAGTAGGTTTGCACCAATATTAGGTTATGTCACCTCCCTAAGTACTTTTATCCAGGGTTCTTCTCTATGGCTTATTTTCCTGGTTACTAATCAGTTACTTCCTGATTAAGACAGATATAAATATCAATATTAGGTATGTCACCTTCTTAAGTGCCTAGGTATCATGGTTATGCTTTAGAGGAGACAAATCTTACGCACGATAGTAATATTAAATAGCATAAAGATAATAACCGAATAAAGACTTTAAATTAAATAAATTATCCAATAACTGGAATTGAGGTTCATCTTAGAACCCTAGCCTAAAAAGATTTAGTTACACATGGTAACTAAAGACAAATTACATAAGAAATAAAACATACCTTAGAAAAACTTGGAGTGAGGAGAGAAACTCCTCCCTTGAAGCTCCTAGTGTTTGCCTTCCTCTTGGACCACTTCGTTTTGAATGAGAAAATAT
The DNA here is from genome assembly GCA_018208015.1 of Medicago ruthenica. Taxonomy (NCBI): domain Eukaryota; kingdom Viridiplantae; phylum Streptophyta; class Magnoliopsida; order Fabales; family Fabaceae; genus Medicago; species Medicago ruthenica. Next base: position 2,256,597 of record CM031376.1, on the reverse strand, counting down.
GAATGAGAGAAGTCGTATTTATAAGAAGAGTTTTCACCTCAAGTTGGGCTCAAAAATCGGGCTTTTGCCACAAAAAGTAACAAAATTTCAGTCTTGGCCCGCAAGGCACATGACCAGGTACCCAGGACCATGCGCTAGGTGTATGTGAGAGAGTTTAGGCGCCAGTCGCCTAGAATCATGAGTCAGGCACATAAGCATGTGCCAAACGCCCAGAAATGCGTGCCAGGTGCATGAGTGCAGTCTAGGTGTTGAAAAGCCTGTTTTTTTTTGTCTTTTGAGTGTTTGCTTCCATATAAGATGTCTTGGAACTTGGGAACAGAATTCCTCCTTTGTACTGCCTTCTGAGACCTCTTGAATCTTCATTCTTTGATCTTCCCAAAGTCCTCAGAAATCTTCAGATGTCTTGCTTTGCCGATTTGCATGATTTCTTCGTGAATTACATCAAAACACCCTAAAATTGTTATGTTTCGAGAATAATAGAATTACATACTCAAATATAAAACAAAACATTACAAATGTCCCGAAATCATAAGCAATTGCTCTAATACTCTTTCATTCTAGATGTAAAACCAACTGAAAATAACTGAAAAACATGCTAGGAATAACGTAAGATGACCTGTCATCAACAATCCACCAATCACAATACAAATTCCTAATCGACTTCAACGAGTTTCTCACTCATTTCCCGGCAAAGATCTCTACACAATAAGAAATGTATACACATTCTATTATATTGAATTTATCATTCAACTCACAAAACTTGACTTAAGTATTAAGGCGTTTTCATATACTACACATCCATTAAGGAGCTATGTCCCATCTCTTTTGAGTTTTATCAACTCTGGTCTCATTATAGGTCATTATGTTTACATAATAATAACCATTACAATAGATTCTCTCAATTTAAATTCTCTAAGTTTTCTTCAATTATTTTTATTGTTAAATGAGAGAAAAAAAAAAAGAGATGAAATTTAGAGAAAAAAATGAGACTAACTTTAATGTTTGAGATATAACAATCAAGAAAAATTAAAAGAATTCATTTCCGATCAGTCCATGTGATCGTAGCTCAATTGACAAGGGCATTACGTAGTCTATATAGGGGTCAGTTCGAACCTCAAACACCTCACATTTTTCATAATTAAAATATGTGACCTCCAATCTACTAGGTTACTTAAAAAAAAAATCATTTTCGATCATTACTAACAAGAGCTGTGCTTCAAAGAATCAAGATACTCGAAAGGAAAGTATTGAGGATGACGAACTATTAATAGTAGTTCTTGTGCTCAGTTGTCATATCCAAACTCCAAGTCAAGAAACCCCAATAATATTTAACACTGTATAAATTGATCTTCGTGATTTATTTAAATTAATTAAGTCGACAAAACATATTTAAGTCGTAAAGAATTTTTAAAAATAAAAAACAAAAAAAAAAAGACTCTGATCAGATCAATTAATTTCTTAATTTAATATAGTAACCAGTCTACATCAAATGGGACTTCTTTAGATTTCACTTCAAAATAAAAAAAAAGAAAATTCTTGTTTACCCATCAATAAAAGATGGGTAATACTACCCATGTTGAGTTGACCTAATCAAAACAATGTATTTATATAACATTAAAAATAATAGAAAACAAACAAATAATTTTGATTGGTGCCAACTCAGCATGGGTTGTTACCCACCTTTTATTGATAGATATCCAAGTTGTCAAAAAAATTAAGAAGGGTCATGCTCTACGTGGGATCATGTGTTACATCATCAATTGAACTTCTTCACAAGTCGACAAAGTTTCAAAGAGAACGCCAAACAAGTCACTATTTTTCGTGTCAAAATGGGTTATACGGATAAGATCATACAAATGAAATGAAAGGACCACTTAAAGAATTAAATATTAAAAAAGCTTATTCTTTAGTTAAATTAATCTTATTCTAAATCTTTCTTCAAACACGTGCTACGTGTGAAGTCCCATATTGTCTATGCATATGGTCAAATCAAAATACTCCACCGTCGTTTATTTATTAATTAAGAACTTATATTATAAATTATAGATTAGTCCATACACAGGAACGCAGACACCACATACAACACGGACATTGACATATAATTTAGTGTAATCAGTTCCACATACAACACGGACATTGACATATAATTTAGTGTAATCATATGTGTGATATCGAATAAATGTTACATATTGACATATGTTTGGCATTAAAACACACATAATCTAAAGAGTAGACATGCTTCAGTTAGTACATTATTTTATAACACCCCAAATATGCTTTAGCCATATATGTGCACAAAAGCTAATCTTCCAAGAAAATCATATCTTCCTATGTCTTAAAAGATTCAAATAAAAATCAACAAGATTACAATTCAAGAATTGAGAACTACATAATCCCAATACTACAAACAATATAATAAGACATAAACAAGGTATGGAGATAAGAATTGCATCTTAGCACATCCAAAACAGTTCTACTAGATTAGATTATACAATTGCATGACAGAAAATAAGAACATGGTTCCTTCCTACTTGTGCATCAATTAGATTAAGATTATTAGATTAGTAAACAGAAACAAAGAACATCACACACTTAGTAATAATAATTCATAATAGTAATTAATAATAATAACAATGATGATTAGATAACTATACAAAAAGAGTTTAATCTCCTAAATGGTTATTGATCAGATCAAACCCTTCAACCTTAATCACTCATACCAACATTTACAAAAATTTCACTCCCTTACTTCGTTCCATTCTATTCACACTGCAGGGACAGTAAAATCTTCAAACATTAGAAGTACCAACCAACAAAACAAAAACAACCTCAAAACGATGTCGCTTTTAACCAAACAACAATTAATCTCAGAACCAAACCAATTACCTCCAAGAAAAAACCCAACAGCCTCTTCACTTCATTTCAACAAATCACAAACCCATCCAACATCTGGACCGGGTTGAACCGAATCCAAACCCAACCTCGAATTCTCATTCTCCAATGAATTTTCTTTGCTTAATTTCTCAAACATCTTAGCCCTAATATCTCTCCCAGATTCAACTCTTTCCATCATAGGCTCCTCTTCACAACTCTGATCCCATAGATCAAACCCACCAACTCGGCCTAAACCCGGTTTTTTAGTAGGTGTATTAGGTAAACTTAAAAAACCGGACCGAAGCGGTGACCCAAAAACCGGTGAGCCTGAACCGAAAACCGGTGAACCAATTGTAACATTTCTATTAATTGGCATAGTTTTCATTCTACCCAATTGTAAATTACGTAACGACGCCACCACCCCGTTCGCCATCGGTGACATCGGTGGCGAAGGAGATTCTGGCGGCGTTATAGTAACCATTTGTCGCAACGGAGAACCGTCATACGAATCTGGCGAATTAACACTCCGTGAGGATGATGGACTTTGCTGAACATTAAGACGGAGCTGTTCCGGCGTGTGAGCAAAGAAACAAACACGCCGGCGACAGCTGGTTCCGTCTTTACACGGCTGAGTACGGTAACGAGCAGGATGAAGCCAACACTCAAAAACACCATGCGCGTGTTCACACGCGTCACCTTTCTTACAGTTTCCTTTACGAAAATCAGGACACGCCGTACCGGAGTAATGAAACTTTCTCGGATCACGGCGGCGTGCTTTCTCGCCGGGATGTGCGTATGGACACTCCGTCCAGTCATGTGATCTTCCACGTGCGCATCTTCTTATCTTGAACTCGTACATGCGGAAATGATCGCATGAATATGCATCCACCGTTGAATCCGCCGCCGCGGCTGACGCCGGAGATTCCGAATCAGAATCGCCGTTGAACTCGTTTGATGGAAGATAACGTTGAAGCGCTGCAAGTGCTTCCCGGATATAGTACGGAGAGTGATCTCCGGAAGAGTAATCACCGGCAGAAAAATCTCCGGCAGTGTAATCTCCGGCGCCGGTGAGATCACCGGCAATGTTATTGTCATCATAACCGAAACAAGATGAAAGAATCTCAGCCGTTGGATCATCATGATTCGGCCATGGAGGAACATGAACCGTTCGATTAGCTCTCAGCATCATTTTGTGTATTCTGGGAAGTGTTTTTGGTTTTATCTGGATGTTTACAGAAACTGAGACAAGGTTAGGTTGCTTTATAAACTAAAATTTAACCGTGGTTAAGTTGAAATTTAACTGTGGTTAGTTTTTTGATTTTTTTTTAACAGCGGTTAAAGTGGAGTGGGAGATGTTATCATCACCGTACATGTATTAGGGTTTTTTCTGACAGGTGGGTTTACCAATTGCCACGTGTGTTGATTTTTGTTTGTGTTACACGTGGCATGTGGTGATTGTGTTGTTTGGATTTTAACTTTTTCTTCTTTTGATGCCCCTAGTCTTGTGAAAACGTAGAGCGTGAGTAGTGAGATACGTTACATTAATCAAAAGATAATATCTAGATGTAATAATTATCCATAACTACAATTAAATTAAATTAAATAATAAAAAATATCAAAACCTAAAAAGAAATTTTAGTAAAAAAAAATTAATATAAGTCTTATGCCAAATAGGGTAATACAAAAAAAAAATTAAAGCTTGCACAAAAAAGTACAATTCTAAATAGTACAATTGCACATAGTTTTATTCACTCCTCACAATAAAATAAATTAAGAAAAAGGTACCCCTCCCTTTTTATAGAAATAATTTATAAAAATCATGTGTATTAAGAAAAGTTGTTAGAGTAATAAAGTTGTTTCAAATGTGTGTAACTATTACTAAATTATCTTTAATTAAATATATATTTAATGTTAACTTTTCATATATCAAGACAAATTGATAGTATTAATAACGAGTATATTTGAAAAAAGAGTAATTAATGCATCTAGGATTTTGTATATGATTTTATATTTAGGGACAAAACTTTTTTGTAAACTACTTCTATAATAAGGACAGAGGGAATAGTAAATAATAGAAACCGGATAGGGAAATTAGAAGGCCCATGGTGTGGGGAGTGAAACGAAGAGTTTCATTGTTATTACCATTTTTGTGTGTGTATGTTTCATTTTATTACTACTAATTATTATAAAAATGGAATACTATTGAAATAAAACCAATGGGCAAAGTATGGTTTTTATTGGAATTTATTGTAGTCGTTAATTTTTTTTCTTTGCCACTATAAACTTAGAAAAAAAAAAATTTTCCAAAAGGGTGCAAGTGCAACCCATAATATATTAAAAGAGAAGGTAACCGAAATACAACAAAAGGAAAAGAATGGGGGGACCAAAGCCAAAACCCCATTAGATAACAAATCTAAAGCTTGGAAGCCCTTGTTTGTTCCTAACAAAATTCTCCTTAATATCACTGTGGACATAATTGAAAGTCGTAAGCTGATGTGCAGACAGCCCAATATTGGCCAGCTTATCTGCACAATGGTTGCCTTCCCTAAATATATGAGAAACAAAAAAATCCATAGACCTAGTAAGATGCAAACAGTGGTACCATCTTTGCCTTAACTGCCAAGGCACAGTTAAAGACTTAGAATTGAAAGCTTGAACAACAAGCTTGGAATCTGTTTCAAGCCAGAGTTTCCTCCAATTATTTGCGTGGGCTATTTCAATAGCTGTTAGAGCCCCACTATAAACTTAGAAAATACTACCATGTTATATGTCAAATAACATTTGATGATATTGTAGTGTCAATGTCATGCTTGAAAATTTTAGAGAATGACAATATTTCCATCAACATATCCATGATAATCTAAATTTGTTGAAAAGGAAAAATTAAACGGCAAATGTTAGTCTTTAGTTGTTAGGTTAATTTTTTCTAATGTGGTCAGGTTCAAATTCAGTACCTCTAACTCTTTTTTCATTATTTAATTTAAATAAGTTGTGTAATATCCCGCTTATGACCCAAGTATTTATCAGTATTAAGACGATGTATCAGAGGTGTTTTGAGTAATGGCATTTTGGTAATTACCACTCATGGGTATTATATATATGACAAAAGTCATTTTCCTCTTCATTCTACAAACTTCTTTCTCTCTCTAGAACAACTCCTCTTCCTTCTCTCTTCTTCCATTCATGCGCCCCTCCCTCCAATCCTTCAACAATCATTAAACTTCACCCCCAAACTCTCCATCTTCATGCAAGCAAGCAAGATTATGACTTGGAGGTCAAGAATCAAGAGAGGATAAAAGGATTAGAAACTAGGGTTTTGGTGAAGAAATTAGCAAAGGAGAAGCAATCTAGCTAAGGTTTTGGAATGAAGCTTAGCAAGCATGGTTCAAGCACGAATTTGAGGTGAGCTCCTAGGGGTTTTAGAACCCACTTTGTGAGTTTTGTTTATTTTGATCAAAGTTGGTAATTGTTACCCTAATCCCTATTGCTTGCAAATTCCTTGTTCAAACTTGTTTTAATCAGTCAATTCATAGTTGTAAATCATTCCTTATGATGTTATAGAGCTTGGGTATGCCTTATTCAAAAATGGTGGAAAAATCATGTTTTGAACTAGTATTGAACTGTCAATTTCGCTCGGCGATCGCAGGGCGAGAATACGACGATTTTCACCAAAATTTCCCTGCCTCAAATCGCCCAGCGAAATGAATTTCGCCCAGCGAAAATGGGCAGCATTTTTATGACTTTTCTGCTTCGTTCTGTGACCTGTGTACGCGACAGGCGAGGCTTTTGGTAACCATTTTCCAAGAAAACCTTATTTCATAAGAAAAACACCATTGTGGGCATATCCGAGGGCATATAACGTATACGGAATAAATGATCAAGGGTTTAGCAATGCATTAGGAGTATAAGGTTATAGGAATAGGTAAGCTCTAATAGTGGCATATGATAACGATATGTCGAATCCTTGATAGGAAATCAGAATTGAGAGTATGATACTAAGGACTATATGGATGATTCCATTATATGTGAGTTGTTAACTCTTAAGGAATGCAGACGACTTTACTAAGTCAAGAACCTACTTTAGATATAAGAGATTATAGATGTATTCAGTTTAGAATACAAGAGTTATAGGAATGTTTCCACAATCATAGTTATAGACAAGATTATAGTGTTAGTTCTCCAACGATTATAGGTGGCTTATGAGAACGATAAGCCAAGTACCATATGTCATAGGTTAAGAATTACAGGAAATGTTTATATGATCAAAGTAATAGACATGTATATGTATTTATACACTCATTTATCAAAGTCAAAGAATAATAATAACTCAAAGTCAAAGGCATGTTCAGCAGACTCCGGGATTCGCCGGATGGGACTTCTCCGAGAGGGTTGTCCACATGCAATTTCATAGGGAGTCCGGTGTTAGCCTGATATGATAGGAATTTCACCGGTTCATAGGGAGCTGTCCTCGGGGTTACTCCACCCGGGCCGCACTCCGTAAAATGAACTCAGATTAAATGTTTGTTCAACGCTAACAGCTAACATAAAACTGCTATCGAACTGTGTATATGTTTTATGTTTTATAGTTATAGTCAAAGTTACAGTTATAGTCACAGGAAACTCATAGTTATAGTTATAGACAGTTATCAGAAAGTGATCCTAGGTTTCCCCTCGGTCACTAAGTTAAAGTTATAGGCAGATTATAGTTATGGTTATAGATAGTCACAGCAAAGGTTATAGGCAGCTCAAGTTATAGTTACAGGAGGACTTATAGTCATAGGCAGATAAAAGACTTGGCGATCATAGGAAATCCCCAAGATTGCCAAGGTAGGCATGGCGACCCTAGGTTCCCTGTGGTTGCCAACAGTTGATTGGGTAGAGCTCACTGAGACATTATGTCTCATCCCATTCCTTCTGGTGCAGGTTTTCAGGTATGTCAGAGGTTCGTGACGAAGTTCTTTATAGAGATGCTGAATGGAGTACAGTTGCTCGTTGTGTATTAGCTCAGGAGCTTAACGGACATTGTATAAGTATTTGTAATAGCATTGGAATAATCGTACAAACGAGTATACTTGTATTCATACTTTTGTGATGTATTATTATTATTATTGAAATTTTTAAATGTATCCAGTATCAGTTTAACGCACATGCTAATATACTAGTTAAAGTTAGTATGGGTGTTACAATTGGTATCAGAGCAGGTCGATTCAGACCGTGCCATGGGTCATTTAAGATTCAATAAAAGTAGTGGAATCATTGGGTTCCAGATGTTGTTCTAAATGTCATGTCTAGTTGAGCCTGATCAACTCAGTCTTGTATATGACAGTTAGGACAAATATCCGAGAGCTGAATGTGACCAAGGAAGAAAGAAGTGTTCAAAGGGTGAAGGTTATGACGTCAGATTCTAAGACGAATTTGGCAAAGTGTTTTGTGTCAAAGGATGGTTCTCTAACAGTGAAGTAACTGAGCCAGTTAACGGCAAAGTTTCAGGAATATAAGAGGTATTAAAGAGTAAGGACAGGTACCTTAACTAGTTGGACGCATTATTAAACGATGCCTTCTCCGAGGAGACATGAACAGTAAAGAACTATGGAAATACTCTAAGGAATGTTTTGGAATCTCAATGGGAACCGCAATTTGAAAAGTTAAAGTGGAATAGAGTTTTATTCCGGGTACAGAGGTAGAGAATTACGGTACCAAACCCAGCGACTTGGAATAAGGAATGATCAGGTAATTATAGGAAGCTCTGGAATTCCAGTAAGGACATAGTGTGTAAGGATGGAAGGACTTGCGCACGTGGATCGGATGAGATTTAAATATCTGATGGATAAGAGACTCGTTATGGATTAAGCGAATTAGTGAACAGATGGAACAGGTTATCTTCCTTTATTGTGGGTCATCAAGATACTTGGTATGAGGAACGCGAGCTTAGCGATAAGTGAAGGAAACCCCCTGTAAGGGTATGAAATAAAGATTGAATCTTATGTTGTTGAATTATAACAGACCGGTTTCGAGTATTAAGCAGGAAATTAGCCGAGGACTACTGTGAGGCTCTAGTAGCAAGAAGATCGTTACTAACGTACAAGTTATGGTTAAAGTTAAGGAGTCCTACGTTTTCTTTTAATGGGTGCCTTAAACAAGTATTCGGTTAAGCCGACCAAGATTTCCTTATGATGGTATGTGATAAAGATGGTGGAACTACAGACCTTGGGTTGTACGAAACCATGAAGAGGGTAACGATCGAGAAGACGTATAAAATTACTCAGGTAACAAGATTAGAATGGAATTGTGAATACAGTAATAAGTTATAGGAAGGATCCAATGGAAAATGTTAAGTATTGAAACTTACAGATTTATTAATCGGATACTCGAAGGGGTGTAGTATGTGTTTGGACTTATAGGAGAGCTGGTAAAAGTTGAGTTTTATCCAGACGGATTATTTCCGGAAGAACCCGAGGAGTAACCAAGAGTTATGTTAGAGTTATGTGGACCTAAGTGTCTTGGAAAAAGGTCGTGGATGTGAAATCCTTACGGATGATTATAGGATGAGACTCGATTCATTAATCGATTAAGTATATGAAAGACGAGAATTTCCGAAAGTCATAGAATGTTTCTAGAAGTTACCACAAGTGAAAAATGTATGAACTGAAGTTGTTTTAATAGGAGCATCGTTGGGCTCGTATTTATTGTTAAAGACTGTTTATAGATTTCAGCGTACTTTCGTGAAAGTAAGAACATTGTTTATGTCCAAAAAGAAAATACAAAGTCAAAGGATTGGCCAAGGAGATTTTATATGATAATAGTGGTGTACTACTTTTATTCCAAGGTTAATTGTTTAAATCAGAGTTGCGCAGCGGAGAAGTAACCCAATTATGAGTTAACAGACAGTCAAAGCTGAAGTTTAGAGAAAAGGATGTTCGTGAAGTCCATGCCAAATGAATTATAGGAAAGGTGTTCAGAGATTAATTCTTAAGCTACGGAATATTAGTAAGTAGTGATGACTTGAACTCATCATCAGTTCTAACAGGAAATTTTAAGAGATAAGTCGAGGAATGTCTCGGACCTTGAAACTCTTGAGAAATGAGAATTGAAGCAGTTTAGAAATTCAAAGGATGTGTTCTAACACAATGAGTACATGGCGAAGGAAGCCACAACTAAAACGGTAATTCAGCTGTTTCAGCTCAGTAACTTAAAGTTAACTTGAAAAGTAAGTTTAACCAAAAAGGAATTATGTCGTGGCATGCAGTTATTCCGCATCGTATCCACGTTATGCTAGCATGTCGCATGTAACAGGCATGTTACAGGTTATGATTAGTATTATGTATGCTGATCAGGCAGAGTTTATGCTACTTAGACAGTAGTGTAACATATTTATAGTCATGAGACATGTGTTAGTAATCGTGGTACGCAGTTGGTAAGGTTTTAACAGAAAAGTCTTATGCATAACAGGTTTGTCGTTGCCGGATAAATCTCAGTTGAGGAGTTCAGGAATTCTCGAACTTAATGTTCATAGTTAAAGGAATGAAATGTTTTACACAGATCAGAGGATTATTCATAGTTTATAGTAAAAGGCTATGTGGATTCTAGTTAGGTATTAAAGATTAAGAGTTTTAAGAGTGTTATTTTGATAGCGAATAGAATAGAGTTTTCTTTTCGAAAACGGAGAATGTCCTTGGACGAAATAAGTTAAAACGTCAAAGGGACGTGATCATAGTTATCTATGTGATTGTAGTTACTCAAAGAGTGCAAACATGAGTTAAGAGCAATGAGAGTGACCTTAGTTGGTGTGGCTTTGTCTCGAGTATATTTTGACTAAGTATGATGTCCCGTTAGTTGGACAATGTTGATGCGGCGTACGGTGTACCCGATAGGAGTGTACACGTGCTCGATCATGTATAGAAGCTTTGTGCTATGGACTATATTATATGGTGATATGTGAGACGGTTTATACCACACGTCACTTATACTGGATTTTCATAAGTTTGAAAGTATTGGTAATGAAGAAGGTTCTTAAGACCTTTGGCTACATGTTATTGTTGATTATTAATCGGAGCATAACCGACTTGTGAGATTTCTCGAGCTTAAAGGATTTCCGCAGTGGGAATGTGAGCAATGTTTATGGTTGTGATAATAGCTACACCAGGACAACAGAAAGAAAGGAACGTAAACCATAAGTTCAGCCGCCACCTTATATTTGAATTGTGAAAATAGTTGTAATAGATTTCACTTTCGTTTGAGATTACTCAATATCAGATGCCTTTCAGTGCAAGAATAATTTATATGAAGAATGTTACGAGTGTAACAGTAAAAGGTCGTTTTGCGAGGCGAAAGTTATAGACAAAAGTTCTTTGAACTAAAAGTAATGTAATAGATTCCTCGGAAAGTTGAAATAATTGGGGAAAACAGAATGACTCAACGTCTTCAGGTTAATATGGAATTGTCAATTAAAGAAGAACTGATAGAATTCAGTAAAGGAAATCCGAGACTTAACAATTTTAAATTGGATTAATAAGGAAAATGTCGAACAGAGATCATAGTCAGATAATGTGGATATGTTGGTTCGGACAACCTCATATCCTACTACGTAAGAGTTATGTAATGCACCACAAGCATCATAGTTAAAGAAAAGATTGTCGAGCATACTCGACTTATAGAGTTGGAAAATCCAAGGGATTCCGATAAGCAAGATGAATTGAAATTTGGGCTAGTAGAGAAGGTAGTATAATAGATTCATTCACAGACGATAATGAGTAGATTCTAAATTTCGAGGACGAAATTTCTTTAAGGGGGGTAGAGTGTAATATCCCGCTTATGACCCAAGTATTTATCAGTATTAAGACGATGTATCAGAGGTGTTTTGAGTAATGGCATTTTGGTAATTACCACTCATGGGTATTATATATATGACAAAAGTCATTTTCCTCTTCATTCTACAAACTTCTTTCTCTCTCTAGAACAACTCCTCTTCCTTCTCTCTTCTTCCATTCATGCGCCCCTCCCTCCAATCCTTCAACAATCATTAAACTTCACCCCCAAACTCTCCATCTTCATGCAAGCAAGCAAGATTATGACTTGGAGGTCAAGAATCAAGAGAGGATAAAAGGATTAGAAACTAGGGTTTTGGTGAAGAAATTAGCAAAGGAGAAGCAATCTAGCTAAGGTTTTGGAATGAAGCTTAGCAAGCATGGTTCAAGCACGAATTTGAGGTGAGCTCCTAGGGGTTTTAGAACCCACTTTGTGAGTTTTGTTTATTTTGATCAAAGTTGGTAATTGTTACCCTAATCCCTATTGCTTGCAAATTCCTTGTTCAAACTTGTTTTAATCAGTCAATTCATAGTTGTAAATCATTCCTTATGATGTTATAGAGCTTGGGTATGCCTTATTCAAAAATGGTGGAAAAATCATGTTTTGAACTAGTATTGAACTGTCAATTTCGCTCGGCGATCGCAGGGCGAGAATACGACGATTTTCACCAAAATTTCCCTGCCTCAAATCGCCCAGCGAAATGAATTTCGCCCAGCGAAAATGGGCAGCATTTTTATGACTTTTCTGCTTCGTTCTGTGACCTGTGTACGCGACAGGCGAGGCTTTTGGTAACCATTTTCCAAGAAAACCTTATTTCATAAGAAAAACACCATTGTGGGCATATCCGAGGGCATATAACGTATACGGAATAAATGATCAAGGGTTTAGCAATGCATTAGGAGTATAAGGTTATAGGAATAGGTAAGCTCTAATAGTGGCATATGATAACGATATGTCGAATCCTTGATAGGAAATCAGAATTGAGAGTATGATACTAAGGACTATATGGATGATTCCATTATATGTGAGTTGTTAACTCTTAAGGAATGCAGACGACTTTACTAAGTCAAGAACCTACTTTAGATATAAGAGATTATAGATGTATTCAGTTTAGAATACAAGAGTTATAGGAATGTTTCCACAATCATAGTTATAGACAAGATTATAGTGTTAGTTCTCCAACGATTATAGGTGGCTTATGAGAACGATAAGCCAAGTACCATATGTCATAGGTTAAGAATTACAGGAAATGTTTATATGATCAAAGTAATAGACATGTATATGTATTTATACACTCATTTATCAAAGTCAAAGAATAATAATAACTCAAAGTCAAAGGCATGTTCAGCAGACTCCGGGATTCGCCGGATGGGACTTCTCCGAGAGGGTTGTCCACATGCAATTTCATAGGGAGTCCGGTGTTAGCCTGATATGATAGGAATTTCACCGGTTCATAGGGAGCTGTCCTCGGGGTTACTCCACCCGGGCCGCACTCCGTAAAATGAACTCAGATTAAATGTTTGTTCAACGCTAACAGCTAACATAAAACTGCTATCGAACTGTGTATATGTTTTATGTTTTATAGTTATAGTCAAAGTTACAGTTATAGTCACAGGAAACTCATAGTTATAGTTATAGACAGTTATCAGAAAGTGATCCTAGGTTTCCCCTCGGTCACTAAGTTAAAGTTATAGGCAGATTATAGTTATGGTTATAGATAGTCACAGCAAAGGTTATAGGCAGCTCAAGTTATAGTTACAGGAGGACTTATAGTCATAGGCAGATAAAAGACTTGGCGATCATAGGAAATCCCCAAGATTGCCAAGGTAGGCATGGCGACCCTAGGTTCCCTGTGGTTGCCAACAGTTGGTTGGGTAGAGCTCACTGAGACATTATGTCTCATCCCATTCCTTCTGGTGCAGGTTTTCAGGTATGTCAGAGGTTCGTGACGAAGTTCTTTATAGAGATGCTGAATGGAGTACAGTTGCTCGTTGTGTATTAGCTCAGGAGCTTAACGGACATTGTATAAGTATTTGTAATAGCATTGGAATAATCGTACAAACGAGTATACTTGTATTCATACTTTTGTGATGTATTATTATTATTATTGAAATTTTTAAATGTATCCAGTATCAGTTTAACGCACATGCTAATATACTAGTTAAAGTTAGTATGGGTGTTACAAGTTGAGTTACCCAATTTGTTAAAATACATGACATTATAATTTAGACTTCTTTATACATATGAACACTTGTACAGTTTTGGAGACCGAGAAAATGAAAGATATCATTCAAGATATGTTGGAGAGCAACATTGAATGTGGTAACCTTTTTTACTAGACTAACAATACCAGAAGAGTCTACTTAACGAGGGAAATAGTGTATAATTGAACTTCTAGGGAGATTCGGGCAAAGGTGAGTCCACAAACATCGACAGAGAATACAATAGAGATTCCTAAATTGCAATGTGTATGGATCAGGCCAAGAAATAATCCTCAAGATCGAGATTCCACCGGCTTAGTCCCAATAAACATTCATCTATATTTACAAACCACATGCACCGGTGAAGAGCCAAATGCACCAAATAATACACTCATAGCACATATGATTTCTTTACATTATAAAAGGATCGCTCAACCAGCCATAAAGGTAAAATAAACATGTGTTTTAGGGTTCTATAAATAAGGAGAATTATGCCAAAATAAGATACATACTCTGATCCAGACAGGGCCAAGGTCTAATCTTCTATACTACTACAACACCCTACATGCATCGATGACGAGCCGCATTATAGCTCATATGAGCCATCCATATGATCCCACTTCCGCCCTGTCAACACACCTTAAGGGCCAAAACTTACATTTCCATGACCAAGGGTCTAAAAATAAATTGTGGCACACTGAAATCATGTACATTCTCTCATTCAATGAAATTACCTCAAAGCTCATTGAAACTTCACTTACTTGAGTGTTGTAGCATCTTTGCATGTACACCCCCTATCTGATGAAGAATTCCTTATGATCGCAGAGAAAAGCTTCAACCATTGTGAACCACCGCAACAAGAGTCTATCGTCGCCTCTGGCCAAAATCTTTGTTCTATTAGCAGAACAAACTATTATTTTGAGAAATCTTCTCAAAAAGCCCGGACACCTTACTAACTTGAGCGTCAAAGTGTATTTGAAAGTACATCCACTTCCATTGATGAAGGATAAACCATCAACCATCGCAACGATTCCAAACACGAAGATGTCTTAGTCCCTCTCGGCACGCTGATCGCCACCATAGGGGCCAAAATAAATAAACTGGAGCCCTAAAAGCAAGGAGATCCAAGACACCAATAAGTGTGGGAATTCGTCCCACCATCACTCTGACACTATGAGGGAGGCATAAACAATCATTCACCTCCTCATCATGCCAATGATGGGGGAGAAAGGAGTAATTCCCCACCCCATGATTCAAGTAGTAGGATATATCATCGCTCCTACCTAGGAAAGCAACACTGATAGACACTAGCATCTACGAAATTGATTGGCCATAGAAAAAATTTATTCGAAAATGGACCATTTACCAGAAGAATCATGAGAGAACTCATACCCCGATCATTTAGAAAAACAACTTACAATGGATACGTATGGAGGGCTAACTGATCCGGACAACCATCGAAAGAATGTGGACACCATTCTATGTTTTAGAGGGACTTTTAGACCAATAGAGTATCAATTATTCGTGCTTACTTTGAAAAAAGGAGTCATGACGTGGTTAAAAAGCATCCCATGTCACTCGATAAACTTTTGGTTAGGTCTTAGAAGACAGTTCACGACGCATTACAGCGTGACTTGTAAGTAGCCCAAGTTAACCGCTTCCTTCCTTGGCAGCTATCGTCCAAGAGGAGGGCAAATCTATCATGAACTATATTGATCAATTCACAAAAAAATGTAGCAAAATATTCTACATTAATTATTTTTTAAATACATTTTTAATGCTTTTAACATTGTTTCATTAAGGATTTAATGTTTAGTCAAAAAAATTAAGGATTTAATGTTCCTTTCCAAAAAAAAATATGTTAAGGTGTTGGTTCGCGTCAATATCACCTCATAGTTGATGGCTATCTAATTCATACTTGACTTCCATGTCACTGGTCAATTTTGCCCCCATTATACTGTTCGTATCGGTTCTACTTTCCTTTCCGACCTTCCTTCGTTTTATTTCTGTCTTATTATCTTTTTTATAAGCTTGTTTTTTATTACTTCATTTTTACGTCAAAGACAACAAATCTTAATTAATTTATTTTTATTAATTGGTATCTGTACTAAATTAGTTATCCACTAGACATAAACTACTTTATAAAATCTAATCATTTTTTATTATATAGATATATTGAGTTAAATAAAGGTTTGGTCCTTATAAATATAACAAATTTTATTTTTAATTAGCATTTTTGTGTTCCTATAAAAAATTTCGCTGATGATTTTGGTCTTTGTTAAGTTTTAATTATTTTAAGCTATTAAACTTTTCAATTATTTTTTTTAGACATGTTTAAAAAATTATAAAAAAAATTGAAAAAGTAAATTCAAATTTGATTTCTAGGTCCGAATTATCCTTATTTATATTTTGAAATTTTCATGTTTAAAAAAATCATATTAACTCATTCAATATTAAAAAAAACTAAATTTTTTTTTTGGTAAAATAACTTTTTATAATATTCTAAATTGTCAACAAAAATTATTTAAAAATTTAAGAATAATTAAACAAAATTAAATTTAACAAGGACAAAAATTGTGTCCAGGAAAATTTTAAATTAACAAAAACATGTCAATTTTTCTATGATATAATTCACTAAATTTATAGGATCAAAAAGTTATTTAACCTAGAAATATTAATATAATATCTTTATTTATTAAGATATTTTATAAGTTAACACAACAAATCTAATTTATAATATATTTTTACTAGATATACATGTAGAAAATATATAATATTTATTTTTTAATAAACTAGAGAAAAATATTAATAAAAAATCGATCAAGGCTAAAAATGTGCAAGGAAATAAAACAAGGCTACAAATCACGGTGTAAAAATTGAAAACCAAAACTGAACAGGGGTGGACCTAGATCAACAATTGTAGTAGTGGAAACGTAATTGAGGACAACGTTAGCTCCTAGGAAGGGGTAGTTTACATGCAACACTCTAACAATCAAGTCACTCTATGATCGAGGGTGCAAAGTTTTTAGGGTTTAAAGCATGTGTACCTTAATCGGGGTTCGAGGTGGAATTTAGGATGGACAGTGGGGTTTTTGAGGTGGAATCCCTAGGGTACATTATGTCGTCTAGGGTGTGATCTCGATCAACATTCGATTGTCATCAATTTGTGTTAACAGAATCACCAAGTTTGCTTGAGGGCGCCTCTAGGGAATCCCTATAACATACTCTATAGCGGCTAGATTCATTAACGGATTGGGCTTTGGCCTAAGGAGGATAATGATTCCATATTAGCAATAATAAGAATACCATCTAGTATTTCTTGATCTTTAACAAACGATGTATGAGATTCTGCATTAAAGACCAATTACCTACCTCAGTATGTTCGCAAGCACTTAAGATAGAATTTTACATACACAACAAACTAGAGAAATACACCTTAAATCTCTAAGCTTTTGAGGATTAACCTTCTCTAGAATCAACACAAAGAAAGTATAATTTATACATTTGACCAATCTTTGTTAGAACAAAATTCATGCATGAATCTCATAAATCCTTTGTGGTATCCTCCCTAAACTCTTGAGAAGACTAAAATAAACTATATTGAGTCATTTCTCTTAAAATTCTCATAACCTTGAATTGTTTGTTTCACTTCATCTTCATTGAAATGTTTTTTCAAAAGAAAATACATCAGCCCGACTTTACTTTTTAAGTTCAAATTTTAACGTTTAAGTCGATTGCGATGTCTACTCGAACTTTACTTTTCATCCACACAAACCCAATCAACCAAAATGCTTAAGATAGAACTTTTTCTCATTCTATTCGCCAACGAACATGATCTTATATATATATATATATATATATATATATATATAATACATTAATATTGTTGAAGTTGGTTTTTGAAGTTGTTTGTAGTTTGTTATTTGTCTCACATTGCTCAGGTTTTCGAGCTATTTGTATAAATATGTCTGAGTACCCTCATCCTTTGAGCTAGCTTTTGGGATGAGATCCAAGCCATTTTACATGGTATCAAAGTCGGGTTAATGATTGCAATGTGGAAATTGGACCCAGGCCCACGCTAGGCGTGAGGGTGGGTCTTGAAGTTGATCTTAAAGTTGTTTGTAGTTTGTTATTTGTCACACATTGCTCAGGTTCCTGGGCTGTTGAGTGTGTAAATATGTTTGAGTACCCTTATTCTTTGAGTTAACTTTTAGGATGAGATCCAAGTCATTTTACAAATATAAAATTGTAATCGTTAATACACTGGCGTTTTCGTTTCCCTCCATTAGAGCATCGACAATGAGGAGGTCTTAATCTTTTAAGACTCGGTACCTATTAGGTACCCCCATTGGGGAGTAAAATGCCGGGGTCCCATAGCACCCAGAGTCTCACTTAAGACCCCTATTCTTAAGTGGGATCTTCACTCTTTTAATATTAAAAAATTGATATGTAATGATATATAGTTATTGATAGTTGATTAGTGGGTCCCATTTAAAAAATTTGTGTGAGATGCTGAGTTGGAGGGACTGAATACTTATTAGGTACTACTATTAAAAAATTATAAATAAATAATATGTACAAGACCTATTTAAATACCCAAAAATAAATATCTCCATTATGGACGCTCTTTTCAATTGCTACCGGTGTTTTAAGAACTGGACTAGCGATAGACTTAGTCAAGATACTAGGTTAGTGGGTTTATGGCCGAATAAGTTAGTTGTCAATTGAACAACTTGACCACACTGTATCAAAAAAGCCATAATATAATAAGTTGTTGTCTAAAAATTTTATTTTAATATAATAACAACGATCATTGCATAAATAAAGTCACTTAAAAAATTAATGCACGGTTCATACACTAAACTTCATCGCTTGCAATTCATTATTACTACTAGCGTCAAGATGTGTCTGTCTTCACGCTTTTATTGATAAGAAACAATAAAACAATAAAAATAATTATGTGAAGGATAAAATTGGAAGAAACTATGTAACCAAAAAAAAATTGGAAGAAACTTTTTTGCAACAAAATTTGATATTTTTTATATAAGGTCGAAATAAGATTTTTCATAGTATTTAATGTTGTTTTTCTTCTATTGTTGTAGATTGTTTCTATTTAAATGAGATTTAACCAATTTTCTAATTGATAATCTAAATAAAAACGATAAAATAGTTTAAATGAATGAGTAAAATTGGAAAGAAAAAATTCAACCTAAAATGGTGTATTATTTTATGAATTTGTCTAACATATGCAATATTTCACATGTTAAAGCAGATAAAAATATCAACTTTTTATTGAAAACAACTTGTACCGTCATCTTATTCCACTCAGGACACGCGGCAGCCTTCCCTGGCAAGCTGGATCTCACTCCCCACGTGCCCGCCACGTGGACGAGGTCAGGGCCCCGCTGCAACAATTCGGGAAGAGGGGGGGCCCCATAACGCATCCAAAGCGGGTTGCCCTTGTCGAAGCCCGAGATAACGGTCCTATTTTGACCCGTCTACTGGGTCTTCCCCCACGTTCTCATTGTGGATGGAGATCCTCGGGGAGGAGGACCAAGTCACCGCTCCAGGTGGCTTGAGAATCCCGCAAAGATCGCCCCTACTCCCCTAGGTCAGGGAATGTATAAAAGGGGCCGAAACGTCTCATAAAAGGACACATTCATTCAACAGTGAAGAAAAAACCCTAGCCAAGTTCTTGAGTACTAGCACCGCTCAGGGGATTGGTACTGTGATCCTCCTAGCAGGAACAGTTGGCGCCCACCATGGAGCCCGGTAAAACGTTCCCAGGCCTCAATTTTACTAATCTTATTCTCAGATAAGCCAAATCATCCAATTCATAATGGCCGGATCCCGAAACAACACTGCCGATCCAGACGCCTTTACCGCCATGCAGCTCCAGCTAGAGGAGCTGCGTCAACAGAACGAGGCTCTTCAGGCCTCCGTCCAAACTCTTCAGCAACAACAACATCAGGAGCAACAGGACAACCAGGAAGGTCCAAAATTAGAGGACCCCCAACCTCTATCCGCTGAGATTTGGAACGCTCCTGTCCCGGAGAATTTCAAACCCCCACATCTCGCTTCATTCGATGGGAAGTCAGATCCCACCGAACATCTGACGGCGTTCAACACCCAGATGACGATTATAGGAGTGGTGGACTCCTTGAAATGCAAGCTGCTCGCAGGAACCCTCAAGGAGGCAGCCCTCAGGTGGATCCCGATTTCACCAAGCGGATGATACACCAGTTCACATCAAGCAAGCACCGAAAGGTCCCGACCACCAGCCTGTTCAACGTCCGGCAAGGACATCAGGAATCATTAAGGGAGTACCTCGTCAGGTTCAATGAAGCTACAATCAAGGTCGCCAACCCCAACCAGAAGATCTTTGTCGGCGCCTTCCATAACGGATTGAAGGCTGGTCAGTTCA
This sequence comes from Medicago ruthenica, assembly GCA_018208015.1. Taxonomy (NCBI): domain Eukaryota; kingdom Viridiplantae; phylum Streptophyta; class Magnoliopsida; order Fabales; family Fabaceae; genus Medicago; species Medicago ruthenica. Next base: position 2,236,293 of record CM031376.1, on the reverse strand, counting down.
ACGAGTCCCTGGCCCAAAAACCAGTGGATTCCATGGAGGAAATCCTGGCGCGGACGGAGTGTTACATTAAGGGTGAAGAGAGCAATGCGGAGAAAAAGGCTCGAGATTCTAGAGAAAGAAGTTCTGGGGGAAATGAATTTCACAACCCTCGAAAGAACAACTATCTTCAGCCAATGCGAGGTTCTTTCAAGTCGCCTGCAAGGAGACCGCTAGAGAACTTCACGCCCCTGAACCAGAGAAGAGAGCGCATTTTACAGGAGGTTCTTTATACGGGGCTAATTCCTCATCCACCGGCGTCGAGATTTGAAGTGATGGGAAGTGACCCAGAAAAGTGGTGCAAGTACCACAAGGCGAGATGCCATCACACCGATGACTGCATAGTCTTGAAAAGGGAGATCAAAAAATAAATACAGGAAGGACATTTGAAGGGCTACGTAAAAGGAGGACAAGGTTCCAACCAAAGAGGGAACCATCGCGAGCTACAGTACCCCCCACCAAGAGGAGGCGACGACCCCGAAGCAGGCTGAGGCGCCAGCAATCCGCAAGCCCGCGTAACCATCAACACCATCGCAGGAGGATTTGCCGGTGGTGGCGAGACCAGCTCATCCAGGAAAAGGTACGCCCGCCACGTGATGCACATAGACAGTTACAAGGGCATGGAGGTGCCCATCCCAGAGGTTGATCCGGAGCTCACCTTCTCTAAGAAGGACTTTGCAGGGATCCTCCCCCATGAGGATGACCCATTGGTGATCAGTTTACAACTCTTGAATTGTGTGGTAAGAAGAGTGTTAGTAGATCCAGGAAGCTCGACAGACATTCTATATTATGACGCCTTTGAGAAGTTAAACCTAGGTACAAAGTTATTACATCCATTCAAGGGATCCCTAGTCGAATTCGTAGGAGAGCAGGTACAGGTTTGGGGATATATTACCATGAAGACAATGTTCGGCGAGGAAGAGAGCGCCAGGGCCGTTTCAGTTAGATACCTAGTGGTCAGTGCGCCCTCGTCCTACAACATAATCTTGGGGCGTCCTTCACTCAACCAGTTGTCGGTGACACTATCAACTCTCCACCTCACCATGAAGTATCTGCTGCCCAACGGCAAGGTGGGCGTGATCAAAGAAGATCCGAGGACGGCAAGGAAATGTTATCAGGACAGTCTCAGAATTAGGGGGTGGGACCATTCAGCATCCAGGCGGGATCCCAACCCCTCAAATGCCCAGGACGTCAACTTTGTAGATTTGGATCCACGAGAGGAGTACGTCGAAGAAAGGCTGACCCCCATAGAGGATCTGAAAGAGGTACAGATCGTCCCGAAGACCTCCCAAACAACTAAGATCGACACGACTTTGACGGAGGTCGAAGAAGAGGAGATTGTTCACCTTCTGAGGAAGAATTTGGATTTATTTGCATGGAGCCCGTCCGACATGACCGCATTGATGTAAATGTGGTATGTCACCGTTTAGCGTTGGACCGAAAGGCGAAGCCAATCATCCAGAGGAAAAGGAAAATGGGAAAAGAGAGGTGGAAAACAGTTGATGAAGAGGTAAAGAAGTTAAAGGCGGCCAGGTTTATCAGTGAAATTAAGTATTCGACCTGGTTGGCCAACATTGTGCTGGTGAAGAAGAGTTCGGGAAAGTGGAGGATGTGTGTGGAATTCACGGACTTGAATACAGCGTGCCCGAAGGATCCATACCCTCTCCCCGCCATTGACAGTCTCATAGATGGTACTTCAGGGTACAAGACGCTGAGCTTCATGGATGTGTATTCAGGTTACAACCAAATCCGTATTGATGCCCCCAGAACCGCGTTCATGACCAACGCGTCCAATTATTTCTACGAAGTAATGCCATTCAGACTAAAGAATGTCGGCGCCACCTACCAGAGGCTGATGGATAAGGTCTTCTCTGGCCAGATTGGGCGAAACCTGGAGGTATACATTGATGACATGGTCGTGAAAACTACAAAGGAGGGAAGCCATTGCCAGGACCTCGAGGAAATTCTAGGATGTGTAAGGAAGTATAACATGCGTCTAAACCCCTCCAAATGCTCATTTGGGGTGCAGGCGGGAAAGTTTTTGGGGTATATGTTGACGAAGAGAGGGATAGAGGCCAACCCGGATAAGTGTCAGGCTATTATCGACATGAGGAGCCCCACTTCTGTAAAAGAGGTTCAACAGCTCACGGGGCGCCTGGCGGCGTTATCTCGCTTTTTATCGTGTGCAGGAGACAAGGCTTTTCATTTTTTTCACGACGCTCAGGAAAGGGGAGAGATTCGAATGGACATCAGAGTGCGAGGACGCCTTCATAAAAATTAGGTCTTTCCTGGCCACCCCTCCCATTCTGATTCGCCCGGACAAAGGCGTCATACTCTACTTGTACTTATCGGTGACAAAACACGCTTTGAGTTTAGTTCTTGTCTAGGAGAAGGAGGATGGCGAGAAGCCAGTATACTTCGTCAGTAAGGTGTTCAAGGGCACATAGTTACGCTATTAGAAGATTGAGAGGTTGGTTTTGGCTTTGGTGACCACAGGAGGAAGTTGCGTCCCTACTTCCAAGGTCATCGGATCGTGGTGAAGACTAACCACCCAGTTCGGCAAGTCCTGAAAAAGCCGGACTTGGCAGGGCGAATGATGTCATGGTCCGTGGAGCTGTTAGAGTACGACATCCAGTTTGTCCCCAGAGGTAGTATCAAGTTGCAGGTGTTGGCAGATTTCTTGGTGGAGTTAAGCTCGCGCCATCGAGGCCCAGTCTCGGTTTGTATGGATCCTGTCAGTTGACGGGGCCTCTAACTTGAAGGGGAGTGGTGCAGGGATCGTATTGGAAGGTCCGGGCGACATCCTAATCGAGCAGTCCCTGAGGTTCGAATGGAAGGCATGCAATAACCAGGCCGAATATGAGACCCTCATAGCTGGAATGTTGTTGGCTCGGGAGATGGGTGCAACGAATCTCAGGGTGCGAAGTGACTCGCAACGGATGACCAGCCAGATTGCCGGGGAATACCAAGCGAAGGACGGACAATTGGTTAAGTATCTAAAAAAGGTACATGATCTGGCTCAAAGATTTGCATTCTTCGAGGCGACCTATGTTCCACGTGAGCAGAACTCCCGCGCCGACATCCTTTCAAAGTTGGTCAGTACCAAAAGACCGGGGCATAACAGGACGGTGATTCAGGAAACATTGACAGCCCCCAGTACTGAAGCAATGATAGTAGGCGTTATCCAGGTTGAGGGAGGCAGATGGATGACGCCGATTGTAAAATATTTGGAAGGAAACTGGTCACCTGCTTCAGACGAGGAAGAGCAAAAAATGAGGGGGTAGTGTACTAGGTATACCATGCAAGCGGGCAAACTCTATAAAATGGGAATGGCGACGCCGATGCTGAGGTGTTTGGCCGAAAATGAAACGCAGTTGGTGCTTCTGGAGGTCCATGAGGGCGTGTGCGGAAGCCACATTGGCGGTAGAGCACTCACCAACAAGATAGTTCGGGCTGGATACTACTGGCCTACATTGTTAAAAGATTGCGCCGAGTACGTCAAGAAGTGTGACAAGTGTCAAAAGTTCGCCTCTCTCCTTCACGCGCCGGCTGAAGTGCTGCATTCCGTCACCTCGCCATGGCCATTCTGTCAGTGGGGCGTAGATATTTTGGGTCATTTTCCCTTAGCGCCAGGTCAGCTAAAGTTCTTGATTGTTTGGGTTGACTACTTTACCAAATGGATAGTGGCTGAGCCAGTGGCGAAGATCACTGTTGAGAGAGTCAGGAGTTTTTACTGGTAAAAGATCATATGCCGTTTCAGTCTGCCTAGGTGCATAGTGTCCGACAATGGAACACAGTTTACCAGCAAGACTGTCAGAGACTTCTGCAACAACCTTGGGATCCAAACAAAATTTGTGTATGTCACTCACCCTCAGGCGAATGGGCAGGCCGAGTCCGCTAACAAGGTAATTTTGAACGGACTCAAGAAAAAGCTAGATGACGCCAAAGGTCTTTGGTCAGAGCGACTCTATGAGGTACACCCAATTTAGTTAAATACATCCTGATATTCACTTGCAGTCGTCGTTTATTTGCTCTATTATCTACCCTCATGCCATCACCATATAATGTGTAAAACATAATTCTGTAAAATATTTTTCCATGCTCACATCACTACTGAGTGTCCAGGTCCTATGGTCGTATCACACGACACCCCACTCATCGCTAAAAGAGACGCCGTTCAGAATGGTGTACGGGGCGGAGGCAATGCTGCCTGTGGAAGTGGACACGCCTACATGGCGCAGGGAAAACTTTAGTGCGGAAGGTAAAGGTGCGGACTCTTGGCGTGACCATTTCGTTGAGAGGACGCCTATTATATGCATGCTAATATGATTTATTTCCTGAATTAACCAGGGAACCTTTCAACTAACAATGTTTGTTTATGAAGATAATAAAGTTGGCCAAGCATGTGACTTGGATATGCTGGACGAGGTAAGGGAGGCCGCCCACATCCAGGAGTTCGCTACAAAGCAGAGAGCCGCTCGGAAGTACAATTCGAAGGTGGTCCCCAGGGATATGAAAGAAGGCGATCTGGTCCTAAGACAGGTTGTGGCGCCAACTAGGATGGGAAAACTACTTCCAAACTGGGAGGGGCTATACAGGGTTCAAGAAAAACTGCCCAGTGGCGCCTATAAGCTGGAGGAGTTGTCAGGAAGCTCAGTTCCAAGAACATGGAACGCCGTTCATTTAAGGCACTATTACAGTTAGTTTATTTTCTGATAAATTTGCAGTTAGTTTGTTTTCTGGTACATTTGAAAAGTCGGGCGAGTTCCCGCATGACTATTTTGTAACATTACATTAATTTCGAATTTCCAATAAAGTTATGGGGCGACACTCTTTTCCCCTGCAAGGGCAGGGGTTTTTAACGAGGCACCTCAGTTCTACATTAAGCGCTCTTACATGGGATGTTATTCTTTTTTATTCTCTTGAGACGATAAAACCCTGTGGCGCTAAGACTTATTATTTTGAGGCGATAAGACCCCTGTGGCGCAAAGACCTATTATTTTGAAGCGATAAGACCCATGTGGCACTAAGACCTATTATTTTGAGGCGATAAGACCCCTGTGGCGCTAAGACCTATTATTTTGAGGCGATAAGACCTCTGTGGCGCTAAGACCTATTATTTTGAGGTGATGAGACCCCTGTGGCGCTAAGACCTATTATTTTGAGCCGATAAGACCCCTGTGGTGCTAAGACCTATTGTTTGAGGCGATAAGACCCCTGTGGCACTAAGACCTATTATCAAATGGCGACGTGGTCTTAGGCTAGTGTGCTCGCCCTGACATGGTCCAAATTGAAATCGGCATAACTATGTTCATGCGCCGAGTTCGAAGGGGCTTATGTTGGTGTAAGCCCTAGAGGCCAATAGTTTATGTTAAACTTTTCATATGTATCATGACTTTTATTATTAAATAAAATATGACGTTCTTTATTACACTTGTTATGAGATTAATAAAGTCCCTAGAATAGTTGGTTCATGTGATGAAATATTAAGTGTGACTTAATCATGAGATTACATCAACAGAAAGAACATTATTCTTAAAAGTATCCGTAGTCAAGCTTTAATATGAATTGGAATAATAATAAAGCATGGAGACTATTATGTATGTAGACTGATGACCATAACTCATGGGTCATGAATATGAGATATTAAGTTTATACATAGGTATGAGTATTAGGAGTAATATTTATACTGGATTGACCCATCGTGAGAATAATACATAGTATGTTATGAAATCGTCATAAGTTATTCTCATAATGATAATAGTGTATATCACTCTTAGACCTGAAACCACTGTGATCCCTAGATGTGGACTCAAGTGTTTTATTGCCATTCAAACGTTATCTGTAACAAGATAACTATAATGTTGGTTAATGGGCACTCGACGAATCATGTTGACGGACATGAGTGTCCTAGATGGGATTTGTCCCTCCTTCATAACAAAAGATATATCTTTAGGCCTCTTGATGGAATATGACTGGAAAAATGCATGGCCGTGCCGAATTAAGTCAATATAAGATATTGGACTTATTCATTATTTAGTATACTTTGGGATCAAGAAATATAAATATTGAGCTAAACAAGGGTGACTCAATCTATGCCTTGTGTTCAATAAAGATATTAGGACAAAGGAGTAATCGTACACATAGAAATTATCATGGAAAAGGTTTCGTCAGATCACTTGACATTCTTGTCACTTGGGTAGCAGTGATGTGTTGCTAGATACCGTTCACTGTTTATAATATTAAATATAAGATTTAATATTATTACCGACGTTACAAGAACCTATAGGGTCACACACAATAGAACAGTCAAAAGGAGAAATATAGGATGAGGTGCGTTTAGCAATTGACACTAATTAGTTAGCAGAAGCTGATGGATTAATGGGCTTACGGAAGCCCGTTATGATTGCTGATTTCGTAGCACAAGGAGCTCTATAAATAGAACTCTAGTGCTGAAATCAGGTGTGCAATTTTCGTGAAACCCTAAAGCAAAACAGCAACCCTTGTTTTCTCTCTAACCTCTGATCGCTTGGCTAGCACCGGGAACCAGAGGAAACCGTTCGTGTGGACGAGTAGAGGCTTTGCTTGCTTGCTTAGCTGTGATCGAAGAAATCATTTCTGCACTACAAGAGGTAAAAATTCCATCACTGATTCATGTGATATTCGTAATGATCCAAGGAAAGAAAATCGAAAATTTTAAAATTCTGCTGCCTTATCTATGTCGATTTTCCTTCAGCTTAATGTTCATTCTTTCATAAATGCATGGAATTTGGAATTGGCAGTGTGTTTTTTACAATCACAATGTCATTCTATTCCTTAGGATGAACCTAAAACTGGTTCGTATTATGATGTCGCTCCGTACATTGATGTTTCGCCCCTAGGTCACACCAATTACTTCGCCAGGAATATGGGCGTGGCTTACAGACATATAACTGCATTTGTACAACCTAAAATCGTCTTAAGAAGTACAGGAAGGCAGCCAGCAATCGAACTCGCCACATAAAAAAGAGACAACAAATCATGTCAAGTAAGAAAATATAGTCAGATTCCAAGCAAGTAAGTAGAAAGGCTGAAAGATTCAGCATCAAAAAGCACAATGGCTAAATATAGAAAACATCAAAGGACATTACAAAATAGCATTCGTTACAAAAACTAAAACCGAGTGGTTGACAAATAAAAGAAAAACAATCTAAAGCTACTCCTCTTCCACAATCTTCCCATCCACTACAGTCCGGAAGAGTCCGATCTCCTCGAGGGAGGCGTCGGGATGGAGACAGGCGACCTGGGCCTTCGCCCGCTCAAAACCTTTCTCCTCTGTAAGGACACTCTCTTCTTCTGATGCCTCAAGCTTCGCTTTCAGGTCCACCACCACCGTTTGATGTGCCTCAATCAGTGCGGCTTTCTCCTCTGCCAAAGCCTTGGCCGCGTCTTCGGCTTTGGTCTTGGCGACCTCAGCTGTCTCCAGATCCTGGCGCACGGAGGCGAGCTTCTCTTCTGCTAGTTTCCTTTTCTCCTCGGATGCATTGAGGGTGACTTGTATCTGTGTCTGTACCTTCTTGTGCTCCGCCCTCTGCGTTTTCTCCCTGTACTAAAGGGTGGAAAACTCGTCAGCCATCACCTGACCCATCAGAGCGCCCTTTAGAAGGTGGACGCCTATCATCTTCTGCACCTGGGAGAATTCCATGGTCTTCAGTCTCTTCTTGTCATGCTCGAAGTTGAGATTCTCCCGCATAAACCCCTCGTAGTTAAAATCAGTGTTCCATAGCGAAGGGGGGGCATCTGTAACGGGTTGGAATAGCAAAGATTAGGTCACAACAGACTACGAGTAAAAATGAATATTTAGATGGGTGAGATAGCCAAGGCTTGCCAGTGTCCGGCTCCCGAGAAGTCCGGGCTTGGTTAGGAGGATCTTCCTCAGTCCGGGTCCTCTTTCTTAGTGGCGAACCTGTGGCGTCCGAGGCAGCCACAACTCGGATAGGCTTGGCCTCGAGGACGTGCGCCACCCCTACTGACACGGTGTCGCCAGATTCCCCAGCTTTGTGCTTATCCCGCATCATCAGGCCGACCGGGTCGCTCTTCCCACGCACATCACCCTCTTCAGCCCCTTTCTTTTTCGCCCGCTCCAGGGCCAGTTTCTTCTCCGCAGCTGATTTTGGTGCCATTGAATCTAAAAAAAATCATAAATGTTGTATTAGCGAAACATAAACTTGACTGTAAAAGGCATTGCCTGCTGTGGACACAAGTGATACTTATGTATTCCCCAAGAGCTACAGGGTCGTGCTCTTTATTGATGAGTTCTTTTACACTTACAACCTCCATGTGTTCCAGGAAGTCAACCATAGCCTTCTGAGCGTTGCTCAGCTTGTCGTAGTCACACCCCGAAACCGACAAGGGCTCGCCGAACCAGTACAAAGGAAACCCCTCGTCGCCGCCTTGGTCCATGAAGACGGGGATAGAGGCATCCAACCCCCTCACCTTGAAAAACTTCCTCTTCCAATTCTTGTAGTTGTTGGCGAAGAGGGCAAAAAGGCCCCGCCCCTGCTGGGAGTTAATGGACACCCACGTGCCTTTCCCCACTCCCTTGGTGCAGTAGAAAGAGAGAAAAACGCCTACAGTGGGCGCCAGACCCAAACCCTAGCACAATACTTCGAAGCCCCTTACATAAGCCCAGCCGTTGGAATGGAGTTGAGAGGCCGCCACGTTTATCGCTTTCAGAAGCGCAGCTTCGAAGGGTGTGAAGGGAATCCTCACCCCCAGGTCCATAATAGCGCAGGCGTACATGTAGAACGCCTCGTTTGGCACCCCACGAGGGCGCCTCATATAAACCTTTTCCCCTTGGACGCAGGGCTCCATAACAATATCCGCTTCGCCACCCTCTTCGTAGTATTGAACAGAAAGGACTGAGCGGCCACAGTCTCGTCAACCCATCCGGCGCTCGTTTTAGACTCCGCCATGATCCCCTCTCGCTCACCGAGGCCTGAAGAAAAGAGAACAACCACATCACTATCATGGCTACTGCTACTTGAAGCACTCAACTCTGAAAAGAGATGGGCGGTACCGTCCTCGCTGTCAGAGCTAATCTCAGCGGCGACGAGGAGGTGTCCAAAGTAGTGTTGGTCCATAAGCACCCAGTGTATTTTCCCATCCGTCCTAGTGGCGGTCCGAATGACAGCGTTCCACACCTTACGTCGCTCCTCCAAGGTGGGGGAACCCACCGAGTTACCCTCACTATCGCATTCCCTTATCACTACCATTTCTTTTAAAACGTAAACGTAAATGAGAAGAGGGCGAGGGAGTTACCTGATTTTAAGTAGGAAGTAGGTTGCAAAATGCGCCGACGTGTTAGTAAAGGCAGTTGAAGCGAAGAATAGTGATTGTTCCAAACGAGACAAGCAACCTTTTTTTATAGGTGTGGGAGCCTCAAGCTACACGCATGGTTTAAAGAGGCGCAAAATCAAACGGTTCAAGGGTCCCGTCTTTTCAGTTCTGAATGGTTGAGATTACATTGAAGTAGGGAAAAACAGAGGGATCCATAGCCGTTCAGATTGCATCCCGAATAGTCATTATTGACCAATCGTTGGATTCAACTTAAGTGTTAATGCACTGATGAGGTACATGCATCCCTAGGACGTTATGCTGGGGACAACCACAGAAGCGGCCAATAGGCCGCCAATTCTCGCTGCGGGATAATATTTCACCTCGCCTTGAGACAGACAATCGTTCAGTCCGGCAGGGGGAATCTGGTGGTCGCCCACAACGCCAGGGCCGAACACCTCATTCATCACTTTGCCTCTTTGAGCCTCGTGCTTGGGGGGCTGTGTACCGACACCTTCCTGGCGCCCTCGTCGAAAAGGCATGCCATTAATCACTTCGCCTCTTCGAGCCTCATGCTTGGGGGGCTGTGTATCGTCATCTTATTCCACTCAGGACACGCGGCAGCCTTCCCTGGCAAGCTGGATCTCACTCCCTACGTGCCCGCCACGTGGGCGAGGTCAGGGCCCCGCTGCAACAATTAGGGAAGAGGGGGGCCCCCATAACGCATCCGAAGCGGGTTGCCCTCGTCGAAACCCGAGATAACAGTCCTATTTTGACCCGTCTACTGGGTCTTCCCCCACGTTCTCATTGTGGGTTGAGATCCTCGGGGAGGAGGACCAAGTCACCGCTCCAGGTGGCTTGAGAATCCCGCAAAGATCGCCCCTACTCCCCTAGGTCAGGGAATGTATAAAAGGGGCCGGAACGTCTCATAAAAGGACACATTCATTCAACAGAGAAGAAAAAACCCTAGCCAAGCTCTTGAGTACAAGCACCGCTCAGGGGATTGGTACTGTGATCCTCCTAGCAGGAACACAACTATTAGTTATTAAAAAGTCATCTATTTAATATAAAATTCACAAGTTGCAATACAAGCTTACTATTTTAAACTTCTTAACTTGTGCAAATTTACACATGTTAGATATACCCCTCTTTTTGTATATTGACGTAGATAAGAGACATGCAAACAAATTTGGCCAAGTGGTTATATATATATATATGATACCATCTTAACATAGATAATCGTCTCAAAATTTGATGTTTGAAAACATAAAATCTCATTAATTGAAAGTAGAGTGAATATGCAAATAACAAAAAGCATATAATATAATTTGAAAAATACAACCATAAGTGTGACATATAGATTGTAGAGTGCAAATGACTGATTTAGTCGACATTGAAATTGAGTTATTCTTAAATATCAATATGATGTACTCATGAGGAGAGCAACCACACAAGTGAGTTCGACATCTCATCTGAACATAAAACCTTAAGATATGGAGTTTATGAGTTTTCTCACTTATTCGTTCTGCAACCTTAGGGGGCGTTTGTTTCAGGGATTCATAAATTAATCCTAGGAATAACTTACCCGGGAATAAAGTAGTAGGAAGTTTATTCCTGGGTATTTTGAAAAAAAACGTTTGGTTAGCATTCTAAATCCCCGGGAATTTTTTCAAAAAAGTTCACAAAAATAGCATATTGATGTTTGGTTTGGAATATATATTCCGAAAAAACATGTTACAGTTACAAAAATACCCCTACCTTGTTTCTAAATCAATTTGAATTTATTTTATCATATTTTTTTCATTATAACTTGAAGCATTTCGAAATAAACCATAAAATAAAATGATTTTTTTTTCATGTAGTTGATTGATAGAATAGAAAAATATTGTTGAAAAGTTTAATAGACATAAAGAAATATTAGATGGATTGAATAGTAATATACACCATAACAATGTCTTGATGTAGAGTATGTGAAAAAATTCAACACGCTCAGTAAATAGAGAAAGTAATTGGCCACTCAAAAAAAAAATAGAGAAAGTAACCGGCGGTTGAAAAAAATATAGTGTTAGGGGACATAGTGGGGTTTTCACGTAGCAAGACAAATGTCATTTTCAGGAATAAAACATTCCAACTCCTCTTTCATGGGAATAAATATGGGGAGATCATGGGTTAAAAAATTTCCTGGGTATAATTTGTTCTCATGTATATTTTTCTTTTACCTTATACCAAATATGGGAGAAAGCGCATTCCTATTCTCATATTCCCAGGAATAAATTTTATAGCCGAGAAACAAACGCTACCTTAACTTTTTTCAAGCGATGTGTGACTTCTTACTCACATCACACTTGCCACAACAATCTTCCCCTCAAACGTGAGTCATTTCATTCATTTGATTATGCTTCCCCTCAAGTAGGATATATTTGTAATGTCATGGTTGTTGCACTCATCGGGACACACTGATTGACCATCATTGTTAAGAAGTTTTTCGACATAAAAAGTCAATCAAACCCTTTGTCGAACCATCGACTCTGATACCACCGTTAAGTCATGAGTGGAGTTCAGGGATCATCTATATTGGTCAAAGATCAGCAACCACACAAATGAGTTGAACACCATATTTAAACCCAAAATCTTAGAGTTTATAATCTTCTCACTTATATATCGCTCAACTTTCACTACTCAACTCACACTTGCTACATCATATACATCACATGAACACTTCTTACCCAAACCATTGCTTGGTATTTGTTATGAAATTTGGTACAAAATATTTGGTTTCAAGTTTGTCCGTGGACCACATAACACACCCTCTTATTATATGGATTAGAAGATGTCGTATTGACAAGGCACTTAACAATCATTAGACCCAACAATTCTGGTAAAACATTAAAATGTCATTGATCACAGTTATGATGTTTTGGCTGATTTATCTATTTGTAGAACTGCTACAAGGGTTGGTGATTCTTATTTAACAAGCATGCGGAACACGGAAAGTCATTAATTAAAGAAACTGCTTTGTACAAATGCCAATAGTGGAAATTGATGTTTGCCTAATTGCCTCCTTCCCAGGAATCTTATTCCAACTAAATCATGCAGTCTCAATCCAAATTTATTCTTGGTGTGTGAGCCATAGAAAAATTTGTCATTTTATATCAATTTTTTTCACGTAAAGTAATAATGTTTGAGATGTATCTAACACTAAAAATGAATATTGCTTGCAACCAGATATAAACTTTTATTCCCCATATTTTAAAAATCTATTTTTTTTTTAAGGAAAAGTCTAATTATTTTATATCAAAATTGTATACCACATAGTAGTAGTTTTTCTTAAAGCATATACCACATAATTGGTTGGGCTAAGTGGCTAGAAGTTTGATTATTCTTGAGCCTAATTTTAGGCCATAATTGGTTTAAATGGAAAAATAGGTACAAGTAGCTTTCGCCTCTATGGTACGGTAGTACGGATCCACCCAACTCAACTTTTTAATACATCCAACTAAATCAAATAGTATTACTTTAAAATACGAATGATCACTATCCTTTCAAAAATATAAAATACAGATGATCACTATAAAAAAACAAGTGTTTAGAAGGACACTCCATGTCTGTCTATCTGCTCTTTTTATTGCGTTGACGGATATAAGTTTATGAAATTTTGATTAAAATTAATTGTTTTGATTAAAATTATAGGTATGTATAGATAATAGATATTTTGCACTTTTATATTGTAACAAACTATACTAATTTTTTTCAATGATACCAACAATAATAAATATAGTATCTTTCAAGAAAATACAACAAATATAATACATATTCTTATCTTTTTGAACGACATCAACAAAATAGTATTCTTATGGTTGAATTTGATCAAAGGAATAATTGAAAGGAAAAAAGACAACCCAAAATGACCTACTTTCTTTATATATAGTATTGATAACATAAAAATTAAATACTTTTTTTTAGGAAATAAAAATTAAGTACTTATCTTTACCTTTGTAAGTTTTATATATTTATACTTTTTTTTGAATGATAAATGTTAATAATTTGTTATCATATTAACATTTACTCTTTTATTCGAGTTTGAATCCAAAATCTTCAACTTCTTAATACTTAATTCAAACTAGTGTATGATATCATACACAAGCTACCTCCTATATATATACACACACAACCTAATATGATAGCTTTCCAAAATTCAAAGGAGTGTTTTGTTTCTTTAATTTATAATTTTGAATTGATCTTTGTCATACGGTTCTTATTTGATCACCGGTCATATTTGAGTGTCTCTAGGGCTTTACCATGACAGGGTTTGTTCTTAGGCTATAAGAGCATCTCCAATGGGAAGTCATTTATTTAACAAGGACCTCAACTTATTAAAGAACTCCATTGGAGGAAGAAAAAAGTGGGTACATATTAGTTACCGACAACTATATAAGGATTCTCTCTTCAGCAACTAACGAGTCTCATGATCAAAATAGGAAATAAAGTATATAAAAGTTGGTCACACCATCTCAAGTTCATGTGGTTCTTTCTCTTTTCAATTTCTTTTTATTTATTTTCTAAATGCACATGTTAAAATACATGTTAGTGGACCTATTTAAGGACTTTTTTTAGTTTAGTACCATTGAAGTCATTGAGTCCTTAATAGATACTTTTATTTAAAAATTATAAATAAATGACATATACACGTGAGATCTATTTTAAGATCCTTGTTAGTTTACTATCATTGTAGATACTCTAATGACTTGAGAATGATGTAGTAGATTGCTCTTAGGCTCTTAGGGTGTTCTTGGGCTGAGATTGACCCGGCTCGAAACATGAACACATAATAGATCATGTATTTCATATCATTTTTTTCGTATTAAATAGTTGACACTACTCTTTAGAAACATATACTCTTTTAGATCGTTAATATAAAAGAAAATTGTGTCAACAAAAGTTATATCTAATCTAATTTTTGGACCACATACATCAACTTTTATAGATCTTACTTTCGCTTATACTTAGAACTCAAAGAAGTATAACCAATTGCATGATATAATAAAATATAACCAAATGAATGTATATATTTTACACTAAAAACTAGTAACAAACTCGTGCGGACGCACGGGTATAGTAAGAAAATATGATTAAAAAAACAATAAAGTGTTGATAAAATTTGTTATAAATGTTAATATAAAGTATGAAAGAAAAAAATAATAAGTAATAATGAATAATGTTTGAAAGTTTTGGACGGGATGATTTATACAGTAAATACTTGATTATATGATATTACTATTAATGAAAAATACAAAATCGAAGTTATAATTTGGTTAATGTTTGATCATATGGTTTGTTTGATCATATTGGTTAATAATATTACTCACCTTAGTTTTATAAAAAATAATTTTAAATTACAAATTTTTGTATGGTGGTTTTTACATTTGTCATTGAGGGATATTTCGTACAAATTTTTATATTTAATCTTTATAGTAATTTGACTATAATATTATTATGACATTTAAAAAAAATAGAAACATAAAAATATTATATTATTGCGAAGATGTTTATGTTTAAGCGAACATAAACACAATATTACAAATTAATGACAGTAGTTAAAGTTTAACAACTTTGATTACATTTGACGTCTTCTTGTTTAGGAAATTCATCCTAAGAGTATCGTTCTCCACAAATTAATTGAGTTGTACGAAGTAATTCCAATCTGATCCAATTTTTGTTGTAAATAGTACATGACACTTCGGCGCCTTGAGGTCCATATAGCAGCACTTTGTAGTAGCCAGCCATTCGAAGGTAATAACCAAATTCTTGGTTGAGTTCCTGTGTATAGAAAAATTTGATAAATAATGTTAAAATTAAAATTATAAATAGAGAAAAAACATAATTATTGAAAAGGAATAATAAATATTGAATGTTAATTACCAAAAATTCTCCTGTTGCAGAAGAGTTGGTCAAAGTAACTTCAAAATATTTTGGTGCTTCGATGGTCTGGCGGTATGAGTGTTCAGAATGCAATCTACTCAAATTCATTGTTTCGTTGTAGTAGACTTTGACAAAGAATACATTATTTTCTAAGTATGTAAATAACATTAATCTATTACCAGATATTTGGAATTCTTCTCTGACGCGGATCCAATTGTCATTCATTATACCATGTCCTCTGTTCTTGTTAAATTTTACCGACCATATAAATATTTAACAACGACTTAATGTATGTTTGGTATGAGTATGTTTTAATCACGATGATCCACCATAATCTGCTAAATCCACCATGATACTTAAGGTAAGCTTATGAATTGCAAATGTAAGTGGCCAAATTATGCTTAATATGGAGTCAATTTTAAGCGTAAAATCTTAATTATAAATATTTAATAAAAACTTTCACTCATTGTATTTTTTTAATTTTTTTAGAATAAACTTTCACTCATTATCGGTAAAGAATCTTATTCATCTTTTTGTTATTCTTTCCTTACACTTTGCTGGCTCTTTAAGTACTGCTTAGTTCATGTGTCTTTTCATGTGCCTTGTGCAATCCTTTTTGGTTGAATAATGATTGTGTTGTCACGCCTAAAGGTAGCAGAATGGATTGGGTTGGTGCAATTTTGCAAACGTGGAGGATAACCTTAGAATTGGTCTTTATAATTTGGTTAGAATATAGTAGGAGAATCAACCACTATTCCAAATCCTCTGTAGTAGTAGATTCACACATTAACTATATCAATAGTCGTTAGACTGCGATCGAACGATATAAATTTTAAATTGATTTTTGTTTCATTTTAAACTATAAAACCAAAGTTAAAATTTGCATCATTTAATTTTGATCCGATGACTCTCGATATGACTAACTACGTGAATGTCGAAAACATGCAACGTAGGAAATCCGAATTTCGTATCATAGAATATAAATGTATTCAACCATTAAGTTTGTTATATTCGTTCAATTCTTATGGTATAAGGTTTGTCATTATATATAGGTTAGGCCATGTGAAAAGTGAGTCCATCCGAGAGACAAGGATTAGAGGAAGGAGTGCCTTCAATTTCGGTCTGACATCTTTGTGGTACCGACCTATACTGCTTGCCCTACACTTGGTATTCTTCTACTGCCCTTTGATTAATTGCCCTATCTTTTATGCCACCTGTGTTTCATTTCTTTGTCCTATAGTGCTTCAAACTCGTATATAATTGTACACGTTGCAGATAATAATTCAACACAAGTCTGTCCAATTCTAACTACTTTCTTTTTTGGCTGAAAATTGATGTCAGTTTCAAACGAATAATAACAGCAAAAGGAGATGACACTGAACTTGTAAAATGAAAAAGATTTAATGGATATCCAGAGATATTTTTATATTGCCATTAGTTTCGGAATAGATAATGTAGGCCTACTGTTACCTGTGTTTTTCGACAAAGGATATTAAATGCAGTCGCTAAGGTTTGATTGGACACGTGGAAGAAAGATGGAACTTTTAGTCTAAATGAGTTTCGAAGTTGCACTTGTTCGCTCGACAGAATCGAAGCGTTAGAATTGGTCGACAAAGCGAAGGTCGGTTATATTTCGGGAAGTTTCTTTGACAAAGAAGCAAGATTTGAATTTCAAATAGGTTGTTTCTCTCTGTTATTAGACGTTATTAGCAATTAGAAGTGTGGATAGGATTGTACAGTTATTTCCTTTAGTATAAATAAGAGTTTTCCATGAGGAAAACGGGGTCACAAATCACTTACATAATATTCTATACACTTGAAGTATTCAAGTTACAGCGAGAAAAGAGTTACGAATCATGTATGATCCTTGTGAACAACTTTTATTTCAAATCAATGCAATTTGTTTTACTCTAAGTTAATTTCTACAATCTACTTTCATACTGTAATTCTTTGTCGACAAGTTCAAGCAATCGAACTTGGAGATATTTTGTTTCCTTCTTGTATTCGAAACATACAAAAATACATAAAAACATGCAAAGATGCTCAAACAAACTTGACACACATTGGCATGAGGTTACTGGTTGATCTCGCAAGTAATAAATCCATAACCAGCGGTTGTTTACCAAAAACCAGGGTAAACAAATTGGCACGCCCGGTGGGACCCTGTGTGTCTAAGAACATCATTGTTGGAGTTTTCTTTTTGCATTATGTTCTCTTTAAGTAAATTCTTGTGATCTTACTTCGTATAAGATTGAGAGGAGGCAAGTGTCTTCCTGAAATGGTGCGTCCAAGTTCAACATCCGCTTCCTCATCTAGCACTCAAGGCGGTGCACAAATTTCACAAGAAATACCCGCTAATAGCCAAACCCAATCGAATGTGACTGGTGTTACAACATCCATGCCGTCGTCTACGTCAATACCAATGTCGACTGGGCCTGCAGTTACCGAGGTTGCCATTCCATCGACGCAAACGAGCCCACCGGTCTCTAGACCGTGGATACAACAAGTGGATAGAAACACTTTGGCAGGGACCTTTGGTGCCTCAATTCCACAGTTTTCACTCGCGACGACAATGATGGATCCGCCTTATGGCATGCCGACAACTTTAATGGCAAGCCTTGGGACGAATGCGTCTATATTCGCAGATAACACAAATACCATATTGTCGCCAGTTCATGGGTCTGCAATGAGCATCACTGGTCGAAACGCCCCTTTGGTGCTGACTAATACGTCAGTGGCGTCGATTAGACAACAAATGGACGAAAGTAATCATGACATGGTAAACATGTTAACCCAGCAGATCGGGACGGTATTTAACCCGATGATCCAGACTACTAATCAAAATTATCAAATGTTGGCTGCTCAAATGTAGAGAATTGCCAATTTTTTTAACCCAGTTCCACCACCAAATCCCGGACCGCTTCGAATTGGCGGAAGAGGAGACAATGTTGTAAATCAGGGGCCACAAGACGCGCCCCAAGAGGTTGAAGAGCCAATCGTAGGGGCAGCACAACAAGCCCCTAAAGTCGTTTTGGTAAATAGAAATCAAAATGCGGACGAAGTGGTCAGACAAGTCCGACAGAATAATCTGGGAAGGCAAGATAACATAGCCCATCTCATCGAAACGATTTTGGTCCAGAATGGCCTTAATGTAGGCTTACATAAGTCAAATTTCGTTTCAGCCTTGTCTGAATATGTCTTGCAAACTGAACTTCCTAGGGGATGGAAGATCCCCAAATCCACAAACTTTGCTGGAGAAACGAATGAGTCCACTGTCAAACATGTTGCGCCGTTATTTAACGAAGGTCGAGGACATTGCAAATAATGAAAACTTTAGAATGAAATATTTCCCCAACTCCTTGACGAAGAACGCTTTCACATGGTTCACCACCCTCTCTCCTCATTCAATACATAATTGGAGCCAATTGGAGAAAGTGTTCCATGAACAGTTTTACATGGGCCAATCTAAGATAACTTTGAAAGAATTGGCCAGTGTTAGGCGAAAAACGCCCCAATCTATTGATGATTAACTAATAGATTTAGAATTTTGAAAGCGAGGTGTTTCACCCAAGTGCCCGAACATGAGTTAGTCGAAATGACCGCTGGTGGCCTAGATTACTTTGTCCGAAAGAAATTGGATACCCAGCACTTGAGAGATATGGCCCAGTTGGCCGATAGGGTTCGACAAGTAGAAAGGTTAAAAGCTAAAAAGGCTAGGTCTAACAGGTTCCACAAAAATGAGAAGGTTGCATATGTCGACGATAATGGCAGCGACCAAGAATTCGATGTTGAATATACTTCCATCGAAGAGAATGAGGTTAATGTAGCCGAACTAAAACCTGGACCCCCCATATGTTTGTAAGTTGTTGAAACCGTCAGACGAAAAAGCTCCCGTCGAACCAAAAAATGATAAATTTGTTGCAAAATCATACACCTTTGACGTTACTAAATGTGACAAAATTTTCGACTTGTTAGTCTCTGATGATCAAATTGTGGCGCCTAAAGGTTTAAAATTGCCACCGATAGACCAAAGGAAGGGAAAACCGTTGGTGTCAAAGAGGAAGGGAAATGGGTCGACAACAGGCCTAAGTTCAGTTTCAACCAAAGGGGAATCCCATATAGGGTGGTGCCTTCGGCAAAGACATATGTCCCATCCTCGGAGACTCTTGTGAGTAAATGGATCCATTCTAACGGAAAAAATCTTGGTCGTCATACTTCTATATCAACGAATGGAGAAATTCATCATGTCGACAATAGGCACTCCTACAGGAATGGATACAAAGGAAAGAACCCCATGACAAAGACTCAATGGCGTAGATTCCAACGTCAGAAGAGGGCTGCTGCCACTGATGGTGTCAAAAATTCTGCAAAAGGAAAGCAATTAGTGGTCACCAAGGTTAGGAAGCCAGCAACAGAGAGACTTTTTCCTCCACTGCCTCCCGTCAAAGAAAACCTTCCTGCTGAAGATGAAGAAATGGGGTCAAATTTTTCCGATTTCGATGTGATATGCAACGTCGTTTCGATTCTACCAATCGAATTTGATGTAATCTCAGAGATCAGTGAAGGGGAAGAAGATTTTACAGAGGATATGGCTGAACATAAGCCAATTTGTTACTATGTGATGAACAATGGTTGTGTCGAAGAATAGAAGGCCATGTTCGAAAGGCCTAGTCGAGATATGAGGAATCATCTTAAACCTCTATTCGTCCAGACCAAGGTGAATAACATTGGGATAAACAAAGTCCTAGTGGATGGTGGCGCAACGGTGAATTTGATGTCGTTATTTTTGCTAAATAAGATCAGAAAGAAAGAATCCGACCTGACATCCCATAACGTGGTCCTCACGAACTATGAGTGTAAATCCGGCCATTCTTATGTGGCAATTGAAGTTGAGTTAATTTTCGGAAGTGTCAAGAGGTCAACGTTGTTCTTGGTAATCCCATCCAAAGCCAATTACAATATGTTACTTGGCAGAGAATGGATACACGGTGTCGGAGCGGTCCCGCCGACTATGCATCAAAGAATATCCATCTGGAGGGAAGACGGAGTGTTAGAAAATATTGAAGCCGACCAAAGCTATTTCAGGGCCGAAGTCGATCATATTAGCTAAAAGACCTTTGACAAGCACTTGGCTTATATTTCACTATGTCGGTCCTCAGATTTTGGTCTAGTTAGACCAGAGCTTGTGAAGAGTTCTGTTAAACTCCACCCATATCGTGACCTCTTTTAGGAAAGGGAATTAGTCGAAGACGGTAATTCTTCTGAGGACGAAGCCCCACCAGCTGGGTGGGACGACAGACATTAATCATGTCCATCCCCAGTTCATGGGAGAGAATTACGGCCTATGTGGCCGAAAATAAACGAAACGCAGCTTTGGAAGCTGTTATCCAACAAGAAATGGTCCTAGAAACCATTGAGGATTGTCAGGAAGACAGGTTGCTCGAAGACCAGAGGTTGGATTGCATATATGATGAGGAGCCCTTAGGGTTCGAAAAAGATCCAATGGGTCCCGCCAAGAAAATTGTGGCACAGGATCCTCTAGAGGAAGTCGATTTGGGAGATGGCTCTGTAAAGAGACCAACTTATATCAGCGCCAAAATTGATGAAGCATTCAAAGTTCGAATCAGTAAACTCTTAAGGGAATATAAAGACTGTTTTGCTTGGGACTATAATGAAATGCCAGGTCTAAGTCGGGACGTAGTGGAATTGAAACTACCAATCCGACCAGGAAAGAAGCCAGTAAAGCAGACTCCAAGGAGGTTTGCACCCCAGATCCTGTCGAAAATCAAAGAAGAGATTGAAAGGCTCTTACGAAGCAAGTTTATCAGAACGGCTAGGTACGTCGAATGGTTGGCTAACATAGTCCCTGTAATAAAAAAAGAACGGAACTCTTAGGGTTTGCATAGATTTTAGGGATTTAAACAATGCCACACCTAAGGATGAATACCCTATGCCGGTAGCGGAAATGTTGGTCGATTCGGCAGCAGGTTTCGATTACTTAAGCATGTTAGACGGCTATTATGGTTATAATCAGATTTTTATAGCCGAAGAAGATATGTCGAAGATAGCTTTTAGGTGCCCTGGGGCCATAGACGTGTATGAATGGATAGTCATGCCATTCGGGTTGAAGAACGCCGACGCCACATACCAAAGGGCAATGAATTCTATGTTCCATGATTTTATAGAAAAATTTATGCAAGTATACATAGATGATATTGTTGTGAAATCTTCAACAGAGGACAACCATCTAGACCATCTTCGACAATCGTTTGAAAGAATGAGAAAATATGGTTTAAAGATGAACCCTTTGAAGTGTGCCTTTTGTGTTCATGCAGGTGACTTTTTGGGTTTTGTAGTCCACAAAAAGGGCATTGAAATAAACCAAAACAAGACAAAAGCCATCTTGGAAATGAAGTATCCTTCGACCATGAAAGAACTGCAGTCTCTTCTAGGCAAGATCAACTTTCTAAGAAGGTTCATTTCGAACTTAAGGGGCAAGACCCAAGCTTTCTCGCCATTAATTAGACTAAAGAAATAAGATACGTTTAGATGGGAGCTCAAGCACCATAAGGCTTTTGAGGAAATCAAATCATATTTGACAAAACCACCTGTTCTTTTAACTCCTGTTAAGAATAGGATGATGAAATTGTACATAGCAGCATCGGAATCATCCATTGGTAGCATGTTAGCCCAAGAGGATGAAAATGGTGTCGAAAGAGCCACATACTACCTCAGTAGGATTTTAAATGATGCTGAGACAAGGTATCATCAGACTGAAAAGTTATGCCTTTGTTTGTATTTCTCTTGTACAAAGTTGAAACAATATATAAAGCCAGTCGACGTTTGTGTTTATTCTCATTTTGATATTATTAAGCACATGTTGTCGAAACCTATTTTACATAGTAGAATTGGCAAATAGGCTTTAGCCCTCACAGAATATTCGCTGACCTACAAGCCCTTAAAAGCTATTAAAGGTCAAATCGTGGCCGATTTCATAGTTGATCATTCGGCAATCAAAGCTACAGCGAATCTAGTAAAGACTCGACCTTGGAAATTATATTTTGACGGTTCCAATCACAGAAACAACACTGGGATTGGTATTTTAATTGTGTCTTTTACCAGGAATGTCAGGAATGTCAGAAGCATGCAGGAATGTCAGAAGCATGCAGGAATACAACACGTACCAGCAAGCGAACTTCATGCGATAGTAAAACCATGGCCATTTAGAGGATGGGCTTTGGATTTGATCAGAGAAGTAGAACCTACTTCGTCGAAAGGCCACCGTTATATAATAGTCGGGATAGATTACTTCACCAAATGGGTAGAAACCGTCCCTTTACCGAATGTGGATCAAGAAGCAGTTATCAAGTTTATTCAAGACCACATTTGTATAGGTTCGGAATCCCAGAGACTATCACCACAGATCAAGGGTCTGTCTTCACGGGACGAAAGATGGTAGAATTTGCCTCCGAAGTCGGTTTTAAATTGTTAACTTCGACACCTTATTACGCGCAGGCAAATGATAAAGTCGAAGCCGCCAATAAAGTTATCATTAATCTGATAAAGAAACATGTGGGTAGTAAACCAAGAAATTGGCATAATACATTGAACCATGTTTTATGGGCTTGTCGGAATTCGCCAAAAGAATCGACTAACACTACCCCATTTAGGCTCACATTCGGTCACGACGCAGTTCTACACGTCGAAGTCTGTTTACAATTGACTAGAATTCAAAGGCAGTGTGAGATTCCAACAACCCATTATTGGGGCATGATGTTAAACGAATTGGTCGATCTAGACGAAGAAAGGATACATGCATTAGATGTCCTCATGAGGCAGAAAGAAAGAGTGGCTAAAGCCTACAACAAAAAGGTAAAGTCCAAATATTTTGTTTCAGGAGATTTAGTTTGGAAAGTAATTCTGCCTATGGATAGAAAAGACAGAGTTCTGGGCAAATGGTCACCGAATTGGGAAGGACCATTCGAAGTCACTCAAGTCTTCGCAAATGGTGCATATGAGATAAAAGAGATCGGTGCAGATAACCGAATTCTACGAGTAAATGGCAAATATTTGAAAAGATACAAGCCAATGCTGCAAGAAGTTAAAATTACATACAAATAAAAAGATAATAGCAAGTTCGTAATCATGGCATACACTGCCAGTGTAATGATAAAAGTTTCAAAAGAGGCTATACTAATACATATTACAATTTGATCCGAGAATTAGAAAGTTTAAAAAGTAAGGCTAGTTGTCCTCCTCTCCAGAGCCGTCTTGGCGAGATCTAGTAGAACTTGGGTCCAGGAGCCATTATCAATCAACCTATTGATCTCGTTATCACTCGACTTGGCCCTTTTGAAATTTTCAATAGCCAGCTTGGCCTCTCGGCGGAGTTCGATTTCTGAAGGACCCAATGTTTTCTGAATTTCAGCTAGCTTCTCTTAATCTTCTTTAATCTTCGAAGCCAAGACTACCATTTGTTCTTTGTAAGAAGCAATGGTTGACTTACATGCCTTTGCCCCGGCCGAAACATTGTCACTCTCAAGCTCTAAGGAAGCAAATTTAGCTTTAGATGCTTCGACTAACCTCAAGTTCTCTGTGTGCTGATGGCGTTGTTTTGTTAGCAAAGCATTTTTCTCGAATTCGCGCCGGAGTTCTGTGGCTACTCGGTCCAAAAGAGGCTCGAAGTCGACCAGGAAAGCTAACAAGGATTGGTTATGAGTTAACTTTAGCAACTTGTGAATCAAACTTTTGAGTTCGAAAGTGAGGTTCGAATTCAATCTGATGGCTTGAAAAAGGTCTACCCCAATTACCTTTGCCCGCAGTTCTTGGGTCAAATCCTCCTCAGACGCTTCAGAACTCACCCCGACGGATGAAGTCGAAGTGTTTTGAGTGTTCTCGCTACTTAGCAGAAGTTTAAAAGCTTCAAGGAGATCACTTTCCTCAAGACTTGCTATTTCATCTAGGCGTGGAGTGGTACTGGAGGCATGCATTTTCTTCGGTGGAGACTCATCCATGCTCTCGGGACTTCACGGGGCTATCCCCTCCGCCTTCGTCCTCGTCATCCTCAAGGTCATCACTAATCACATTGTTACCAGGAGTGTCATCCACATCTGTTTCAGCTATCTCGACAGGGTTTGGATTCTGGAGTGGCTCAGTGAGGGTGGTTTCTCCACCGGTAGGAAGAGTAGTTTAGGTACATGAAGTAGGACCGATAAGTTCACCTTTTGGCGAATTCTCATTATCTCCAACCTCAACTTCAGCCAGTTTGGGTTCGGGAGGAGTAGTGACGAATACATCTTCAAACCAGTCAACAGACGGCTTTCCACCACTGTTTTGGTCCGTCGTTTTGTCCTCATTCGTCTCTTCAATTATCTTAGAGATAGGACAATTATGCGGAAAAGTGGGCGTTGTCTATCTCCCGATCTCGACGTTACCAGTTTCCAACATCTGTAGTAGACAAATTATCATCATGCTTGGAGGAAATTAATCAATAATTTGATTTGCGAGAAGTCAAGGTTTCAACATGTACCTCGGTATTGACCTTCCCGACACCAGAGCCTTCACTTGGGATTTTCTTTGCTTTATGGAGCTTCTTCTTGAGGGGTTCGACATTTGAATCTGGTTCAGGTTTCTTTGTTTGCTCTTTCCTGACCAAGGTCGATAGACCTTCAGCAGCGTCAGCATGTGGAGAGGATCCATCATCCTAGAAAATGTATATATGTATATAATGATGAAGGTGGTCAAGTAAACTCAAAAGAAAAAGAGAAGAGGTTTCCACCTACCTCTGAATCATCACTTGATATGCTGATGAATTTCTTGATTTTCTTCGAAGGAGTCATGTTGCAAGAACTGCTGGGGCGTTTCCGCTTCTGGAAAGTCACTTTCATTAAAGAAATGGTCAAAGAAAATGTATATTGCCATTAGAAAATAGTAAGAGGCTACCTCAACAACTTTCGACTTAGAAGGTCTTGCTTTTTTCTTGGTTGCCTCCTTGTCGGGTTCACCGTCTGAAGTTGGTTTAGAGGTAAGAGGTACAATTGTGGAATATATGAAATCATTCGGTATGAAAGCGAATAAAACTACACGTTACCTCTGAAGACGAAGGTTATCACCTGTTCTAATTTCTGACGTAATTCGAACATGTCGAATATCAAGGTGTAAATGAGCTCCAAAACTATGTATGTCGTGCTTAGTCGAAGTTACTCTATCAGGATTTTTAGCTAAAAGGTTTCTGAAGGCTAATCTCGAACTACAAAAGAACCAATGAGGAAGAGGTGGTCGAAAGGCCAAAGCAAGGTTGCTGGTTGGCAAAGCCGGAAAACGTGTTTTGAAATGCAAAGCATAAGTGTATTTATCTTTTACATAAGGAGGGGCTTTTGTTAGTTGCGTAACAAAAGTAAGTATTTTTAAATTATCGTCTCCACAGGGATTGGTGTGCTATCTCGAGCCGTTCAACAATCGTTATCGTTTTGAGTAAGGGGTTTGTAACTTGTTTGCATAAAACTAATGGAATCTAAAAGCGGAAATAAAATTACAAGTAATAGGGAATAAAAGCGTTGGAATCGGAGTTCATCAATCTTGCATCGAATATAATCTAAAAATTATGCATATGAATTCTAGCGTTTTAGCGAAATTATCACGTATCACTCGACAATGTCATTCGTGTCCAAATGACGTCGTGAGATCGATCGTATCGTTTAATCGACGATTTCCCAATCTATCAAACGATCCGAAAGAATTACGTTCCGACACTTTATGCGATTATCAAAACCAAATTCCATGTCTAGAATTTCTTATTTTGATAGAAGATTATTCTAAACCTAGATTCAAAAGTATTTGTCAATAACAATTAAATCAAGCATGAGAATGAAAAGCAAGAATAACTTCAATAACACATAAATTGCTAAAATCATATATTTGCATAATCAAAGATTACATCTAAGCTAGAAAGAGTACCTCCAATCCCAACAAAAGGGAAGTTAGTTGTTCATTTTTCATGACAACTATACAAAAGTGTAAAGAAAGATGAAAATGCAAACCTAAGTTCTTGATTTCCCAAAGAGCCTTAGTTGATTCCACACTCCAATCACTCTTGCTCCATGAAGATCAAAGCTTCTAGCCCTATTTTCTGTCTAAAAACTATATCCTAATAATATTACACACTGTAATTATATGTTCTATACAAAAAAGTATGAAACAAAGCTTAAATACTAAAAGCTAAAAGTGACATCTCGCTCGACGAGATTTTTCTCTCCCGGCGAGATTTGCTGTCTTCACCAGTGGTTTTCAGCCACGTCTTCAGTAACATTAAACCGCCTTGGATCTCGCTGAGCGAAATTTATCTCGCTGAGCGAAATTTATCTCGCTGAGCGAAATCAAGCTCCCCTGCTCCTGAAAATCCCTGCCTGAACTCGCCAAGGACTCGCCATTAGCTCGCTGGGCGAGTTTATCAGATACTTTTCTTCTTGATTCTTTGCTCAAATCATGTCCTGGCTTGCATTTTCCTGCACAAATGGATGGGGAAAGAAGTAAAAACAATATTGGGCATTTGATCAGTGATTATGAGCTTTTCCCATGATAACTTGCAAAACAAGCTACTTAAGTGCTTAAATTAACTATGCTTTTTAACTCATTTCTGGCACTTATCACACTCCCCAACTTAAATCTTTGTTTGTCCTCAAACAAAGGACTCGAAAAAGGAAATGTTTACAAACCTAGGACTCAAGTACAATACATGCAAAGAAATGAAAAGTTTTCAGATGACATAATTCAAATGTGGATTGTGCGGGCAAGTATGAAATTTCTCATTAATCTAGATATATACTATGAATATGGCATAAGTCCTAAACACAAAATTCACATCACACAATTCAAGTCAATAACATAATTAACAATGAACCACACCTAACACACTTCTTTGAAAGTAAATAAAACAAATTGAAATCATGAAGTGAGGGTGTTGAACACTCATCCGGCAAATCTGCTAACAACTTGATTAAGTTATGTGTCCATCCAAATATCATCTCAAAAAGCACAAAAGCATAAATCAAAAGGTCTTTGAGGGTTGTAACTTGGCTTGGTTTCCAAAAGAAATGTCATATGTGGGAAAAATTGAATTCAAATGGCCAAGCATAGAGGAACATTCTTTCTAATTACACAACTTCCTCCTTTTTCATTATCAACCCTTGGTGATATACTAGTAGTACTTTGATCTTGACAACTTTTTCTATTTATTGAATTTTTCTCTTTTTTCTTTTCTTTTTCTTTGTTCCTTTTCTTTCTTTTTTTTCTTTTTCTTTTTCTTTCTTTCTTTATTTCTTGTTGTCAAGATCAATTTCAAAATTCACCAATTACTTGACATACAAAACCTCCCTTTTCTCTCCAACTTATTCAAAATGATACCCTAATTGAATGTTCCTATAGGCAAGGGACAAATAAACATGATGGTTAAGGGTTCAAAATGAAAGTAAAAATATCAGAATCCATTAGCGAGCTAACTATGAACTGGATTTTTAAAAATTTTGGGCAAATTCACTAAGCATTGTGCTTATGAATATTGACAGTTCATGGTTAAGGATTCTGATTCATTAGACTCAATGGGGTTATCAAATACTCACTTCTCACAGGGTAAGCTTTTTGTGGTCAAGTGTTTCTACTCATTTTCAAAAAGAATGCCTTGATCATTTCAGTGCTTTCATACAATTCAAAACAATTATCAGATTTAACATAAAACAACTAAGTAAAACAATGAATGCTGGTCTCCTGCATATATGTAAAGCACTTGAGGATTCCTCACATTTAGGCTAGTTCTAAGTGGTTCACATAAGAAGCATGTTATCGCGTAAAATTGTATGAGATAAATATTGTGCAAAGTACTCATTTCAAATTCAAGTACACACCTAGAAAAGCAAGAAACAAGTAACTTGGCTTTGCACTATCAAACAATTTCTGTCATTATCATTATCATGCATCTGATACTTTGCTCAACAAGCTTATCAGTAAGCCTCGCTCAGCGAAGTAATATCTCGCTCAGCGAGAATGACAGGTTTCAGAATTTTCAAAAAATGCAGCATTTCACAAGACTTGTCATTTATAGCTTCACCTATAGTTACTAAAAAGCATTAATAAAGCATAAAAACTTACAAAATTGGGTTGCCTCCCAACAAGCGCTTGTTTTACGTCGTTAGCTCGACGCCTGATTCGTTAGGGTGGCCAAAATGAGACGGAACGCACATCAGCCTTTGTATTCCTTAGTTTTTGGAGGAATTCCATGAACTTGAAGTATAGCTGATGTGGAGTCCATAACCTCCCTATCCAGAGTTTGATGAACAAGGAACAAATACTATCTTTTACAAGCTCAAGTTCTGCCTTGCTCACTTTCATCCCCTTCTTTTCACAAGTTTCTTCCTTGTTAAGAAACTGTTCCTTTTTCTCAATATCCATCACTTCTTCACTATCAACAGTTTTGGCCTCTTCAGAATCTGACCACTCTTGAGGAAGTTCTACTTTGTGTGGTATCTCTATTTCTTCTACTATTTTCCTCATACCACATCCTTCAAACATTGTCTCTTCCTCACTCTCATCAACATTGTCTTCAACAATCTCTCTGAATTCCAAAGTGGATTGATTGTTGGTCTGAACATCCATGATTCTTGGTAGAAAATTTAATTGAACTTGCAAAATCTCCAATTGGTATGATAAAGCTCTCAATCTATGGTTGGTATTTTGCATGTTGATCATGGATTGTTGCATGAACATATTCAAAGTATTTTCCGTTCTTGCCATTCGTTCATCTTCAGACGGATATTGTTGATACTGTTGATAGGATTCATACTCGAATGGAGTATAGAAGTTGAAATAATCATGATGATCAGCCATGATTTCCTTTATGTTGAGAATCTGAAACGAGTGTAACTAACAAGAAAATTTTCTTTGTATAACAAAGAGGGTTAATGCACACAAAATTTAACAATGTACAAAAGAGAAGAAAAATATTAACAAGAATATATACAAAAGATCAAAACAATATAAATTATTGCGATGCTCAAAATATCTAAACACCAATCCCCGGCAACGACGCCATTTTGTTAGTTGCGTAACAAAAGTAAGTATTTTTAAATTATCGTCTCCACAGGGATTGGTGTGCTATCTCGAGCCGTTCAACAATCGTTATCGTTTTGAGTAAGGGGTTTGTAACTTGTTTGCATAAAACTAATGGAATCTAAAAGCGGAAATAAAATTACAAGTAATAGGGAATAAAAGCGTTGGAATCGGAGTTCATCAATCTTGCATCGAATATAATCTAAAAATTATGCATATGAATTCTAGCGTTTTAGCGAAATTATCACGTATCACTCGACAATGTCATTCGTGTCCAAATGACGTCGTGAGATCGATCGTATCGTTTAATCGACGATTTCCCAATCTATCAAACGATCCGAAAGAATTACGTTCCGACACTTTATGCGATTATCAAAACCAAATTCCATGTCTAGAATTTCTTATTTTGATAGAAGATTATTCTAAACCTAGATTCAAAAGTATTTGTCAATAACAATTAAATCAAGCATGAGAATGAAAAGCAAGAATAACTTCAATAACACATAAATTGCTAAAATCATATATTTGCATAATCAAAGATTACATCTAAGCTAGAAAGAGTACCTCCAATCCCAACAAAAGGGAAGTTAGTTGTTCATTTTTCATGACAACTATACAAAAGTGTAAAGAAAGATGAAAATGCAAACCTAAGTTCTTGATTTCCCAAAGAGCCTTAGTTGATTCCACACTCCAATCACTCTTGCTCCATGAAGATCAAAGCTTCTAGCCCTATTTTCTGTCTAAAAACTATATCCTAATAATATTACACACTGTAATTATATGTTCTATACAAAAAAGTATGAAACAAAGCTTAAATACTAAAAGCTGAAAGTGACATCTCGCTCGGCGAGATTTTTCTCGCCCGGCGAGATTTGCTGTCTTCACCAGTGGTTTTCAGCCACGTCTTCAGTAGCATTAAACCGCCTTGGATCTCGCTGAGCGAAATTTATCTCGCTGAGCGAAATCAAGCTCTCCTGCTCCTGAAAATCCCTGCCTGAACTCGCCAAGGACTCGCCATTAGCTCGCTGGGCGAGTTTATCAGATACTTTTCTTCTTGATTCTTTGCTCAAATCATGTCCTGGCTTGCATTTTCCTGCACAAATGGATGGGGAAAGAAGTAAAAGCAATATTGGGCATTTGATCAGTGATTATGAGCTTTTCCCATGATAACTTGCAAAACAAGCTACTTAAGTGCTTAAATTAACTATGCTTTTTAACTCATTTCTGGCACTTATCAGCTTTCACCATGTAAAGCTTTTCATTTATTTTTTTTCTTTTAAAGTTTTTGCTGCCTGAGCAACGGTCCGACTAAGGTGCCTCGAGTTATACACAGTTTAGAAATATTTTTGAAATGCTTGAATTTCTCGAATATGCGTACCTTTGCTCTTCACTTTTTTATTCTGCACAGAAGGAAAAGTGGATATCAGCTGCTCGAGTAAAAAGTTTTCATCAACATTAGCACTTTGTGTTTTATAATAATCTCTCCACCAAGTAAAAAATTCTTGGGTGCATAAGGAAGATGTTTTGAAAACTATGGGCTCGAAGCTGGGGGCAGCTTGATCGAATTTGGCAAGACGCTCTCACCAATCTCTCTCGGTCTTGGGATGGCGCAAGTATTTCTTACTAGGAAAGAGAGATCTAGGTCGAAGCTAGCAAAGGCCAAATTGTCTAGCTACCAAATTTGGTTGATAGCCACTTATTCCGAAGAGTTCTTTCCCTTTTTCAGTCGAAATCCTGAATGAAAGCAGATTAGAAGTCAAATAAGCTCTCCAGATCTCGAAGTGTTCTCATTTGCGGTCGGATGAAGGCTCTGGAAACCCTTTGGTAAACCAGTTTGGTCCGTGAGTTCTGTTTACAAACGGGGCCATTGAAGGTACAAAAGTGTTGCAGCTTAGGAACACGTCGAAGGCCGCCGAAAATAAGGCTTCATTGGTTTGGCCTATCTCTCTGAGTTTCAGCGCAGCAAGGCGGGTGCCTTCGATTCTTCTTTGCTCGACCATACTCTTATGTTCATCAGGAATGAAGAGTTGGAATCTTGATTCAAACGTGGCTAACAGCCACAGTTGGAAAAGCCAAATGGGTCCAGACACCGACAAAGTTTTTCTTACCTCACTTGCATTCCTCAAATCAAAAGATACATTGCCAAAACCATCATAGAGGGCACCCAAGATGAGTCAACTTAGGCTGATATCCTTACCTTCATGTATTTGGATGGCGAGTTTAATATACATCTTCGCCACTTGCAACGATGGAGTGCAGAAAACGAAGAGGGATAGCCAGAGGGTCAGGAACGCAACGTGTTCCACATCAGAAACGTCGTCACTGCTGGTGTCGTAATGGTCCTTAATATAAGACGAGAAGGCAACTCGTTGGAAGTTAAAGTCAAAATTTGTCGAAACAGCACTAGGGTCGAAGGTCTTTCCAGTGGGTTTACGTCCAGTGATTGCAGCTACATCTAGAAGTGTTGGGTTTAACATTCCACATTTGAGTTGGAGGCTGCTAGTAGAATGGTCCCAAAAATGTAATGCTGCAATCAGCATGTTGGGTTGGTATTTTGGCCCAAGCCTTGACAATTTGATAAGATCGAAGATGCCAGACATTTTCCAGAAATCCTTTTTCTTCGACTCAACTTTGTTCAGCCATTTCAGGTATATGTCACTCCCAACATGAGGTGCAGACCTAAACACTCTAGTGGGTGTATCCATGAAATTCATGAAGTATGGTCCTTTTTGGAAAACCCTAGGGGTAAAATT
This sequence comes from Medicago ruthenica, assembly GCA_018208015.1. Lineage (NCBI taxonomy): Eukaryota > Viridiplantae > Streptophyta > Magnoliopsida > Fabales > Fabaceae > Medicago > Medicago ruthenica. The sequence goes on along the minus strand of CM031376.1, from coordinate 2,204,170 downwards.
GTGATAGGTGGGAAAAATTTCCTTGATTTGATTACTATCTTCTCGTTCTCTGGGTAAAGGACCCAAGAATGCTAAAGGACCCGAATATGCATGAGAATCAGGGCAAGGAATCCTTACTTGAGATTTCCAATTCTGGGCTTGTTCGTCCTTCAGGTCAGGTCCAGGAATGAATTTAAAGTTTCCCGGTTGAAGCTGGACAGAGAAGTTCGTCGTGGCCGCCGTGTCAGACGGTTGAGTTTTAGATGAAGACGCCATTGTTGTTCTTTAAACCTTCTGGATAATGTTTTCAGAGAGAAAGGAGAGAAATGGTTTGTTTCAGAGGTAAACAGACTAAGAGAGAAGAGGAATAGTTCCTGTGTTTTCTATCAATCAGTTTGGAAAGATGTGTAGAAAAGGTTAAGGGAATACTTTTTATATTCCCCAAGGTATAACTTTATACTGCTTCCTACTTTAAATCTTGACAGATGTCAACATCCTAAGTTGACAATCTAAAAGTTGGTTTTTGGGCGTTACTTAGTCCAAAACGTGGCCCACTGGCTCTTGTGAAAGTGGCGCCATATGGTTGTTTTCAAATAAAAAAGAAAACCACCGTTTCGGTTTCCACAAAGTCGAAACGTATGGATTTCCATTCGACATGAGAAGTTGGGTGAAGATGTTCTATTGGTCGAGCCTAATTCGAAAGTTAAGAGAAAGCAGCAATAAGAAATAAAAATGGCATTTGATTAACTCAAAATTCGAAGCCAAACATTGGGCAGATTACACAAAATGTCGAAGCATATTGACATTAGAAACATTGTTCGACATGAAAAGTACATCAAGATGGCTTCGAGGCCCTAAAAACAACAACCTAAAAGCCTAAGACCTAGAAGTTTTCGTTTTCCAAGAAACGAAACTCATTTAGGAACCACATAACTTCCAAGTTGAGGCAACAGTAGAGGCAAAGTTCAGTCGTTGAGTATTCATTGTCCAAACCTGGTAAAGGCCAGAAAATTCCTGATCTTCTCCCATGTCCTTTGCATGTTCCTTGAGCAGAACAAGTGAAACGAATGACCAAACTTGAAGGCAGAGGCCTGATACCACAAAGAGGCCTGTAAGGCAGAAAGTAAGGAAAACCCTGTCCTCCACAGGTAGACCTCCTGCATTCTGCTAACACTTGACGATCGAAAGGTCTTTGAAGGTAAGAAAAACCTCCTTCATCAAAAACCCATCTTTTGAGAGGATTTTGAAGATCATCATCAAGTATTTGGCCCCGTCCATGCCATGGGAAGCTGCTTTACGCAAAATACGGTAAATGACGTCCAGGTTGTTAGGTTCATCATGCAGGAGCCTTGCTGTTTCCACCAGGCTGAATGATTCATGGCCACTTTGAATCATTCTTTGCATGAAAGCAAGCTTTTGCGCAGAAGGAAGGTATCAAAATAATACCAAAGACAGTTGCGTGGTAAAGATCTGAAAACTGTTTTCTTGTCCGCCAGTCGACGGTGAGTGGTGGAGGTTGCCCTGAAGTTGAGCAGATTCTGGGTAGCAGTAGCAGCTATTTTTTGCGTGATTCTATTTAGCAGGTCTTCTGGAAGTCTATCCATAGTAGAAAGGAAAAGCAAGATGGCTTTTTGGAGAAGTTTTCTGGAAAGAGAATGATAATCAAATGAGTAAAAAGACGTATTTTTATACTCATTACTGAGGGGAAACCAAAAAGACTATTGATTTGAAAAGTTGAAAAGTCTAGCCACGTGGCAAAGAAAGTCTGAAAGGTTTCTGAACCTAGTCGTCGGTTACTTCTCTCATGAGCCAAAAATCTCCGAAAATAGTGCAGTAATGATAACTGATTTGGGGAACTGCTCAAGGCGAATGACGTCACCATTCAAGAAGACGTAAGGATTTCTTTGGAGGTAGAGTTTCTTCAAAAATGTCAGTTTCCTTCTACAGTATCTTCCGTCGGACCTAACATTTTTGGGGGGCAATTTGTTACCTGTGTTTTTCGACAAAGGATATTAAATGTTGTCTAAGGTTTGATTGGACACGTGGAAGAAAGATGGAACTTTTAGTCTAAAGGAGTTCCGAAGTTGCACTTGTTCGCTCGACAGAATCGAAGCGTTAGAATTGGTCGACAAAGCAAAGGTCGGTTATATTTCGGGAAGTTTCTTTGACAAACTGTCAAAGGTCACAGCTGTCGAAGAAGCAAGATTTGAATTTCAAATAGGTTGTTTCTCTCTGTTATTAGACGTTATTAGCAGTTAGAAGTGTGGATAGGTTTATACAGTTATTTCCTTTAGTATAAATAAGAGTTTTCCATGATGAAAACGGGTTCACAAATCACTTACATAATATTCTATACACTCGAAGTATCCAAGTTACAGCGAGAAAAGAGTTACGAATGATGTATGATCCTTGTGAACAACTTTTATTTCAAATCAATGCAATTTGTTTTACTCTAAGTTTGTTTCTACAATCTACTTTCATACTGTAATTCTTTGTCGACAAGTTCAAGCAATCGAACTTGGAGATATTTTGTTTCCTTCTTGTATTTGAAACATACAAAAACACATAAAAACATGCAAAGATACTCAAACAAACTTGACACACATTGGCCTGAGATTACTAATTGATCTCGCAAGTAATAAATCAATAATCAGCGGTTGTTTACCAAAAACCAGGATAAACACCTACATGAGCCTATAGTCTGACCCGTTTAGGGTTGACCTGTTTATGAAAAAGGTTAGGCTTATACTTTCTAAAAAGCTTTTTTAAATAAATAGGTCAGACTTAGGCTATCAAAAAGCATATGAAGCCTGATAAGTCGGCCTATCTATGCATATTATTAAAACTTATTTTTTATTTATATTAAAATATAATTTATATTAAACATAAAAATCAAGAAAAACTCAAATAATTGACTTTTTAAATAGGCTTTAAGGCCTTATAGTGAAATAGGCTTTTAAGGCCTTATAGTGATAGACAAGTCTTACAATTAAATAAGCTTTAAGGCCAATTTGACCTATTTAAAAGTAGATAAAATGGACTATTTAATAACTTTAATTTGAAGTAGGCTTGTAAATAGACTTTCAGGTCAGACCATGTTTTTAAATAGGTCAGACCAGATCAAAAAAATAGGCCTACAAAAGACCATAGGCCAGACTCAGACTTGTAAAATATTTCGTAAGCCAGACTCAAGCTTATCAAAGCCTGTCCTATTCCCACCCCTAATCGCCATCCAATAAATATAGCATGTGGAGTAATATAGAGCTAAACAATGCTTATAAAAAAATATATAGAGCTAAGCAAAAATAATAAATAAAAAATTTATTTGACTATTGAAAATTGAAATAGTATAACTGTAAAACATAATTTACTGCCTTAATAATATTTTAAGATAATTAGTGAAATTACAAAATATTAATCTTGTTTATTTCCTGTCGGTATTTGTTGGATTATAATGATATTAAATTGACAATTTCAGATAATTATAAATTTGATACTGTTCTGGACCAAGCAAAATCCGTTAGGCCCAATCAAAAAAACACTCAGATCCAACATCTGGAAAATTACTTGCAACACACCTCCTCCCCGCGGGTGGGGGGGGGGGGGGGGGTGTTCGGAGCAAACAGAGACTCGTTCAAAGGTTCAATAACGTCTCTATTCATGACTCCCGCGAAACTCACTCGGCGGTTACGATTCCCTCGAATCTGTAACCAACACATTCAACTGCACCAGTAGTCCATTTCTGATCAGGTACAATCAGATATACTACATAAATAATGCTTGTGATGTACTTAATGTTGAAAAATATGGCATCCAGGGATAGAATGGTGAAAATGCTTATAGAGTCTTTGTATTGATAATGATGAATAATCATACAAATAAAAAAGTTGAAATAAAAGAATATATCAAAATTTATTTATAGACACTCACTACTACTGGTTAACACTTCTAATAACTAGCTAATTATATCATCAATATTTAATAAGAGATCGAGGTAGATGATCCAAAAAAAAATTTGAGCAAGATGATCCAATTTATTGACGTTTTATTATTCCATAACTTTTATTTTTGACAAATATATTATTCCACAACTCTATCATATATAGAGATAGTATTACTAACGAAGTTTCTTAATATCACCCAAAAGGTTTAAAGAGTGACACGAGTTTATTATAACGTGACCGATGTATTAGTTTTGAATTTAAATTTGAAATGCAACAATGTTAAATTTTTTAAGAGATTTTATCATCCATTTATGTTGCACAAGACTTGAGAATCTATAATTTTGTGCAGAGGATATTCGATTTCATAAAATAAACAAGTATCTTGGTATTTCTTATCTTTAATTTGTTGTTTCTTCTCTCTATACGCTCCTCCAAATTCTCAAATAGTTTGATATACTACTGCAAGATATATTTATTCTAAAATGAGAGACATGAAGAAATTCAACTGATGTATTAAAATGAATAAGTGATACAAGGTACATTATATAGATACAAACAGACAATCACCATTTAGTGTGATTGAAAGGAAATTAATAATACTTCCTAATATGATACAATTGAGGTCAATGTAATGAATGTCAAATATTCTGATATGAATATTGAGGTCAATGCAATGAATGGAAAATATTCTGATATGAGTGCACGGCTGCAGCTGTAGCATATTGATGCTTATGTGCTATTACGCCTCCTCAAGATGGAGTCACAGTTTGTGAGGCCAATCTTGTCTCTCAAGTAAGTGAACCTGGGTCTGGTCAAAGGCTTTGTGAGAATGTCTGCAGGTTGATCTTTGGTGGAAATGTGAGACACACGAAGTTGACCCAATTGAACAAGTTGACGTACATAATGGTAGTCAAGTGCGATATGCTTCATGCGAGAGTGAAAAACTGGATTAGAGCATAAGTAGGTGGCTCCGTTGTTGTCGCAAAACAAATGAGAAGCTGATGTTTTGACATGTAATTCACTAAGAAGGTTTGTTAACCACATGACCTCTGCTGCAGCGTTTGCTACAGACCGATATTCAACTTTCGTTGATGATCGTGCCACAATTCTTTGTCTCTTGGATAGCCATGACACCGGATTACCTCCAAAATAAATTATGAATGATGAGGTAGAAGTGTGATCATCTAAGTTGCCTCCCCAACCTGCATCACTAAAGGCCTGTGATTTCAGATGAGCCGGTTTCTTAAGTTTCAAGCCATAGTTGATGGTGAGTTTGAGATATTGCATGACTCGTTTAAGTTGCTGAAAATGGATCTGCATTGGCTGGTGCATGTATTGTGACAGTTTATTGATGGAAAATGAGAGGTCTGGCTGAGTCAAGGTGATGTATTGCAAAGTTCCAATAATGTTGCGGAACATTTTGGAATCAGCTTGTGCAGATCCGTGCACCAGTTGAAGGGGGGGTGGAAGTGAAAAGGGGTGTATGAGTGGGTTTTGCTCCTGTCATGTCAAATGTTTGTAACAAGTTTTTTATATGTCCATGTTGAGAGAGAATCAAACCATCAGAGGTAGGGATTGAAATTCTGGCCAGGCAATGTGACAGAGTAACCAGGTTCTGAACCAACAGGTTCTGAACAATATGCAGGACACACCAAATTGCTTAAAACAGAGCACAAACACAAACACACACAAGCAGCAAATTAAAGTGCAGGAAAGTAAAAAAGGCACAAAGGTTTGTTAACCCAGTTCGGAGTAAACACCTCCTACTCTGGGGGATACCAATCCAGGAAGGAATTCCACTATAGGAATTAATCCTTATGACTCAAGACACTGACTCCCAGTTCCCAGCCTAAGCAATTAACTTCCTCCTAGTCTAGAATTCTACCCAACACGTTGAGTATTAGAGACCACTAACTTCCTATTCAAGTAACAAACCTGTTACTGAAACCCTTAACAAAAAACTTCTCTGTTTTGAAGAACAACTTCAATACATCTGACTTCACTCGTACCTACAGGCTTAGAGTGATTACAACTCAATCAAAACACCTAAACCAACTCAAAAGAGTGGTGCACAAATAAAGCTAAAAGCTTAAAAACTCTAAGACTCTTTTCTCTGAATTTTTCTCTCTAATTTCTTGTCTTGAATAGCAGCAGCCCTCCTCCTTATATAGCCTTCAGTCTTGCAAAATAAAACTAATCTTCTGAATTGATTTGTTACTGAAATAAGATTGGTCCAATCAAGTAACAAATAAAACTGTTTTGTATCTTTGAAAGATTTAAAACAGAAAATACGATTTTCATATCTTTGAACCAAATCTTCAATAAAATCTTCTCCAAATAATTCAGCATTCTAGAAGCACTTATACAAAGATAATTCCTTGCTAAATCTCCCAAGATATGCGCAAAAATTAATCTGAAAACCCAGCTTCTGATGTGGTCAACAAAAGTCAACGCTGGCTTCAGAACCTGAAATCAGCTTCTGAACTGCTACAGTGCATTCAGCTTCTGATGATATTTTCTGCTTCTGAATGGCTTCAAAACACAAAACTTGCAACTGAAGAAATGTTTCAAATATGAAGATGCTTCTATTCAATACTTTGGTTTTGCCAAACAATGCAGCCAACACCAAAATACTCAACAATCTCCCCCTTTGGCAAATTTTTGGCTAAAACCATCCAAGTTCTTCAATCTCCCTTATAATCAACTCAGCAATGAAGAACTCCACAATAATATATCATAGCATAAACATAAGCAGCGGACACAGCTATGAAAAACACAAACCAGCTTCAGTTCTACAAAACATAACAGCATATCAGAGCACACATAACCAAGTACTGATCAACTTCTGATCACAACCATGGTATCAGAGCTACTCCAAGGTATCAGAGCTACTGATCAACTCTTGATCATCACAAACACTCCCCCTTACTTCTGAATCTCCACAACACTCCCCCTGCAACTCAGCTTCTCACACAAACTCCCCCTTACTACTGAACTACAGAGAAACAAGGTATCAGAGCATATCAGAAGCACACTTCAGGATCACAGAGACACTCAGGATCATAACAATCTTGTACTCCCCCTGAGACACATATTCCCCCTTGATCATATCTGGACATGTCTTGCTTGGTATCAGAGCAAAACTAGTCACCTTTTGAATTAATGGCACACATATCAGAGCAATACATCTTCTAATTCGTGGTATCAGAGCCAACAAGGCCAACACATTGCATAAGATTTTCTCCCCCTTTTTAGCCATAAAATTCTGACAAATCATAGTCTTCAAATAGGAAAGGGAAACTGCACAAACATCTTCAACTACTGTCCCAGTTTGAACTTCAGACTTAGTATCAGAGACAGCATCACACTTAGCACTAACAAAGCTGGCAGGTACTCTACCTTCCTCACATCCAGTTTGCTTTAATTGCTAGAATTCTTCATATAAGCACACACCTAACTTGCTCCTTAAGTTCTCAAACTGCTTAGCATCCAAGGCCTTTGTGAAAATGTCAGCAACTTGTTCTTCAGTAGCTACATGTTCCAGCTGAATAACTTTATCCTCCACAAGATTTCTGATAAAATGATGCCTGATGTCTATGTGTTTGGTTCTGCTGTGCTGAATTGGATTCTTAGAGATGTTGATGGCACTCAAATTGTCACAAAACAATGTCATAGTTCCTTGTTCAATGTTGTACTCCTCCAGCATCTGCTTCATCCACACCAATTGTGAGCAACTACTTCCAGCAGCAATATACTCAGCCTCAGCAGTTGACAATGACACACAGTTCTGTTTCTTGCTGAACCATGAAATCAAGTTATTTCCTAAGAAGAAACAACCTCCTGAGGTACTCTTTCTGTCATCAGCACTTCCAGCCCAGTCAGCATCACAAAACCCCATCAGTTCAGAAGTTGAACTATGTGAGTACATGATTCCATAGTCACTTGTGCTGTTCACATACTTCAGGATCCTTTTAACTTGTGTCAGATGACTCATCTTAGGATCAGCTTGATATCTTGCACAAACTCCTACAGCAAATGTGATATCAGGCCTGCTTGCAGTTAAGTACAATAGGCTCCCAATCATGCTTCTGTACTGACTTTGGTCCACTGAAACTCCATGTTCATCCTTAGTTAACTTCAGGTGAGTAGCAGCTGGTGTCCTCTTGTGAGCAGCAGATTCCATTCCAAACTTCTTTACTATGCTCTTGGCATACTTACTTTGAGAAATGAAGATTGTATCTTCCATTTGTTTGACTTGTAACCCAAGAAAGTAAGTCAGCTCTCCAACCAAACTCATTTCAAACTCTGATTGCATTTGCTGAACAAACAGTTTGACCATCTTCTGAGACATCCCACCAAACACTATATCATCCACATAAATCTGAGCAATCATCAGACTCCCATTTTCATCTTTCACAAACAAAGTCTTATCAGAACCTCCTTTTCTGTAACCTTGAGCCACAAGAAATTGAGTAAGCCTTTCATACCATGCTCTTGGTGCTTGCTTCAATCCATATAAAGCCTTCTTCAGTTTGTAAACATGATCTGGAAATTTAGGATCCACAAAACCCTTAGGCTGTTCAACATACACTTCCTCTTGCAGATATCCATTCAAAAATGCACTCTTCACATCCATCTGAAATAGCTTGAACTTGAGAATGCAGGATACACCCAACAGTAATCTTATGGACTCTAGTCTGGCCACAGGTGCAAAGGTCTCATCAAAATCCAATCCTTCCACTTGAGTATAACCCTGAGCAACCAACCTAGCCTTGTTTCTGACTACAGTACCACTTTCATCTGTTTTATTCTTGAATATCCACTTAGTGCCAATCACATTCAACCCTTCAGGTCTTGGAACCAGATCCCACACTTCACTCCTTTTGAATTGATTCAACTCATCTTGCATTGCTTCAATCCAAAATTCATCAGTCAAGGCTTCTTTCACATTTTTGGGTTCAAACTTAGACACAAAACATGAATCAGTAGCAGCTGGTTCTGATCTCCTGGTTCTGACCCCTTGATCCAAACTCCCAATGATAAGCTCCTTAGGATGATCCTTCTGAACTCTAATTGATGGCCCTTTACCATTTGGAACTTGATCTGGTTGATCTTCTGCTTCTTCAGACTCTGAATGCTTTTCTGCTTCTGAGGTTTGTTCTCCTGATACTTCAGACTCTGGAACAACTTCAGATTCACTTCTATCTTTCTCAGCAGTCAGATCATCAATTACCACATTAATGGACTCCATCACAACCTTAGTTCTTGAATTAAACACCCTATAAGCTCTGCTGTTTACTGAATATCCCAAAAATATACCCTCATCAGACTTAGGATCCAGTTTTCTCCTATTTTCTCTGTCAGCCAAAATGTAACATTTACTGCCAAACACATGAAAATATTTGACTGTAGGCTTCCTTCCTTTCCATAGTTCATACAATGTAGATGCTGTTCCTTTCTTCAGAGTCACTCTATTATGGATATAGCATGCAGTGTTCATTGCTTCAGCCCAGAACATATATGGAAGTTTCTTAGCATGCAGCATCACTCTTGCACATTCTGCCAAAGTCCTATTCTTCCTCTCAACTACACCATTTTGCTGAGGTGTGATAGGTGCAGAAAACTCATGCTTTATACCTTCAGAACCACAGAATTCTGAAAAACTCTTGTTTTCAAATTCCTTGCCATGATCACTTCTGATTCTGACAATACCACAGTCCTTCTCTCTTTGTAATTGAGTACATAAGTCTTTAAACACTTCAAAAGTATCAGACTTCTCTCTAACAAAGTTGATCCATGTGTATCTTGAGTAGTCATCTACCATTACAAAAGCATACCTCTTCCCTCCAATACTTTCTACTTGCATAGGCCCCATTAAATCCATATGAACAAGTTCTAGTACTTTAGTAGTTACCTGGTGAACTAATCTGGGATGAGACTTTCTTGTTTGTTTCCCAATTTGACAATCACCACAAACATTGTCCTCATTGATCTTCAGATTAGGCACACCTCTGATAGCTTCAGTACTTAGGATTTTCTTCATGCCTTTCAAGTGCAAATGTCCCAGTTTCTGGTGCCAGAGCTTGACTTCCTCTTCTGAGCTCATAAGACAAGAAGTCAAACTTCTTTCTTCTTCAGAAACCCACAAGTAACAATTGTCTTTGGATCTGCAGCCTCTCATCTGAATCTTATCTTCCTGATCAGTAACAATACACTCTAGTTTGTTAAAATTAACCTTCAAGTCCTGATCACAAAGTTGGCTAATACTGATCAGATTAGAGGTTAAACCCTTCACTAATAGCACATCATTCAGTCTAGGTAAGCCTTCACAGTTTAAGTCACCAATACCCAGGATCTCTCCTTTTGCTCCATCTCCAAATGTCACATAGCTTCTGGAATATTGTCTGATATTGCTAAGTAGCTTCTTTACACCAGTCATGTGCCTTGAACACCCACTATCAAAATACCAGTCTTCTTTAGAGGTGGCTCTCAATGAAGTATGAGCAATCAGGCCTACATTCTGAACCTTAGGTTTCCACACCTTCTGAACACTGTGTCTGGGTGCAGCTGGTTGCACTCTTCTAAATTGAAAGTGTTCAGGGTAACCATACAATTTAAAGCAGAATGGTTTGATATGCCCTCTCTTTCCACAATGATGACAGACCCATGGATGATTCCTCCTCCTTCTGTTTCTGAAAGATTTCTGGGGTTGCTTCTGAGGCAGCATCTGACCATGCTTCTGACCTTGCATCTGAACATACTTCTGACCTTGCATCTGAGGTCTCTTCTGAGCTTGCATCTGGGCTTGTTTCTGAGGTCTCCTCTTTGATGTTCCAACCATAGAGTCATGAGTTTGAGTAGCAGGAACAAAACTCATCTGTTTAGGAATCTGAGTCTGATCAACAAAACCTAAACCAGTTTTTCCTTGTTGCTGATTCCCCAAAATGTCCTCCAACTTATCAGTAGCAGAGTTCAACATCTTTACTTGCTTCTTCATTTGATCAAGTTGGGAGTTCAGTTGATTCACTTCTTCTTTTAAATCTGAATTCTGCACTAACAGTTCACCTTTTTCAGCCTCCAGTTGTAGAATAGTCTCCTTCTGATCCAACACTTGTTTGCAAACCTCAGCACTTCTGGTATACAGCTTTTTGTAGTTATCAGCTAGTTCATCATATGAGGTTTTAGCAGCTTCAGACACATATGAGGCTTCAGACTCTGAGTCAGACTCTGAAAAGGTCTCAGACTCTAAAACAGCTTCCTTCTTCAAGATAGCTCCTGACCTCACAACTAGACCAGTATCACACATATCAGATTCACTAACATCATCATCTTCAGAACCATCATCAGACCATGCAACAGCTAGGCTCTTCTTCTGCTTCTTAAGAAAAGTAGGACATTCAGATTTGATATGCCCATAGCCTTCACACTCATAGCACTGCACACCTTTGGCTTGGTTACTTTTCTCCTCAGACTTGGTCTTCTTCTCATCAGTTTGTTGCTTTTTGTTATTGAATCTGAAATTCTGACCTTTGGCTTTGGCTTTTCTGTTGACATTCTTCAGAATCTTGTTGAATTGTTTTCCCAGCAACACCAGAGCTTCTGATAAGTCATCCTCTTCAGACTCTTGTTGATCATCAGCTTCAGAGTTCACACTAAAGGCTACACCTTTTCCTTTCTTCTCAGTCTGTTTACAAAAGGCAGTTTCAAAATTGAGCAATGACCCAATCAGTTCTTCAAGCTTCATGGCAGAAATATCATGAGCCTCCTCAATTGCAGTGACCTTCATGTCAAATCTTCGGGGCAGGGACCTGAGGATTTTCTCACCAACTTCTCATCAGACATCTTCTCCCCAAGTGAATCAAAAGAATTTGCCATGTCCAGCACATTCATGTAAAAATCCTGAATGGATTCATCCTCCTTCATCTTCAGGTTCTCAAATTTGGTGGTCAGCAGCTGCAATCTGGACATCTTCACTTTAGAAGTTCCTTCATGAGTGGTTTTCAGAATTTCCCAAGCATCCTTAGCCACAGTACATTGTTTGATAAGTCTGAACATATTCTGATCAACACCATTAAAGATAGCATTCAAAGCTTTTGAATTTCCCAGAGACAAGTCATCTTCAGCTTTGGTCCATTCCTCCTCAGGCTTCAGAACCTCAGTCTTGTTACCATCTTTGTCTGTATACACAGGATGATCCCAGCCTTTGATCACAGCTTTCCAAGTCCTGCTGTCAATAGACTTTAGAAAAGCACACATCCTAGACTTCCAATACTCATAGTTTGTGCCATCTAGTAGGGGTGGTCTATTGACATATCCTCCTTCTCTATCCATGCTTGCCAGAAATAAACTCCTCTGGATCTCACCCAATTTACAGGCAGGGTGCCTGCTCTGATGCCAATTGAAATTCTGGCCAGGCAATGTGACAGAGTAACCAGGTTCTGAACCAACAGGTTCTGAACAATATGCAGGACACACCAAATTGCTTAAAACAGAGCACAAACACAAACACACACAAGCAGCAAATTAAAGTGCAGGAAAGTAAAAAAGGCACAAAGGTTTGTTAACCCAGTTCGGAGTAAACACCTCCTACTCTGGGGGATACCAATCCAGGAAGGAATTCCACTATAGGAATTAATCCTTATGACTCAAGACACTGACTCCCAGTTCCCAGCCTAAGCAATTAACTTCCTCCTAGTCTAGAATTCTACCCAACACGTTGAGTATTAGAGACCACTAACTTCCTATTCAAGTAACAAACCTGTTACTGAAACCCTTAACAAAAAACTTCTCTGTTTTGAAGAACAACTTCAATACATCTGACTTCACTCGTACCTACAGGCTTAGAGTGATTACAACTCAATCAAAACACCTAAACCAACTCAAAAGAGTGGTGCACAAATAAAGCTAAAAGCTTAAAAACTCTAAGACTCTTTTCTCTGAATTTTTCTCTCTAATTTCTTGTCTTGAATAGCAGCAGCCCTCCTCCTTATATAGCCTTCAGTCTTGCAAAATAAAACTAATCTTCTGAATTGATTTGTTACTGAAATAAGATTGGTCCAATCAAGTAACAAATAAAACTGTTTTGTATCTTTGAAAGATTTAAAACAGAAAATACGATTTTCATATCTTTGAACCAAATCTTCAATAAAATCTTCTCCAAATAATTCAGCATTCTAGAAGCACTTATACAAAGATAATTCCTTGCTAAATCTCCCAAGATACGCGCAAAAATTAATCTGAAAACCCAGCTTCTGATGTGGTCAACAAAAGTCAACGCTGGCTTCAGAACCTGAAATCAGCTTCTGAACTGCTACAGTGCATTCAGCTTCTGATGATATTTTCTGCTTCTGAATGGCTTCAAAACACAAAACTTGCAACTGAAGAAATGTTTCAAATATGAAGATGCTTCTATTCAATACTTTGGTTTTGCCAAACAATGCAGCCAACACCAAAATACTCAACAGGGATAAGTTCAACACCAAGGAAGTAATGTGGATAACCAAGATACTTGATTGAAAATTGATTTGACAGTTCCTTCATAAATGATTTGAGAAATAGTGGAACACTTCTGGTGAGAATCAAGTCATCAATATTGACTAGCAGAAAAGCTTGTATTCCTTCTTTGTTGTAGATGAACAAGGAAGAATCACTCAAACTCATTGTAAAGCCATATGATAGTACAAATCCTTTGAGTGCATCATGCCATGCACGAGGTGCTTGTTTGAGACCATAAATTGCTTTCTTTAATTGCAAATGTGACTTGGAAAATCAGCATGGATAAAACCAGGTGGCTGTTGAATGTAAACCTCTTCACTTAGTTGACCTTGTAAGAAGGCATTATTGACATCTAATTGATGCAAAGACCATCCAGAGGCAATGGCAATGGTAAGGACAACTTTTATGGTTTGAGGTTTAACGACGGGAGGAAATGTTTCTTTGAAATCTAACCCAGGTGTTTGAGTATAGCCTTTGGCTACCAATCTGGCTTTGTACCTAGATATGCTACCATTCGGGTTTCTTTTTATACGAAAGAGCCATTTGCAGCCTACCAAGTTTTTGCCAGTATCATTCGGTACCAATGTTCACGTGCCATTGTTCATTAGTGCATTGAACTCTTCTGAACAAGCCTGTCTCCAATGAGGGATTTTTAAGGCTTGATTGATGGTTGAAGGCTCCAAGTTTTCAAGTAAGGTATGTTTCATGGCAGCATAAATGTGCTTTGGTTTGAAAATATTATTTTTGGAACGTGTAATGATAGTATTTCCACTAGATGAGGGGATGGTAGATGGTAAAGACATAGATGAAGAGGGAATAGTGTGAGTACCTTGTATTGTTGCGTCAGCTTGAGCAACTGGAAGCTCTAGTGCATGGACCAATATAGAAGCAAGATCATTATTTGTGGAGTTTGTGGTAGGATGAGAAACTTGTTGGACATGTTGTGTCTGAATAGAGGAAGGAATAATTATATGGAGTATGGGATCAATGGGAGGTATTGATGTTGATGGGGTGGTTGAACTAGCTAAGTTGGAGTAAGGGAATTGATTTTCAATGAACTTGACATGTCTAGAAGTTTATATACGACCAGAAGTAGGTTCAAGGCAGTAAAAGGCATATTGGGATAAAAAGTAGCCAAGGAAAATGCAGGGAAACATAAGGTCTTAACCAAGGAAAACATAGACAACCAAAATCATGTAGCCTATTATAATTAGGTGGTTTGTCAAAGAGGACTTCATAAGGTGACTTCATGTGAAGAATGGGGGTAGATATTCGGTTTATGAGATATGTGGCTGTGTTGAAAGCAAAACTCCAAAATTGGCCAGGTAGCTTAGCATGATGAAGTAGTGCTCGACCGGTTTCAACAATGTGTCGGTGTCTTCTTTCAGCAGTGCCATTGATTTCAGGTGTGTGAGGAGGTGTGGTTAAGTGAGAGATGCCATGTGTTGCCAAGAAATGTTTTAATTTTACAAACTCTCCACCATTATCAGAAAACAATGTAAGTATAGGCAAATTAAAATGTTTTTCCACAATGGTTTTGAATTAGGCAAAAATATTGAAAACATCTGATTTATTTTTCATAGGGTACAACCAAACATACTTAGAGAAATGATCAATAAAAATGACATAATAGAGATAGCCATCTAATGATCTAATAGGAGCTGGGCCCCATACATCTAAATAAATGAGTTCTAAAAGTCTAGTACTTCTAATATGATGAATTGAGAAAGGTAATTTGTGACTCTTAGCACAATAGCAAGAACTACATTAATGAGATGATGGGAGTTTTATTGGTAATTGAAGATTTGTTGTCAGATGCTTCATAATAGCTGGAGAGGGATGTCCTAGTTTATGATGCCATGTTGAGGTGGAGTGGAGACTGGTATTGAGTGATGTAGGGTTGGTATGTGGAGTGATTTGATATGGCAACTGATAGAGATCTTGCTTAATTGGTCCTTGCAGCAGAGCTTGGCCCGAGTTCAAGTCCTTCACAACAAAACAAGAGGGAAAAAATTCAACAGAACAATTATTAGTTTTACATAGTTTGGAAACAGAAAGCAAATTTGATTTTATATTTGGTACACATAACACATGATTGAGGTGAAGTGATTTGTGTTTTGTGTTCAAAGTTGTGTGACCTATGTGAGTAATTTCCAAACCTGTGCCATCACCAACTAAGACTTTGTCTGAGCCGGTGTAGGAATCGGCCAAAGTGAGATGCTCCAAATCTTGAGCAATGTGATGAGATGCTCCTGTGTCATTGATCTAGTTAGGATGATGTGGTGTAGATTGGTGAGCAGCTGTGTTAGCTTGTGGTCTGCCTCCATTTCTTCGAGGATAACCCTTGATTTTGAAGCAATTTCATGTAGTATGATTAGGTATGTTGCAGTATTGACAGACAACCTTTGGTTCATTTGTTTCAGAAGCGGAATGAGAGGTACGATTTCCATTGTACCTAGGCTGATGTTGTTGGTCGCGGGATCTTAATGCTGCATTTGCAGTAACAACTAGAGAATCTGACATAGCTGGTTCCTCACGATGCAGCAACATGTCAAAGTCCATGAGTTTCTCATGGAGTTCAGCAAATTCAATGGAACTTTCTCTGCTTCAAAGAGCAGCTGCAATCTCACGGTATTCAAGGTACATTATATAGATACAAACAGACAATCAACATTTAGTGTGATTGAAAAGAAATTAATAATACTTCCTAATATGATACAATTGAGGTCAATGTAATGAATGTCAAATATTCTGATATGAATATTGAGGCCAATGCAATGAATGGAAAATATTCTGATATGAGTGCACAGCTGTAGCATATTGATGCTTATGTGCTATTAAGACACACATAGTCTTCACTTGGAACTGCGATACATACATGAAAAATCTTGTGTATCATTGATTGGAACTGCGATACATACACGTAGTCTTCACTTGTTTTGCCAAACATACACGTATACCGTTAGGGCGTATTTGTGAGTTGGATTTTGGAGGAGATCAAGCTAAATCTATATTTTAATACATGAGCGTATGTTAATATCATATATTGCTCCTTTAATTTTTTTTTACAATATCAAAATACTTTTTTTAAGAAGTTAAAATGGAATATATTAACTGAAATTTTTGAAAATTCAGCACAACGAGTGCCTAACCCATAATAAAAATCACATTACATCAAAAAGCAAAAAACAGCGAAAAAGAGGGCAAAGAGACCTCATTACAAAGTAATTCTCAAGTAGGCTAAATGATTAAGTCACCACAAGTGATAAGTAAAAGCAAAATTAATTA
Source organism: Medicago ruthenica (assembly GCA_018208015.1). Lineage (NCBI taxonomy): Eukaryota > Viridiplantae > Streptophyta > Magnoliopsida > Fabales > Fabaceae > Medicago > Medicago ruthenica. Next base: position 2,187,464 of record CM031376.1, on the reverse strand, counting down.
TATCCGCTTTCAGCCACCAGTAAGATTGAAACTTAATTTTGTCGAGAAGTTGTTGAAGCGATTCTTCTTGATTGCGAAAAATTCGAGCATTTCTTTCACACCAAATCACCCAAACACAAGCTAAACATATGAGTTGAAAAGTTATTCGAATGTTTTTTTTAAAAACTCGCCTAAATTTTCAAATTGAAGGAAATGGTCGGCCACATGTTTTAGATGCACCGTGGTAAAGCCGAGCCAATATCAAAATATATATCAAGATATAAACTTAATTCTCCAAAGTCATGATGCCATCCCTCCAAAATCCACCAAAACCAACTTGAAATGCATGTACCCTACGTGGAACTTATTATGCTTTGTCAGCTCTCTAGATTCCCGTGATAGTTCATGTGTTTCTTACGCTTATTTTAATTCCTTGCATTTTCTCTATTTCCATGCTAATGCATACTTATTTCCGTAGCCTTTATCTTGTTGTATTTTAAGTTGAATTTTTTATCTTTTCTAGTTGAAAGTTATTTTTGACTGAAAACATAGTGTTGAAACCCATCTTTGAAAACTGTATTTGGCCGGGAAGTGGTAGATTTTATTCCTCACAAACTTCAGCTTGAAAGTCGTTTCGAAAAGATTCTGTTTTGTTGCAAGATTTTTGGTAGTTGCTGTTTCCTTTTAATGGTTTAACCATCTTTTAATATGCTAGTGGTATATGTTAACAATATAGATTTATAGAGAATAATAAAGAAGATAAAGAACACAATGAGACTGCAATTCCAATAAAATACAAAGTCTTGAATAATGACAACTTGATACAAGAGACTAGTACTCCCTCCATCTAATCTCAAATATAAGCAACTTTTAACTTTTTAGCTTCGTTGACTAAATGATGTATGTGGTTCATATTATAGACTACATATATAATTTATTCAATGAACCTAAAAAATTAAAAGTTGCTTACATTTGAGGTCGGAGAAAGTGTATATTAATTTCTATTTATAGAGATAAATAAATTCAATATCGTAAATTAAGAACAAATCAGAATGATAATAGAATTAAATGCAGTTTTGTCTCCCTTGTTTGGTATAACCAAGGTTTCTGGTCTTTTTTTTTGTTGGTCAAGTAGCTCTGGTCTCTATTTTTAATTGCACAATTTTAACCCCATTTCAATTTTTAGACGAATCCATTATTTTGACTAGGGAAATGATATTTATAACAAAAATATTATCATGAATTTTTCACGATAACTCTTATTTAGTTATATGGCCTCACTACCACTTGATTTCTGCTCATGAAACTGTTTTGTTATTATTAACAAATTGTTCACTTGATATATAGCACTCCTCTTTTGACTATCCAATTTAAGGATGTGGTAATAATTAAATTAGAAAATTTGACATGAAAATGAAGGGTCTAATTATTGAGACTATTAGAGCATCCACAATGGAGACCCTCAATTTGTAGTTCTTAAACAGGTTTCACACGTACACATCACTCTTTTATAATTTTTTAATAACAGTACCTAATAAGCACTCAGTCATTCCAATGGATACCCTCTCACAAAAGGTCTAAATGGATCCCACCATTAACTCTTCATCATTTACATTCCATCAATTAGGGGTGTTCGCGGTGTGGTTTGGTTCGGTTTTGAGGTTAAAAGTCATCCGAACCGCAAGATAAAAAAGCATGTGGTTTGGTTTGGTTCGGTTGACTTTTAAAATAAAATCCGAACCAAACCAAACCAAACTAATAGGGTTTGGTTTGGATCGGTTGTTGCGGTTTTTTCGAGACAATACAATTTTTTTTTCTAACAATAAAATCAAGTTAAAAATATATTTTCAACAATGTTTTAAATTTCATCAAACATTACAATTTCATTTTCAATTAAAAAATTTCCCAACTACATAGACCAAATTTAAAACGTGAACAAAAAGTAATCATGTTTTGTAAGAAATACAAAAGACTAAGATTTTAACATTCACTAAAAATTCAAGTAGCATATGAATACACTTTTGAAATAAAAAACAAAGAGGAAACTTATCAAGAGAAACAAAAATGTCATTTTACAAAAGTTTCCATTGAGTTTCTATAAGTATGGGTCTAGGTGACATATGTTTAATTAGTATTTTTCTTATGTTGCGGTTTGGTTTGGTTTGGTTGGTAAAATAAAAACCGCAAACCAAACCAACCCAAACCATGTGGTTGAGTAGAAAAATGATCCGAATACATCCGAACCAAATGCAGTTTTTTGCGGTTTCGGTTTGAGTTGGTTCGGTTTGCGGTTTTTCTATTGGATTGGTTCAGTTTTGAACACCCCTACCATCAATAACATATTATTTTATTAAAAAGTAGTGTGAGGTTCACTTAAGAATATGGGTCTTATATTAGAATATTATTATAATATCTTTGTATATTATTAAAATATCTTTATATTTTATTAGAATATCTTTATATATTATTAGAATATAATTGTCATTAAATAGTAATGTTTGTATATTAAATAGTCAGCGAAACTGACACTCTATAATTGTGTATATATATCATTGAAAATCAATAGAAAAGCAAGACTTATCATTCTTTCATGGTATCAGTGAGCTTATGTACTGATCCTAAAACCTAATTTCTTCTCTCCCTTCTCTTTTCCTAAAACCGGCCGCGCCTACCCCTTTCCTCTCATCATGACCACCGAGCAATCACCTCCAAATAGAATAGCAATTCTCCCATTCAAGATGAGTCACCTCCCAAACAGAATATCAATCCTCTCATTCATCCAGCATTCACCATCTATAATATCACTAATTTTATCAAAATTACCCTAAGTATTGCAAAAGGCCAATATAACACTTGGTCTGAACTTTTCAAAATCCATGCTCGTGTTCATCAGGTCATTGATCATATCATCCCAACTGAAACCTCATCCTCTCCTAATCTCAAAGACACTGATCCTAATCTATGGGCTTGTCTTGATGTTGTTGTCCTTCAATGGATTTATGACACAATTTCTGATGATCTTCTTCACACCATCATTGAACGTGATTCAACCGCGGAAAATGCGTGGAACAGACTATTCAACATTTTTTATGACAATAAAAATTCGTGGGCTCTCTACCTAGAGCAAGAATTTTCTAATGTTCATATGGAACAATTTCCTGATGCTTCCCCCTATTGTCAACATCTCAAATCTCTGTCTGATCAACTCTCTAATGTTGGTGCTCCCGTGTCTAACGAAAGGCCTGTTCTTCAACTCATCTCTGGCCTAACCGATGCATATGCCACGGTGGGTTCACAAATTCGTCATGGAGAGTCTCTTCCACCATTTTACAAAGCTCGTTCTATGATAATCCTGGAAGAAACAACCAAAGCAAAAAAAGCAGCAAATTCCATCAACAACTTTGTTTTCGTATCATCTCTTGTTGATAACACGGCCTCAACCACTCCCCCTCAGCAGCGCAACAACCGCAACAACAGTGGTCCTGGTCGTGGTGGTCGTGGCAGGGGTCGAAACAATGGTCGTGGTGGAGGTCGTTCCCAGCCTCAGTGGCCTCTGTCTCCCTATCAACAACCTTAGTGGACCACTCCCACTTATCCTAGACAGCAACAACATTGGGCATATCCATGGCAGCCATGGGCCACTCCACCATGTCCATATCCGACAACTGGTGCTCCCCATCAACAATCAGACATACTCGGTCCTAAACCTCAGCAAGCTCACATGGCAACTGCTCCACCTCATATGAACAGTCAACAAGGCTTCTCTTCTTATGCTCCGACTGACATCCAAGCTGCTATGCATGCTTTCTCCATCTCTCCTCCTGAGGATCAATGATATATGGACAGCGGAGCAACTTCTCATATGACGGGCACTGGAGGTGTAATCTCACATCTTATTTTAATATGAGTAATAATATTACTGTTGGAAGTGGTCATCATATTCATGTAATTGGTTGTGGCAATGCATCTTTACCCAATTCCCTAACCTTAAACAATGTTTTGCATGCACCAAAACTTATCAAAAACCTTGTTTCTGTCAGAAAATTTACAATTGATAATGATGTTTCTGTTGAATTTGATTATCTCGGTTTTTCTGTGAAGGATTTCCAGACAGGAACGCTTTTAATGAGATGTAATAGTTCTGGCGACCTTTACCATATTCCCACAAGACCAAACACAACAGTACTACCACCATCCACCTTTGCTGCTTCATCTAATGAGTTATGGCATAGTCGTTTAGGACATCCAGGAGCTCCTATTTTAAATTCTCTGCATCGAAACAAACGTTTGCTATGTAATAAGTTTCAAAATGATTTCTTCTGTCACTCTTGTCCTTATGGGAAACAAATAAAATTGTCTTTTTCTAATTCATTATCATTTACTTGTATGCCTTTTGACATTGTTCATAGCGATATTTGGACTTCTCTGGTATTAAGCTCCGGAGGGCATCGTTACTATATGTTATTTCTTGATGATTTTACTAATTTTTTGTGGACTTTTCCCATCTCAAACAAATCACAAGTACATTCCATTTTTCTCCAAATCCGGTGTCACATTACAACACAATTTGAACGTGAAATAAAATGTTTTCAATGTGATAATGGCAAGGAGTATGATAATGCTCTCTTTCATAAGTTTTGTGAACAATATGGAATGTCTTTTTGTTTTTCTTGTCCTCATACCTCCCCTCAAAATGGAAAAGCCGAAAGAAAAATTCGTACAATCAATAATATAATCAAAACTCTCCTTGCTCATGCGTCTATTCCACCAGTTTTTTGGCACCATGCTCTTCAAATGGCCACTTACCTGCACAACATACTTCCAAATAAGAAAATCAGTCTTCAATCACCCACCAAAATTCTCTATCAAAAAGACTCGTCTTATTCACACCTCCGAGTATTTGGTTGTCTTTGCTATCCATTAATTCAGTCCACCATTAAAAATAAACTTCAACCTCGGTCTACACCATGTGTCTTTCTAGGATATCCGTCCAACCATAGAGGTTATAAGTGTTACGAATTGTCAAGTTGTAAAATCATTTTTTCTCGGCATGTCATTTTTGAGGAAAATATGTTTCCCTTTTCCACCATGAATGCTCCTACAACGACTAACTATAACTTCTTAGATGATGACATAATCCCTTTACTTCCCTCACACTTGTCCACCATATATCCAACTGCCCCCTCCTAACATAACCGTCACCCAACCACTATCACCGGAGGCCCAAAATACTCCTACTCCTCCAACCACGAACCAAACAACATTTCCCCTCTCACCACCCTCCCTGGCCCAACAACATGCACCCACGGCTCAAACACCTTCTCCCTCCTAGACCACGACCTCATCTACACAAATAACACCCACCACCTACTCTCCACCGATTCCTACACCTATTTCCCCTCCTGCACCTCATTCCCCTCAAATGACAACCCGATCCCAACACGGAATTGTCAAACCCCATAAACTTTTCAACCTACACACATCAACCCACCAAAATATCTCTCCTTTACCTACAAATCCCATTGATGCATTAAAAGATCCAAATTGGAAAATGGCCATGAAAGACGAATACTCTGCTCTTATTGAAAATAAGACGTGAGAATTAGTTCCCTGTCCCTCTAATGCTAATGTTATTCGAAGTTTATGGATTTTCAGGCACAAGAATAAATCTGATGATTCTTTTGAGCGATACAAAGCTCGTCTTGTAGGTAATGGTGCTAATCAACAATCAGGTGTCGATTCTGGTGAAACTTTCAGCCCTGTCGTCAAATTATCCACTATTTGCATGGTGCTTAGCATTGCCATATCCAAATCATGGTGTCTCCATCAACTAGATGTCAAAAATGTCTTTTTGCATGGAAATTTTGACAAAACCGTGTATATGCACCAACCTCCTAGTTTCCATGATCCACACTATCCTGAGCATGTTTGTCTCCTTAAGAAGTCTCTATATGGTTTAAAATAAGCACCTCATGCCTGGTACCAAAGATTCATTGCCTATGTTGCCACATTGGGTTTCTCTCACAGCATCTCTGATCACTCTTTGTTCGTGTTTCATCACGATGATGATACTGCGTATAGCCTTCTATATGTGGATGACATAATTCTCATTGCTTCATCTGATGCTCTTCGTGACTATATTATGTCTAAACTTAGTTCTGAATTAGCCATGAAGGATTTGGGCCCTCTAAGTTATTTTCTGGGAATATCTGTCACTAAACATACAAGTGGTTTTTCTTGTCTCAAAGAAAATATACAGAGGAAATTATAGAACGAGCAGGCATGTCCTCTTGCAAACCATCACCCACTCCAGTCGACACCAAGGCAAAACTCAGTGGCTCTTCTGGAAATCTGTATCATGACCCAACTGAATATCGAAGTCTTGCAGAAGCATTGCAATATTTAACTTTCACAAGACCAGATATCTCTTATGTAGTACAACATGTATGCCTATTCATGCATGACCCTAAAACGCAACATATGTCAGCACTGAAGCGTATCATTCGGTATATTCATGACACTACTGATTTCGGCCTTCACTTACATCCCTCCTCTGTCAGCAAATTGGTTTCTTACACTGATGCAGATTGGACTGGTTTCCCAGACACCAGGCGATCCACCTCTGGTTACTGTGTCTATCTTGGTGACAATTTAATCTCATGGTCTGCCAAACGCCAACACACCCTCTCTCGGTCTAGTGCTGAAGCCGAGTACCGCGGAGTCGCCAATGTAGTATCTGAATCTTGTTGGATTAGAAACTTACTATTGGAACTACATTTCCCAGCCACAACAGACACACTGGTTTATTGTGACAATGTGAGTGATGTCTATCTATCCGGCAACCCAGTTCAACATCAACGCACCAAACACATCGAGATGGATATACATTTTGTGCGTGAGAAAGTCACCCGCGGCCAAGTACGAGTCTTACGTGTTCCTTCACGTTACCAAATCGTTGACATCTTCACCAAAGGACTTCCGTTGCAACTCTTTGACGATTTTCGTAATAGTCTCAATATCCGTCAGCCTTCCACTTCGACAACGGGGGTGTATTAGAATAATATTAGAATATCTTTATATATCATTAAAATATCTTTATAGTATATTAGAATATTTTTATATATTATTAGAATATAATTGTCATTAAATAGTAATGATTGTATAGTAAATAGTCAGTGAAACTGACACTGTATAATTGTGTATATATATCATTGAAAATCAATAGAAATGCACGACTTATCATTCTTTTATCTTAAGTGAGACCCTGAGTCTTAGAAGACCCCCAAAATTTTTTCCCCAATGGAGGAACCTATTAAGTACCGGGTCTTAAATGGTGAAGACCTCATCATTGAGGGTGATCTTATAAAATAGGGTGTCAAAATCCACAATACTAAAGAAAAATCACACCAAAAATATGAAAACTATGATTACATTTCCAAACTTTTTGAAGCTCGACAACACAATAGTGATTAAATAATTTGTGGATGATCAATACCATGTTAACAATATTAATTTATAAATAAGAAAAGAGAATATAATGATCATGAGGAGGGTAAAGTTCTATTAGAATGCAAAGTCTTGAATAATAACTTGATATAAAAGACTAAATATTAATCTCTATTTATACACAGCTCAATTATAAATAAAAAATAAATGATAATGATAATGATAATAAGTAGTACCTCCGTCCCTATTTATAAGATCATTTGGGCAAAATCATGGAAAATAAGAAAGTTGATATTTGTATTAAATTTGTTTGTAATTATTGTTGTTTTTACAATTTTATACTCTAAGAAAAATAATTTGTTTGTTTTCAACATGCTATTTGTTGTCGATTGAAGAAAAAAATGTATAATAAATAAGGGTACGTTGGCAAAGAAATAATTAATTTAGTTGGAAATAGCAAAGAGGTCTTATAAAAAGGGACGAAAAAAATTCTCAAAAGAGTCTTATAATTTTGGACCACATACATCATTTATTCAATGAATAAAAGAGACTAGTACTCCTTCGTCTCAAATTATATGACGTTTTGGACATTTCACACGTATTAAGAAATATAATTAATTTTAGGGTTAAATATATTTTTGGTCCTCATAAAATTTTCAAATTTCAAGTTTTAGTCCCTATAAAATTTTTCATCAATTTTTTATCCCTAAAAATTTTCTACCCCCACTTATGGTCCATGTTTTTAAATCAAATCATGTGTATAATTCACATTTTTTAATCAATTTTTATCGAGATATTTATAATATTATAACAATCTCTTCTGCAAAAAAAAAAATTGAACTTTTTAACAAGATATGAAATTTTAAGCGCTAAAAACTTAAAAATTCATATTTATTTCATCACTTGTTAAAAAATTGAACTTTTGCAAGAGAAATCTCTATAACATACTAAGCATGTCCACAAAAAATAATACAAAATTTTGAAAGATACACATGATTTTACTTAAATGCAAGGACCCAAAGTTGTGTCGGAAATTTTTTGAGGGACAAAAAATTGATGAAATTTTTTATAGAGAGTAAAACTTGAAATTTGAAAATTTTATAGGGACCAAATTAAAACATATTTAACCCTTAATTTTATAAGGAAAAAAGATATTATGAGTTATTTTACAAAATTATCCTTAATGAACAACATGAGAAAGATAAATTAAAGAATTGATAGAAGAGAGGATAATAAATAGTCAACCATATTCCTTAAAAAAAATAGTTAACCATATTATATGAAAACTAGCATTTATGTTTATTGGTATTGTAAATCGACATATAATTTGGGACAAATATTTTTTTCAAAGCGACATATAATTAATTTGGGACGGAGGGAGTATACACTAATATAATACTACCTATGTTCCTTTTTAATTGTCATTTTTTGACATTTTACACAAAACAAGACAATCAATAAATGTTACTATTTTTGATACAATAATTTATACTTTTACTATAATGACCTTATTCATTTAATATCTCATTTCATATATTTCTCTCTCTGCAATAAATAACTAAGGGTAATATTGGTAAAACAACATTTAATGTTGCATTGAACTTTGAAAGTGACAGTTAAATAGAAATAAAAAAATTTCTCCAAATTAGACACTTAAAAAAGAACGGAGGGAGTATCAAGATATATAATTAATCCTTTAAAAAAAATCAAGATATTAAATCATGGGAAATGTTATCGTGTGATGTTAAGACACAAGTTTAAAAGTTAAAGATAAAAGTATTTTCTTGAAACTTGTTTATTCAATGTTGTAAAAATTTAATAATTTATATTTTCAATACAAAATTTATTTGTTATTTACTTTTTTTTTTAAGAAGTTATTATTTCTTTTTTTAGTTCCTTGACTTATGCCTTTAGAATACAAGTTAGCATGATTTTAAATATATTTTTTAATTCTATTTAATGCTACGGTCAAGGTTTGACAAAGTATACCAAGTAGAATTACATATGTTATCATTAATGGTTGGTTATAGTGGAGAAATATTTCCATGTGAAGAGGTTACATTTAACTACCAAGATGTGAAGTGAACCTATATAAACTGTGTGGTTTTCTTTCTTTTCTCTCTTTATCTTTTTCGTCTGATTATTTTATTTTAAACTTATATTGAAAAAGACATTTCTTAGCCAAAGAAGAATGGTTTTTCAAAAAGGTGGCTGTAAATAGTATTTTAACTAAAACACAATTTAACATTTCATTTCTTGTGTTTTCTTGACCTTTTTAAAATACTAATCCAAAAAAAAAAATCGAGTAAAAACTAAAAGACTCACTTGTGGTGCTGTCAGCATAATAAAAATACTCCTTCAAAAAACATAGTAAAAATATAAAAACTATATGTCAATTTTATTAGAGTAAATTACACTCTCCTCCCTAAAAGAAGCTTGAATTACACTCCTTTCCCTTCTTAAGTTAAAATATACACTTCCCTCCCTTGAAAAATAAATATTATACTCCCCTTCCCTATGAGATGCTTGAATTACAACCCCCTCTCCTAATAATTGAATATGCACTACAATTTAATCTATTTTAACATAAATCGATATCTACTCATTTTAAAACACCATTTAAGAAAAAAATCATTTATTTGTAATTTAAATGTCATTGATGATTAAATTTAAATATTTTGTTATTAATTTTATAACTTAGAATATAAAATTCATTTTTAAATAATCATATTTTATCGACTTTAGTAATTTTTCACTCATTTTAGTTTTATTTTGTGTTGTTTTATATTTTATAATTCATAATAGAGTTTAAAACTATATGTTAATGAAATTGTGAATAAAAAATAGAGATAAATATGAATTTGAATTTTGATTATATTAAAGTAGACCCACAATACAATTTTTCTTCGGAGTGTGTTCGATTTTTTTTGTTGATAAATTACTAGAAATAAAAAAACTTATTATAGAAGGAAATTATAGATTTTAACATAAGATGAGTGAGAAATGTAATTCAAGCTTCTTTAAGGGGTGGGGAGTAAAATATTTTCTAATATGTTTTGCATAAGAGGGGAAGAGAGTGTATATTTTAACATAAGAGATAATAAAAGTGTAATTTAAGCCTCTTTTAAAGGAAGGGAGTGTAATTTACTCATTTTATTATAAAATAATTGAACAATAAAGGTAAAACAATGAATTGAGTTGGTGAGAACTGTGGTGCATTATGGTGCACTGACGTGAAAGTAAGTTCTCACTTGTGGTGCTGTCAACATTAGTGAGATTTAGAAGATCTAGTGACCTGCTCACATGAAACAAAAGACTACTAAATAAAAAGGACATAGCTGAAACATAGTCATACTAAATATGTGAATATACCATAATGAATTTTGATGGTGCCTGTGTATAATGTTGACTTAGTAGCCATATACATGATTTATGTACATTCCTTCTATAAACTATATAAAATATGAAATTAGTTGCAACAAGTGTATTTGTGGTACGAGGTAGGGCTGGACAACTTATAATTCCAGCCCATGGTGAACTGAATCAGGCGGTTCATTTCGGGTTACCGGTTTTATGAGTCTGCATTTTCAGTTTTACACGGATATTATAGGGCAGAATCAGATTTAGAATTTTGATCCATTGAAACCCACCACTGACCGATAATTATGTGTATTGCTTCACAAAAGCAGTCTAGACTCTAGCATACCAGCATAGTACTTTTCCTTGCATTTTTTTAGTAAGCTTAATTAAACTTTTGGTCCCCTAACTTATTTGTTGTTTTTATTTTGGTCTCATAACTCTAGATTTTTTCTGTTTGGTCCCTCAAATATACCAGTGTTAGTCAATTTAGTCTGTTTCTGTTAACTTTAACCACAAAATCAAAAAACTATGTGTAATTACCAATTTACCCCTTTCTTCTTCCCAATACAAATATGAACTTCCATTTTTCTTCTTCTTCTTCCCAATCCAAACCAAAACCAGCAAACCCAGAAAAAAATCCTAGCAAACAAAAACCAATTTTTCTTCTTCATCATCAAACCAATTCCCAACAAACAAAAATTCCCAGAAAACTCTTCCCAGCAAACCCATTCTTCTTCTTCTTCATCAAACCAATTTCAAACCAAAACCAGCAACAAAAAACCCAGAAAAAATTCATAACAAATATATTCAATCAACACAAATTTAAAATAGCAACAACAACACAAATTCAAAATTCGAACTTGAATTCAAATCTGAGGAAAAGGAACACACATAGGTTGAATGAAATTTAGAAATTTATGTGTTTAAGAATTCGAATTTGGGAATTCTAAACCCAGAATTTGAATTTATGTGTTTGGGAATTCTAAACCCAGAATTCGAATTTGAATTTATGTGTTTGAGAATTTGAGAGTTTGAATTTATGTGTTTTTAGAGAAAAAAAGATGAAGATTGTTGTTGTTGTTGATGAATTTATGTGTTTTTTAATTTATGTGTTTTTAGAGAGAAAAAAGATGAAGATTGTTGTTGTTGTTGAATTTTCTAGATTTGTTGTTGTTGTTGATGAATTTATGTATTTTTAGAGGGAAAGAAAGATGAAGATTGTTGTTGTGTTGAGGGAGGTAGAAAATGAAGAACTGGGAAAAAAATTAGTTATTGATTGTACATCGTAAGATATAATATATCTACATGATCAAACAGTCTCCTTTATGATAAAAAAAATCAAAGGGTCGAAATTAACAAAATTAATAAGGTCTACGGTGGACCATCTATAATGTTGGTCCACCATAGACATTTGGAGTTAAATTTAACAGACTTGGATCAATTTGGCTGACGGATGTATATTTCAGGGACCAAACGAAAAAAATTTAGAGTTATAAGACCAAATTAAAAACAACAAATAAGTTAAGGGACCAAAGATTCAATTAAACCTTTCTGGTAACAAAACAATATTATATTACTATTTACACACCCATCTTTCTTTACTCTTGTACAATCACTAATTTTTTTAAGTCATATTTTTTTAGTTGGTTGAGTAAATCAATAAAGTAAAGTCCTCTTAGGGTAGACACTCCACCTCAAGCACTCTCCCTCTTTCATTTCTCCCCCTCACACCACACGTTCCTCCTCTTTTTTTTCTTTTTTCCATAGTGAACCTCCAACTTCCCATCTCTATTTAGTAACCTCCCAATCACAGTTTGTCAATCATCATATACTCTTGTATATTGAGAAGGTGCACACTTGCTAACTTAGACCTTAATGTTTATAGGTTGGTTAAAGTTAACAGCCAAAAAACTAAATATATAATATTTTCATGTTTTAACTAATAAAACTTTTTCAAAAGGTGCATAGTTTTATGTACTTGAACTGAGTACAATAGCTCTAACCTCAGTAACGATATGCTTTTCCAAAGTCAGAGTGATAGGTTGTGAGTATATGTCCTTTTCACTCTCGGAGCGTATGTTGGGTATTTATTGGGAGGTGACCCTAGAAGGAACCGGAACAGCTTCCATCCACGTCTCCCCATGAAGCCCCCTCTTCACACCTTTCCCTCCTTAAATTTAGGCACACGATACCCAAAGGGAAGACTGAGTCGGGGTGGCTTGGACCCTGAGACTTCGGGCAAGTGGGTGATCGGGCCGCCTATTAAACTCACATACCTCGCCTTAAGCCTTTGTGGGTCCAGCGGATTCTGGAACATCCCGCCATGTGGCAGACACGTGGACGGCTTTGGTGTGTGGAACTTGGCAGGACCTAAGGGTAGTTTTCTGATACTACACAACCTCCAAAGTACAATTCTTTGAAAAGGGCGAAGTACTTGTGTTGAAGGCAAGCAAAAACCTTGGCAGTACATTTTATATTTTTTTTTTTTGGTATTTCCTACTCCATTCATGTTGAGCTCTATCATGTCATTAGCTTGATTGAGATTGCTCAATCTTAAGGTTGGCATCATCTTTGGATTGAATGTGATTTTATGGCTATTGTCTAATATTTCTTTTATCCTAGTGCTTTGGAAATTAAGGAACAATGTCGTTGCTTCACTTGGTGGGATCTCCCTCACTCTATTGTTAAGGATTCCTGCCAAAATCGGTTTAATATTTCTTTCATTTTCGTTGATGATTGTCATGGATTTCGGTCTAGTCTTCCACGTAACACTATTTTTTTCCCCTTATTTTTAATGTTATATTTTCGGGATGCTTCAAATGATTGTTCCCTATCATCTATCAAAACCCATTTTCGTTTTAAGTTCTTAACCATCATAATGTTTCCTACGTTAAAGATGACAACAAATATATTCTAGACATGATATTAAAGTATGATCCGATTCACATAACTTACAAAAATACTTACTCGTATCCAAATCCATTAGGGAGCAAAATTAGTCTCTTTGTGACTTGCTCTACTTTTTTATGTGGTCGTTTATTTTGTGGTTGAATTGTGGGGCAGTTATTTTTACTTTTTATATTGTTTTTTTGGGATTTTGATTATGTTTGTATTGAGTTCGATTACCCTTCATACACCATTTTTATATATATTTTGTCATTCGTCCGATTATTTGCAATGGAACAAAATTGATTGTTTGTTTCTGATATATTTTTTTTTAATTTGTAAAGAGTCAAGAAAACTTAAGCTTGGGATGGCCTTTTCTCCTTGGTTGTGCATGTAACACAAAGACGTTATGTTAGTGATGATAATTAACGAACCAAAAAAGCCAAAAAAAATGATATAGATGTTTATGTTAATATTCACATCCAATGGGATGGCCTTTTCTCCTTGGAGTATTTGATGAGTATTCCGATAAAAAATTTAAGCTTTGAAAAATGTAATTTTGCATCATCAATGCATGTATCTAGGTAAGTGTTAAGGGACATAAAAGTGTGTCATATTTGTGAAGAAGACTTGTGTTAACAACAACTAAAATATGGAAGAATTTTTTTTTTTTTGCCTTAGGAATAAAAGATTTCGAAGATGTGATATCTGATATCATATGTTGACAAGACAAAGAATTGTTTAACGTTCATTTTAACTTTCTTAACATGTGTATAAGACTTATGTTAGGTCTACAAGGTAAGGGTATAAGAGATGTCTACCTCAGCATGTCGTGCATTGTTAAAACAAGATAAAATAAGTTTGTTAGCGTTTATGGAGCATCAAAGTGCCACATGGTTATTCTTGTAAGTATCAAGAGAGTTAAAGTCTCCAAACTGTCACGTCTTGATGTAGTAACTACTACATGTGGCAATTCATGGAATTTTACCTAAAAACATTCAACGGAGCATTAATAGATTGTGCTAATTTCTTCAATTCTAGTTGTAGCAAAGTCATTGATCCTCAAAAGTTGGGTGAGTTGTAAAATGAGGTTGTTATTATCCTGTTCAATTAGAGTTGTATTTACTCCATGATTTTTTGACACCATTATTCACTTAATTATTCATCTAGTGAAGGGGATTGGAGTGTGTGGTCTGGTTTATTTAAGGTGGATGTATCCGGTTTAACGATATATGAAAATCTTGAAAGAGTATACAAAGAATCCACACTATCCTAAATCGTCTATTGTTGAAAAGTACATCAGATAAGAAACTATTGAGTTTTGTTCAAACTACGTGTGAGGAGTAAATGATGTATGACTGCACATGTCTTGTCATGATGGAGGATGTGAAGGTATGGATACTAAGGGTAAAGTCATCAGAAGCAATGATGAGGAGGTGCTTCAAGCACACCTATTACCTATATATATATATATATATATATATATATATATATATATATATATATATATATATATATATATCAAATATCAATCCTGAGGTTGAAAAACTAATCCCAATGTCGAGCCTTACATTTATGCTTTGCAAAAACATTTTGAAACAAAAGAACCCTCGAATGAAAGATATATGGTTACCGAAAGAATCCCGATGTGGACCAATTTTCACAATGAGTATGATGGTACAATACTTTAGTGATGGATGATTATGAATGTGTTATTTCTTATAAGTATGTGCTAGTAAATATGTAGAAGGTTATCTACTTGACTGTGTACTACACTATTGAATAAGTTAAGAAAGTGGTTGTCGATGTATTTTAAGTGCATGTTTAACTGTTTGAATGGAGTAAATGATTACTCAAAAGTTATGTTGAAGTGTATGCTATATAATATCTATACTTATACTCATAAGTATGAAAAGTATGAACGTATATTAGTAAGTGAGTTCTCCGTCTATATACAATAGGACGGGTAAGCGAGGGTAAGCGGGACACTGTTTACGAAGTTAATCTATCTCCAATCTTACCAAAAGAGATTTAGATAGTTTAAAGTCTATATGACATCAAATTGTTTAGTTTAAGTCATTTAGTTACTCACGCTTAGTAACTTAGACATGGAAGTTACGGTTAAAAGTATACAAGTTTTTGTGTTTTTGAGATTTAATGAGAAAGAAGAAAAGTTCGGGTAATGATTAGCTTTTGAGAAGATTTTCTATATTTAGTACACCGACATGGCTGAAAACGTTTTAAATTATTTTTATTAAATCCTATGTTACTAAGTTTTACTTACTACCTCCCTTTCAATATACATGTCCATTTTGGAGAAATTTTTTGTTTCAAAATACATGTTCATTTGATAGTTTAAGGATACATTTTGTCTATTTTACCCTTGCCTACCAATTAATTGAATTCTAGATTTTCTTCACAATAATTATTTTCTATTAATAAATGTTGACCCAATTTTAAGTGGATTTACTCATGCACTCTCCCAATAAATGACTACTGGACTCTCCCAAGAAATGACCAAGGGTGTTTAAATGATGGACTAATTTGTTTAATTAATTTTAGTATTGGTATTGGGAGCAATTATGAGATGGGGTAAATAAATGTAAAATGGAGGAAATCAAAGACAAGGGTATAATAGGAACTTTTGTGTCAAACAAGCTTGTCCTTGGTTACTGCAATTTCTCTAAAATGGACATGTATTTTGAAACGGAAGGAGTATGTTTTTGTGGGGTGACGTTTCCAGGTATAGAAATGCACATTTGAGGATTGAGGAGTATTTGTGGCTCATCAACCGTGAGAGCCGGCTCACATCGAGAGTCTAGAGTTTTAGGACTTTGATGACATATGTTAATGTACAAGTTCTTTTTTTTTTTTTTAAATTGTGAATGTTTCAATAAAGTCTTTTAAAGAGATTCAAAGTTCATATGGAGAAAATATTTCATTCAAATATTTAAGCTAAGTTTAGGTGTTACAATTCTCTCTTGTGAGCCGCCGCCCCCATTTTGCAACTCTAGTTTCTTCTTCTTCATCTACCAAAGAGATATGATTTAGGGTCAATTGTTTTTATCAGAAACCATCTCTTTAAATCATTTTTACTTTCGTTTTTATATAAATAAGTGATTTGCACATATGTTTAGTTATTCTTTCATGATTTCATTGTCTTAGTGCAACATTATTTTGTTCGTCGTTTTTGTGTGGCGTTGTTTTGTTTTTCTGTCTTATTAGTGTGTTTGTTCGGTTTTGTCTGATCAACTTTGAATCGTAAAATCCAATCAATGACCTTGGTGTCATCAACTTTACAAATCCAAAGACATGAGTGTTGTAGAGATTTGATTATAGTCATATTTGCAGGTTTATGTATTTTGTCATTATATGCTATTACAATGGATGTTGTGAGTTTGTTTGTAGATTCATCTTTTTTGTTTTTAACGAATTGAGTATCGATGTACTATATTAATTGAATAACTGAATATTGTTTATTTTTAGTCAAAAAAAGATACTTTAGTGTTTTTATGCATATTAAAATTATAATAGTGTAATTAAAAGCTATAATTTGTGTGAGACTCCCTTCAAAAAGAATTGTGTCACTATTATTAAACTATCATTTATGTATGAATGCATTCTAGTTAAGGTAAATTGATAGTATTAATAAGTGATATATTTGAAAAAAAGAGTGATAAATACATCTACTAATTTGTAAGAGTCTTATAATATATTTTTTTATAAATAAAAAAACAAAGAAAAACAGGGGACAACTAGGCATCCCAACCAGGTTGGCACCCCATATCAGCCCCCATCCTATACCACTTGCTCGAAAAAATTTATTAAAAAGGAGAAAAATGTACAAGAGAGGGGACCAAACTAAAACCCTGGACGCAACTTAAACTTACATGTGGACAACCCTCTTGGTGAAGTCTCATCCGACATAACCCGGAGCCTGCTGGACATGTTTAACCTTTAACATACGTGTGGACAACCCTTTCGAAGAAATCTCATCCGGCATAATCCGGGGCCTGATGGACACGTTTAATCTTATAGTCTGATTCTTGTCTTAATTATTCATGCGTATATCTGATACATTATTTTATTCATATGCATATATAATGCATTCATAAGGGTGGATAACCATTTGTTACTTAACCTATATAATGAGGTTCTAAGCATATTGTTCTCATATGCCACTTACTTGGATGTTGGTAATCTTTCCCATGGTTAACGTCCTTTTCGTGATGCCTCTCTCAACATCAACACATCTCTAATCATATTAATTTGCTAAACTTGATTTAGAGTTATCTAAACTCTAAACCCTTAGTTAAAATTCATTATGTGTAGAACTACCCATCTCTCATAGACGACGCACACGCTCAATTGGTGCCAACCCTTGATTCTACCTTAAACAACGTATTTAAAAATATAGTATTGTCCATTGGTACTGTACATGCATGATTAAAAAAAAAGTTTTTGGACAACTTCGCTAGGCGAGCATGAGCTTCGCCTAGCGAGCATCTGCCCATATTTGGGTTTGAAGCTTTGCTAGGCGAGCTATGGCTTTGCTCCAGCGAAGTCTGGCAGTAGCAAATGCTCTGCCTGTTCGCTAGGCGAGCTCCTGCTCGCTCGGCGAAAATGACAGACATCAGAACTGCAAAAAATCGTATTTTTACTCAAAATTTTGATACCCAAAATGTCCAGTAGCAACTGCAATGTACCAATGACTCAATTAAATCACTATAAGCCAGAAGAATTAAGGATTTCACAAAAATTGAAATGCATGCATCATCAAAAGGGAATTTAAGCAATAATTTCTAAGTTCTCATTATGATTATCTCACTCAATAATCCCAAGGGAAATCTAACATCTAAAGGAACTCACCAACTGAAGCAGCTTCTGAAGGTAGTGAAGCAGCGAAGCTGCTTCAGAAGCACTGTTCAGAAGCTGCTTCAGAAGCACTGTTCAGAAGCTGCCTTCAGAAGCTGCTTCACCAACTTATCTCTGATCACTCCAGACAACTTAAGCATCAACTTTTACTTCTGCTCCCAAATTCTTCAAAACAGCTTATTCCCAGCTTTTGTAAAAAAAAAGCTTATTCCCAGCTTAAGCTCATGCTTCCATCTTTTAACCCCAAACATCAACTTAATCACTTTTGCCATTTCTCAAAACAGTTACTCACATCTTAAACACTTATGTAGGTTTTTCAAAATAGCTTGATCACCCATTGAGCACTTCTGCAAATACTTAAGCTCCAACTTAAGCTCTTTTCCCAAATTTGTTTTCTTCAAACCAAACACCCAAGATCAGTTTTGATTTCTCCTCTTGTATCCTTGCTTATAATCCTCAGGAAAAACCATAATCAACTCCAAATAAACATGCATGATCCCAAAAGCTTAAAATAACTTAATTCCAACTTATTGAAATAAGGTAGTGGTTCGGCCAAGGAGGATGAGAGGGAAAATAATTATGCCCTTGACTTTACATTCAATAAGGATCAGGATTAAGCCATTGCA
This sequence comes from Medicago ruthenica, assembly GCA_018208015.1. Taxonomy (NCBI): domain Eukaryota; kingdom Viridiplantae; phylum Streptophyta; class Magnoliopsida; order Fabales; family Fabaceae; genus Medicago; species Medicago ruthenica. Next base: position 2,168,292 of record CM031376.1, on the reverse strand, counting down.
TATTGATTTCTTCGAGGAAATTGGAGGAGGTGAGATGATTTTGGAGAGGGAGGGAGACGCGTGGAGTAGAGAGAAGGAAGGGAGGAATTCTGGTTTTCTAGAGAGAGAAATGAAGGAAGGAAATGAAGAGGAGAAATGGTTTCCCCTATTTATAGTAAAAAAAAATGTGAATTTACCAAAATACCCTTTTCAAAGTGCTGCCTCGGGCACTAACTTAGCCGATATTGATAATCTGATTACTGACAGGACTTAGTAAGCGGGATATTACACTCTATCCCCCTTAAGAAAATTTCGTCCAACATCAGTCGCCAACAGAGGTTCGCCACTGACTGATTCTTCCCGTCCAAACTCGTTTCTCAAGATTCAGATGCTACTCTATTGTCTAACATTTCGATCGTCCGTGTGAATTGGCTCAAGTTGATAGGTAAATTGATCTTGAAGTCATGGTTCCCAATTCCATAGACCGAAAAGAATTTAAAAAATAACTTCTTTAGCTAAGAGACGTGGTTCACATTATCTAATTCTTACATGGCAGAAGGCACGGCTAACTGAGCCAATATGCCCGATACACTTTGTACTAAGCTCCATCGCTCACATACCTCTTGCAACCTAACTCAAGGTTACTCGTACCAGAATACTTTTATTGAATTCTAAAAGTATCCTCATTATCTGCATAACTCTTCTTGACAACATCATGTCAATCTTATCCTTCCTTGAATATTCTCATCCTTCCAAGTGGTCTCTCGCACCACAACTATTTCGGATAAATTCTTATCTTTGGCTTCCCCATATGACGGGGTCTTAGATTCATGGTCCTACAAAGCTTCGTATAAAGCTGCTCTAATGCTGAGAAAGTACTACTGATACAGTTGGAGTCAAAACAGAGCCAAAGACTATTCTAGTTTCCCCCGCATTCCATATTACGGGTATGAAACATTTCTTCTACTGTTCCTTTCGTTCCCTCTGATTCCAAGGTATACTACTTACTATAACCATAAATATCTGATTACACTTCCAAGCGTGGAATTATCGAGGGTTCGAAGAATCCTACAGATTTCTGACGTTCCATTTCAACTTGCTGACGCATTCTAAGTTTCTAACATCCATCATTGAAACATAGAGTTTAAGATTCCTAGTGTTCCGTCTTAGCTTGTCGACAACAACGCATTTGTTGATGGATTAGAAATTTCTCCTTCCTTGCTAAGCTTCGAACACTATTCCACTATCCACGACACAACTTGTTGGACCGGGGTGATTAGGAAATTAACCCCAAGGGTATTCTTTGAAACGGTCCCTTCGATTCCATTTCATTCAGGGCACACAACTTGTGGAGTCAACTATTATAATTTTCAGTTCTTTGAATAATTTTTTTCTTCATAAAAACTTGTTATTTAAGATCCTCAAAGAGTGCCCCAAGGACACTCGTTAACATTTTAAAATAAAAAATAAGTATGTATTTATTGACTTATGGATTACACTTCTATAATTAAAATCAACATTTTTTTTGTTATGTGTAATTATGATTAGTTGATGTTGTATTATTTTTTTACATCAACAATAGTATATCAAAATTAAACTCAGATAATTAAATTTTAGATAGAGTGAAAATGATATTTATGCTATAAAAATAGTACCCCCCCGTTTCAAATTATAAGACGTTTCAGACATTTCACACGAATTTAAGAAATGTAATTAATTTTGTATGAGAAAGATTTTATGACTTGTTTTACAAACCAGTTTTTAATAGATGGTATGAAAAAGATAAATTGAAGAATCAAAAGAATAAAGAGTAATAAATAGTTAAAGTATAATAAAAATATATATTAATGTTTCATTGATGTAAAACGACTTATAATTAGAGACAATTTTTTTTCAAAGTGACTTATAATTTAGAAAGGATAGAGTATAATGCACTGTCATAAAAAAAAATATCTTCCAATTTTGTTTGGTGGGTGGCTTCTCGAAAACCATTTCTTCTACTTTCTACACTATTTGGCTCTCTTGTATTTGGATTGTTTGGTGTGACATGAACTCTATTGTCATTCAACAAAAGCGAAATTCTATTCATTAGCTTATAGACAAAATTAATAATCACTCAACGAAATTCACTCAACGAAATAATCGTTAATAACCGTCGTTCCCTATCCTTGGTGAATGATACATTATCTACTTTGGCATAATATAAAATTATAGTAGCAAGAGTAGCATATTCACAATTTCGTTGATAAGTTTTTTCAAAAAGTTTCATCACTTACATTTTTTTTTTCGTTTTGTTGTGAATATAATGCTAGTACTTTTTTTGTGTAAGAGTCAAAAAAATTGTTGTTGAATTCCAAAAGTTAAATTAATTACCATTAAATGTAATTGCATCGAATGGAAATTAATTACCCCACCATTAACCAAATTCCATTTGAAAATCTGAACTTAAAGTAGCATTAATCACAAATTTTCAAGCTCCATTCCTATGTGCGTCTATCTACGTTCTTACAGTCACAAAGTCCATATAAAAAGGCTTAAAAGTTGTAACAAATCTCACGTCAAAGCCAAACCTCTCCAGATTTCTTTGTGGCAACAACAATGAACACACTTTCCTTTCTTACCCTTTCTTACTTTTTCCTTTGTTTTAGTATTTCTTTTTCTCAAGCTGTAACCAACGGTTTTAGTGTTTGAACTTATACACCGTGACTCTTCAAATTCACCGTTCTACAAACCTACACAACGCCGTGAAGTCTATGTTTTTTTGGTTACATTATGTTTGCTTTCATCCTTGAATTTTAATAAAATAATTTGCATTTTACTTTTTTTTCACAACATTAATTTAAAAAATCAAACAAGACGTAGTTGTCTTCGACGAGCTCTCCGGTCAATCTAATAAGCTATGCAATTTCTTTTATCAAGTAGTAAAATAGTTAAGGTTCACACATTTTAAATGTGGAAAAGTTGAGATTTCTGAATTCAAAGCTCGAATGAGATGATAAAGTTCACAAATATAATTATTGCTACTAAATAACCCTTTTATTTTATATTTTGTCAAGAATACACTAAAAACACTATTAACTACACTATAAATCATATAAAACAGTTTTAATATTGAATATTCATCACACAAAGTAAAACTAGTTTACACCGCCTCTAAAAAAAATAGAGGTGATCTGCAGTTCATTCTTGCAAGGAAAAAAATATGATTCCAAAAAATATGGAGTAACAAACTTCTTTTGATTAGTTTTCAAGCTAAGAGCAAGGATATAGTTTAGAATGTACTTTGTGAAGTGATCTAGTCTTTGGTAACAAACTGTAAATCAACTTATTTACAAAATCAATTTTAATATTTTTTGTTTTGTTTTAATAAACTCAATATTATGTGGTGGAAGGAGTAACCTTTTCCAAACCAACTTTTTTAGTGTTTTTCAGACCAACTTAAAACTAATAAAACATACGAGATTGATTTGTAAGTTTTAAAATATTATGGACCAACTTAAAACCTAAAATAGAATAGACTAAACATACAATTAAACCATCTTAATTATAAAAAGTTTCATAAAAAAATGTTTCAATATTAAAACACAAAACAAGCCTCTAAACGATTGCATACCAACTATGCATTGAAATTTGAAAATTGCTCTCCTCCCTTTTAAAATTGTTCATTCTCTTAATTATGCCCAACATGAGTTAACTAACGTTCCGCTTTTTTCAACTTGAGTTAACTCACGTAGACACTTTTAAGATCGGTGAATGAGCAAAAACAAAAGTAAGAAGAGCAAATTCCCTATGTTTTTGGTTGGTGTCTTGGACGAGTCCAACGCCCAAACTCGTCATTACCACTTGGCTCATTGTTATAAAGACTAAATTCATTGGAAGCTAGATCCAAACGTTGACAGTTCGTCGTTCGTAACTATCACTTCATTACTCTTAAACGTACGGCTCCTCTTCGACGTCTATAGAAATCGCCCTTGATCACAATACAAGGTACATTATCTTTTACCCATTACAAAAGATTATCAACCTGACATGACACCAAGCACTCAATAGGTTGAAAACCCAATCACTAAACTGGATCCCTGCCGAATTACCCTCTCTAAACAAAAACCAACTCCAAGATAAATTTTTAGCATGAGAGAGATGGCCTCCAATTCCACTTCCATGTCGGAAAATTTATGTACTGAACTTGAAAATTTCTATTAGTGCAGTTTTAAAGTTGATTATTGTCATACCCCAATTTTTGACCTCATTTTTTTGGTTTCATTCGAGTCCGTCTTTTTGTTTTTGTTTTTATTATTATTTTTATCTTTACTTTTTTTTTCTTTTAAATACTTTTATTATTATTTTATTTAGCATTTTTATTTCTTTTTTTTAGTTACTTTTTTTAAATTTTTTATTTCTTTTTTAGTCTGACTTTGCTAAGACTTAATTGTTTTTTTAATTTGTCATTATGGAGGAGACTTTGTAGAGGATTAATTCTTTTTAATTTATCATTTAAAATGTCATTCATTGATTTTTATGATCAATGATGACAGTTTAGTGTGATAACCATAAGTAACACTGAGGCATCAGGAAGGGAGGGGACGAATTGAATCAATTCAGAGCCATCAAGAACCAAAAAATCTGAATTCATCAGAAACAAAAACACAACACAGCAAAGCAAAGCCATACACAACACCATCACCCTCAGCCAACAAGACAACCAGCCACCATTACACTATTCACGGCCAAACCTCCCTCATCACACCAACCAACAATCCCACACGCGGCACTACCACCCAGCCACCCAAAACATAACCGTACGGCCTCACCCACAAACAAACCCAAACCCGCACAGCCCATCTACAACCTCGCTACCACAACAAACAAACACACGCTCCAAACCACACAAACACACACGGTCACAGCCCCACAACCTTACCAACAACCTCATAATCCTAACCACCACCCGCACGCAGCCTCCTCCCCAAACAGAAACACAATCCGAAACCAAAAATTCTAAAACCAAGGTAGTTCTTTTTGTTTCAAAAGTCTCAGATCTAGAGCTCATTTTACAGAGTTTCAAAAATCCGAACCCGAATCTAGAAAGAGGAGAGTGAGAGGTTTTAGAAAGTTAAAGGTTTTTTTTAAAAGGGGTGAAGATTCGCTCCGGCGCGGTGGCGCCACCGCCGGCCACCGCGCCGGAAAATCAGTCCGGCCGGATGAGGAAAGATGGAGAGAGATCAGAGAGGAAGGGGAGAAGAGAGAGAAAGAGTTTTGAAAATGAATAAAAAACAGGCTCATGGGCATTTATAAGTACCGAACCGGTTCGGTTCTCTCAAACCGAACCGGTCTGGTTTTTCTATATTCTGCAGCCCAATAGCCCACTCGGCCCTCTCCTTCCTTTCCTTCTGATTCCCTTCTTTCTGCTTTCTGCACCCCCCATCCTTTGCTACTGCACCCCCCTTCCTTTTCTCATTTATTTTTATTTCTTTTTACCATTTCTTGCATTTATTTTTTAGTTTTTATTTATTGTCATGCATTTTATTGTCTTTATTTTTAGCACATCATGCATTTTTATTTTTTTTATTTTCCTTTTATTTCATGCATTTTTCATTTTATTTTTATTCTTAGCATAGTTACTTATTTTTAGTACATTTGCTATTTTTATTTTATTTTTTTTTTATTTTGCCATTTCTATTAGAATGTATTTAGGACCCATGTAAATATAAATGAGAATATGCACTGACACTCACACTCTATTTATTTTGCTTTATGTCTTTTATTTTTATTTTATTTCGCTTTACAAACAGAAAAATACAAAAATATTATGTTAGTTTAATTTCAAAAAGGATTTCGTGATGATCCAACGTCACCACGGAAATTCCTCGCGTTAGCTTTTAGTTATATTTTTAGTCCTAGTTCATTATCAAAAAAAACAAAAACATGCAAATAATCAAAAATCACAAAAAAAATCTTTTTTAAATAAACCTTGATTTTCAATCAAGTGTCCCTTTTTTTTTTCCCTTTTATTTTCTTTAAATAACCATTAATCCACTTTTAATAACATTTAAATCATTTTCAAAAATTAAAAAACACAAACCAATCTCATTTTGCCATTTGGCTTTTATTTTTATCTTTAAAACTTTTTAAAACCAATAAAAAACACAAAACAAATCAACCAGCTTTTTTACCCCGAACTACGAGGTTTTGATCCCTCACGGGTACGTAGGCAGAGGACTCTGTCCTTCCAAATCATAAAAAATAAAAAAATAAAACATTTTCTTTTCTCATTACTTTAATTCTGTCTCTAAAAAAATAAGCAAGTTATAGCCAAAATAAATAAATAAAATCAAGAGGTTCTCGTAGAGTACTACGAACATTTAGGGTACTAACACCTTCCCTAAACGTAACTAACCCCCGAACCCTAATTTTTAAAAATGTGGTAATTTAGAACTTTTTTCCACTTTTCAGTTAAAAAATTAAAAGTTCAGTCGTGATATAAAATTAGTGAGTCAACGCTAATCAATAGCTTGATCTCCGAAAATCACCGCGACAGAAATGGCGACTTCACTGGGGATGTTCCCTAAGAGGGTTGAGCCTAACTTGAATTTATTTAATTATTTTGTGCTATAACTTGCTTAAAACAAAAAAAAAAGTGTAAATATTTGCATATGTGTTTTTTTCCTTTACGTGAGTGGTGAGATAAGTCCTACACCCGGACTTGAGGGAAATCATAAGATAGATGGTGATATAATCAAAGTGTCTTTCCGAGAGTGAGTTTCGGATGTGGCACATGTGATAACCCCACTCAATGGAGGAATCTCGGAAGTATTACTATGTTGGCATGAGTAGTCGTGTTCGGCATTGTTATTTTCAAGTGACCTATGAAGTTGAGGACCTTTAGTTACCTTTAACCCATCTTGGCCTTTTAGGACGTAGTGCGGTGGCTAATCAAGAGTAGTCTTGAATTGGTTGATACGTGATACTACACTCAAACGAGACTTTCCTACGAACGTCGTTGGACCGGGAGTAGTCCCGTCATCCTACAATATTCGAAAGTGGTCGATGACTTTGGGAACTTGGTAGAACCCGTGATACAGGTACATATGAAACCATAGTCCTTACCAAATGGTGTGTTTACCCTTGACTCCAACATTATTGGACTTAACCTCACCATGTTTTCTCCGTTCTTTAGCATAACCATGCATGCATGCATTCATTCATAAACATTTTTTTCATCCAATTATCGAAGGACTTAAACAAGTTTTTTAAACATCATAGAGGAGCGCTAGGAAGTACACCTTCAAGAGCCCTGATTTGTTGAATTTAAGGAAGCTAGGAGTCTTTAGATTTCTTTCTAGCTTCCACTAAAAGACTTTCGAATCGGTCCCTTGGCTTAGTTTCTAAAAAAAGAACTATTTTGTAATGCCTTGATGCTCAAATGAAATGTTCAAACCATGATGTTTACAATTACTTCAACAAAGTCCTTCGATAACAAATCATTCTTCTTTTTGCATAACCATAATCATGCATCATATCGCATTCATAGTTTCTCAAGCCGAGTCTCACGTCTTGTTTTTTCCAAAGGTCTATCTGCCTAGTCCAAGAAAGTGGCCCGACGTCCTCGGCAGAAACCGACTTACACATACAACACTAGGGCATATCAGAGAAAAAGAATGGACCATCTGGAACAAGAAAACCAAGTACTTCGGGAGGAAATGACATCCATACGGACCAAGATTGAAGAATTGACAGAGTTGGTAAAGCTGCTGGCAGCCGCACAAATTCATCCATCGTCTCCTTCCCCTAGCTCTCTAGCTCAGTTGACAACTACTATTACTCCGGCTCCGACAGCACACACCAGTGCCCCACAATACACTATGCCCGACGGATATCCCTGGGGCATGCCTCTTAGCTCCGGTGAAGGATTCATCCATATTCCTGCTGCAACTTCTGCTCCTCAACCCGGTGTTACTTTTCCTCAGGCTACTGTGGCTTTTTCAGCTCCAGTGATTCATACCACCCAGTACGACAATGAACCTATCTTTCACACAGAAAGTGTAGGGGCTCAAGATCGGATGGATGACTTCCAAGAAAAGTTTGATGAGATGCAACGGGAAATCAAGGCCCTCCGCGGGAAGGATCTGTTTGGGAAAAATGCCCACGACCTTTGTTTAGTTCCGAATGTCAAGATCCCGCCCAAGTTTAAGGTCCCTGAATTTGAGAAGTACAAGGGGAACACTTGTCCTCAAAGCCACCTGATAATGTATGCTAGGAAGATGTCTACCCAGACGGATAATCATCAACTACTTATCCATTACTTCCAGGACAGTCTGACTGGCGCTGCTTTAAAATGGTACATGAATTTGGACAGCACCAGGATCCAAAATTTCAATGACTTGGGAGAAGCCTTCATCCGCCAGTACAAGTACAACCTGGACATGGCCCCAGACAGAGACCAACTCCGGGCCATGGCTCAAAAGGATAAGGAGACTTTCAAAGAGTATGCCCAAAGATGGAGGGAGATTGCTGCTCAGATTAACCCACCACTAGAGGAGAAAGAAATGACCAAGATTTTCCTAAATACTCTTGGTTCATTTTATTACGAGCGGATGATTGCAAGTGCGCCTAGTGATTTCACTGAAATGGTTAATATGGGAATGCGTCTGGAGGAAGGGGTCCGAGAGGGACGTTTAGTTATGGAAAGTGTCTTTGCTGCCAGCAGTACAAAGAAGTTTGGGAATGGCTTCTCAGGAAAGAGAGAGCAACGGGTAAGTATGGTGGCTCATGGACAACCTCAGCAACAGTATCAACAGCAGCCCCGACAAAAGGCTCCCCAACAGTTCGCCCAACAGAATCGGGTTCAGTGGATATCTCATTTTGATCCAATCCATATGGCATATGCAGAGTTGCTTCCCGCTTTGCTTGAGAAAAATCTTGTCCAAACTAAGGCGCCCCCTCGGGTACCTGAAAGGTTGCCACGTGGGTATAAACCTAATCTCTCTTGTGTTTTCCATCAAGGGGCACCTGGTCACGACATTGAGCATTGTTACGCCTTGAAAGCTGAAGTCCAAAAGTTGATCCAGGCTGGTATCCTGTCCTTCAAAGTTTTGAACCCCAATGTGCAAGCTAATCCACTACCGGATCATGGGACTGCATCTGTTAATATGGTGCAAGTTTGTTCAGAGGCTTACCCAGTTGAAGACAATCTGGAGAAGGTGGCAGCTAGCTTTGTGACACATGGCAGAGTTCGCCGCAATTGGGTCGTTGTTGACGTCCCTTCCGCTATTCATTGTTCTAAATAACATTTTGTTGTTTTTGCTTTTCGTTTTAAAAATATATATATATAAATCCTTTCGTTCCGCCCGATACGAAAGTGAACTTTTGTAGGGCTTTTTGCTTCATGTATTTCCATCATAAAATAAACAAGTCGTTTTGTCCTCGACTCTGTCTTTTTATTCTTTGTTTTTTTTTTCTGGAAAATGGTAAACACAAAAAACCCAAAAAATATTTTATGTTATCAATTTCAAAAGGTCTGCATTTTTCACTCATTTTCTAAAATCAATCATCAATCATATGTAGACTGAACATAAATAAACCCGTTGAACACTGTAACCCTATTGTCTCTCCCAACTTTGATTTCCCTGTCTACGAAGCTGAAGAGGAAGAGGACGAAGAGATTCCCGATGAGATCTCGCAGTTATTAGTATATGAAAGGATTAACTTGGGTTCAGGAGAACTGCCATTACAATATTCTTGGTCGAATCCCAGATGAATGGTGCCATTGAAGCTGCAAAAAAAAGAAACAAAAAAAAAGAGAAAGATACATCATGAAGATACGGAAGAAAATGGTGGTCACCTACAAGGATTGGCATGGGATGCTCCCTTTCAATTTGCATGAGTATCGTACTTCGGTGCGAACATCAGCAGGGGTGTAACACCCATATAGAGATTGCCTAGGATCTCTTACGAGTATTAAAATTTCGTACCGGATACATTAAATACAATACAGAAAGTTGTTTATTATTAATACAAAGCATATGTCTTTGATACATTCCATAATCCGATACAAAACATTTCCATAATATACATCATGATACATCATCCAAATACAAAGGTCCAAATACTAAAAACATAAGCAGCACGTTCAGTCCGTAGCTTTCTCTTTACCTTTTCGTCGTGCTACCTGCGAGGAACCTGCACCAGAAGGAAAGGGATGAGACATAACGTCTCAGTGAGCTCCTACCCTACCTACTGTTGGCAACCACGGGGGTAACCTAGGGTTGCCGTGCCTACTCTGGCAATCCTGGGGAATATCTACGATCGCCATCATTCTTTACTTTTATCGCGATCAGGGGAAACCTAGGATCGCTTCATTGTCTTATCTCATGTACTTCATATTCTATTCTTAAACTTTGACTTATACGGAGTGATCTTGGGGACATCCTATGATCACATCTCATTTACTAGGAACTAAACATCATCTCTCGTATATCATATAATATGTACGTATTCGTCTTTCATAACATTAAGTTAGCAGTTAGGGTTGAACAAACATAGCATTATCTTGGTTCGTTTTACGGAGTGCATCCGGGTGGAGTAACCCCGAAGTACATCTCCCATCATACCGGTGAAATTCCTATCATATCAGGCTAACACCGGACTCCTCTTATCTTTGTGTAGGCAACCCTCTCGGTGAAGCCCCATCCGGCATAATCCGGAGCCTGCTGGACACATCTTACTTTACATGTGGACAACCCTCTCGGAGAAGTCCCATCCGGCGAATCCCGGAGCCTGATGGACATGCTTAAATCTTTTAACTTACGTGTGGATAGCCCTTTCGGAGAAATCCCATCCGGCGTAACCCGGAGTCTGCTGAACACGTGATCATATCGTATTACATATTCGTATCGTATTCTCATGCTTTAAGTGATCATTCTTAAGTACTTAACCTATAAAGGTTCTAATCTTAATCATCGTATCATTCTTGATGTCGTACAAAACGACTAGGTTCATATCATGGTTTCATAAGGGGTAAACCCTAAACTTGTTCTTGGCTTTACTATGATTGCTTATGGATTAGTACAATCCTCTTCTAACTTAGCACCTTTCCTTGTCTTGTAATTCATCTATACATTTCCCATAAGATGGGTCTTTCAATGCCTAAAAGAATCCTTTAATCACTACTAATCGTTATGAAGACCAAGGTAGCGTTGGTAAGCCGGAGTGGTGCGAGAAAAGATGATAAAACAACACATTCTGCCAAAGCCCACATCGTGTCACGATTTGGAAATCGTGACACGATTTTCTACCCAGAAAATCGTTTGGTCCCTGCCTGTGAAATCGTGACACGATTGGAAAATCGTGACACGATTTTACCTGCAGTTAGACAGCATTTGGCAAGTTTAAAACGTGATTTTGCACCATTTCAGCTTATCCAACATACCCAGACATCATAACATGTTTAAGAGTCATTTTCTAAGGCATATAGCTAGTTCATATCATCAATAATCAAGGATTAACATGGAAAGGCAAATAGGTACCCAAAAACCCTAAACTAGGTAATTAAGCTGTAACTTTCAAAACTTACTTAAACGGGTTCTAAAACCCTGTGGAGCTCACCTTAACCTCTAATGGTGCTGATTAAGTCCTGAAATCAAAGCCCTAGCTTACTCCAAACAACTCCTTCCTTGGTTCTTCCTTGTTCTACTTTTCTAGCTTCTATCCCAAGCTTTCTTTACAAGTTTCTCACTAAAGTTTGGTTGAAGTTGAATGAATTGATAGTGAGTGAGATTGAGGGCGTGAGAGAGAAGTGAGAAAGGAGAGGAAATCTGAATTTTGATAATGAAAATGAAGGAATGGAAAGGAACATGATAAATATCTTGTTCCATGCTCCAAAATAATCTCCCACTTAAGCTTATTTACAAAATTGCCATCACACATAATACTTGGTTTTCTTGCTTGCTACTCAAGTTTCTAGCACAGATAAACGCCACATATAAGCGGGATATTACAATCTACCCCCCTTAAAGAAATTTCGTCCTCGAAATTTAGAATTTACCTGGAAATAAATGTGGATAGTGCTCTTGCATATCTGATTCAAGCTCCCACGTCGCTTCGCCGTCGGGAGAACCTTTCCATACAACCTTAACAATAGGAATTTCTTTGTTCCGCAAAGACTTGACATCACGATCAATTATCTGCTCTGGTTCCGGTTGAAAAGTCAAGTCCGATCTTAAGTCTATACTGTCCAGTTCCACTGGTTGGAAAGGATCGGGAATGAACTTCCTCAGCTGAGAGACGTGGAATACATCATGTAAACCTGACATAGCCGGTGGCAGCGCCAACTGATAAGCTGCTGGTCCGACCCGTCGAAGTATCTGAAACGGTCCAACATATCTCGGACAAAGTTTCTTAGTCCGGAATGCTCCTCTTAACCCCAACTTGGGTGTAACTTTAAGGAATACATGATCCCCTTCCTCAAATTCTAAGGGTCTTCGTCGCTTATCCGCATAACTTTTCTGTCGACTTTGAGCTATTCTCATTTTATCCTGAATGGATTTAATCTTCAAGGTCGTCTCCTGAATTATCTCAGGTCCCAATATACTTTTATCTCCGACTTCAGCCCAACAAAGCGGGGTCCTACATTTCCTACCATATAGTGCTTCATATGGTGCTATTCCAATGCTAGAATGGTAACTGTTATTATAAGAGAATTCAATCAATGGTAGGTGATCGTTCCAACTTCCTCCGTCTTCTAGGATACATGCTCGCAACATGTCCTCTAACGTCTGAATAGTTCTTTCGGATTGTCCGTCCGTCTGAGGATGATGAGACGTGCTCATCTTCAATCTTGTCCCCAAAGCCTTCTGAAAAGCTTTCCAAAAGTGGGAGGTGAAAATGGGATCTCTATCAGACACAATGCTAGCTGGCACACCATGGAGTTTCACAATCTCCGAAATAAACAACTCGGCATACTGAGAAGCTCGGTAAGTAGTCTTAACCGGTAAGAAATGAGCTGACTTAGTTAACCGGTCCACTATCACCCAAATGGAATCATGTCCTCGTTGTGTTCGAGGTAATCCAGTCACAAAATCCATGGTTATATCTTCCCATTTCCATTGTGGAATCTCTAATGGTACTAACATTCCTGCAGGCCTTTGGTGTTCAATCTTCACCTGCTGACAAACAATGCATCACGACACAAACTCTGCAACATCTCTTTTCATACTAGGCCACCAATAATCTCTTTTCAAGTCTTGATACATCTTGGTGGTACCAGGATGTATACTAAAACTGCTCTTGTGTGCTTCTTCTAATATCAACCTTTTTAATTCCACATCATTCGGAACGTAAATCCTTCCTTCAAATAATACCACACCATCTGGTGCCCATGAAAACCCTGCTTGGCCAACTTTCCTCTGAAGGTCCATATCCACAGATTGAGCTTGTGCAATCCTGAACCGTAGGTCGCACGAAATATCTATCTTGTTCAACAAGACGCCACCTTCTAACTCCGTAACATGTAGATTAAGATCTCTGAATTTCTCATACAACCCACATGCACTCATCATTACTTCAGCTTTAACTAAAGCCTTTCGACTCAAGGCATCCGCTACCACATTTGCTTTTCCTGGATGGTATTTCAGATCAAAATCAAAATCCTTCAAATACTCCATCCATCGTCTTTGTCTCATATTCAAATCTCGTTGATCAAACAAATACTTCAAACTTTTATGGTCACTGAATAAATCAAACTGTGCACCATATAAATGATGTCTCCATATCTTCAATGCAAAAACTATTGCTGCTAACTCTAGATCATGAGTGGGGTAATTCTCCTCATGAGTCTTGAGCTGTCTAGAGGCGTATGCTATTACATTCTCTCCTTGCATCAGAACACATCCCAGTCCCTTGGAAGATGCATCGCAGAAAACGGTGTATCTCCTTTCAGGATCTGGTATTGCCAACACTGGGGCTTTAGTCAATTTTCTTTTCAGAACTCTGAAGCTCTCTTCACATTCTTCATTCCAATTAAAGGGTACATCTTTCCTGGTGAGTCGTGACAAAGGCAAAGCAACCTGAGAAAATTTCATGATAAATCTCCGATAATAACCTGCCAAGCCTAGAAAGCTCCTGACCTCGGCTACATTCTTTGGTCTTTCCCAATTAAGAACAGCCTCAACTTTAGATGGATCAACAGCTACTCCTCCTTGAGAAATAACATGACCCAAAAACTTAATTTCAGATAACCAAAACTCACACTTGCTAAACTTAGCATACAGCTGCTTGTCTCTTAGGACATCCAGAACAATTCTCAAGTGCTGAGCATGTTCCTGAGGGTCTTTAGAATAAATCAAAATGTCGTCTATAAAAATCACCACAAATTGATCAAGATAGGGTTGAAATATCCTGTTCATGTAATCCATAAACACAGCTGGAGCATTGGTTACACCGAAAGGCATGACCAGAAATTCATAGTGCCCGTAACGCGTTCGAAACGCTGTCTTAGACACATCTGAAGATTTGATACGGATCTGGTGATAACCTGATCGAAGATCAATCTTGGAAAATACCGTTGCTCCCTTGAGCTGATCCAGGAGATCATCAATCCTTGGAAGAGGATACTTGTTCTTGATGGTCACTTTGTTAAGTTGGCGATAATCTATACATAGCCTCATACTTCCATCCTTTTTCTTGACTAATAAAACTGGAGCACCCCAAGGTGACACACTGGGTCTGATGAAATGCTTTTGAATCAATTCTTCTAACTGAGATTTCAGTTCTTTAAGCTCCATAGGCGACATTCTATACGGTGCCACAGATATCGGCTCCGCTCCTGGAATTAAGTCAATTGAGAACTCCACCTCACGCTCTGGAGGCAAACTATTCACTTCTGAAGGGAAAACATCTAAATACTCATTCACAATAGGAATATCACTGGGACTCAACTCTGATTCTGAAGCCACAGTGAGCATAACATAAAATCCTTTATCTTGTGCACATATAAATTGAATTAACTGATGGGTGCGGTTAATCAATTCAGATAAAGCCACACCTTCCGCCGTGTCACTGGTCGGCATATAAATACTCTTTTCTGAACATCCAATATACACATGGTTAGCAGAGAGCCAATCCATGCCTAATATCACGTCAAGTTGCTCCATCGGGAGACAAACCAGATCAACATAATAAGTCTTACTAGACACAGTGATAGGACAGTTTTCACAAACATATCGTGCCTCAATTCCGCCCTCAGTAGCGGTGGATACTAACATGGGAGGATTCAACGGAGACAAAGGTAATTGAAGCGTCTCCACACATTTATATGAAATAAAAGAGCATGAAGCGCCACAATCAAAAAGAACTTTTACTGGGTATGAGCCAAGATAACACATACCGGCAATCAGATCTTCATTTGCCAAGGCCTTTACACCATCAAGGGAATACACCCTTCCTTTGCTTGTAGTAGTTCCTTCAGTTCCACTTCTATTCCTCCGTTCTGGACAATTTGCAATAATATGCCCCGGCTTCTTACATCCGTAACAAATACCTGTACCCTTCATGCATTCGCCATAATGCGACTTCCCACAATTGTTGCACATAGCACCAGCCTTCGGTGAATACGTCTGTTTACCCCTTTGAGGAGATCCCTTCGGTTTCAACTTGTCATGATACTTATCCTGCATCCTGCTCTTCCTTCTTTCAAAAGCCACTGATCTTTCCTTTGAGGTCTTTGCAAGTCCTGCTTAGACCACCAAGCTGTCATGTACTAGTTCATCATAACTTGCCGTTCTTTGGAGACTCACAGCAGTGTCAATCTCGCCTCTTAAACCTCTTTTATACTGATTCATTTTCCACACTTCATTGTCAGCATATTCATTGTGTGTGGAGTAATAGGACAACTCTTCGAACTTCTTTGTAAACTCAGCAACCGACATACTGCCTTGCTTCAATTCTAAGAATTCTTGTTCCTTCTTTACCTTGTAAGACACAGGTAAATACTTCTCCAGCATCACTCCTTTAAAGTTCTCCCAATTCACTTCTACACCACTGGCTTCCATCCTGCGCTGAGCAGATTCCCACCAGTCTTCTGCTGCGCCTCTGAGTTGATTCGTGGCATAGACCACTTTGTCCTCTTCTGAACATTCAGCCATTCTGAAAATCTTCTCCATCTGCTTAATCCACTTCCTGGCTTCTTGTGGTTCACCTTCTCCATTGAACTCCGGAGGGTGATGCCTATTATACTCCCGGAACACGGGGTTTCCAATTACTGGAGGAGGTGGTGGTTGTGGATGGAAACCTTGACCTTGTTGCATCATTTCCATCCTTTGTTGTTGAGCCTGGGCTTGTTGCTGAGATTGCTGTTGCATCATCAGCATCATTTGCTGATACTGTAATGCATTCTGAGCTTGTTGCTCTTGGTATTGCTGCTGCCAGGCCTGCTGTTGTTGCATCATCTGTTCCCATGAATTCTGACTGGGTCCTCCACTCTCGTCACTGGCTTGATTAGTACGAGGTCTACCTCTTCTTCTCCCAGACATCTTATCCTAGCTGTCATATACAAGTCAAAGTGATCAGTTTTAACTGAACATAACATCTAGAATAATGTCCCGGATCCAAGAGGTCCACAAACTTGGATTGTACTTTAATGACCCAAGGCACGGTCTGAATCGACCTGCTCTGATACCAAATTGTAACACCCATATAGAGATTGCCTAGGATCTCTTACGAGTATTAAAATTTCGTACCGGATACATTAAATACAATACAGAAAGTTGTTTATTATTAATACAAAGCATATGTCTTTGATACATTCCATAATCCGATACAAAACATTTCCATAATATACATCATGATACATCATCCAAATACAAAGGTCCAAATACTAAAAACATAAGCAGCACGTTCAGTCCGTAGCTTTCTCTTTACCTTTTCGTCGTGCTACCTGCGAGGAACCTGCACCAGAAGGAAAGGGATGAGACATAACGTCTCAGTGAGCTCCTACCCTACCTACTGTTGGCAACCACGGGGGTAACCTAGGGTCGCCGTGCCTACTCTGGCAATCCTGGGGAATATCTACGATCGCCATCATTCTTTACTTTTATCGCGATCAGGGGAAACCTAGGATCGCTTCATTGTCTTATCTCATGTACTTCATATTCTATTCTTAAACTTTGACTTATACGGAGTGATCTTGGGGACATCCTATGATCACATCTCATTTACTAGGAACTAAACATCATCTCTCGTATATCATATAATATGTACGTATTCGTCTTTCATAACATTAAGTTAGCAGTTAGGGTTGAACAAACATAGCATTATCTTGGTTCGTTTTACGGAGTGCATCCGGGTGGAGTAACCCCGAAGTACATCTCCCATCATACCGGTGAAATTCCTATCATATCAGGCTAACACCGGACTCCTCTTATCTTTGTGTAGGCAACCCTCTCGGTGAAGCCCCATCCGGCATAATCCGGAGCCTGCTGGACACATCTTACTTTACATGTGGACAACCCTCTCGGAGAAGTCCCATCCGGCGAATCCCGGAGCCTGATGGACATGCTTAAATCTTTTAACTTACGTGTGGATAGCCCTTTCGGAGAAATCCCATCCGGCGTAACCCGGAGTCTGCTGAACACGTGATCATATCGTATTACATATTCGTATCGTATTCTCATGCTTTAAGTGATCATTCTTAAGTACTTAACCTATAAAGGTTCTAATCTTAATCATCGTATCATTCTTGATGTCGTACAAAACGACTAGGTTCATATCATGGTTTCATAAGGGGTAAACCCTAAACTTGTTCTTGGCTTTACTATGATTGCTTATGGATTAGTACAATCCTCTTCTAACTTAGCACCTTTCCTTGTCTTGTAATTCATCTATACATTTCCCATAAGATGGGTCTTTCAATGCCTAAAAGAATCCTTTAATCACTACTAATCGTTATGAAGACCAAGGTAGCGTTGGTAAGCCGGAGTGGTGCGAGAAAAGATGATAAAACAACACATTCTGCCAAAGCCCACATCGTGTCACGATTTGGAAATCGTGACACGATTTTCTACCCAGAAAATCGTTTGGTCCCTGCCTGTGAAATCGTGACACGATTGGAAAATCGTGACACGATTTTACCTGCAGTTAGACAGCATTTGGCAAGTTTAAAACGTGATTTTGCACCATTTCAGCTTATCCAACATACCCAGACATCATAACATGTTTAAGAGTCATTTTCTAAGGCATATAGCTAGTTCATATCATCAATAATCAAGGATTAACATGGAAAGGCAAATAGGTACCCAAAAACCCTAAACTAGGTAATTAAGCTGTAACTTTCAAAACTTACTTAAACGGGTTCTAAAACCCTGTGGAGCTCACCTTAACCTCTAATGGTGCTGATTAAGTCCTGAAATCAAAGCCCTAGCTTACTCCAAACAACTCCTTCCTTGGTTCTTCCTTGTTATACTTTTCTAGCTTCTATCCCAAGCTTTCTTTACAAGTTTCTCACTAAAGTTTGGTTGAAGTTGAATGAATTGATAGTGAGTGAGATTGAGGGCGTGAGAGAGAAGTGAGAAAGGAGAGGAAATCTGAATTTTGATAATGAAAATGAAGGAATGGAAAGGAACATGATAAATATCTTGTTCCATGCTCCAAAATAATCTCCCACTTAAGCTTATTTACAAAATTGCCATCACACATAATACTTGGTTTTCTTGCTTGCTACTCAAGTTTCTAGCACAGATAAACGCCACATATAAGCGGGATATTACAAGGGGCAACCCCCTCCTCTTACAATTATACCAAAGGAGGATGAAACAAGCCTTTGACAAGAAGGTTCGTCCCCGTGAATTTCGAGAAGGAGACCTTGTGCTCAAAAAGATTTTATCCTTTCAATCGGACTCCAGGGGCAAATGGACGCCTAATTATGAAGGCCCATATGTCGTCAAGAGAGCGTTCTCCGGTGGTGCAATGACTCTTACGACTATGGATGGTTATGAGCTTCCCTGTCCTGTGAACGCCGATGCAGTCAAGAAATACTTTGTCTAAAAATAAAAGAACAGCTCGCTGAGTCGAAAACCCGAAAGGACGGCTTAGGCAAAAATGAGCGTCTCGGTGGACTGAAAACCCGAAAAGGCGGTCCAGGCAAAAATTAGAGACATGAAACAGAGAATAATCATCCTGATAGGTCGAAAACCCGAAAGGGCGATCTATGCAAAAGTTAAGGATCCAAAGACAAAGTAACTGCATTGGTCTGGTCTCTACTCACTTGGGGCACATCAGCGGTCAAAGAAACTCTGAATCCGAAGCATCTAAACGGTGGAATTCAAAGTTGTTATGGAGAATAACGGTTATTGTGTTCAATGTACCTTCCCCTTATATTTACCATTTTCCAAACTTTGTGAGATCCGTGGAGCCACGCCATTGGCGGGCTACCACTCTGTTAAAATGATTTTGAGCCTGTGCCTTTTATTTGGAACTCCTGTTTATTCGGTTTATAAAATTTCTTCTATTTTTGATGGTAGTACTTGAAGCAAAACTTTTTTCAAAATCATAAATCTTTTTTGGAAAGCATAAACAACAAACACATTCTCTCTGAACTCATGAATAAGTGAAGTATGCGTCGACATCTGTCCTGAGAACGGATAAACTTTGCAGGTTAAACACGGTCAATTGCTTGAAAAAAGAAAGAAGAAAAAGCTCGGTAAGTCGAAAACCCGAAAGGGCGGCTTAGGCAAAAATGAGCGTCCTGGTGGATCGAAAACCTGAAAAGGCGGTCCAGGCAAAAATTAGGGGCACACAAAAAAGAATATATTCCCGGTGGATCGAAAACCTGAAAAGGCGGTCCAGGCAAAAATTAGGGGCACACAAAAAAGAATATATTCCCGGTGGACTGAAAACCTGAAAGGGCGGTCCAGGCAAAAGTTAGGGATTTTAAAAAAAAGAAGAAAAACAAACAAAAAAGCATGACCGCAGAAACGCCAGTTCTTCTGCCAGGTCTATGGATTAACACGTCTCCCCCAGGAAGTGCTTGCTCCCCACCGGTTGTTACATACATCGGGCTTTACCCCGTCAATGTTTTGGATATGTCCCCCAATGGCATCATCCCCAATGAAGATTGCTGAGTGTTTGTACTGCGTCGTCGGTCCACTTTCCATCTTACATATCCAGTCTTGTCTCATCAAGTCCATCAGCTGTACTATCCCACAAGTCAATCCTCCATACAGTCATACAAGTCGTATTGTCTTACATACATTCATACATTCATGCATATACACATTCATGCATACACAACATGCACATAGCATCATTCAATGCATGGTTGCATTAACCACCCTGAGTCTTGCTTTTCATGTCAATCAATCATGAACAATTTGTGACTCTTTTTCCCAAGTGTCATCCCCAGTGTGTCTGGTCCAAAGATGTCACCCTCTTTTCGCCAAGTGGCAGTTCTTTAACGAACAGCTTGTGCATCTTTATCGTCCCCTTTTGCTTCCGTTTTGTCGTCAATGGCAGTTCGGCAACAACCCGAACAGTTGGCATCTACCTTTCTTTCTTTGTCGTCAATGGCAGTTTGGCAACAACCCGGACAGTTGGCATTTATCCTTTTTATCCTGTCGTCAGTGGCAAGTTCGGCAACATCCCGAACAGCTGACATTTACGTTTTACCTTCTTTAAGCTACCCTCACAATAGTAGTAGGTAAAATATTTTGCCTGCCTTTTTTAAGCTATCCGCACACCGATAGTAGGCAAGGTCTTCTCTTTTTATATTACCTTTTTTAAGCTATCAATACACGATAGTAGGTAATACATGTCATCAGTCTTCTTTAAGCTATCCATACAACGATAGTGGACGGTGTCTCCTTTTATATTACCTTTTTTAAGCTATCAATACACGATAGTAGGTAATACATGTCATCTGTCTTCTTTAAGCTATCCATACAACGATAGTAGACGGTGTCTCCTTTTATATTACCTTTTTTAAGCTATCAATACACGATAGTAGGTGATACATGTCATCTGTCTTCTTTAAGCTATCCATACAACGATAGTAGACGGTGTCTCCTTTTATATTACCTTTTTTAAGCTATCAATACACGATAGTAGGTAATACACGTCATCTGTCTTCTTTAAGCTATCCATACAACGATAGTAGACGGTGTCTCCTTTTATATTACCTTTTTTAAGCTATCAATACACGATAGTAGGTAATACACGTCATCTGTCTTCTTTAAGCTATCCATACAACGATAGTAGACGGTGTCTCCTTTTATATTACCTTTTTTAAGCTATCAATACACGATAGTAGGTAATACACGTCATCTGTCTTCTTTAAGCTATCCATACAACGATAGTAGACGGTGTCTCCTTTTATATTACCTTTTTTAAGCTATCAAGACATGATAATAGGTAATACATGTCATCTGTCTTCTTTAAGCTATCATCTTTGTTGATAGTAGACAGTGTCCCCTTCTTTTACCTTATTTAAGCTATCATTTACACGATAGTAGGTAACATCGGTCTTTGTCTTTGTTAGGCTATCGTTCTGAATTAGTGCGATGGTGGACAACTCCTTCCCCAGTGAAATCATGTTATCCCCCAGTGGAGTCGGATCCCTTGCTTTAACAAACTCGGGTATCCTTTGGTTTTGTTTTACCCCCAGTCGGGTCAGCTTCGCCGTCTTGCATTTACATTTGCATCACGAGCATCTCACATTTTTTCTTTTAGGTCCAAAATTGGCGTACTCTGTATTTAAGTCCCTTCGACCCGTCGAATCCAAGATTTTCTCTTCAAATCTCCGGACGAAGAGACTTAAATAGGGGCATCTGTCATACCCCAATTTTTGACCTAAAATTTTAATTTTTACTCGTCTTTTTAGTTCGGAATTTTTCGTCGTCTCAGACGAAATTTCGACAGAGAGGTATTTTAAAATACCTCATTTTTTTGATTTCATTCGAGTCCGTCTTTTTGTTTTTGTTTTTATTATTATTTTTATCTTTACTTTTTTTATCTTTTAAATACTTTTATTATTATTTTATTTAGCATTTTTATTTCTTTTTTTTAGTTACTTTTTTTAAATTTATTATTTCTTTTTTAGTCTGACTTTGCTAAGACTTAATTGTTTTTTTAATTTGTCATTATGGAGGAGACTTTGTAGAGGATTAATTCTTTTTAATTTATCATTTAAAATGTCATTCATTGATTTTTATGATCAACGATGACAGTTTAGTGTGATAACCATAAGTAACACTGAGGCATTAGGAAGGGAGGGGACGAATTGAATCAATTCAGAGCCATCAAGAACCAAAAAATCAGAATTCATCAGAAACAAAAACACAACACAGCAAAGCCATACACAACACCATCACCCTCAGCCAACAAGACAACCAGCCACCACTACACTATTCACGGCCAAACCTCCCTCATCACACCAACCAACAATCCCACACGCGGCACTACCACCCAGCCACCCAAAACATAACCGTACGGCCTCACCCACAAACAAACCCAAACCCGCACAACCCATCTACAACCTCGCTACCACAACAAACAAACACACACTCCAAACCACACAAACACACATGGTCACAGCCCCACAACCTTACCAACAACCTCATAATCCTAACCACCACCCGCACGCAGCCTCCTCCCCAAACAGAAACACAATCCGAAACCAAAAATTCTAAAACCAAGGTAGTTCTTTTTGTTTCAAAAGTCTCAGATCTAGAGCTCATTTTACAGAGTTTCAAAAATCCGAACCCGAATCTAGAAAGAGGAGAGTGAGAGGCTTTAGAAAGTTAAAGGTTTTTTTTAAAAGGGGTGAAGATTCGCTCCGGCACGGTGGCGCCGCCGCCGGCCACCGCGCCGGAAAATCAGTCCGGCCGGATGAGGAAAGATGGAGAGAGATCAAAGAGGAGTGAAGAGAGGAAGGGGAGAAGAGAGAGAAAGAGTTTTGAAAATGAATAAAAAACCGGCTCATGGGCATTTATAAGTACCGAACCGGTTCGGTTCTCTCAAACCGAACCGGTCTGGTTTTTCTATATTCTGCAGCCCAATAGCCCACTCGGCCCTCTCCTTCCTTTCCTTCTGATTCTCTTCTTTCTGCTTTCTGCACCCCTCATCCTTTGCTACTGCACCCCCCTTCCTTTTCTCATTTATTTTTATTTCTTTTTACCATTTCTTGCATTTATTTTTTAGTTTTTATTTATTGTCATGCATTTTATTGTCTTTATTTTGAGCACATCATGCATTTTTATTTTTTTTATTTTCCTTTTATTTCATGCATTTTTCATTTTATTTTTATTCTTAGCATAGTTACTTATTTTTAGTACATTTGCTATTTTTTTTTTATTATTTTGCCATTTCTATTAGAATGTATTTAGGACCCATGTAAATATAAATGAGAATATGCACTGACACTCACACTCTATTTATTTTGCTTTATGTCTTTTATTTTTATTTTATTTCGCTTTACAAAGAGAAAAATACAAAAATATTATGTTAGTTTAATTTCAAAAAGGATTTCGTGATGATCCAACGTCCCTACGGAAATTCCTCGCGTTAGCTTTTAGTTATATTTTTAGTCCTAGTTCATTATAAAAAAAAAACAAAAACATGCAAATAATCAAAAATCACAAAAAAAATCTTTTTTAAATAAACCTTGATTTTCAATCAAGTGTCCCTTTTTTTTTCCCTTTTATTTTCTTTAAATAACCATTAATCCACTTTTAATAACATTTAAATCATTTTCAAAAATTAAAAAACACAAACCAATCTCATTTTGCCATTTGGCTTTTATTTTTATCTTTAAAACTTTTTAAAACCAATAAAAAACACAAAACAAATCAACCGGCTTTTTTACCCCGAACTACGAGGTTTTGATCCCTCACGGGTACGTAGGCAGAGGACTCTGTCCTTCCAAATCATAAAAAATAAAAAAATAAAACATTTTCTTTTCTCATTACTTTAATTCTGTCTCTAAAAAAAATAAGCAAGTTATAGCCAAAATAAATAAATAAAATCAAGAGGTTCTCGTAGAGTACTACGAACATTTAGGGTGCTAACACCTTCCCTAAACGTAACTAACCCCCGAACCCTAATTTTTAAAAATGTGGTAATTTAGAACTTTTTTCCACTTTTCAGTTAAAAAATTAAAAGTTCAGTCGTGATATAAAATAAGTGAGTCAACGCTAATCAATAGCTTGATCTCCGAAAATCACCGCGACAATTATGTTTTTTTTTAACAAATTAAAGTTGATTATGTTAAAAGGACTCCTACAAGTTCTTCATTCTTTTGTTAAATAAAAAGTTCCCTTTTTGAATTTCTTTGTGATTATGTCTATTGATTCGTATTGTTGGATCTTAGGGGAAGTTATGAAACTTTTGAAGAGCAATAATTTACCATTGCAATCGGGCACGTCAAATTTAGTTTTCAAGTATCATTTCAAATATTGCTTTGTTGTAACTTTTAAGGATACAATATTGTCACTTTGTTTGATTTGATGGCTTCATAATCCTTTATATTAGTATATAATGTAAAAAAATTAATTATATTGCCTTTATATTAGTATATAATGTAAAAAATTAATTATACCTCCTTTCTCTTTAGGATTTGGTCACTCTCAGTGGGCACAGATTCCATCTTAGCGCCTTTCTTCTCACCTGGGCTCTCTAAATCTTTTCCACTGCGCAGGGTAACATCGTTCAGCTCCCCTTTCGGGTTTGGTTGAGGTTGCGTTTCTAACATTTTGTTATGGGTGGCCAATGTGTCAACTTTAGTCGCTAGCTGCTTAATCATCTCATTAGTATGGATGCTTTGGTTCAGGAAGTCTTTGTTTTGCTGAGCCTGAGCCATGACAAAGTTTTTCATCATTAGCTCAAGGTTTGACTTTTTAGGAGCAGTAAGCAACAAGGGCTCCTCTTTGGCCTTGAAAACCAGGGGGTGTTGCAGTTGCAAGACTGGGCTCAAAGGTAGGATTGTTATTCTTATAGGAAAAGTTATGGTGGTTTCTCAATCCAGGGTTGTACGTGTTAGAGTACGGGTTACCTTGCGCATAGTTTACCTGATCGGTTTCAGCTAGCAATTGACACTCGACAGCGATGTGTCCAGGGACTCCACAAATTTCACAATTGGGAGTCACAACAGCAGCAGTAGCTGGTGGAGTGAGGGTTAGGTTGTCAAGCTTATGGTACAACGCATCCACTCTAGCATTCATGTGGTCAAGGTTACTAACTTTGTACATTCCTGCTTTGGGTTGTGTTTTCTCAATTTGAGTGCGTTCGCTCTTCCATTGGTAATGGTTTTGAGCCATGTCCTCGATAAGGGCATAGGCGTCATTAAATGGTTTGTTCATGAGAGCTCCTCCTGCAGCGGCATCAATGGTCATTCTCGTGTTATAGAGTAGACCATTGTAGAAGGTATGAATTATCATCCACTTTTCTAATCCGTGTTGTGGGCAAGCTCATTAATTCCTCATATCTCTCCCATGCTTCAAAAAGTGACTCATCGTCTGTCTGCCTAAAGCAGGTGATTTGGTTCCTGAGTTGTGCCGTTTTGCTCGGCGGGAAGTATCTAGCAAGGAACGCTTTCTTGAGTTCATTCCATGTCGTAATGGAATTATACGTTAAGGGTTGTAGCCAAACTCTAGCTCTATCTCTTACGGAGAAAGGAAATAGACGAAAACGAATGGCTTCGGGGTCGACGCCATTACATTTAAGCGTATCAGCGAATTGTACGAAAACGGAGAGGTGCAAATTCGGGTCTTCCGTCAGGTTTCCGGGAAACTGGTTCTACTGCACGATTTGCAGCAGAGAGGGTTTCAACTCGAAGTTGTTAGCCTGAATTGTCGGGTTAACAATACTTGAGTGCGGATCATCCCGAGATGGGACGACAAAGTCCTTAAGAGGACAGTTTTCGATGGCCATTTGGGCGTGTATTCGTTCTATTTGGCGTCTAACGCAAAAAAGACGCTCGATTTCGTCGATCGGTTGTTCTAACTCGTCCTCAGAAGAGCGAGTACTAGGCATACAATCGACGGAAAATTAAAGGAAAAAAATTGCCTTAGTCTAGACGGTGTGACAACGGAGTTACGATATTGCCAAAATTGGTCCCTAGCAATGGCGCCAAACACTTGATAGGTCCGCAAGTGCACGAAATTATCGGTTTTAGTATAAAAGATGTCGAATCCCACGGAGACCAACGTCAAGTACCGTTATATATTGTCACGATGTTTTTCTAAGGCGATGTTAATTAATTTGGTTGCAAATTTGGAAAAATAAGTTGTTTTTAATTATTTTTAATGACAAGAGACCGGAATATAATTCGCGTCGACCTTGATTACTTGTTAAGTTATATTTTATTATTATAACAGGAAAATATTTTCGCGCGTAAAAATGATTAAATTAAAGGGGTCGTCAGCTTTCGCGTGTACGACACCGAGTTTTTGACTTTGTAATCTATTCGACCGTTTTTGCGCGTACGCCTTACAACTTCAAAACTCCGTTTGAAAAATAATCAATTTACGCGCGAAAAGTTATTTTTAGTAGAAATTTAATTTAAAGATTCCGTTTGCTTTCGCACAGCCAGAACTGTACTTTAAACTCACAGACGCCCGCTTTCGCGTATCCGACTACGAGTTTAAAATAGTGTTTTTGAAAATTAGTAATTTCTAAATTAATTATAAAAATGATGTCGCTGAATTTTAAAATCTATTTCTGAATTTTCTACGGTCAGATACATGTTCACTATTTCAAGATGAAACTGGTATCGCGTTATTTTAGTTTTCATTGTAAATATTTATCGTTAAAAATCAGAATTTTCAGACTTAAAAATAATTCCTGTTACAATTTCTAATCTTACAACTTAATAGAATATCATTGGTACGACGTTCATCATAATTCCGGACTCTATAAAAATCTACTCAAACATGGTATAAATAATAAATACACAATTGTTCAGGTTATTCATTATAATTGGAACAGAGAAAAAAAAAAGTGAATATAAATATAATAAACAAAGTAAAAAGAACCTATTAATGATGGATACTCTAAAATAAAAATAATAGCCGCGACATTACCAGTTGCAAGCAATTGGGATCAAAAGGAACCACAACTTTAAAACGCAGCAACAGGAAGAAAACAAAACGGCAACCGCAATTGAATTGGAACAACAATTTGAACACAGCAGTAGCAATAGGAATTGAATTTGAATTGAATATATAAATAGGTGCAGCATAAGTAAAGAGATGGAATTGGAAAATTACATAGGAATTGAATTTGAATTGAATATATAAATAAGTGTAGCAACATTACCATATGAATTACAATAAGCAATCTTAAATTGGAATGAAAAGGGATAATGGGAAAACAGGAACCGAAAATTGAATTCTATGAATAATAATGGAATGGCAATTGAAATTGAAAACAATATGAGTTTATACGACTGAATGGAAAATTGTAGAGTAACTAGGGTTTTGAAACTAAAATTTATTTGTGCGTTAGCTAGCTTTTACAAATTGGATTTCTTAAAACTGATTCTTCAAGTTTTATTTATAGGCAACAAATTCATCGGTAGTGCTTCTGATAGTGTCCCAAGAGGTGGAGAAAATGGAGGAAGTGGAGGTAACTGTTTCTGAAAGTGGGGAGGAATTCTTCAATCTAACTATAGGTGTTGACTTCTCATTTGACTTGATGACTTTTTTAGCCTTTTTTCATTTTTTACTGTTTTTCTTCATTTTTGCTTTCTACACCCTAGGTTCGTGAAACACATCAAAATACCAGCATATATCATGCAAAACACGACAAATGACTCTAAAACAAATAAAAAATTAAGTTACTTAGACAGTATATTTTGTGTGTTATCAAACTCCCCCACACTTGAAACATTGCTTGTCCTCAAACAAAAGACAAGGAACATTAGCAACAAAATTTAGAAAAGACATAATCAACCAAAAATTCATCGCATTTTTATTTTTCGAGGCTTTGTTCTCAGTGTGCACTTATTACAACCTAAGCGTTTTTCATAAATCATATCAACCCAACAACAGTTTCAAGTGAGTGTGTGTGAAGTCCAGCCCTTTTATTGCTCCCGTGTAAAAAAAAACATTATGAAGAAAATAGGTTCTAACTTTAAAAGTAAACTCATCGACAAAATTTCACTTCCATTTCATATTAACTAGGTGAAGATTTTTTCTTTAGCCATTTTAGTCTTCGTGGTGTTTATTCCTTTAGCTTATGGGGAACTGCAGACGCATTTTCATGTCGGCTGCCGAACGTCAAAGACGAAAAGTTAGTTAAAGTCTTAACAAACTGAAAGGCCTATACTCCACTAGCTAGCTAGCTAGCACATCCTCGTACCGCAAAAACACTTGTCGCAACTCATTTCATATCTTATATAGTTTATATAAAAGGATGTACATAAATAATGTATTTGGGTACTAAGTCAACATTATACACAGGCAGAGGCACCATCAAAATTCATTATGGTATATTCACATATTTAGTGTGAACTATGTTGCAGCTATGTCTTTTTTATTTAGTAGTCTTTTGTTTCAGTCACTTTCATGTGAGCAGGTCACTATATCTTCTAAATCCCACTAATGTTGACAGCACCGCAAGTGAGAATTTACTTTCACGTTAGTGCACCATAAATTAATTGTTTTTCCTTTTTTATACAGTTTTCTTATAATCAACACCCAAATCGACATGTAGTGATATATATTTGTTCCACATTTTATTGTGTATTAGGGGGTAAATATTACCCATGTGTTTTTTTATTTATTTATTGAAAATATATGTCTCATGTTTTTTTATGTATAAGAGAAAATTATTTGTCTTTTTTTAATATTTATCAGAGATGAATATTTGCCTTGTGTTATTTTTATTTTTCTCACTTGTTTTTCTTTTTATGTAGCAATAATAGTATTTTTTTACTTTATTTTTTTAATATTTATTAATGAATATATATATATATATATATTTGTGTATATCGTTAACAAAAGGGGAGATATTTTGACTCTAAGAGTAAGTGTGTTAACTTACTCCAAATCACGACCTTTATTTCTATTATTGATTAACTAGACTCCAACCCGTGCGATGCACGGGTTGTTGTAGAGTGTCATATTTAATTGAGGATCAAAAGTGATTTATAATGCAAATAATGTTCAAATAGTAATCTAAGTATATTGGTAAGTATAATATAGATGTATTGTTAGTTCTCCGAGTTAAGAGTTTCATTGTTGGTCTTTCTTAAGTTTGGTAAATCAATTTGCTCAACCTGAGAAATCAACATTTTTCAGGTTCTGTAATCAATAAAACCATACCTATTGTCTATGAATCAAAGTTTTATCTTTTATTGCTTGATAAATTGAACAGGGAATGTCCTTGGATGAAATGTATGGTGGTGAGACTGGTATATACCCTATGGAAGGCAAGACTTCTACAACAAATGCAATGGAGATTTACAACGATATAAAGATATATGAGAGTAAAGTAGAGGCAGTGTAGCCAAGATTTTCTAAATTAGCATTGTATTGTATTTTATTATAAGTTTTTTTTGGTTACAATTTTATTATAAGTTATTTAAATAAAAAATTCTACTAATTAGTCTCCTATCCGAATTGATCAATATTAAATTTTAAACTTACCTTGTAGAACTTGAGAAGCATCTAGGGAGACTAAGAAGCACTTGAGAAAACTAATATGACAGAGGAGGTGAAATTGAACAAAAATTTGATAAATGGAAAAGCTTTTAAAATGTTTCAACAAAAGCCCTTAAATTACAAAGTTTCAAAAGAAATAACAACAACATTAAGAGAAGAAAACAAAATAGAGAGAACAAATACATGGAAAAGATAGGAGATTTACCCTTAACATGTAGTAGTTTTTCTTCCAATATTAACACATGGCTTGTCCCTGCGAAAAAGAAAAAAAATAAGCATCAAAAAGTAATGACTCGTCAGAGAGGGGAAAAATCGTTGGCATCGAGTGAAACATAGATAAATGTAGAAGTAAAAACATTATCTAGTGCATGTTAAAGAAAAAAAATCAATAAAAAGAAAACCAGTAGTTTTTCTTATAACGTGCGAGTAAATGTTAGTGGGATAGTGATATAAGAGAGTTGTTTGTTTCTAGTGGAATAGTGGGTTAAGAGTTATAACTGATCCAATCCAGTAGTTGTTGCAGCATGACATATACGTGCGACAGTTTTTTACATGAGAGTGACATGTGCCTCAAGCTTAGCTCATGTTATAAAAATTAAAATCAACATCATGAACCAAAAATGTTACTGGCTTAGTGGCAAGGATTTTAAAGTGCTACCAATTGTTCTTGGGTTCGATTTCCTGCGGTAGTTTTTTTTTCATAAAACATTTTCAGGATTAAAAATTAGAGTTACTCATTAGGGTTATGTCAAGACTACCTAACCCGTGCGATGCACGGATTTTTGTAGAGTTTCATATATAACTATCAAATTGGTTATATTATTATTTTTATAGTTACATTCAATATTATGTTATCAAACTCCTTTAAAAAGTAACAAAAACAAAAGATAGACTGCAATAAAAATGACAAATCAAAAGAAAAAAATATATATACAAAAGTCTTCATCAAGAAATTGGTTCTAACCGCAAAAGCTATGAAGTCTATAAAAAATGAAAATGAACTGTTATGTAGTAATCGAAAGAAAGAAAAAAAATAATGAACAGAAACTCATTTGCGTAACCGAAAGAAAAATAATAATAAAAAGGAACCGCAATAGCATTAATGGCTTTAAAAAAATGTAAAAAAAATGATCTTTAGTACGTTATATTCATTTTGGAAGCAACATTCTTTCAGTAAAAGTGGTAAAAGATTTAAAGTGTTGTCATGTGCTACCTGATTCAATTCCTTGCAAACCTTTTTTTTTTATAAAAATTAATAAGGTCCGCCAAAAAGGGCGGAATTAGGGTTATTAGGTTTAAATGCATGATGGTGAGAGGGATGAAAGTGAGGGAGAAATGATTTAGAGATTGTGAGATTGAAAGAAAGAGGACCCGAGATTTGTGTTGAATATATAAAAGTGAATCAATTACATTTCATCAAAAACATCAGTGCCCTAGTGGTAAGAGTTGTGAATTGGTAGCATATGATATCTGGTTTGATCTCTAGTAAGAGTTTTTTTATAAATTTTTTTAAAACTAAAAATTAGATATATGAAAAGGTTAAAAGACATGTCATTATGTGTTTCTCATGCAATAGAATTATAGAAAACAAAGAAAAAGTTTTTCCTTTACAATGTTAGTAACAGAAACCTTTTCTTATAGAATTTCTTATGATACATATATTTTTATAATCCTTTTGGATTTAAAATTTTCTCTAAGAGGAAATTCTAGCTAACTTAAACTCATATATTTTAGCCTGAAATCACATATTTTTATAACCTCAAAGGCATGGCGGGAAGTTATAGCGGGAAGTTAATAATAACATGGTGTAGTTACTGCGGTAATAGTGGTTCTATAATAGGAACATGGAGGGAGCGATGCTTCAATTTAATTAATTATAATTTTAATTCATTAGTATAGGGAAAAAATGTGGAAGAGAGAAGAAATGAGAAAATGGCATAAATGTTGCATATTAATTTTGGAAGCAAGATTATTTCAACAGAAACTCAGGTGGCCGAGTGGTAAAACATGTGTTGTGATAGCATTTGGTGCACGGTTCAACTCTTGGTATGAATTTGTTTTCATAATTTTTTTTCAAAACCAAAAATTAGGGTTAGGTCAAGACTACCTAACATTTAATATTATAAAGATAAAGATAAAGATAAAGATAGCTTAAATTTATTGATAAATATTGGTATGATATGTTTTAATTTCATTCTCTATCGGAGTCAACATTCCTCACCACAAAACAACAAAACAATAAATTTCTTTTAATTGATTGATTTTTTTTATTCTTCTCCAATTGTTTTTTTACACAAAAAAATTGTTGATTTCTTTTTACAAAAACATGTGTTTACTTAATGTTCATTTTAAAAAAAAAAAACATGTGTTTAACGTAGAAAAAAACGTGTGTAAAGCTTCACTTAATGTTTATTTTACAAAAACGTGTGTTTACAAAAAAAATATGTACAAAAAATATAAGAAAAGACTAGGATGATAACGAAGAAATCAAAATATCCCCCCTTCATTAACAAATATTTATCCCGTGTTTTTTATATGTATTTATCAGCTATAAGTATATGTCCCGTGTTTTTTTATCTATCAGAGATAAATGTGTCCTATACTTTTTAATATTTATTAGTGAAAAATATTTGTCTCGTGTTTTTTTTAATATTTATTGGCAACAAATATTTGTCTCATGAATAATGAATTAGTGAAATTTATTGCTTATAATTGATTATTAACGAGAGTAACTTATATCAAAGGTATGTATCCTAACATATTTTTATTTTTGAAAAAGTGGTTTAAGAATTTAATTTTCAAAGTTCGGTACTATTTGTTTTGGAATGAAATCATTATAATGTTTTTGTTAAGGAAAATTGTGAATTCAGTTTTCTGGATTTAAGATATGGTTCTCTGGTTATGTTCATCTACGCGATGTTTTTTGGATGCATCCCTCGATCTGCATCCAATAAAACTTGCTTCGCCTGATGATGCTCGAAAGGGTTAGGTGTGTAGGTTCTGTGTTAACGGTAGTAGTTGTTCATCGTACCTAAATGACTATATCTGATGTGTGGTTGCTTCATGTGTTGGTGGTGTATTGTGATGGAGGTTCGTCGTTTGTTCATCCCTTGATCTGGACAACGACTGACTTATGGTTTCTGTTTGAAGACTTAGGCGAACCAGTGTTGGTACGTCTCTGGTTGCATTTTCATGAAAGGGCGTTTATAACTTGCTAGGAGTTTATAGGGAGTTGCTAGAACTTGAATCGTTTCTGAGTTGACACACGATTCATACGCCTTCTTAGATGCTCTGAACATTTACTATGCGTTTTTTTGCAATTTGGTTTTGCGCCCATAGGTGGGTTTGCTGGATTGTCCTTGGTAGTGGTTGTTTTAGAGTTGCTTTTCTTTTTTGTACCACACTTTTGTACCGATTTATTTGTATCACCCAATAGGGTTTGAGTTTGTGGTTTACTGGGTCAGGTTCTTTGCCCCCTCAGTCTTGTACTTCCCTTTTTTTTATTTTAACTTTAATTTCTATTTTTCCTAAACAAAATGTGAATCAATGAAATGAAATTATTCTTTTAACAACTTATTAATTTTATTTCTTATATCCAACATTCTCTTATATTTTATTTTTCTCTCTAATGTTTATATTTCAAACTCAGAAATTGCTTCAATGTCAATTTTTTGTGTTAAAAATTTATTTATTTTTTACATGTAATAATAATTGGATAAACATTCGGATATCTCATAATTGTTTTGTTTGAGGATTCATAATTGGATAACAATGTAATAATAATATTTTGATATAGCATAAAAATATTCAATGAAACTATGTTAATTTATTTAAAGTTTTATATAAGAACAAAAGTATATAACTTTTTTTAATTTCAATTTAAAATATTATTGTTATTATTATTTTCAAAATTGAATTTTGAATTTCAAAACATATATATATATATATATATATATATATATATATATATATATATATATATATATATATATATATATATATGAGTCAGGATCCGTTGACACCAGGTGTAAGTCTTTAGACTTACACCAAATCTTAACCGTTAAAACTAATTGATCTAATGACTTGTATTGTGTCAATAAATAAAAAAGGAAACAAATCACGTGATATAAAAAGGAGATCTATCTCACCATGCTAATTTTGTGGATATTGCATGATTTATAATTAATTTTTTCGTTTCACTCTTTTCTCAAAATAAGAGAATGAATTTAATTCTTCAAAAAAAAAAAGCAATATTAATTTTTCAAGAAAGTGAAATGAAAAAATTAAACAAATCTCAATCGCTTAATTAAACAAATCCTACGGATGATATATTTTGCTAAATATAACAAATAGAAACCTCACGTGACACTTTTCCCTGCAAAACCTCTTTCTAATTGCCGCAAAATCACACATCTGCCATGGCACCGTACACCACTGTTGAATTCTTTAAACCTCACATCTCAGTGCTCTGCCATGATTTCTTTCTGTGATACCGAATCTAGGTTTCTTCTATTTTCTTCTTCATTGTGCCATTCCCACACCTCGTGGTTTCTTTAAGGTATGCATTTTTTTCTTTGGTATGCATTTTTTTTTCTTTCTTCCTCAATATTATGGTTGTAATTTAAATAAGGTTAAGCTTAAATCTATTACTTCTTTTTTTTTTTCGTAGAATTTTACATGGATACAGAGTGCATGGAAAGTTGTAATACTACAAACCTAGAAGATGGGATAACTAATAATATGTCCAATGGTTTACAAAACCCTTCAAAAGTTATTTCATCACATGAGACTAATGATGGTGATTATCCTAATCTACATCCTCGTATTGGAATGGAATTCGACACCATTAATGATGTTAAGGAATTCTACATATCATTTGCTAAGAAAGAAGGTTTTAGAATTAGAACTCGTACAACCAAGGAACATTTTTGTACGCTTGTATGTTCTAATGAAGGTAAACATACAACAAAGAGTAGCAATGAAGAAGAATGCAATGTTTCTATGGGAACTAAGAAAAAGACCTCGACTTCTAGAACTGATTGCAAGGCATTACTTAGAGTTTCAAAAGCATGGAAGAGGAGCAAATGGAGTATCATAAGCTTCAGTAATGATCATGATCATGCAATGCTTAGCCCTAAGAGTGTGAATTATCTTCGCTGTCAAAAGAAAATGGGTATTCCGGCTAGAAGTCTTGTTGAGAAGTTTGATGAGGAGGGATTACCTACAGGAAAGGTTGCTGAAATGTTCAATAGTGGAGGTATGTCTTTTTCTAGTAGAGATTGTTGGAATCACCTTAGAAATCTTCGAAGAAGGAATCTTGATATTGGAGATGCTCAAGCTGTATTCAACTTTTGTAAGACAAAGCAAGCCGAGAATCCAATTTTTTTTTATGAAATACAATGTGATGATGAAGATAGAATGATAATTTTTTTTTGGGTGGATGCAAGATCGAGATTAGCTTATAAGGTTTTTGGAGATGTTGTTACATTTGATACAACCTATAAAACCAACAAGTACAACATGCCATTTGCTCCTTTTACTGGGTTGAATCAACATTTTCAATCTATCTTATTTGGTTGAATCAAGAGAGAAAAGGATGTGACAAGAGAGAATCAACATGGAAGAATCAAAAGTAGTATTGAATTATCAATAAATCGATCACAAGCCAAGAGGAGAAGTTGCCAATTATGTGGAAAGCATGGCCATAATCGGCGAAGTTGCAAACAAAAGACATGTGACGATTCTATTGATTGATGGAGGTATGAATTTGAACTTATTTTGAAGTTTCCAACTATTTTTAGCGTGTCTTTATGTGTTTAAAGAATTTGAGTTATGTTGAAATGGTGTATTGATTTGATCTTTACTATTGCAGATGGTTTGGTGTTGACATCTGAAGTGATGTCTTAATGAAGAAGTTTGACTGGAACTATCAAGAAGGATGATAAATTGGCAGAGAAATTGAAAATACACAAGACAATATTGAACCATTTGATGATATGTCATGATGTTTTAATAGTGTTTTTTAGATTTTGTATTGAACCATTCATTATGTTTCCTATTTGATACAATATTTGTTAAACATGTTTTGAGAATTGTGAGAATTAAGCTTTTAGCTTTGATTTTATCGTAAACTGTTTTCAGAATTGCGAGAACCTCACACTATTTTTAAAAATGCTAGAACATATCGTGAAGTTAACGCGAACATACGTATGTCACCAATTTTGATGCAGAAGATCGAATATTAATCCAATTTGTGTCGGAACCAAACAAACCAATTTTGAACCTCACACTGTTTTTCTGTTATGCAGTGATTCAAGAATAGCAGAAAAATTTGCAGTCAAGAATAAAAATGAATTGTACAACAGAAGAACTTTTTTGTTCTCATTTCATATAATATTGGATACTACAATTGATTTGATGATAATACAAAACTAATTCTAACTAAAAATTACAATGAGAACATTCAAACTATGCCATTTAGAAATAACAACAATGAGTAATCCCTCTAGTTGCTAAGCATCCCATCTCATTCTTCTTGCGATAAATTTCTTCCTCTTCCAATATCACATCCTTTCTTCTCCAAGGCTTTTAGTTTCACATTATCTTCCAGTGGTTAAGACTTTGGTCATTACAAATCACCAATGGTGTAGAATTCCTTAACATCATTAATGGTGTCGAATTCCATTCCAATACGAGGATGTAGATTAGGATAACCACCATCATTAGTCTCATGTGATGAAATAATTCTACCAAAAAAAAAAGAAGTAACAGATTTAAGCTTAACCTTATTTAAATTACAACCATAATATTGAGGAAGAAAGAAAAAAAATGCATACCAAAGAAAAAATGCATACCTTAAAGAAACCACGAGGTGTGGGAATGGCACAACGAAGAAGAAAATAGAAGAAACCTAGATTCGAGATCACAGAAAGAAATCATGCTAGAGCACTGAGATGTGAGGTTTAAAGAATTCAACAGTGGTGTACGGTGCCATGGCAGATGTGTGATTTTGCGGCAATTAGAAAGAGGTTTTGCAGGGAAAAGTGTCATGTGAGGTTTCTATTTGTTATATTTAGCAAGATATATCATCCGTAGGATTTGTTTAATTAAGCGGTTGAGATTTGTTTAATTTTTTCGTTTCACTTTCTTGAAAAATTAATATTGCTTTTTTTTTTTTGAAGAATTAAATTCATTTTCTTATTTTGAGAAGAGAGTGAAACGAAAAAAATTAATTATAAATCATGCAATATCCACAAAATTAGCATGGTGAGATATTCTCCTTTTTATATCACGTGATTTGTTTCCTTTTTTATTTATTGACACAATACAAGCCATTAGATCAGTTAGTTTTAACGGTTAAGATTTGGTGTAGGTCTAAAGACTTACACCTGGTGTCAACGGATCTTGACTGTATATATATATATATATATATATATATATATATATATATATATATATATATATATATATAATAAAATCTAAATTTGACTTTTTCTTGACAAAAAGAAATTGACTTTTTTTCCATTATGTTAATTTAATATAATTCCTTATTTGTTTTTTAAAATTGTGATTGAATGTAATTAGTATAGCTTAATATTTAATTGTTGGTGTATGTTTTGTCCTTTTGGTAAGCCATAAATGGTAGTAATTGAAATTTAATTTTTAAAATTGTAACAAATATGTTTATTTTCATATTCGTATGTTTATGATTCAACTTGCCACATGTCAATTTTATTATGTACAGTATTTCATTTTATTATGCCATGTGTATTGTCTCACTTCACTATTCTAAAATGTATGTACAGTTGAGGAGATACCCTCAACAATAAACTACTAGCATCATCAAATTTCGACAATAAGCAATTACCTTGTAAAAAAAGAGTCTTCCTAACGAATCTCCCGATACTCTTCAATGATTTTAAATTTAGATTTATTTAAAAAGTCAACTATTATAATTTTCAGTTCTTTGAATAATTTTTTCTTCATAAAAACTTATTATTTAAGATCCTCAAAGAGTGCCCCAAGGACACTCGTTAACATTTTAAAATAAAAATAAGTATGTATTTATTGACTTATGGATTACACTTCTATAATTAAAATCAACATTTTTTTGTTATGTGTAATTATGATTAGTTGACGTTGTATTATTTTTTTTACATCAACAATAGTATATCAAAATTAAACTTAGATAATTAAATTTTAGATAGAGTGAAAATGATATTTGTGCTATAAAAATAGTACCCCTCCGTTCCAAATTATAAGACGTTTCAGACATTTCACATGAATTTAAGAAATGTAATTAATTTTGTATGAGAAAGAGATATTATGACTTGTTTTACAAACCTGTTTTTAATAGATGGTATGAAAAAGATAAATTGAAGAATCGAAAGAATAAAAAGTAATAAATAGTTAATGTATAATAAAAATATATATTAATGTTTCATTGATGTAAAACGACTTATAATTAGAGACAATTTTTTTTTCAAAGTGACTTATAATTTAGAAAGGATAGAGTATAATGCACTGTCATAAAAAAAAAAAATTATCTTCCAATTTTGTTTGGTGGGTGGCTTCTCAAAAACCATTTCTTCTACTTTCTACACTATTTGACTCTCTTGTATTTGGATTGTTTGGCGTGACAGGAACTCTATAGTCTTCCAACAAAAGCGAAATTCTATTCATTAGCTTATAGACAAAATTAAGCTACAATCCTTCTAGTGGTTGAAGACAAATCATTTTGATTTTTCTTTTAATTACCACATATGGTGGTTTAATCTTCTTTTGTGTTTGAGAGTTGCTACCTAGCTTCTTTTCATTTTAGTTTCTTTGGTATTCTTAGCCGAGCCAGCTGTGGCTTTAGCGCTAGTTTTTGTTGTTTTTGGAAACTTAATTGATGTAACAAATACTTTCTTTTCGGTAATTTAATCCATTTTAACTTCTTAAAAAAAATTATCTTCCAACTATTACTGGTATTTGTTTATCATAGTTAAGTTTTTTCAAAAAGTTTCATCACTTACATTTTTTTTTTCCGTTTGTTGTGAATAAAATGCTATAGTAATATTTTAAAAAATTACTTTTTTTTCCGTAAGAGTCAAAAAAATTGTTGTTGAATTCCAAAAGTTAAATTAATTACCATTAAATGTAATTGCATCGAATGGAAATTAATTACCCCACCATTAACCAAATTCCATTTGAAAATCTGAACTTAAAGTAGCATTAATCATAAATTTTCAGGCTCCCTTCTTACGGTCACAAAGTCCATATAAAAAGGCTTAAAAGTTGTAACAAATCTCACGTCAAAGCCAACCTCTCCAGATTTCTTTGTGGCAACAACAATGAACACACTTTCCTTTATTACCCTTTCTTTCTTTTTCCTTTGTTTTAGTATTTCTTTTTCTCAAGCTGTAAACAACGGTTTTAGTGTTGAACTTATACACCGTGACTCCTCAAAATCACCGTTCTACAAACCTACACAAAACAAATACCAACACGTTGTCGATGCAGTACGTCGTTCAATCAATCGTGTCGGTCACTTCTACCAGAACTCTCTCGCAAGTACACCTGAATCAAGTGTAATCTCCTATGAGGGTGCTTATATCATGAGCTATTCAGTTGGTACCCCACCACTTAAGTCATATGGTATTGTTGATACAGGTAGTGACATTGTTTGGCTTCAATGCGAGCCTTGTGAACAATGTTACAACCAAACCACTCCTAAGTTTAATCCATCAAAGTCGTCAAGTTACAAAAACATTTCTTGTTCGTCTAAACTATGTCAATCTGTGAGAAATATCTCTTGTAATGACAAAAAAAATTGTGAATATTCTATTAATTATGGCAATCAATCACATTCACAAGGAGATCTTAGTGTTGAGACTCTTACATTGGAATCCACCACTGGACTTCCTATTTCATTTCCTAAAACTGTGATAGGATGTGGAACTAACAATACTGGGTCGTTTAAACGCACAAGCTCTGGTATAGTTGGCCTTGGAGGTGGACCTTTATCTCTAATAACACAATTGGGATCGTCAATTGGTGGTAAATTCTCTTACTGTTTGATGCAATTGTTTGTTACGTTAAAAAATGAGTCAAGTAATGGGTCGAGTAAACTCAATTTTGGAGATGCCGCTATCATTTCTGGTCACGATGTTTTGTCAACTCCTATAGTTAAAAAAGACCATTCATTTTTCTACTATTTGACATTAGAAGCATTTAGCGTTGGAGACAAAAGAGTTGAGTTTGTAGGGTCTTCAAAAAGTGTTGAAGAAGGTAACATCATAATTGATTCAAGTACAATTGTGACGTTTGTACCACCTGATGTTTATACTAATTTGCAATCAGCAATGGTAGATTTGGTGACACTAGAACGTGTTGATGATCCTAATCAACAATTCAACCTATGCTATAATGTGTCATCAGATGAAGAATATGATTTTCCTTATATGACCGCACATTTTAAAGGTGCAGATATTTTGTTGTATGCTACTAATACATTTATCGAAGTTGCTAAAGATGTTCTTTGCTTTGGTTTTGCATCGTCTAAGGGTGGTGCCATCTTTGGGAGCTTAGCTCAACAAAATATGTTGGTTGGTTATGACCTTCAACAAAAAACTGTGTCTTTTAAGCCTATTGTAGATTGTACCGAAGTGTAATGACGGTTGAAGTCTATGTTTATTTGGTTACATTATGTTTGCTTTCATCCTTGAATTTTAATAAAATAATTTGCATTTTAC
The DNA here is from genome assembly GCA_018208015.1 of Medicago ruthenica. Classification (NCBI taxonomy): domain Eukaryota; kingdom Viridiplantae; phylum Streptophyta; class Magnoliopsida; order Fabales; family Fabaceae; genus Medicago; species Medicago ruthenica. The sequence goes on along the minus strand of CM031376.1, from coordinate 2,127,932 downwards.
TTTTTTTCTTCACAACATTAATTTAAAAAATCAAACAAGATGTTGTTGTCTTCGACGAGCTCTCCGGTCGATCTAATAAGCTAAATAGAACGAATAGAACGAATACACGCCCAAATGGCCATCGAAAACTGTCCTCTTAAGGACTTTGTCGTCCCATCTCAGGATGATTCGCACTCAAGTATTGTTAACCCGACAATTCAGGCTAACAACTTCGAGTTGAAACCCTCTCTGCTGCAAATCGTGCAGTAGAACCAGTTTCCCGAAAACCCGACGGAAGACCCGAATTTGCACCTCTCCGTTTTCGTACAATTCGCTGATACGCTTAAATGTAATGGCGTCGACCCCGAAGCCATTCGTTTGCGTCTATTTCCTTTCTCCATAAGAGATAGAGCTAGAGTTTTGCTACAACCCCTACCGTATAATTCCATTACGACATGGAATGAACTCAAGAAAGCGTTCCTTGTTAGATACTTCCCGCCGAGCAAAACGGCACAACTCAGGAACCAAATCACCTGCTTTAGGCAGACAGACGATGAGTCGCTTTTTGAAGCATGGGAGAGATATGAGGAATTAATGAGCTTGCCCACACCACGGATTAGAAAAAGTGGATGATAATTCATACCTTCTACAATGGTCTACTCTATAACACGAGAATGACCATTGATGCCGATGCAGGAGGAGCTCTCATGAACAAACCATTTAATGACGCCTATGCCCTTATCGAGGACATGGCTCAAAACCATTACCAATGGAAGAGCGAACGCACTCAAATTGAGAAAACACAACCCAAAGCAGGAATGTACGAAGTTAGTAACCTTGACCACATGAATGCTAGAGTGGATGCGTTGTACCATAAGCTTGACAACCTGACCCTCGATCCACCAGCTACTGCTGCTGTTGTGACTCCCAATTGTGAAATTTGTGGAGTCCCTGGACACATCGCTGTCGAGTGTCAATTGCTAGCTGAAACCGATCAGGTAAACTATGCGCAAGGTAACCCGTACTCTAACACGTACAACCCTGGATTGAGAAACCACCATAACTTTTCCTATAAGAATAACAATCCTACCTTTGAGCCAGTCTTGCAACTGCAACACCCCCTGGTTTTCAAGGCCAAAGAGGAGCCCTTGTTGCTTACTGCTCCTAAAAAGTCAAACCTTGAGCTAATGATGAAAAACTTTGTCATGGCTTAGGCTCAGCAAAACAAAGACTTCCTGAACCAAAGCATCCATACTAATGAGATGATTAAGCAGCTAGCGACTAAAGTTGACACATTGGCCACCCATAACAAAATGTTAGAAACGCAAATTGCACAAGTGGCCCAACAACGAGCAGCTGCGCCTTCGGGAACCTTCCCTGCGCAACCTCAACCAAACCCGAAAGGGGAGCTGAACGATGTTACCCTGCGCAGTGGAAAAGATTTAGAGAGCCCAGGTGAGAAGAAAGGCGCTAAGATGGAATCTGTGCCCACTGAGAGTGACCAAATCCTAAAGAGAAAGGAGGTATAATTAATTTTTTACATTATATACTAATATAAAGGCAATATAATTAATTTTTTTACATTATATACTAATATAAAGGATTATGAAGCCATCAAATCAAACAAAGTGACAATATTGTATCCTTAAAAGTTACAACAAAGCAATATTTGAAATGATACTTGAAAACTAAATTTGACGTGCCCGATTGCAATGGTAAATTATTGCTCTTCAAAAGTTTCATAACTTCCCCTAAGATCCAACAATACGAATCAATAGACATAATCACAAAGAAATTCAAAAAGGGAACTTTTTATTTAACAAAAGAATGAAGAACTTGTAGGAGTCCTTTTAACATAATCAACTTTAATTTGTTAAAAAAACATAATTGTCGCGGTGATTTTCGGAGATCAAGCTATTGATTAGCGTTGACTCACTAATTTTATATCACGACTGAACTTTTAATTTTTTAACTGAAAAGTGGAAAAAAGTTCTAAATTACCACATTTTTAAAAATTAGGGTTCGGGGGTTAGTTACGTTTAGGGAAGGTGTTAGCACCCTAAATATTCGTAGTACTCTACGAGAACCTCTTGATTTTATTTATTTATTTTGGCTATAACTTGCTTATTTTTTTTAGAGACAGAATTAAAGTAATGAGAAAAGAAAATGTTTTATTTTTTTATTTTTTATGATTTGGAAGGACAGAGTCCATTTTAGAGAAATTGCAGTAACCAAGGACAAGCTAGTTTGACACAAAAGTTCCTATTATACCCTTGTCTTTGATTTTCTCCATTTTACATTTATTTATCCCATCTCATAATTACTCCCAATACCAATACCAAAATTAATTAAACAAGTTCTTGGGAGAGTGCATGAGTAAATCCACTTAAAATTGGGTCAACATTTATTAGTAGAAAATAATTATTGTGGAGAAAATCTAGAATCCAATTAATTGATAGACAAGGGTAAAATAGACAAAATGTATCATTAAACTATCAAATGGACATGTATTTTGAAACAAAAAATTTCTCCAAAATGGACATGTATTTTAAAACGGAGGGAGTAATATTTTAAAAAATTACTTTTTTTTCCGTAAGAGTCAAAAAAATTGTTGTTGAATTCCAAAAGTTAAATTAATTACCATTAAATGTAATTGCATCGAATGGAAATTAATTACCCCACCATTAACCAAATTCCATTTGAAAATCTGAACTTAAAGTAGCATTAATCATAAATTTTCAGGCTCCCTTCTTACGGTCACAAAGTCCATATAAAAAGGCTTAAAAGTTGTAACAAATCTCACGTCAAAGCCAAACCTCTCCAGATTTCTTTGTGGCAACAACAATGAACACACTTTCCTTTATTACCCTTTCTTTCTTTTTCCTTTGTTTTAGTATTTCTTTTTCTCAAGCTGTAAACAACGGTTTTAGTGTTGAACTTATACACCGTGACTCCTCAAAATCACCGTTCTACAAACCTACACAAAACAAATATCAACACGTTGTCGATGCAGTACGTCGTTCAATCAATCGTGTCAGTCACTTCTACAAGAACTCTCTCGCAAGTACACCTGAATCAAGTGTAATCTCCTATGAGGGTGCTTATATCATGAGTTATTCAGTTGGTACCCCACCACTTAAGTCATATGGTATTGTTGATACAGGTAGTGACATTGTTTGGCTTCAATGCGAGCCTTGTGAACAATGTTACAACCAAACCACTCCTAAGTTTAATCCATCAAAGTCGTCAAGTTACAAAAACATTTCTTGTTCGTCTAAACTATGTCAATCTGTGAGAAATATCTCTTGTAATGACAAAAAAAATTGTGAATATTCTATTAATTATGGCAATCAATCACATTCACAAGGAGATCTTAGTGTTGAGACTCTTACATTGGAATCCACCACTGGACTTCCTATTTCATTTCCTAAAACTGTGATAGGATGTGGAACTAACAATACTGGGTCGTTTAAACGCACAAGCTCTGGTATAGTTGGCCTAGGAGGTGGACCTTTATCTCTAATAACACAATTGGGATCGTCAATTGGTGGTAAATTCTCTTACTGTTTGATGCAATTGTTTGTTACGTTAAAAAATGAGTCAAGTAATGGGTCGAGTAAACTCAATTTTGGAGATGCCGCTATCATTTCTGGTCACAATGTTTTGTCAACTCCTATAGTTAAAAAAGACCATTCATTTTTCTACTATTTGACATTAGAAGCATTTAGCGTTGGAGACAAAAGAGTTGAGTTTGTAGGGTCTTCAAAAAGTGTTGAAGAAGGTAACATCATAATTGATTCAAGTACAATTGTGACGTTTGTACCACCTGATGTTTATACTAATTTGCAATCAGCAATGGTAGATTTGGTGACACTAGAACGTGTTGATGATCCTAATCAACAATTCAACCTATGCTATAATGTGTCATCAGATGAAGAATATGATTTTCCTTATATGACCGCACATTTTAAAGGTGCAGATATTTTGTTGTATGCTACTAATACATTTATCGAAGTTGCTAAAGATGTTCTTTGCTTTGGTTTTGCATCGTCTAAGGGTGGTGCCATCTTTGGGAGCTTAGCTCAACAAAATATGTTGGTTGGTTATGACCTTCAACAAAAAACTGTGTCTTTTAAGCCTATTGTAGATTGTACCGAAGTGTAATGACGGTTGAAGTCTATGTTTTTTTGGTTACATTATGTTTGCTTTCATCCTTGAATTTTAATAAAATAATTTGCATTTTACTTTTTTTTCACAACATTAATTTAAAAAATCAAACAAGACGTTGTTGTCTTCGACGAGCTCTCCGGTCGATGTAATAAGCTATGCAATTTCTTTTATCAAGTAGTATAATAGTTAAGGTTCATACATTTTAAATGTGGAAAAGTTGAGATTTCTGAATTCAAACCTTGAGATGATAGGGTTCACACATATAATTATCGCTACTAAATAACCCTTTTATTTTATATTTTGTCAAGAATACACTAAAAACACTATTAACTACACTATAAATCATATAAAACAGTTTTAATATTGAATATTCATCACACAAAGTAAAACTAGTTTACACCGCCTCTAAAAAAAATAGAGGTGATCTGCAGTTCATTCTTGCAAGGAAAAAAATATGATTCCAAAAAATATGGAGTAACAAACTTCTTTTGATTAGTTTTCAAGCTAAGAGCAAGGATATAGTTTAGAATGTACTTTGTGAAGTGATCGAGTCTTTGGTAGCAAACTGTAAACCAACTTATTTACAAAATCAATTTTAATATTTTTTGTTTTGTTTTAATAAACTCAATATTATGTGGTGGAAGGAGTAACCTTTTCCAAACCAACTTTTTTAGGGTTTTTCAGACCAACTTAAAACTAATAAAACATAAGAGATTGATTTCTCAGTTTTAAAATATTAGGGACCAACTTAAAACCTAAAATAGAATAGACTAAACATACAATTAAACCATCTTAATTATAAAAAGTTTCATAAAAAAATGTTTCAATATTAAAACACAAAACAAGCCTCTAAACGATTGCATACCAACTATGCATTGAAATTTGAAAATTGATCTCCTCCCTTTTAAAATTGTTCATTCTCTTAATTATGCCTAACATGAGTTAACTAACGTTCGGCTTTTTCCAACTTGAGTTAACTCACGTAGACACTTTTAAGATCGGTGAATGAGCAAAAACAAAAGTAAGAAGAGCAAATTCCCTATGTTTTTGGTTGGTGTCTTGGACGAGTCCAACGCCCAAACTCGTCATTACCACTTGGCTCATTGTTATAAAGACTAAATTCATCGGAAGCTAGATCCAAACGTTGACAGTTCGTCGTTCGTAACTATCACTTCATTACTCTTAAACGTACGGCTGCTCTTCGACGTCTATAGAAATCGCCCTTGATCACAATGCAAGGTACATTATCTTTTACCCATTACAAAAGATTATCAACCTGACATGACACCAAGCACTCAATAGGTTGAAAACCCAATCACTAAACTGGATCCCTTCCGAATTATCCTCTCTAAACAAAAACCAACTCCAAGATAAATATTTAGCATGAGAGAGATGGCCTCCAATTCCACTTCCATGTCAAAATGTTTATGTACTGAACTTGAAAATTTCTATTAGTGCAGTTTTAAAGTTGATTATGTTAAAAGGACTCCTACAAGTTCTTCATTCATTTGTTAAATAAAAAGTTCTCTTTTTGAATTTCTTTGTGATTATGTCTATTGATTCGTATTGTTGGATCTTAGTGGAAGTTATGAAACTTTTGAAGAGCAATAATTTACCAATGCAATCGGGCACGTCAAATTTAGTTTTCAAGTATCATTTCAAATATTGCTTTGTTGTAACTTTTAAGGAGACAATACTGTCACTTTGTTTGATTTGATGCTTCATAATCCTTTATATTAGTATATAATGTAAAAAAATTAATTATATTGCCTTTCAGTTTGTTAAACTTTAACTAACTTTAGGGCGAGCCAACAAACGCAAAATTAGGACGCTAAACCATCAATTTGAGCAATTCAAACTAAAAATTAGACATACATTGCACTCAAGTTAAATTGAAGTAATAATTAATTCCCAATACACAATTGAAGTATTATACTCGCTGTCTCAAAATGAGGAAACCGTTTGATCATTTCACACATATAAAAAAAAAGTGTATGTGAAAGAGAGAAAAATCACGGTAAAGATTCCATTCAGTGGAGTCTCTCCAATTTTTTCAGCAGTTTTAATCACAGACATTAACAAGCTATCTCTCTTCTTTTTAAACTGTAAATACTCTCACTTTATGAATTTTTGATGGACAAGATTTCACTGCATGATGCAGTCACCGGAGGGGATCCAAACCCAAAAATCACTATCATTAATACAAAGTGAAAGATACTCATTCGTTTCACAATAATTGTCTCTTTTGAGAAATTTACACATACCAAGAAATCAAATAAATTTTGTTATTTTTGATAAAATTCTGTGTTTTTTTCTATAATACCCTTAACCATTCATTATTTGATTCTATTATTTCTCTCTCTACAATAAACATGTAATAGTACTATTTCTTTTTACATGCGAAAAAATGATAATTAAAAATGAACGGAGATAGTATTATTTCTTTCTCTACAATAAACGAATAATTAATGTTGCATTAAAACTTGAAAATCACAAGTATTGTGAAACAGATGTATCTGATATATAAATGTGACTAGATACATTAATTATTCAATGAATCTAAAAAGTTGTTTTTTGTTTATAAATGTGACCGAAGTGATTATTGAATTAAAAGTGGTGAAATTCGTACTACCTCCGTTTTTTTAATTGTCATTTTTTTTCGCATTTTACTCAAATCAAGACAATCAATACATTATGTTATTATTTTTTATACAATAATTTATCATTTTTCTATAATAGCCTTATTCATTTATTTTCTCATTTCATATATTTATCTCTTCGTAGTAAAGGATAAAGAATAATATTGGTAAAATAACATTTAATATTGCATTCAACTTTGAAAATGATAGTTAATTCGGAGCAAAATTTGTCTACAAAATAGACACTTAAAATAGGAAAGAATTGAATATTAATTAAAGTGTATAATTGAAAAACGTAATTAATATTGAATTGAAAACTGAAATGAATAATTTATTTTGAATATTTTATTTTACAAATGAGTTAGTCGTTGTATGATGGAGGAATTAATAATTTGAAATTTTGCCTTTAAAAAAGTAATTTGAAACCGAATGTATTGGCAATTACATTGATGATTCTCAATAAAATAAATTAATGCATTTAAGCCTTAGGATTATTTTTACTTACAATAGTCAAGATTCTCAATAAAATTAATGTAATTAACTAATCTTGGGATTATTTTGATGCTGTTTTGTTAGGCTGGTTTTATTAGCTAGGGTAGTGGCCTTAGTTTTTTTTCCCCTCTTGTTAGTTTTTTCTACCTCTTGGCTACATGAGTGTAATTTTCATTTGTTTTTTCTTTTGTAGTCTAATATATTTTGCCGATTTAAAAAAAATTGAAAGACATATGTGAACACCGAAGAATATTCAAATGAGATTGGAACAATCATTTAGAGGTCCAAAACTTTTTGATTGAGTTAGGAACTCTCTGCATTCAACATTAAATCACTTTTCTTTTGGTACGTGAATCAATCAGTGTTCGTCGTTAGTTCATTTTTTTTTTTGTTACTAATGTGGAGGCTCATAAAACACTACTTTTCGTTTTTAGGTTCCGCGCCTTTAGTCGAGTTCGATGGGTAGTGCCCTAAGATAGAAAAACAAATATACCATACAAATACGGAAAATAAAAACAACAACCATAAAATCACAAAAAACGTATGAAAGAAGATTGAAAATATGTGAAAATCACGTATTTAATTAAAAGAGAAAAAAAAAAAAAAACAACTTGGAGGGGCGATTTTAGACCAAAATTGATCATAGATCACCCCTCTTCAACAGATCAAGAACAACAACAAAAAGTAACGGCACTAGAGTCAGTGGCGGAGCCACATGAGGATAGGGTATGGCCATGGCCTACCCATTAATTTTGTGAAATTACTATAATACCCTTGAGTTAATTTTAATATTACAAACATGCCACTCGCCCACTCTCCCACTCCCATTACTCTTTTTTTTTTCAAGAACCAGAAAGAACAAAGAAGCGCATCTTTTCTCCTTTTCTCCCTCACGAGTGTACTGCAACAATACTCACCCTCACTCACCGGCAATCAGGCCGCGACCGACGAACTCTCCGTCGAACTCAAAGCCTATATCTCATCTCTCTGTATCGATCTCTAACTCTGATTCTTCAATTGTCTCAATCTCTCCACAAACCCTAAAACTGTTAAAAAATTGTACATATCTTTGATTCTTCATCTGTTTAGTAACTTTGATTTTCTTTTGTTTGTTAATGAATTTGATTTTTGATTTGGTTTTCAATTTAAATTTTCCCATAACCCTAAAATTTATTGAAGGCTTAAAAATAGTGTGGCATGACAGTTTATATTGAAAGGGAAATCAGTGCATGCATTACTTCTGAGTCAATTACTGATGATATCAAGTCACTCGGGAAGCGTAAAGTATCACTTTAAGTATTTGATGATAAACTTTATGCATTATGTAGTTTAAATTTTTTATGATCGACTTTAGGTTTATTACAACTTAAATGTATTGTATACAATATGATTTATATATTTTAGTTTATTCTGATGACGGGCATCCCAAACTTTTTTGTCTGGCTCCGCCATTGGCTAGAGTTTAATAGAGAGAGGATTCAGCCAGGTTTATATCCCATATTATTTTATATTCTCTTTTATTTTCGTTTTAATCTATTTAGGAAGTTTCATAGAGTATTTGCCTTAAAAATTTTAAAAAAATCAAACGCATACTCCTCTTTAATAAAATAAGTAAAAAAGTACATGTGATCGTTCCTAATCAGAAGATGACATCCGACGCGGTGCTTTCACGATAGGTTTGAGTAAGTTGTGTTGACTGGAACGACGAGGGGTGTGTATCGGCAAACACTTCAACGCTCAAGTCGGTATTGAGTCAGAAAGGGGGATTAAGGTTAGAAAGAGAACGTTCCTTTGGGAACTGCTATGAGTCCCCTGTTTATAATGTGGAGGTGCAGGTCCCATTGTTTGGGCACGCATGGGGTTCGGCAACTCGTAACCATCGAGCGAGATTAACGGGGCACATTTTGGGAGACGTTACCAGATGTTTGAACTGGTCTTCCATAGTGCTTCGAGCACCTCCCTCACGAGGAGGGGGTGTGCCGCGAGTAATGGCCCAAATGCGAGATTTGGGTTGTTTTTTGATTGGACCTATGAAAATGGGCCTCACGTGTTTATTTGGTCCGGAACAACATGAATATGATTTTTTTTTTCTACTTAAGTATTACTCCCTATGTCTTTAATTCTAACACTCTTTTAGAAAATTTATTTGCTCTTAAATCTAAGACTCTTATATAACAAATTTCATATCTTATTTAACAAAGAAGCAGAAGAAAGAACTCAACCGTGAAGCTTACAAAACCCGTTCTAAGGATGCTCTATCTCCTCTTCCACATCCTCCTCCTCCTCCTCAATAATGGGCATGCTTGTGCGGACAATCTCCTTGACCAAGGTATCATGATTAATATTTGGTGGGATTTTTTACCTTTATTCTTAGGGAGGTGTTTTTTTTAGATATAGTCAGGAACTTCCAAACTCTTTATGCCGGATGGGACTTCTTCGAGAGGGTTGTCCACGCAGCAATAAGAGGAGTACCAGTTCTAGCCCACAGATAGGGAATTTAGCAGGTTATGATGGGGATGTACTCCGGGGTTACTCCACTCGGATGCACTCCGTAAAATGAACCCATATATTGATTGATTGTTCAACGCTAACTTTCTAACGTAAAGTGAAATATGACATGAAAATGTGAATATGAATACGATAAGAATATGATAGAGACAGATAGCGATCCTAGTTTTCCCTTGATCGCTAAGATATGTAGAGACTGGCGGCGATCCTAGAATCCCCGAGATCGCCTGCAGCTTAGGATAGGTGGAACTCACTGAGACGCATGTCTCACCCCAATCCCTTTAATTTAGTTTCAGGTAAGCAGGTTGTTCGCAAGCAAAAGAGTTCGTGTCAGAGATCAGCAAAAGGAAGCCGGATGATTCACCTTTATGTACATGATTCGTACCAGTCTCAGATATTTTGTACGTAGTCGGTGTTGTGCCATAGATGTGTATATGTCAGATATCATAATTCTTTGGATGTACGAACTTGTATTATAAATTATTCGAAAAGAAAAATTCTGCTGTAATTTTAATGTATCAAGTACTAAGTTTAATACGCATACTAAATATTCTAGACAGTTTAATATGAGTGTTACAAATTATATTAAATTAACATAATGGAAAAAAAGTCAATTCTTTTTGTCAAGAAAAAAGTCAAATTTAGATTTTATATATATATATATAGACACACATGTTTTGAAATTCAAAATTCAATTTCGAAAATAATAATAACAATAATATTTTAAATTGAAATTAAAAAAAGTTATATACTTTTGTTCTTATATAAAACTTTAAATAAATTAACATAGTTTCTTTGAATATTTTTATGCTATATCAAAATATTATTATTACATTGTTAACCAATTATGAATCCTCAAACAAAACAATTATGAAAAATCCGAATGTTTATCCAATTATTATTACATGTAAAGAATAAATAAATTTTTAACACAAAAAATTGACATTGAAGCAATTTCTGAGGTTGAAATATAAACATTAGAGAGAATAATAAAATATAAGAGATTGTTGGATATAAGAAATAAAATTAATAAGTTGTTAAAAAAATAATTTCATTTCATCGATTCACATTTTGTTTAGGAAAATAGAAATTAAAGTTAAAATAAAAAGAAAGGGAAGTACAAGACTAAGGGGGCAAAGGACTTGACCTAGTAAACCACAAACTCAAACCCTATTGGGTGATACAAATAAATTGGTACAAAAAAGAAAAGCAACTCTAAAACAACCACTGCCATGGACAATCCAACAAAACCACATATGGGCGCGAAACCAAATTACAAAAAAAATGCATAGTAAATGTTCAGAGCATCTAAGAAGGCGTATACATAAAACACACGGGATAAATATATGTTAATGGAGGGGGGATATTTTGACTCCAAAAGTAAGTGTGTTAACTTACTCCAAATCACGATCTTTAATTCTAATATTGATTAATGACTTAGATTGATTGATAATAATTGATGGTAGGCTTTAATTTGCATCTCTATTGGTGTCAACACTCACCACCACAAGACAACAAAACAATTAATGTCTTTTAATTGTTGATTTCTTTTTTTTTCTCTTCTCCCTTTGCTTTTTTTCTTCTTACGCTAAAATACTTTTTATTTCTTTTTTTTTATTCTTCTCGCTTTGCTTTTTTTTCTTACACTAAAAAAAATGGATATTTATTTTTTTAAAGAAAAAATTGTAAAATTTAAAGAATTGCATATTTATTTATCTCCCTTTACTTAATTTTTTATACGACATATATTATTTAATTTCTTCGTTATAATCCTAGTCCTTTCTTATATTTTTTGTAAACACATGTTTTTTTAAAATGAACATTAAGTGAAGCTTTACACACATTTTTTTGTACGCTAATCACACGTTTTTTTTTAAAATGAACATTAAGTAAACACACATTTTTGTAATAAGAAATCAACAATTTTTTGTGTAAAAAAAACAATGGGAGAAGAATAAAAAAAATCAATCAATTAAAAGAAATTAATTGTTTTGTTGTTTTGTGGTGATGAATGTTGACTCCGATAGAGAATGAAATTAAAGTCTACTATAACAATTATTATCAATCAACTTAAGCCATTAATCAATAATAGAATTAAAGGTCGTGATTTGGAGTAAGTTAACACACTTACTCTTAGACTCAAAATATCCCCCCTCTTGTTAATGATATACACAAATATATATTATATTCATTAATTAATATTAAAAAATTAAAGTAAAAAAATACTATTATTGATACATAAAAAGAAAAACAAGAGATAAAAATAAAAATAAAAATAACACAAGACAAATATTCATCTCTGAAAATATTAAAAAAATGACAAATATTTTTCTCTTATACATAAAAAAACATGAGACATATATTTTCAATAAATAAATAAAAAAACACATGTGTAATATTTACCCCCTAATACACAATAAAATGTGGAACAAATATATATCACTAGAAAAAAAAAGAGTTTTTCTTCATTGATACATAAAAACACGGGACAAATATTTGACAGTGCTAAATATTAAAAAAAAAATATGGCACAAATATTAATCCCTGAATCATCTCTCTTAAAAAAAAATAGTCACTGAATCATGAAAAAAAACACGGGGAAACTATTTGTCATTGATAAATATTACTTTTTTCAAAACCAAAGTGATGCAAGATTCATTATCCAAATTCATTAAAAAAATGAAAAATACAAAGAAAGAAAAGAGAAAATAGTACAACACCTTTTCAAAAAGAATTAAATCTAAAGTTAGGCAAGTTTAATTTATTTCTTATGTGTTTTAGGTTATTATATTATCAGAAAGAAAAAGAAACCAAACAAAAGAAGAAAATGCTTTTCACACTACTAGAAAAATTCTGAATACCGACGGAATTTAGAGACGGATTTTACTATGTCTCTGATAGCAACAGAATTAGAGACGAAATATAATTGGCTGAGATGGAAGTTGAGATTTCACCCTTAGAGACAGAATTTAGAGACAGTTGGTTCCGTCACTAAAAGTTTCCGTCTCTAAATCTGTCTCTAACAAATATAATTTATTATTTTAAAATCAAAACACATGTAAAAATGTCCAGAGACCGAATTAATCCGTCTCTACCAAAAATTATAATTTTAAAAAAAAATTGTCGTGTGGGCTCTCAAAATTAAGCCTTCACTACACCAAATTAGAGAAAGACTGAAAACCCTCCCTCCACCCCAAACGAACCCTAATCCCTCTCTATTGCAAAATCCACCAACAACACGAAGCTCTCCGCAATCATACCCCTGCGAGTGAGTCTTTTGCGAATATTGGCGAGAGGTCTTTTGTGACTGTGTTTTGTCCCATCTAACTTATTTCTTTTGTGATTGTGAATTCTTTACTTCAAGTTTTGGCAATAATGCATCTTAAATGTGATTAATTTACTTGAACAATGTCTGGGTTACTTAGGGGAAGATTGAGAAAACATAAGTAAAGGTGATTTTCCACCTCCAAATCCATGCTACACATGGAAGTTTTCCATACACTACAACTTTTCCTTATTTTTTTTGGGAAGATTGAGAAAACAGAAGTAAAGGTGATTTTCCACCTCCAAATCCATGCTACACATGTAAGTTTTCCATAAACTACACCTTTTCCTTCATTTTTTTGTGGTTTGGTAGTTCATATTTTTTTTTTGGTTTGGTAGTTAAAATATTCAACTAGAAAGAGGGAAAAATGTAATCCATGTAACTTGTTTTCCTTAATACTTTGCTTGCAATTTCATTTTCGTTATTTGAATTTGTGGATATGTGACTTGAAATTCTAGCACTATTAGTTCAAGGTATTTCAGTTACAATGTAGATTGCACGTTTTTTCTTTTCAGTTGTTTAAGTCATTCCATAACTCAAATTGTTTATTGTTCTATACATAAGGCACTGTTAAAGAAAATTTGTTGACTAGCTTGATTGACATTGCTTTGTTTCCTTGGCATAATTATTGAAAACAACAAAAACTATGCTTGAGACCCACATATTTTAAATTTTGCAGGCTGATGGAAGTTAACTGTTCAGCTTAGACGTTATTCCGAAGCTTAGTCAATTAGCTCAAGAACACGTCAAGAGCATGAGTGAATGATAATGGCAATAAAGGAGGGGATAGCAACAACAACTTGGAGATTTAGAGAGTTTTAGATTCATTATCATATTATTATTTTTAGGCAACGGATAATTTTACTTTGAAAAGTTAAGCTAGTCGCAAACTATGTTTATGTATTTTTAAGATCACTTTTCTCTGAATGACATTATTATGTTGATCAAAATTTGTGTCTTTACAAATAGTGAAACATAAAAAACTAAATTTGTTTTTTTTTTTAAAAAAAAATTAAGTTAGAGACGGAATAACAATTCTATCTTTGTAGAGACGGAATTTTGTTTTCGTAGAGACTGGATTTTGATTTTGTAGAGACGGAATATATAATTTTGCGACGAACTTTTTCCGAGTCTATTAGAGACAGAATCCGTAAATCCGTCTAATCAACTTAGAGACGAGCAAAATAACCACGGATCTGATTCTGTCTCTAATTCCATCTCCAACTTGTTTAGAGACGGATTTTTTGGATTTTAGAGACTGATTTAGCACGTCTCTAATTGGGATTTTTCTAGTAGTGTCACAAAACAAAAACGCTAATACAATATTAGATGACCTAACTTTATACATTAATCCATAAATATTAGGAAAACACTCAAATATTAAAAAACACAGGAAACATAGTAAAAATACCAAAACTACATGTCGATTTGGGTGTTGATTATAAGAAAACTGTATAAAAAAGGAAAAACAATTAATTTATGGTGCACTAACGTGAAAGTAAATTCTCACTTGTGGTGCTGTCAACATTAGTGAGATTTAGAAGATATAGTGACCTGCTCACATGAAAGTGACTGAAACAAAAGACTACTAAATAAAAAAGACATAGCTGCAACATAGTTCACACTAAATATGTGAATATACCATAATGAATTTTGATGGTGCCTCTGCCTGTGTATAATGTTGACTTAGTACCCAAATACATTATTTATGTACATCCTTTTATATAAACTATATATAAGATATGAAATGAGTTGCGACAAGTGTTTTTGTGGTACGAGGATGTGCTAGCTAGCTAGTGGAGTGTAGGCTTTTCCGTTTGTTAAGACTTTAACTAACTTTTCATCTTTGACTTTCAGTAGTCGACATTAAATAGCGTCTGCTTAGTTGAAGCTGAGTCATTTCTAGTTTGAATTGCTCAAATTGATGGTTTAGCGTCTGTTTGCTTGCGATAAAGTTAGTTAAAGTTTAACAAACTGAAAGGCAGTATAATAAATTTTTTTACATTATATCCTTAAAAGTATGAAGCCATCAAATCAAACAAAGTGACAGTATTGTATCCTTAAAAGTTACAACAAAGCAATATTTGAAATGATACTTGAAAACTAAATTTGACGTCCTCGATTGCATTGGTAAATTATTGCTCTTCAAAAGTTTCATAACTTCCACTAAGATCCAACAATACGAATCAATAGACATAATCACAAAGAAATTCAAAAAGAGAACTTTTTATTTAACAAATGAATGAAGAACTTGTAGGAGTCCTTTTAACATAATCAACTTTAAAACTGCACTAATAGAAATTTTCAAGTTCAGTACATAAATATTTTGACATGGAAGTGGAATTGGAGGCTATCTCTCTCATGCTAAATATTTATCTTGGAGTTGGTTTTTGTTTAGAGAGGGTAATTCAGAAGGGATTCAGTTTAGTGATTGGGTTTTCAACCTATTGAGTGCTTGGGGTCATGTCAGGTTGATAATCTTTTGTAATGGGTAAAAGATAATGTACCCTGCATTGTGATCAAGGGTGATTTATATAGACATCGAAGAGGAGCCGTTTAAGAGTAATGAAGTGATAGTTACGAACGACGGACCGTCAACGTTTGGATCTAGCTCCCGATGAATTTAGTCTTTATAAAAATGGGCCAAGTGGTAATAACGAGTTTGGGCGTTGGACTTGTCCAAGACACCAACCAAATTAAAACATAGGGAATTTGCTCTTCTTACTTTTGTTTTTGTTCATTCACCGATCTTAAAAGTGCCTACGTGAGTTAACTCACGTTGAAAAAAGTCGAATGTGAGTTAATTCATGTTGGGCATAATTAAGGGAATGAACAATTTTGAAAGGAGGAGAGCAATTTTCAATGCATATTTGGTATGCAATCGTTTAGAGGCTTGTTTTGTGTTTTAATATTGAAACATATTTTTATGAAACTTTTTAAAATTAAGATGGTTTAATTGTATGTTCAGTCTATTCTATTTTAGGTTTTAAGTTGGTCTCTAATATTTTAAAAGTTACAAATCAATCTCTTATGTTTTATTGGTTTTAAGTTGGTCTGGAAAACCCTAAAAAAGTTGGTTTGGAAAAGGTTACTCCTTCCATCACATAATATTGAGTTTATTAAAACAAAACAAAAAATATTGAAAGGGTTGTTTAGTAGCGATAATTATATGTGTGAACCCTATCATCTCAAGGTTTGAATTCAGAAATCTCAACTTTTCCACATTTAAAATGTATGAACCTTAACTATTATAATACTTGATAAAAGAAATTGCATAGCTTATTAGATCGACCGGAGAGCTCGTCGAAGACAACAACATCTTGTTTGATTTTTTAAATTAATGTTGTGAAGAAAAAAAGTAAAATGCAAATTATTTTATTAAAATTCAAGGATGAAAGCAAACATAATGTAACCAAAAAAACATAGACTTCAACCGTCATTACACTTCGGTACAATCTACAATAGGCTTAAAAGACACAGTTTTTTGTTGAAGGTCATAACCAACCAACATATTTTGTTGAGCTAAGCTCCCAAAGATGGCACCACCCTTAGACGATGCAAAACCAAAGCAAAGAACATCTTTAGCAACTTCGATAAATGTATTAGTAGCATACAACAAAATATCTGCACCTTTAAAATGTGCGGTCATATAAGGAAAATCATATTCTTCATCTGATGACACATTATAGCATAGGTTGAATTGTTGATTAGGATCATCAACACGTTCTAGTGTCACCAAATCTACCATTGCTGATTGCAAATTAGTATAAACATCAGGTGGTACAAACGTCACAATTGTACTTGAATCAATTATGATGTTACCTTCTTCAACACTTTTTGAAGACCCTACAAACTCAACTCTTTTGTCTCCAACGCTAAATGCTTCTAATGTCAAATAGTAGAAAAATGAATGGTCTTTTTTAACTATAGGAGTTGACAAAACATTGTGACCAGAAATGATAGCGGCATCTCCAAAATTGAGTTTACTCGACCCATTACTTGACTCATTTTTTAACGTAACAAACAATTGCATCAAACAATAAGAGAATTTACCACCAATTGACGATCCCAATTGTGTTATTAGAGATAAAGGTCCACCTCCAAGGCCAACTATACCAGAGCTTGTGCGTTTAAACGACCCAGTATTGTTAGTTCCACATCCTATCACAGTTTTAGGAAATGAAATAGGAAGTCCAGTGGTGGATTCCAATGTAAGAGTCTCAACACTAAGATCTCCTTGTGAATGTGATTGATTGCCATAATTAATAGAATATTCACAATTTTTTTTGTCATTACAAGAGATATTTCTCATAGATTGACATTGTTTAGACGAACAAGAAATGTTTTTGTAACTTGACGACTTTGATGGATTAAACTTAGGAGTGGTTTGGTTGTAACATTGTTCACAAGGCTCGCATTGAAGCCAAACAATGTCACTACCTGTATCAACAATACCATATGACTTAAGTGGTGGGGTACCAACTGAATAGCTCATGATATAAGCACCCTCATAGGAGATTACAGTTGATTCAGGTGTACTTGCGAGAGAGTTCTTGTAGAAGTGACTGACACGATTGATTGAACGACTTACTGCATCGACAACGTGTTGGTATTTGTTTTGTGTAGGTTTGTAGAACGGTGATTTTGAGGAGTCACGGTGTATAAGTTCAACACTAAAACCGTTGTTTACAGCTTGAGAAAAAGAAATACTAAAACAAAGGAAAAAGTAAGAAAGGGTAAGAAAGGAAAGTGTGTTCATTGTTGTTGCCACAAAGAAATCTGGAGAGGTTGGCTTTGACGTGAGATTTGTTACAACTTTTAAGCCTTTTTATATGGACTTTGTGACCGTAAGAAGGGAGCCTGAAAATTTGTGATTAATGCTACTTTAAGTTCAGATTTTCAAATGGAATTTGGTTAATGGTGGGGTAATTAATTTCCATTCGATGCAATTACATTTAATGGTAATTAATTTAACTTTTGGAATTCAACAACAATTTTTTTGACTCTTACGGAAAAAAAAGTAACTTTTTAAAATATTAGCATTTTATTCACAACAAACGGAAAAAAATGTAAGTGATGAAACTTTTTGAAAAAACTTAACTATGATAAACAAATACCAGTAATAGTTGGAAGATAATTTTTTTTAAGAAGTTAAAATGGATTAAATTACCGAAAAGAAAGTATTTGTTACATCAATTAAGTTTCCAAAAACAACAAAAACTAGCGCTAAAGCCACAACTGGCTCGGCTAAGAATACCAAAGAAACTAAAATGAAAAGAAGCTATGTAGCAACTCTCAAACACAAAAGAGGATTAAACCACCATATGTGGTAATTAAAAGAAAAATCAAGATGATTTGCCTTCAACCACTAGAAGGATTGTAGCTTAATTTTGTCTATAAGTTAATGAATATAATTTCGCTTTTGTTGGAAGACTATAGAGTTCCTGTCACGCCAAACAATCCAAATACAAGAGAGCCAAATAGTGTAGAAAATAGAAGAAATGATTTTTGAGAAGCTGATGACAGTCATTCATACACTATTTTTTGAGTCACTTTTAGTTAAGTTTTTAGTCTATTTTTATTAGTTTAATATTTAATTTAGAGTCATTTTAAATAAATTGTCGTTTTTAATTTATTGAGTCAAATAGTATATTATTAGTGCGAATTGTTACATGAATAAAAAGGCAGCATGTATGAGTGTATGACCGAGGAAGAGAATTTGAATGTGGCATAGAATGAGCAAAAGGAGACATGTGATTGGTTGAAGAGAAGAAAAGCAATTAAATTTGCAATATTATAAAAAAAGGAACACGTGGCACACAACAAGTGGTGAAATAGAAATTCATGACACACATGCTATTAAGATCACAATTGGAAATAAAAATGAATGATCACTGTTTCGACATAGTATTGACGTTTGGTGACATCACGGTTTTGGGGAGAGAGAGACGCAACACGAGACGGAAAGGAGGAGATGCACATGGAAATTGGAATACAACAACACCGATTTGAATGAAATTGAGAAGCAACGCCGAAATGACGGAACTCTATCGGTTTAATTTCTTTACTATGTTGTTTATTTCTTTGATTATGTCTAACTAATTTTCTCTGATTGGGTTTTTTAGATGAATTTATTTTGAGCTATTTGAACCATGTAATTGTTAAGTACTTTTCTATACAATTGCAACCTAGTATTATTCAGTTATATTTGTGCTTAATGCCTTTTGTATATTGACAAATGTATGAATTGATCCCAAATATCAACTGATTACTAGCCCTAACTGTTGAATTTGACCTAATATAATTCTTCAACCAAACGGAACACTTTAGAGATATTGGATTGTTAGGTTGTGAATTTTGAAATTAACGGTTATAAAACCTTCAATGATTACGAACTCACCTAAGAGATTAGGGAGTTGTAATCCGAGAAGAGGGTTCTGAGTCAAGAGATTGATCTGAATCATTTTGTTAATTTATCGTAATACTAGGCGCGCAATTGTAGAAATTAGACACAATTTCCAAGTAGCAAGAAATAAAGGATTCGAAAGACCTGATCACTTTAATCTCTAATATTTCCCAAAACCATATATTCCATTTATTTTTATTTTGTTTTATTGTTAAACTCAAATATATGCTCTGCATACCCCCATTTGTTAAATCCTTATTATAATTAAATTGTAGAGTTAAGATTGAAACAATCCATGTAGAGACGAACTTATCAATTTTATTACTTCGATGCATTTTTAGTACACTTGCTAAATGTATATCAAGTTTTTGGCGCCGTTGCCGGGGATTGTTGATTAATTTCGACTAGGCAATTTATTTTAGTTAGGATTTATTTTATTTTATTTTCTGTTATAACAAAAATTAATTAAAAAAAAACTGTGCTAATTTGTCTTTTTCATTGTACTTTGCTGCTAAAATGTTTCTATGAGTTTTGTAGCAATGATAGACAGGATCCGCTTAGATGAGTCGGAAGAGGTCATTACCCTACTGTATGAAAAATATTTGCTATCTTGCAAGATACAACATTGGGATGACAAAATCGCAAGATTAAATCTGAGATGTGAATTTTGTGGGGTAGATCATCAGAGCAGCTATTGTGAAGGGCCTCATTTAAGGAAAGAAGAGCAACAAGTTATCAAAATCGATTGCTACTCTCCACTTGAAATTATTTTGGATGAGTTCTTGAGATCCAATCAAGCCTCATTTGATAAGTTTCAAGTTCAGTGTGGTAATCTTGATAAGATAACATCTAAATGTGAGAAGAAGTTGGTTGAGTTGGAGACTGAGTGTCACACTGTGGTGGTGGATGAAAAGCCACAAGTGCGGAGTGTCGACCTCTACTTGAAAAATGAGACTCAACCAAGGAGGTTGAAATATGCCATTCAATTGTTAAAGGATACATATTCTTCTCTATGGTGGGAGAGCTATAATTGCAAAAGTTCTACTGTGGGAGCATGGGAGCATCTGCTTCTTTGCATGAAGTTCATGGAAATCCTACCAAACAAGAGGAAGAAGAAGGATGATGTATTTTTTCTGTCATATTTGCCACCCTAACAATGGTTGAGGTGTCAAGCTTAATGAAGTAAAAGAAAGCGCTTGATGGGAGGCAACCCATCCTTTTTCTAATTTTGTTTATTTTGCAGGTATTTCTATTCGGTAAAAAAAAAAAAAGAGAGAAAACAAATTGAAAAGATGGACAAAAAAAAAGAGAAAGAAAAAAAAATCAAAGTCCACATCAGTTCTTATTTTTGTTTAATAACTCGTCTTTGTCAGATGTCAGTCGTGTCAGTTTGATTCTATTTTTCAAAAACTTTTATTGCTTGCTTCTTCATTATTATCGAATTTTCTTGTTTCTTGAAATTTTCCAGTTTCATAACAGATGCTTATACCAATGATATTTCAAAAGTTCAAATGAGGGGCGATGCTTGCATGAAGTTTCAAAGGGAAGTGTTCGGCAATGAGAAAGTTAGGTAGCCACAACTCCCAGAAAACTCAACTTGTAAGGTTCATAGCCAAATTTTATTTTTCAATTTTACATATATGAGTGTTCCATGCAACTATCATTTCTAGAACTTGCGATGTTTCTCTATGTTGATTGATCTTGTTTTGTACACACTAAGGCAAAATGCTTGTTACCTAAAGCCTTTTTGAACCCATCTTGAATTTTATGTTTATAATTATCCTTTGTGAAGCCAATTTGAGCCTTTAGGATTAGACCCCATTGTTCGGTGACTAACCACATTACAAACCTAGAAGACCTTAAGTGTGAATGACCCAAAAATTGTTTTGGAGTTAAGCTGTCTCGGTTGTGTGAAATGTTTAAGTTTGGGGTTGCTGTTGGAACTAGCAACATTCTAAGTTTGGGGTAGGGGTACTAGAGAACTAAGAGATAAAAAAATGTCTCTAAAAAAAAGCACTTAAATTGTGCAAAAAAAAAAAAGAAAAGAAAAATTATATGAGACTAACTTGTGATTATATGTCTTAGAAAAAAATTAATTAAAAAAAGTTCTCTAGCACTCAATTGTTGATATTTTAGGAGGATTTGGATTTGATTTTTTTTTCACATTGTTTACAAAGTAGAATAAGCTTAACTCCATTGTTTGTTTAACACTACTTTCCCAAAAATATCTCACATATACCTAAGCCCCGTTATAACCCAAAAAAGTCCTTAGAAGTGTGTCCTTGACTCATTGCTCACAAGGCTCACATTGAAGCCAAACAATGTCACCACCTGTATCTACAATACCATATGACTTAAGTGGTGGGGTACCAACTGAATAGCTCATGATATAAGCACCCTCATAGGAGATTACAGTTGATTCAGGTGTAGTTACGAGATAATTCTTATAGAAGTGACTGGCACGATTGATCGAACGACGTACTGCATTGACAACATTTTGGTATTTGTTTTGTGTAGGTTTGTAGAACGGTGAATTTGAAGAGTCACGGTGTATAAGTTCAACACTAAAACCGTTGGTTACAGCTTGAGAAAAAGAAATACTAAAACAAAGGAAAAAGTAAGAAAGGGTAAGAAAGGAAAGTGTGTTCATTGTTGTTGCCACAAAGAAATCTGGAGAGGTTTGGCTTTGACGTGAGATTTGTTACAACTTTTAAGCCTTTTTATATGGACTTTGTGACCGTAAGAACGTAGATAGACGCACATAGGAATGGAGCTTGAAAATTTGTGATTAATGCTACTTTAAGTTCAGATTTTCAAATGGAATTTGGTTAATGGTGGGGTAATTAATTTCCATTCGATGCAATTACATTTAATGGTAATTAATTTAACTTTTGGAATTCAACAACAATTTTTTTGACTCTTACGGAAAAAAAAAAAGTAATTTTTTAAAATATTAGCATTTTATTCACAACAAACGGAAAAAAAATGTAAGTGATGAAACTTTTTGAAAAAACTTAACAACGAAATTGTGAATATGCTACTATAATAAGCAGATGATAAACAAAATAGGCTTATTTGGTCATTTGGTCCCCTAAATAATTTACAGTTTTCATTTTGGTCACATATTTCAAAAAATCAACATTTTGGTCCCCTTGGTTTTCCTCCGTTATTCAAAAAGTCATTTCTGTCAAATAAGTCACTTTGTCGTTAGTGAGTGCACACATGGATCATCCAACGTGTCATGTATATTAGGCTTGGCTTTTTCAGATCCCCCAAAATTAGGGTTCTTCCATCTTCTTTCTCCTTCCTCGAATCCTCTCTCTCTTCTAAATGACCAAAATTAGGGTTCTTCCAAATGACCAAATAAGCCAACAAAATATGTTAAACAAATACTAGTAATAGTTGGAAGATACTTTTATTTTTTAAGAAGTTAAAATGGATTAAATTACCGAAAAGCTTAGTCTCTCAAGTACAAGAAGTGTCATAGGAGAACTAAGAAAAGAAAGTATTTGTTACAACAACTTTCAAGAAACAACGAAAACTAGCTGGCTCGGTTAAGAATACCAAAAAAAACTAAAACGAAAAGAAGCTAAGTAGCAACTCCCAAACACAAAAGAGGATTAAACCACCATGTGTGGTAATTAAAAGCAAAATTATGATGATTTGCCTTCAACCACCAGAAGGATTGTAGCTTAATCTTGTCTATAAGCTAATGAATAGAATTTCCCTTTTGTTGGAAGACTATAGAGTTCCTGACACATCAACCAATCCAAATACAAGAGAAGCCACCCAACGAACGGAATTGGAAGATAATTTTTTTTTTTATGATAGTGCAAAATACTCTATCCGTTCGAAATTATAAGTCACTTTAAAAAGAAATTGTCTCTAATTATAAATCGTTTTACATCAATGAAACATTAATATATTTTTTATTATACCTTAACAATTTATTACACTCTCTATTCTTTCAATTCTTCAACTTATCTTTCTCATGCCATCTATTAAAGACAAGTTTGTAAAACAACTCATAATATCTCATTCTCATACAAAATTAATTACATTTCTTAAATTCGTGTAAAATGTCTGAAATATCTTATAATTTGGGAAGGAGGGATGCTATTTTTGTAGCACAAATATCATTTGCACTCTATCTAAAATTTAATTATAGGAGTTTAATTTTGATATACTATTGTTGATGTAAAAAAAATATAACATCAACCAATCATAATTACATAACGAAAAATGTTGATTTTAATTATAGAAGTGTAACCAGTGTCCTTGGACTCTTTGAGGATCTTACATAATAAGTTTTTATGGAAAAAAATTATTCAACGAATTAAAAATTATAATAGTTGACTTTGTAAAGAAATAAATCTAAATTTAAAATCATTAAAGAGTATCTTCGGGAGATTCACTATCAAGACTTTTTTTTTACAAGGTAATTGCTTATTGTCGAAATTTGATGATGCTGGTAGTTTATTGTTGAGGATATTTCTTTTTTTTTTTTTTGGTACAATTGTTGAGGCTATCTCTTATCTCATATACTTCTTCTATCTCCTATACATACATTTTAACATAGTTAAAATATCCAATCCACATGGCATTCTATTATTTTCTATCAAAGCTAATGACAAGTGTCCTCATTTTCACAAACCATTCAACCAAATTTTTTTTTCTTAATTAATGATAACCATTCAAATGATTTTTTTTCTTAAAGTAACCCATTTCAAATGCATTGACTTTGTCTTAATAAATTCACACCCGAAATCTCCTATACATGCATTTTAACATAGTTAAAATAGCCGATCCACATGGCATTCTACTATTTTCTATCAAATCTAATGACAAGTGTCCTCATTTTCACAAACCATTCAACAAATTTTTTTTTTCTTAATTAATGATAACCATTCAAATGTTTTTTTTCTTAAAGTAACCCATTTCAAAGACATTGACTTTGTCTTAATAAATTCACACCCGATTTTTTTTTAAGGAAAACAATCAAATGATTTTTTTTTAAATTAAACCATTCCAACTGCATTGACTTTTTTTTATAAGCCAGGAGAAAGGACAAACATCAAGATGGAGCAACAACATCCAAACTAGGTTGGCACCTCACTGAACCTCCATCTTATGCCGCCTCACTCAAAAATATTATTAAAAAAGGGGGGAAGATATATACAAGAGAGGGGACCAAACCAAAACCCTCAAAACAGGAAACAAAGGAAGAGAAAGAAAAGCACAACCGAATAAGGGAATCTGTAAGTAGGCAGACCACATCTGTCTCTAAAAGATCAAAGTGCTACCCCGACGGTAACTCAGATAACCAAATTGTACCTCTAACATTCCAAAAGAGGAAATTCAATGGACAGTAGGTGAGATCTCTCCCCTGGATCGGGTTCTATACGGCGGTTTCCCATGAAGTTGTTGTTGCTTTGATTTATGTTTCTGCTTCATAGATAAGACGGGTGTGAAAGGTGCTTCAGCTGACGCCTTATCATAATCTTTGATTCTTTGTCATAACTCCATGTCTCGCTGGATATTCGGATTGCAATGTTGTATAGAACCCTCTGCTTGCGTGATAATGGTGTTGTCAAGGGTTGCCACTTCGGAGGTAATAACAGTAGCAACCTGAATATCACTCAAATCTGATGCAACAATTGAGTGTGCCACAACCAATTCTTGTGCATCCACTGTTTGAACCGCATCAATGTTAGTTGCCGCATGTAAAGTAGGTGAGGCAATGGCTTCTTCAAGTGCTACCAAGTTCTGGACCTGCGAATTACTCACCACCCTTACCAAGTCCAAAGTTTCTTCATCCGAGTGCCCATGCATGTCAACGTGCTCAACATAAAAAGTAAGCAGAGCAGCCGCAACCGGTAACTTTTGAACACTCACGTCCGTAATTACCGTATGTGTTACCTCCACGTCACTAGAATGCACGTCATCGTGCGCAACCGCAGACACCATTTCCAACACCGGCGAAGAGGGATGAGGCAACACGCCTTGTGGAATTGTGTCTGAAACGTCCTGCATACCAAATGCATTAACTTATTCGTAATAGATTCACATTAAATTTGTGTCGATTTTTTTACGTGAAAATTTGTGTCAAAATTGGCATTTAAATCACAATAAATAAAATAAAATACTAACAATACAACTTGCACTGTCATTTACAATTTGCATATCAGTTGCCCTATAAGTAGTTTTCATACTCTACCATTTTGTATCACTCACTAAATTATTCTGGTCTAATTCTTTTTTTTTTAATAAATGGCTACCAACAATATATTTTTTTTATATAAGTATGATTCTGTAATATCCCGCTTAGATGTAACTTTTATCAGTATCAGATAAGTTTCTAAGCGTGAGGGCATAAACGTCTTTTTCACTAAAAGGCTTTAAATAGAAAGACCAAGACTTTTTCCCCTCATTTCTCACTTCCCTTCTCTCTCTACAAAGTTGGAAAACCTCTCTCTAGAAAATCAGCCCTCACCCCATGATGCTCCAATCCATCAATTTTCTTCCCTAATTCTTTATATTGCTAGCAAGCAAGCTTTTGGGAAAGATTGAAGCAAGAGGAACTAAGGAAACAAAGTCAAGTGGAGGAATTCCAAAGCTAGGGTTTTGGTCAAAGGAAGCTTGCAAGATCAACAAGTATTAGATGAGTTCCTTAGAGTAGCCCTTATCCTTTTAGGTCTTGATTGTGTGAGAGTCACAACAAATTTCTAAGATTTTAGAGAAAAAGGTTTTCCCCTTTTTGATACATATGCTTGATTCCTATTTAATCCTTGAACCCAGTATGTTGTTATAGTTTAAAATGAGTCCCTGACATGTTTCAAAGATCACTAGGCAGTTGGGTACCAAGATTTTGAAGTTAAAACATGATTTCAGGATTCTGAGTTCTGCTACAGTCGCAGAGCGACCATGACTTAGCTCTGCGAAGTTTCAGACTCAGAATGTGCTTCTGACTTACTTCGCCCAGCCATTGCCTAGATTGCTCTGCGAAGCTTCAGACTCAGGTTTCGCAGAGCGAAGCTAAGGATCGCAAAGCGAAGTAGTCCAGAATGACTTTTATTAACAAACAGTTGTACCATGCCAATGATCTTCGATATGCTTTGGGATAGAGATTCTCATGAACTTTCAAGGATTAATATAGGACAAACACATGTATCATACAGAGTGATGGGTAATTTATCCACGGGATTTTAGGTTAGTTAAGGGGTAGTTTCCAGGATACCCTTAACCAGGCAGGTTATAGTGTACCTTAGACAGTGGTACCAAGTTTTCCCCAGTATCAGGTACATTTATATGTACATCAGGACGTGCCTCAGTTGTTCACGTCAGAGTGACACTGAGGGTACACGTAGCAGTTTAGGATAGAATGTACCTTAGGTAGTGGTACAAGGAATAATATCAGGAATTATACAGATTATATGTGTGTGTATATATATATATATATATATGTTGACAAGTTGTGGCACAGGTACGCTTCAGATTTATTCTGAATAGGTCAGCCCGTTAGGGAACCTACATGACGACTCGCATATATATATATATATATATATATATATATATATATATATATATATATATATATATCTGTGTGTGTGTGTGTGTGTGTTCAGATAAGATTATATACCAGGACGTACCTCAGTTGTTCACGTCAGAGTGACATCGAGGATACACATATCAGTTCAGGAAAATATCAGGATAATGTATTATATCAGGAATACTTAATTAATTACCAGGATAAACTTTGTGTCTTATGTGCTCTCGTCAGGTAGAGACCACAGGGGGTTCCAGTTACAGTTGGAACGGGCAGGAACCTTCCGCGAGGATAACCACACATAAGTTTTAATTAATAGATAATTGTGTGTCTTATGTGCTCTCGCAGGTAGAGACCACATGGGGTTCCGGATATAGCTGGAACGGGCAGGAATCTTCCGCGAGGATAACCACACACACAGGCAGGAGGAGTCCGGTGATTAGCCTCAGATAGTAATTTTCACCGGTTATCAGGGGAATGTGCTCCAGGGTTACTCCACTCGGAGGCATTCCGTAAAATCAACTCAGATAATAATGTTTGTTACACGCTAACATACTAACATAATAATAATAGGAAAATACTTTATTATGTTCAGGCAGGTATCAGGTAGCAGTTATCAGGCAGTGATCCTAGGTTTCCCCTCCATCACTAGGTTATTAGTTATCAGGTATCAGATATCAGGAATCAGTTATCAGGCAAGTAGCAGTTATCAGGCGGTGATCCTAGGTTTCCCCTCGATCACCAAGTTATCAGGAAGTAATCCAGTTTTATGACTACACAGTTTATCAGGAACAGGCAGGTATAAACCCTATATGGGTAAAGTTAAGGCTTGGCGATCATAGGTTTCCCCGAGATTGCGAACAGTAGTGCATGGCGACCTAGGTTTTCCCGTGGTTGCCAACAGTAGGTTGGGTGGAGCTCACTGAGACATTATGTCTCATCCCAATCCTTCTGATGCAGGTTTACAGGTAAGCACGATGTTCGTGATGAAGTGCATCAGGAAGACACTGAATGGAGTGCAGTTGCTCGTCATGTACCAGCTCAGGAGTTTATCAGAAATCTTATGCATGTTTTTTATGGTATTTGGATAATTGTATAAACGAGCAAATTTGTACTCATTCAGTTGTATTGTTATTATTGAAAACCTTGATGTATCCAGTATCAGTTTAATGCACATGCTAATATTATAGATAAAATTAGTATGGGTGTTATAATTGGTATAAGAGCAGGTCGATTCAGACTGTGCCTTGGATCATTAAAGATTCAATAAGAGTAGTGGGACCATTCGGTTCCGAATATTGTTCTAAATGTCACATCTAGTTGAGCCTGATCAACTCAATCTAGTATATGACAGTTAGGACAAATATCTGAGAGCTGAATGTGACCGTGGAGGAATGAAGCATATGAAGAGCGATGATTAAGATGTCATATTTTAAGACAGGAATTGGCAAAGAAGTGTTCAATGCCAAATGGTGGTCACCAAACCGTGAAGTAACGGAGCCTGTTAATGGCAGAGTTTCATGAATATTAGAGATTTTTAAGATTAAGGTGAAGTACCTTAATACAGTTGGACGCGTCATTGAGAGATGTCTCATCTGAGGAGACATAAGAAGTAAGGAATTATGGAATACTCTGAGGAATGATTTGGAACCTTAACAGGAACCGTAGTTTAAGAAGTTAAAGTGAGGTGTAGACCAGTCGATTATCGAAAGCTTTAGACTCACATCAAGGATAGAGTGTGTAAGAATCAAGGGACTCGCACACTCGAGCCGGATGAGATTTTACTATCCAAACAGTTAAGAGAAATAACTATGGACTAGGCAACTTTTGGACAAATTAAGTTTACCCCTCAAATGTGGTAATCGAGCGCGAAATGCAAGCTTAGCGACGAGTGAAGGAGACCCCTAGAAAGGGTTTGAATGAGATGTAAATCTTTAACAGAATCGGGAAATAGAGATTGAATTATATTGCTGGAACTAGTGACTGATGGATGAATAAATATCGAACTTCCTTGATTGGATGTAGAAGACAAGTTTAAACGATCACATGATTATAGTAGACCAGTATTTTGAGGATTAATCAGAATTTAGTCAAGAATTAATTTGAGGCTTTATTATCAGTAAGATCGTCGCTAATGCACAAGTTAAAGTCGTGGTTAATGTTAAGGAGTTTTACGTTTTCAGTTGATGGGTTCTTTATGTAATTAATTCAGAAAGCTGAAAGAGATCACCTTAGGTTGGTAAGCTTCCGAAGGTGATAGAAGGTATAGATCTTGGAATGTTCAAGCCATACGAGGAAGACAATAGTCGAGAAGACCTACGGAGGATTATTCAGATAATAAGATCAGGTTTTTGAGTTGTGAATGTAGTAACGAGTTACTGAAAGAATCTAAAAGTAGGGATAAGTGTTGAAGTTCAAGATCAGTTAACCATAGAAACTCGAAGGGTAACCTAAGAGATATGATAAGACAATAGAGACCGAAGTTGTCTCAGAAAAGACTATGAGTATGAAATCCTTACGGATACAAATAGTATGAATGGAAACGAGACTTGAACCATCAGTGGGTTCAAAATATAAAAGACGTGAATTTGGAAAAGTAATTTGTTTATGTCAGAAAGGAAACACCAAGTCAGGAGATGAGAAGTTAATAAGGCAAGTAGTACTTTGAAGCGATTCATAGTATAAAGATGATTCTTGTTATTAGTATGAGGGCTTCGAAGAAGGATTATAACACTTGGGTAAGCAGGTAGTCCAAGTCACAAGTGAAGTAACAAACGTAAAATGGTTTTGCTATGGTAGCTATAAAGTTATTAAGGAACAAGTTTGGTTAGGAGATTTAATTTGGTAATAGCGGTGTATTGCCCCTATTCCAAAGCGAGTTGTTTGAAATCAGAGTTGTGCAGCGAAGGAATAATTTAAGGATGGGTTAACGAACAGTTCTAAGTTGATGCTTAGGAAACAAGGATACTTGTGAAGTCCTTGTCAGACGAACCGCAGAAAAGGCAATAAGTGCCCAATTCTTAAAACACAGAATAGCAGTGAGTAGTGACGACTTGAACTTATCATAAGTTCTAACAGAGAATTTTAAAAGTTAAGCTGAGGAATACTTCAAACCTCGAAACTTATGAGGAAAGGAAATCAAAGCAGTTTATGAATATGCGGTAAGAAACAAGAAAGTTGTGTTCCTAGCACATTAAGTCTAAAGTAATGGAAGCCACCGTTAGTACGGTAATCTAGCTGTTTTAGCTCAGTAACTTCAAGTGGGCTTGAAGGGTAAGTTTAGCTAGCGAGAATTATGCAGGAGGCAACAACAGTACATGTTGCACTTGCAAAAGGATATTTTTTTTTGAATTTGAAGCATTGATCATAAATGACAATGCAGTGGTATATGAGTTTATTCCACTTTGTACCCACGTTATGTTAACATGTTGCATGTATCAGGTTATGTTTAGTATTATGTACATTTATCAGGCAGTGTTTATACTACTCAGATAGTAGTGTAACTGATTTTCAGTTATGTGACATGTATTAATAACCATGGTACGCAGTCAGGAATGTTTAAGTAGGAAGATATTGACCAGAACAGGTTTGTTGATATCAAACATATCTTAGCTGAGGAGTTCAGAAATTCTTGAACTTAATGTTCACAGATAGAGGAAGAAGAACTTTCTATGCAGATCAAAAGTCACTCGTAGTCTACAGTAAAGGGCTATGTAAGTTCAGGTTATGAATAAAGGATTAAGAGATTAAGTGTGCTATTTTGGTAGCAATCAGAGTAGAGTTTTCTTTTCGAAAACAAGGAGTGTCTTTGAACGACATAAGTTAAGTTGTAAACGGGATTATGAGGCTAGTTCTACTCACCCCGATACGATTAAGGAGTATCATGAAGGATGCAAACTATCAGAATCTTAGTAAGGAAGAAAAATTCCTAAGTCGTCTAGATACGCGTTGTCGTCGAGCAGTTAAGGCGGGACACGAGTAGCCTATAAGTTTCTCGAGCCCTTAAGGATTCCCGCAGTGGAATGAAAGCAATATTTATGATTGTGATGAACGTTACACCAGGATGTCAGAAAGAAAGGAGCAGGTACCATAAGTGATGCCTCCTCCTTGTATTTGGATAGTGGAGGTAGTTGCAGTAGTCTTCACTTCCATTTGAGAATACTCAATACCATATGCCTTTCAGTACAAGGATAATTCTATATGAAGAATGGTATAATTATATAGGTAAGATGTCATCATATGAGGCAAAAGTTAAAGATAAGGATTCAGTGGAATTAATTGAGGAGGATAAAATTGACCCTGAAATTCTGGCACAGTAGTTTCCTGATGTTGTATGCAATGTTCCAACACTTGGGACACAGGGGGAATGTTGAGTACAATGTTCCAACGTCAGGCTAACGATAAACAAACAGAACAAGTAGAAAATAACAGACAGAAACGTAAATGGCACATGTTATTTGTTAACCCAGTTCGGTGACAAACACACCTACTCTGGGGGCTACCAAGCAGGAGGAAGTCCACTAGTGTAGTCTTAGTTCTAAGTTCTCAGCAAACTCCAAGTTTACAACTTATCACCTAGCTACTACCCGTACTGACTTCAGCCTAGGAACTCCTAGACCTGAGATCTCATCTCACATCCACTCAATCAATCACTGCCCCAATGATCTTAGACTTAAATAACAAAGAGGAGACACACTCCAATAAACAGTATGATGAAGACACCTTCAGACACAAACTAACACTGTACTTCAAAGCTTAGGTGTAGTATACAATATTACAACTCAACTAAAACAAACCAACTCTAAGCTTTTGATATTCAGTAGCAGCAATAAAGTGGTATACAGAATAGAGCACACGGCTCAACAAAGACAACCTAAAGTCGAAACCCTAAAATATTCTTTCAATGACGACTTCGATTATTTTTTTCAAGAGTGGTGTCTTCTTTATATAGCCTTCAGCAGCAACATATATTTGAATCAAATATTCTTCTCAGAAATATGTTGAAACAAATAATTCTTCAGAAATATATTTCCAAGATTCCTTCTAGAAATATATTTGCACAATTAAATATTCCTTCAAGCTAAACATATATTTGTATCAAATATTCTTTTCAGAAATATATTGAAACAAATATTTTTCAGAAATATATTTTCCAAAGATCTCTTTTGAAAATATATTTACACAAATAAAAATCTTCAATCTGAAAAATATAACTCTCGAAAACATCTTCCTTCTAGAAACACACGCAACTTGGAGAACAAGTAACATGAATGAATTCTTCAATCAAATCTTCAAAAGATCAGGTGTGATAATAAACAGCTCCAAGACGCGAAATCAAGGCACATTGAAGTCGTACCCACATGTTGGAACATTGGTTCCAACATCTTGCTTGTATATTTGATTTAGCAAAAATGAAGCCAACATACAAGTATTCAACAGACCCGATGTCGTCAGGGTAAGACCAAGTGGTCAATGAAGGAAACTTATGAATTTAGTACGAGTATCTAATGCTTAATAACCTTAAGTTGGATTCGCACTAAGTGTGTGGACAAGAGTCATAGTCAAGTAAGATGTATATGTTGGTTCAGACAACCACACATCCTACTATGTAAGAATGGAGTAATGTACATAAACTCTTTCAGTTAAGGAAGAGATTGTCAAATATTTTGACTTACAGAGTAGGGAAACCATGGCTAAGGAACAGTTTTATCCAGTCAGGTTTAATCGAGGTGCATGAATAATCTACATGTCAGACCCTAGAGTAGCCATGGAATCCCGATAAGCAAATTAAATTGGAGAATCGGCTAGTAGAGAAAGAGATAGAAAGGATCTATTTATATATGATCTTATGAGGAATTCTAAATTTCGAGGACGAAATTTCTTTAAGGGGAGTAGAGTGTAATATCCCGCTTAGACGTAACTTTTATCATTATCAGATAAGTTTCTAAGCGTGAGGGCATAAACGTCTTTTTTTGCTAAAAGGCTTTAAATAGAAAGACCAAGACTTTTTACCCTCATTTCTCACTTCCCTTCTCTCTCTACAAAGTTGGAAAACCTCTCTCCCTCTCTCTAGAAAATCGGCCCTCACCCCATGATGCTCCAATCCATCAATTTCTTCCCTAATTTTTTATATTGCTAGCAAGCAAGCTTTTGGGAAAGATTGAAGCAAGAGGAACTAAGGAAACAAAGTCAAGAGGAGGAATTCCAAAGCTAGGGTTTTGGTCAAAGGAAGCTTGGCAAGATCAGCAAGTATTAGGTGAGTTCCTTAGAGTAGCCCTTATCCTTTTGGGTCTTGATTGTGTGAGAGTCACAACAAATTTCTAAGATTTTAGAGAAAAAGGATAGTTTTCCCCTTTTTGATACATATAATTGATTCCTGTTTAATCCTTGAACCCAGTATGTTTTTATAGTTTAAAATGAGTCTCTGGCATGTTTCAAAGATCACTAGGCAGTTGGGTACCAAGATTTTGAAGTTAAAACATGATTTCAGGATTTTGAGTTCTGCTACAGTCGCAGAGCGACCAGGACTTAGCTCTGCGAAGTTTCAGACTCAGAATGTGCTTCTGACTTACTTTGCCCAGCCTTCGTCTAGAGTTTGCTCTGCGAAGCTTCAGACTCATGTGAAGCTTCAAACTCAGGTGAAGCTTCAGACTCAAGTTTCGCAGAGCGAAGCTAAGGATCGCAAAGCGAAGTAGTCCAGAATGACTTTTATTAACAAACAGCTGTACCATGCCAATGATTTTTGATATGCTTTGGGATAGAGATTCTCATGAACTTTCAAGGATTAATCTAGGACAAACACATGTATCATACAGAGTGATGGGTAATTTATCTACAGGATTTCAGGTTAGTTAAGGGTTAGTTTCCAGGATACCATTAACCAGGCAGGTTATAGTGTACCTTAGACAGTGGTACCAGGTTTTCCCCAGTATCAGGTACATTTATATGTACATCAGGACGTGCCTCAGCTGTTCACGTCAGAGTGACACTGAGGGTACACGTAGTAGTTCAAGATAGAATGTACCTTAGGTAGTGGTACAAGGAATAGTATCAGGAATTATA
This sequence comes from Medicago ruthenica, assembly GCA_018208015.1. Lineage (NCBI taxonomy): Eukaryota > Viridiplantae > Streptophyta > Magnoliopsida > Fabales > Fabaceae > Medicago > Medicago ruthenica. The sequence continues at coordinate 2,093,805 of CM031376.1, read as the reverse complement.
CAGATTATATGTATGTATATATATATATATATATATATATATATATATATATCTTGACAAGTTGTGGTATATATATGTGTGTGTGTGTGTGTGTGTGTGTGTGTGTGTGTGTGTGTGTTCAGATAAGATTATATACCAGGACGTACCTCAGTTGTTCACGTCAGAGTGACATCGAGGATACATATATCAATTCAGGAAAATATTAGGATAATGTATTATATCAAGAATACTTAATTAATTACCAGGATAAAATTTGTGTCTTCTGTGCTCTCATCAGGTAGAGACCACAGGGGGTTCCAGTTACAGCTGGAACGGGCAGGAACCTTCCGCGAGGATAACCACACATAAGTTTTAATTAAAAGATAATTGTGTGTCTTCTGTGCTCTCGTCAGATAGAGACCACAAGGGGTTCCGGATACAGCTGGAACGGGCAGGAATCTTCCGCGAGGAAAACCACACACACAGGCAGGAGGAGTCCGGTGATTAGCCTCAGATAGGAATTTTCACCGGTTATCAGGGGAATGTGCTCCAGGGTTACTCCACTCGGGGGCATTCCGTAAAATCAACTCAGATAATAATGTTTGTTACACGCTAACATACTAACATAATAATAACAGGAAAATACTTTATTATGTTCAGGCAGGTATCAGGTAGCAGTTATCAGGCAGTGATCCTATGTTTCCCCTCGATCACTAGGTTATTAGTTATCAGGTATCAGATATCAAGAATCAATTATCAGGCAGGTAGCAGTTATCAGGCGGTGATCCTAGGTTTCTCCTCGATCACCAAGTTATCAGGAAGTAGTCCAGTTTTATGACTACACAGTTTAGCAGGAACAAGCAGGTATAAACCCTATATGGGTAACAATTACTTCTCGAAATTGTAACTTTCATCAAAACTCTCCTGAATTTTGCGAAACTTTAAAAACCCAAAAAATTGACTCTATAACGTGACCATTAACTGAACACGTGACACCTCCACGTGGACAGAATGTTATGTCACGTCATAGAGAGTAATTGACTTCTTTTTTTGGCTGTTTTTTTTGTCTAAAATCTGTGTGATTATTAAAATTGGCAAATACCCCCATCTTATCTTAATATATAATCCTAAAGTACAATATGTAAACCCTACTTTGAAAACCTTAAAGCTTTGGGCGGGAATTATGCTTGCTAGCCTCATTTATTGTAGAATTTGAAATTCAAATCTTCCTCCTCAAATCCATTTTGATCGTTTCAATCACTCCCCCAATTGCCATTTAATGCAGTTGTTATTTACTAAAAACCCTTGATTAATGCCCTCCAAATTTCCCTCACATTTCCTTTGTTCATTTAAAATCGGCCCCTTCCCCTACATTTGTTGTTGTTTTTTTTTTCCACTACCCTATATGCATCACTTCCCCTTCATTTAATATTGTTTGGTTTTTCCACTACCCTGCATCCATTTAAAACTCCAACAATTAATGTTCTTTTGTTTACCAACTCCCAACTCTTGGAAGACTGCACCTCTTGGAATTTTAGTCTAGAAAGTGAATCTGAGTTGTTGCATTGGAAATAGATGTAATCAACATCTTCTATAGTTTCTCACTCCTCTTGGACTCATCTTTCTCACACGATCAACATCTTCCATAGTTTCTCTTTCAATTTTCTTTCCATTTCTACTTTCTTATTATTATTATTATTATTATTATTATTATTATTATTATTATTATTATTATTATTATTATTATTATTATTATTATTATTATTATTATTATTATTATTTATTCAGCTTACACATAATTTTAAAAGCTTCTTACTCTGTCATGACATAACAAAGAATTCAGAGACGCACAATCTTAGTTTTAGAATTTCAAGTTGCTAAGTGTAAACTAATAAGTTGTACCGTGTGCAATTCCTTTTATATGAAAATTTCATTTGATGTATTCTATGCGGATTGGAATGAATGTTTGAATGTTCTATTTTAGAGTTTTCTTTCTTCTTTATCTCTCATCTCTTAAGAGGAAATGTTTATCTGCATGTTTTTTTTCTTTCTGCTATGGTTGAAAATTGTGTACTTGCAAAGGACATGAATACTATACTATTGATTGATAAAGTATGTTAATAACATATTACAAGTTGTGGCCACATTGATTGAAGGCAAAGAGTTGGTTATGCATTTGTTTCAGATACATGATGTAGCTAGGTACAATTTATGGAAAAAGGAACACAATTGAGGAGAGTATACATGTCTAAACTATGGAAATGGATTTATTAGTAATTAATCAATTAAATTTAGTGTATACCATTTTATCATGGAGTTTTTCTTACTATTATTAGCATACCTTCCATTTTGTTTTTCTATATTGGCATAATTCTATAATACTTCAATCATGTATGTATAATATGCTACTGCATCCAAGTGAGTGTATAGAATTAAAAAAAAAATTCTTTGATACTTCAATTCTCATGAATATATGCATTCTATTTGATCAACCCCTGAATTATAAAATAGGTCATTATATTAAATGACACTGCCAAAATAACTGTCATTGTAAAAGACACAGTCAAAATTGGCATAATAAATTTCTCCATTATAAATTTCTATGAATTTTACAATCAAACAATTGTAAATAAATGATTTCTACTAAGAATCATGCATATCATATTATGAATTTTGATATCTAATGAAGTTTCTATTTGAGTATCTCATTTCAAGTAGGTTGTTCTTTTATAATGGAGAATCGTGATTCTTTTGCTTCGGTGCTTACAACAGTGCAATGACCACATTGAAAAACGTAGACTCCAACTATGACCATAATGGAAGTTATATTTTTCAACAAACTACTGTTTATTTGGGTGATGGTTTGTTTCAATTTCAGATGAAGTGTGTCTCAAAATGGAAGGTGAGGAGTTAGGCGAAAGAACATTGTCTCTGTTGAGGTTGATGACAACATGAAGGATGCCTATTTATTCTTTTCTTTCTCTCTGCCACTCTTCTAATGTTTGGTGTTCATCTACACACGATATACTTTTAGCTGAATTATTTAAGTGATCTTAAGACTTAGCATTATTTTATTTTTTTTTATGACTGTATTATTGTATTATTTTCAAAAAAACTTTGTATGGATTAGCCCACAAAAATTGATTTCAGAAAGATTCGAATTTGAGACCTATAAAGGAGTCCAAACCATGTACTATTGGATATGTTATTTTAGTATCATATAATTAATCAAGACATAATCAATATACATGTTATATGATTGGATAATTGTGTTCCGTGCGAACGCACGAGTCAAAAGTCTAGTTAAGTTTAACACTTATGTACAAATACCCCCTCGAATTTAAAACTTATGTAGCAAATACTCCGTCAATTTACAACGTATGTGCAAATACCCTTTTCAAATTTAAAACTTTTGTGCACATAAGTTTTAAATAAGAGTAGGACATGATCATCTTCACTCTACTTAGATGATGTTTGCTAATAGCAACTACCAATTCAGAAGATGATAATTCTGAACTTTGGTACTTGAATATAGGCTATCCCAATCATATGGTTAGTCGTAGAGAATGCTTTTGGAGTCTTGATGATAAGATGAAGAGTATGGTCGAATTTAAAGGTAACAATTTTGTTTCTATTGAAGATGTTTGTAGGGTGATAGTTCAAAGAAACGGTGGGAAGCAATCCTTGAAGATGCTCGTTGCGCTAACAACATGGAAAACAATTTACCTTTGAAATATGTCTTAATTAGTGTTGGGAAAAAGTCACATATCGGAGAATATGAAGAAATATGCAAAGATTTTGCCATATAAATAAAGACTTTGTGTGTTAGTATTTCTTTCACCATAAGTTAGTGAGTTTTCTTATAATTGGTATTACATCTACTATTCAGTATCTATAATATGTAATCATCGATTATAATGGAATTCATTCAAGACATATGTCACAAAGAAAACAAACATGTGTAAAGCTGGATTAAAATAATTTTTTTTTTTTTTTGCATCAAATTTATCAAAAGCTAACATTGTCAAAACTTCGTAACATAGAGATCACCAATCCTAATACACATGCAACTTAATACAACCAAAAACACTCGCAAAACTAACACTCTTTAGTAAACAACTTAGAGACCACCAATCCTTACACAAATAAGATAATAGATAAAAATCACGTTAAAAAAGTCAACTGCTAGATACCTAAAGCTTCGTAACTGATTGAAAAGGATGATTAGAAATACCTCACGTGCCATTTTGGACCATTTTAGTGCACCGAGCTTATTGTATATATAATTCAAAGAATTTTGTTTCTTCTTCTTTGCTGAATCGGCCCTTTTTCACAGATGGGTGTATGTGATTATACCATCTTAGACGACAACTTTTACCACATGGTCAAGCAGCTTTCTTTATATATATGTGTATGCGCGCGCGCGTGCCTGTAACCCCCCCTTATCTAGTTATTTTAGTATAATGGTTGTAAATATATTTGTAATACCATTTACATTTAATTTTAAAAAAAAAAAACTTTTAAGTGTTATAAGTTATAATAATTGCATAATATTTTTAAAAAACATTTTTTTATAGTTTAATAATTTTGTTTTATTATTTATAATCACATTTAAGATACATTGTTGTTAGCTAAACACATTTTATGTGTGACTGGAAGAATTTTTTCCCCACTAATGATGAAAATTCTTGTATTGAACACACACATTTATTCAAAATATTTAGTACACGCTAATATTTACATTATAAATATTCATATATTATATTAGAGGAGGGATCTATTGACTCTAAAAGTAAGTCTGTAGAATTACTTCAGATCTTGACTCTTAATTTTAATTAGTGATTGCGATTGAGTCTTTTTTATCAAGTGGTTTAGTGGCAAAACATTCGATAAATAAGTGAGAATTTCAGATCGATCTTCAACCCTACATGTCACAATGTCCCTACAAGTTTGATCCATTTAATCCCTAGCTTAGACTTTTTAAAGACTATACGAGAGAAACGGCAATCTCAAACAAACAGTGTAGATGCCTTAACATCATCTTAGCATGAATAAATATTTTATTGTATCCAATAGATCAAGAGGGTGATATGCAGTTTTAACCGAATTATATGTGCTTAATTCTTGTAAGCCTAGATTGAAGAGTAGATATGCAGTTTCGTGGGGTGTGTGGATTGATCATTCTATGAGGTTCCTACATAACTGAATACAAGCAAATTAGAAAACCAACATTCTGCCGCAATTCAAGAAAATTTAAACACGAACACAACTTCATCAGATTATAAAGTTTTCTATAAATAACTATAAGATACTTCTACATAAAACTAGAGGTCATTCGATAAAGGCAAAAGATCTCTCTTTTTATTGATATAGAAACCACACAAGTTTGCAAATAAAATGAAAGTAAACATTCAAAATAAAAATGCATAAGCAAGATAAAGTAGTTTCTTAGTTTACTTGACTAAAAATATGATGAGCGCACAATTGACAAAGTCACTTTGTTTACAAGTTAATATCCCAATAACCACAATCATATACTACTTTGTGAAAAATAAAATAAAATTAATGGTTATTCCTCCAATTGAAAATATGCTTTGGTTGTAAATTATTATCCGACAATCAAAAAACCTTGTTTTATAATCAAGCTCCTTAATCGTTTGGATACTCAAATCAAACTAAGCTAGTTCTTCATCTTTTTTTTATGAAGAATATTTCCCACTTTGTCCCCATTCCGATGGGACACCAAACACAAGACAACGATCAAATAAGGAAGAGTTTGGTCCATGATTCTTCCACGCTGAGTTCGTCTAAAATTGATATGTGAAAAGTTGTAATGTTTTCATTATATGAGAGTAAGGCAATGGACCCATTTAACACCACCTAGTTTATCCACCGTGCTCCAACATCAAAACAATCATATATGTTTGAGGGTATCGGTGTTGTGAAGAACACCTCATTGATTAAGTCAAATGATACCAAACATGGTCCAACTGGACTATTATCTTTGCACAACCAATGACAGAACTCATCCATGTACACTTGGATGCCCTCCATACAATCGAGATAACCCAACATGTCAAAATCAAGTTTCTTCCATGAATAACTTCTTAAGTTGTATATCTCCCATAAGGGGTCTAAAGGTGCATCTCCAAATACATCTTCGGATGGCACATATTCACGAAGTTCAAAATGTTCAACTTGAAAGAATACACGAAGAATGACCTTATAGTCGCATGTACCACGGTCATAACCAAAGCCATGAAGACAAGAAACAACAATACAAATAACCTTAGCAGCGTCTGGGAGATAAGACTCAACCAGACTGGGAGGAATGGGATTGAATTGATTGGTAGTTAATTTTGCAAAGATTCTTTTTCATTGAGACAAAGAGTGTCATCGCTACTACCCAGATAAAAAATATGCAAATTGTTAGCTTCTTCAACAAATAGATTTGGGCAATCTAATTTGATTTTATTCTGAAACCTTGGGCAGAAAAAGAATAGAAAATGTCTTGATAGGGTTAAAAAATCCTTAGCATGAGAGATGCTTCGTCGTGATAACAGTGAGAGTTAAAGATGAAATTGTTGCGAAACATGTTCATGAAATGAGTATTTGAAATAAGAGAGACCATGATTTACGAGCGCATCCAAACCGATTTAAAGATTTAAGAGGCTGTTTAAATAGAATGGAGAAGGCAATATCATCAGGTATATACTAGTACTTGCTTACCTTTTCATTTGTCGCACTCACTGATTTCTTCTTATTCTCCGTCAAGATTAAATGAATTTTGGTGCAATGGTAACGCTAAATAAAAAACAAAACAGCGGAATAAAATTAGGAGGAACGAGATTTGTTAGAATTGTTGCGTCAAAAAAAAGTAGACTTAACAAAATTATAGGAAATATGAAACTTAATTATGTTATCTTTTAGGTAAAATTACACAGTTGACCATTTATCTTTTAAGCATATCCATTAAGATATTATGGTTATGTTGAAATGATGTTAATATTACCTCAGTGGATAGTATACTAATTAAGATATTATGATTCCAAGCCTATGTAGTCATAACTTACCTTTATTGGATAATGAAGCTGTCATGTCAACTAATCAATAAGTAAATGCAAAAGTGTACACAATGGTGGTAAGACCATCTACAATGAGAGGTCCTTCCTCTATTTAGCACCATGCTAAATAGGCACCCCAATTGTGACATCAATGTATATGGTGCTTATAAAGATGAGTGCTTTTATAGACACTCTCTCTCCTATTACTCATGAGCCCCATATGTACAATTAATTCTATTTTTTTCTTTATTCAATTGTTTTTTCTAAGGAACAACTTGTTGTATAAGATGGGTGCTCGTAATTCAATTGTTCTTTATTCAATTGTTGTATTATTTTAATATTAAAAAGTAAATTATATGATAGTTGCAAGAGTAATATTTAATCGATCAACATTTGATTTTCAACAAAAACCATTTTTTACAACAACAAATAATTTACCCATCTGAATGGAGAAAAAAAAAACAAAACAAACATAAGGTGATTAGATTTGCTACGAATAATAGTTGAATTTGAATTTGCTTGATTGTAGCATATGGTGATTAAAAAAAATGTTCACTTTTTTTATAATTTATAATTAAATTACTTCAATATTTTAAAATTATATAATTATGAATGAGTATATAAATTATTGTTAAAATTTAATGATGTAGAGTTATTGTTGGGACCCAATTAATAATTGTTTTGAAGTGTTGCGTTGGAGAGATTGAGTGTTTATTAAGTATTAATTATAAAACTAATGACGTGTACAAACAGGACCCGTTTAAGTACGTAAATGAGGTGTTGCATTGTGGATGGTCTAAGTAAATTGTTGTCGACCAACTTAAAATCTGCAAATTTACAAACAATAAAATCTGTAAAACTCTTGCAATAAACAACCTAAGTAACACAGACTTTAAATGAATTTCCATCACCATGCACTACTATAAGTATGATATCAATGCCTTCATAATCTCCTCATTCACCACTACACGATGAGTATAATTTTTTTTATATGTTTATTTGTACTATTACCATTTACAATATCACAGTATGAATATTTCTTACTACAATAATAAAAGATGTTGTAGTAAGAAATATTCATACTGTGATCTTGTAAATGGTAAGAGTACAAATAAATATATCAAAATTGTTTTTATACTTGTCGTAATGGTGAATGAGGAGATTATGAAGGCATTGATATGATATTTATAGTAGTACATGGCGATGGAAATTCATTTAAAGTGTGTTACTTAGGTTGTTTCTTGCATGAGTTTCAAATTTACAGACTTTATTGTTTGTAAATTTGCAGATTTTAAGTTGGTCGACAACAATATACTTACCACCATTGTGTACTCTTTTGCATTTACTTAATGTTTATTGATTAGGTGACATGACAACTTCATTATCCAATAAATGCAAGTTATGACTACACAGGCTTGGAATCATAATATCATAATTAGTAAACTATCCAGTGAGATAATATTAACATCATTTCAACATAACCATAATATCTTAATGGATATACTTAAAAATAAAGACCAATTGTGTAATTTTACCTAAAAGATAACATAATTAATTTTAATTTTTCCTATAATTTTGAGAAAAATAAAAAGAAGAGTTGAACCAAAAGTTAAACCTACTTCAAAAAAAAGAAACGCTAAGCATTTATAAACTACTCGTAAACAAGAAACAAATGATAACCAATAAACTAATTGTCAAGTCTACTGTTTTTTTTTTTTGACGCAGCAACTCTAACAAATCTCATTCTTCCGCTTCCTAGATTAAACAAAACAGTTTTGGTAGAAATAACAGATAGAGTTTTGGTATAAATCATGAGAGGGAAAAATAGAAGCATTGGCCTACCAGCAGCAGAACAACCACATGGTTTCTCTTTCACTGGCGATGATTGAATGACACAACATGGTGGAGAGACGGAGGAACTTGGGCATAACAGAACGCTGATGTGGCTGGCTATGGCTGCAGGGACTCTCCTCCTCCTCCTTCTCTCATTTCTAGTTTTCATTTGTTTATCATTGTTGCTACTATTTTTTATTGTGTCTTTCTTAATGTTATTTTACAATTTCAGGTTCTATTTGTTTCTTCCAATTGTATGCTATTATATTTATCACTTCATTCTTGGTTTTACAATTTCTGGTTTTATTTGCTTCTTCCAATCGTATGTTATTATAATTTTGTTGAAAAGAAGTAAGTATGAGTGATTGTGAAAATGATATATAATTGGTAAATTGTACCCTCAAAATTTCAAAACAACTCTTAAATAGAAAAAAAAAATATACTCAAACGAAACTTAAAAAAAACTGATGTGGTATTACTAAAAAAATTATAAATGAGTGTAAAAATCATGTAATTGTTGGAATAATAACAATTACACATACTTATACAATTATGTAATTTGATTAAAAAATTAATTAAATCCTGTTATTATTGGAATAATAACAGAGATATCTAAATATCATAAATATTAGAAACAATGTTATGGCATATTATATAATGGTAAAATGGATTGACCATACCTTTCATATTCGTATGATCTATTTGAGGAGATTGAGAGATCTTGAGAGAAGCAGGAGAAATTAGGGTTGAAAGGTTTTCTACCTCTTAGTGATGAGTACGTAACTTATATTTTGGTGTCCGTGTGTTGGAATAATATTGAGACTGTGAGTAATAAAAATATAAGTATATAACAATCGTGTAACACGAGAAAACAGGTTTGTGAATGATGAAGCAATAGCTATGAAGCAATAGCAATGGTGTAACACCTAATTTATAAGCACAATGTCACTTTGCATACAAATGGTAAACCATTTTAGATGTGTTGTCTATAAAGAGTAGGTAATGAGTAGTTGAGGCACACACACCCTTTTTAAACTTTTTTGGAGGCTTTTTTGATTTTTTTTTTTTTTATAAAACTTAGGTACAATTCTTTGCTTTTCGTATGGTTCTTAACTAAAAATACAAATTTTTTGGATACAACAAACTTTGAGAAAAATATGGATTTAAGAAAATTATGGTGATTTTAGTTAATAACCATACGAAAAACACCTAAGAAATTGTACCTAAATTTTTTTTTTTTTTTTTACCAAAATATGATACTTACTCGTTCAAATTAGTAGAGTATATTGAAAATAAATATATATTTAATATTGTTAAAAATGAAAAATGAAGAATTTGAAAGCAAATATTAATCATTTTACCACTTTAATTATTTGCGGATGCCTACGGAAGAACATATAGAAGGGAAATCTAATCTTGAAAAAAAAACTATATTTTAAGTTGGTCCTCCCTTCAAAAAAGTTGGTCCTGCCATTATTTTTTTTTTTTTTAGTGTTATTATATCAAAGCTATAACTGATTTAGGTTTAATTTTAAAGTACTATATTTAATATTTTGGCTTAAATGCAATGTTATTATATAAAATGGACGGTGAACATCATGGTACCCCTAAAGTTTAGGTTGATATGTACCTATTATTCAATGACATCTCATATATTTATATTAATTTATTTAAAAATTAAATTAAATTTTGAATGAATTTTTCCAGCAAGCTATAGGATGTCGGTACCTAGCCAAACTTCACGGCACCAATGAGTTTACCAGAAAAAAAAATCCTAAATGTTCATCTTAGTGTATGTCACGAGTTTAATTTTGAATTTAAAATAAAAATAAAAAAGCCACATAATCATCTATGAAATAAAAAAATGAAAAAAAGTCATTTAATTTTTAAATTATCTTCAACACTATATTCATATCTTCAACATCATATTCATCATCTTTTGTCACTTGTTGTGAATTGGTGTCAGACATTGGAAATTTGTCTGAGTTTTGACTTTTATCTTGTAACACCCATACTAATTTTAACTAGTATATTAGCAAGAGTGTTAAACTGATATTGGATACATTTAAATACAATACAGGAAAATTGTTTGATATTATACAAAACTTGTACAAAACATAGTCTTTGATTACAATCCATAATCTGGTACTAAACATTCTCCATAATATTTATATACATCATGATACAATATTATACAACATCAAGAAAACATGAGCAGCACGATCAGTCCGTAGCTTTCTCTTTACCTTTTCTTCGTGCTACCTGCGAAGAACCTGCACCAGAAGGAGAGGGATGAGACATAACGTCTCAGTGAGCTCCTACCCTACCTACTGTTTGGCAACCTCGGGGAACCTAGGGTTGCCGTGCCTACCTCGGCGAACTCAGGGATGCCTATGATCGCCAAGTCTTAATCTTACCTATAGAGGGCTATCTGTCTGTTACTGATAATCTGGTGATCAAGGGGAGTCCTAGGATCACCGTCTGATAGCTGCTAACTGATATCTGATAACTGTCTGAGTAAATATTTCTGACTGATAAAGTAATATAGTATTAACTGATCTTTATGTTAGCTGTTAGCGTTGAACAAACAATGTTATCTGAGTTCATTTTACGGAATGCCCCCGGGTGGAGTAACCCCGAAGCACATTCCCCTGATAACCGGTGAAAATTCCTATCATATCAGGCTAACACCGGACTCCTCTTGTCGTCGTGCGGTCATCCTTGCGGAATAACACGTCCCACTGGCGTGAACCTCCTGTGTCCCACTGGCGTGAACAACAGAAGACACGACTTAATAATCTTAACTGATACGTAGACCTCCCGTGTCCCACTGGCGTGAACGACGGAAGACGCAAATAATATTCTTTAATCTTATGCATGAACCTTTCATGTCCCACTGGCGTGAACGATGAAAGTCACGACTTTAGGGTAATAATCTTAATCTGTACTCTACGTGAACCTTTCGTGTTCCACTGGCGTGAACATTGAAGGCCACGATTACTAACTGTGTAATTCCTGACTACTTAACCTATGATAGGTCCTAAGCTTGAATTCTTGATCAATCTTGGCTTACTTGTACTTAAGTTAGTGTAGGGATTCCACTTACATGAAGATAATCCCCATTACTAATCCCTTTATATGCCTATATAACTTAGGAGTATAGTATTCATCTCCTAATGCCATGTCTATCCATCATCCTACCCTAAATCCAAACCTTAGCTCACGAATAAAAAGCTGAGGAAAGCCCAAAATCGTAGCACGATATGCCAGGATCGGAGCACGATTTTATGCGAAAGTTTTCATGAAATCAGGGCATGAAATCGTAGCCCGATGCCCAGAAATCGGAGCACGATTTTGGCTTCAGCAGCATTCAAAAATTCACTTCCTAAACTAATCCAAACATTCCCAAACATCAAAATAGCTTATGGGAATGAATTATACAAGGCATAAGGATGGATTTTAACATGTTTAAGCAAGGGATCAAATACTCAAAAGATTAGGGCATAATTCTAACTCTTGAATCAACTTGTAAAAACACTAAAACAACTCAAATGGGTTTTAATACCCCATGGAGCTCACCTTAATCCCAATTTGGTGCTTGGTGATTCTGATTCCCCAAAGCCTTGGCTTTCACTCTACCACTTCTCTCAAAACTTCCTTGTTTACTCCTTGTTTCTTCCACTTGTTCTAGCTTTACCACCCAAACCTTGCTTGTGAAGTTTCTCTAAGAATTAGATGATGAAATGGTGAGGCTATGGAGAGGGAGTGAGGGCGTGAGAATGGGGAGGGAGAGGGAGAGAGTGAGCTGAAAAAAAATGAGAAAGAAATGAGAATAGAAGAGTGTAGATCACTCTTTTCTACTTCTCTCTTTCAAACTTTCCCCCCCTTTTTAACTTATTTACCATTTTGCCATGCCTATTATTATTTAATTGCCAAGCTTGCTTAATCGCGTCTAATACTGATAGTAATCACATCTAAGTGGGATGTTACATATCTCTTCCCGGAAACATGTTACGAGTTGTTAGATATATGATGGATTGCTAAGTATAAGAACACAGAACGAAGGATGTGGAATGAATTGATGTTTTCGCTAAACAAAAGGGTTATGGAATAAATCTAGCATAACGCCAGATTATGGTTATAGTGGCTTGATGAAGGTTTCATGGAAGGCAACAATTTTGATTATGAAATGAAAGAAGAAGGAGAAGAAACTATGAAGAGTTAGGGATTCAAGGAATTTTTTTATTTTAATATTGTTTTATTATTATTTTTTGAAATAATATATATAATTTTAATCAATAATGAGGGTAATTTTCTTGTAAGGGTAATTTTGTCATTTACATATCATATTTCATATATCATATATTTTTATTTTGCTTATTTAACATATATAATGGAATTATTTATTTACTTATGATTTTTTAAAAATATACAATTGAAAGTGTCAAATGAGCTGGCCCGACCCAGCCTGGTCCGGCTCAACCCATATATAATTGGGGCCGCAGATTCTTGAGCCGGCCCGACCCGTGTAGGCTATGGGCCAGGCCAGCCCGTTTTAGTTTTTTTTATTAATTCACTCTTTTTATGTACTTTTTATATATTAGTTACTCACTATCTTTTTGCTAAAATATGATTGGATGGACATAGAGGTGTAAATAATTTTTACACTAACATTGAATACTAATTAAACTCTAGATTATTCCTTCGATTGAATCAAACTAATAATTTATAATTTTTAGAATTTTAAAACTTTGAGCTAAATTCATTCATTTTTATTAAGTTTATTTATTTAAATATTTTTTTGTTAATAAATTTTAAATTAGTTGATAATTTTTTCAAAAAATAGTGTTTTTTAATAAAAAATATCAAATAGAAATATTGATAATGGGTCGGCCCGATGCCTGATGGGTCAGCCCAGCCCAACCCAGCCCATTTTATATGGGCCAAAAAAGCCCGAGTGCATTTTGGGCTATCTTCTTTAGGCCTGACCCGGCCCAAAATATGGGCCAACCCATTAGTCCGGCCCATTTTTGACAGCTTGTATTGGTTATTGAGTAGTAATAATGGACTTTTAGAAAAAAAAAATATAAAAATTATTTAACCATTTATTTAAATTTTAGTACTTTTTATTTGCTCATAAAATTTTAAAATTAATTATTGTTGACTTGCGTAGTGTATTTGTTTTCAATTCTAGAAAGACCAAAATTGACTTTGGAGATTGTTAAGTGCCAGAAAGTGGTTAAAATGCTCATTTAATTTAGGCACTTATGTTGCTTATTTTACAAGTTATCATAGGATAAGCTCATCATTTATGATTAAATATCTAACTTGTGATCCTATGCCTTACCCCATCTAATATTGCAGGAATTTCATGCTTGAACCTGAAGTGAGCAAAGAAAATGAAGTTTTGATCAAAGCCATCGCTAGACGCGCACGCTTCCTCGCTACAAGCGAGGATAGGCAGGGAATTTGGAGTCTTCATCGCTACAAGCGCCAGATGCCACGCTTCAAGCGAGCTTAGGTAGGGAAATTGGAGAGTTCATCGCTACAAGCGATGGACCGGTCGCTTCAAGCGACCAAGGGCGGTTTAATGTTCCATGCTGACGTGGAGCTTTCCCATTGGCCAGAAAACTTCATCGCTACAAGCGACCAGCTCATCCCTTGTAGCGAGCGTGCAATATTTCACTTTTATAAAAGCATTTTCAGCTTACTTTTCAAAAAGAATGGATCATTGACTACTTCCATTTAGGGATTGCTTTTTAATTCAGTTTAGTAATAGTTTAGGACTTAGTTTTAGGGCTAGAAGCTATGATCTTCAAGGAGCAAAAGGATTGAATTGTGGAATCAACCAAAGGCTTTGGGAAATCAAGACTTGGGTTATGATCTTCATCTTTTCTCTACTCTTTTGTATAGTTGTCATGAAAATGAACAACTAACTTCCCTTTGTTGGGATTGGAGGTATTCTTTCTAGCTTTGATGTAATACATGATTATGTGAATATATGATTTTAGCAATTTATGTGTTTATGAAGTTATTCTTGCTTTTCAATCTCATGCTTGATTCAATTGATATTGACAAATACTTTTGAATCTATGTTTAAGAATAATCTTCTATCAAAATAAGAAAATCTAGAAATGGATTTGGGTTTTGATAATCGCACAAAGTTTCGGATCGTAAAGCTTTCGGATCGTTTGATTGATTGGGAAATCGTCGATTAAACGATACGATCGATCTCACGATGTCATTTGGGAAATCAATGACATTGTCGAGCGATATGTGATATTTTCGCTAAAACGCTAAATTCATATGCATGATTTATAGATTATATTCTTTGCAAGATTGATGAACTCTAATTTCAACGCTTTGATACCCTATTATTTGTCGTTTTACTCGAAATTAAATTCAATTAGTTTATGCAAACAAGTCACGTAACCCTTAACTCAAAACAATACCGATTGTTGAACGGTTCGAAGTAGCGCACCTAATCCCTGAGGAGACGATAATTGAAAATACTTACTTTTGTTGATTGAAATACTGCTTCTAACAAAATGGCGCCGTTGCCGGGGATTAATGTTTAGTTATTTTGAGCATCGCAATAATTGATAGTGTTTTGAGCTTTTGTATATATCTTGTAAATATTTTTGTACATTATCAACTGTTTGTGCATTAACCCTCTTTGCAAAGCAAAGAAAATTTTCTTGTTAGTTACACTTGTTTCAGATTCTCAACATTGGAACAAATCATGGCTGATCATCATGATTATTTCAACTTCTATGATCCATACGAGCATGAATCATATCAACAACATCAACAATATCCGTCTGAAGATGAACAAATGGCAAGAACGGAAAATATTTTGAATTTGTTCATGCAACAATCCATGATCAACATGCAAAATACCAACCATAGATTGAGAGCCTTGTCATGCCAATTGGAGATTTTGCAAGTTCAATTCAATTTTCTACCAAGAATCATGGATGTTCAGACCAACAATCAATCCGTTTTGGAATTCGGAGAGATTGTTGAAGCCGATGTTGATGAGAGTGAGAAAGAGACGATGTTTGAAGGATGTGGTATAAGGACATTAATGGAAGAATTAGAGATACCACACAAAGATGAACTTCCTCAAGAAAGGTCAAATTATGAAGAGGCCAGCGTTGTTGATAGTAAAGAAGAGATGGATATTGAGAAGATGGGACAGTTTCTTGACAAGGAAGAAACTTGTAAAAAGGAGGGGATGCAAGTGAGCAAGGTGGAACTTGAACTTCTACAAGATTGCATTTGTTCCTTGCTCAGTTTATTTTGGATAGGGAGGTTATGGACTCCACATCAGCTATACTGTAAGTTCATGGAATTCCTCCCACAACAAAGGAGTACTAAAGCTGATGTGCTTTCCGTCTCGTTTTGGCCACCCTAACGAAACAGGCGTCGAGCTAATGACGTTAACCAAGCGCTTGTTGGGAGGCAACCCAACTTTGTAGGTTTGTTGTTTTTAAATAGTATATTAGTTTTTAACATCCATTCATGCATATAGGGATAGTGGCAAAGGCTGAAAAATTAATTTTTCTGTTTTCTGTCATGGTCGCTACAGCGATGGATCTCATCGCTATAGCGACGAGGTTGACACTCCGTCGCTATAGCGACGTTCTGATCGCTTGTAGCGATGACTTCCAAACTTTGCGCTGTAGCGCCACATCAACGCTTGTAGCGATGGGCTTAACAGCCTGTCGCTGTAGCGACGAGTCGCACGCTTGTAGCGAGCGAAGGAAAACTGACAGTGCAGTTTCCAAAGCCACTATATCTCTTCACCTTCCCTCCCAACCACCTAATTAATGCATTATCTGTTATACTTGCTTATTTTCGCATCCCATTTCTCAGAAACATACCTCCATTCCATTCTATTGTATTTCTGCATTTCACTTTATTTCTCTGCATTGTTCTGCAATTTCTTGCAAATCATCACAATATCTGTTCAATCTTACAACTCAGCATCAATCAGGTATGCTTTTCGTAACTTTCTGTCCATGTTTGTATGCTTTATACATGTTTGATTGTGCTAGCATGCATGTTTAGAACTTAGGGTTTAGGGTTTTCAATGTTTTAATTTAAGGATAAGCCTTTTTGCTATACCCATGTTAATCTGTAGTTCAAGCTATGGAAAATGAACTAGAATCATTCCATAAACTTGCCTTTCATCATTTTGTTCAAGAAAATCGTATTTTGAAAAACCTTTTTGTAAAAATTCAAAATAAATTTAGGGTTTTTGATGATGAGGGAGTTTTAGTGATTTTTATTCATTTGTATTAGCTTTAGGGTTATTTCTCGCATGCCACAAGTAGATTAGAATCAAGAAAAATCAAATTTTTGAAAATGGGTCCCTCCTCGCTAGACAGCGCTTGTAGCGCAGGAAACCAGCATTTTTGGGTTCGCACGCTACAAGCGACCAACCTGTCGCTGTAGTGACGAAACCCAGATTTGGTTTTATTTTTCTGTTATTCTAATGCTAACTTGAATCCTACCTGTTTTTGTCTGTTTAATCTTATTGTGTAGGCATGGCACCTAAATCATCATCGAAGAGGCAATAGAATGTTGAGGGTTCATCATTAGACCTAAACCAAACCCTCAACCACATGATGCAAACCGTTTCCTAAGCTTGCGTAACCAAGAGCGTTACGCAGAGCTCAAAACTAGAAGGATATGGTCAGAGAAACAGTTCAGGATTTCAGAGGAAGGTGTGCGCACCTCGTTTTTTAAAAAAACGCGCAAATCCTCCGAGGACGTCCTCGAACGCTTGGAGGGCCTTTTGTGAAGTCGCCACCAAAGTTTTTGTGTAAAGGGAACGTTGATAAACCCTTAAGTTTTTTGTTTGAAGGGAAACGATAATAAAACCCTTGACGATGAGGAAAGGATGGTCATCGCAACCATTGTCGGGTTCGGGAGTCGATTACGCAAGGGGAAGGTATTAGCACCCCTCACGTCTGTTGTACTTAACGGGAACCTTCTATTTGGCTAAAGCTTAAATTGTTTTTAAATGTTTTGCACGCATGCTTATCTATGTCAAAAGGAAATACACTAAAAGGGGGGAAAAAGATGAAAACAAACGAAAGGAAAAAAAGAAAGTTTTTATTATTGCGCTTGACAAGATGTCGATCTTGCTCCTACGTATCTCCCGGTAGTCGGAGAATTCAAAGCGTACGTAGTTCTTTGGTAGAAAAAACGTACATGTGTTGGTTGATTTTAAATGGACGATGTTTTAACCGAATTCTTGCGATTCAACGTAGCTTGTATGCTCGCGCTCGGGAGACTTATTAAGCGTATAGCTTGTATGCTCGCGCTTGGGAGACTTATTAAGCGTTTGTTTACGAATCGCGCTAGAATGTTAAAAGGTACGTCCGGTGGGTTAAAAGGGTTCGAGTTGGTCGCTATGGGACCAAAAAAAAAAGTGCAATGGACTCAATCGAGTCAATCATTGACCGAGGGGACTCCAACGAGTCGGGGGATTGTTCGATTGATCCACTGGGATCAAGAACGGGTACAATGGACTCGGATGAGTCGAACATTGACCGAGTGACTCAAACGAGTCGAGGGATTGAATCTAGTGGCCACGGGGGACCAAAAGGTTCGGATTGACCACAAGGGGCCAAGATTTGGTTTGGTTATGGTTGGATACGTTGAAAATGGAATGACGATTGTCCGAACGACGAGACATGCGTCACGCATTCGTACAATCGGGGCAATGGAGAGACATATGTCACACCATCCCTTTTTCATTCAAGTTTTTGGGTAGAATTTTTTTTAGAAATCCCAAAGTATATCAAAACATTTGGTTTGGAACCCAAAGTGAAGGGATTTTGACAATTTTGTTAGAAAACGCACAAGTTCGGCTCATTTTGCGAATCGTTTTGAAAAGGGAATGAATTCGGCGTATGTTCATGTTTGAGTTTTGAAAATCATGAACAATGTTTATTGCTCAAGTTTGTATTTGAAATGATGAACATAGCTGGTTTGTTCATGTTGTTTTGAAAGATTGGGAACATAACTTGTTTTGCAAGTTACCCAAAAAATGTTACCCGAACTTGCGAATTTTCCACTATTATGCAAAATCCTTGAACTGGTTTGAAAAACATGAGTTTTAAAACTCCTAGGTTCTGAGCTCTTGGGCTAGAACCTCAAAAATTGGCCATTTGGGCACCTAAACTCAGATTCTGAGTTCTGTCATGGTCGCTCTGCGACCATGACTTCGCACTGCGAACAATGCGAATTTTTGAGTTCAGAAGCTGTTTCTGAACTTTTGTTCAGAAACAACTTCTGAACACACTCATGACCTTTTAGGTGAGTGAAAAGCTTTGAGTTTTTGGGATGAAAAAGGCTGGACAAACCAGTTTTGATGTTTTGAAAACCTTGGGATTTCTTTGAAATTCAAAAGGGGTTTTTTGAACAAAGTGGTTTTGGACCAAAATTAAGATGCAAATACCATTGAAAATGCAAAACAAAAGCTTAGAAACTTACAGAGATCCTTAGCAAAGCTCCAGCTGCAGTGGATTTGAATTGGTTGAAGGTTCTCACAAAGGTTTTTTGATATTGGTGATGAACTTTGAACTTGGTAAAGCTTTGTGTTTGATTGGTTTTTTTCTGGTTGTTTGGCTGGAATGAGTAGTGTTTCTTTTGCTCTTTTAATGCTGTGTTAACTGCTCTAACTTATGCTATGCAATGCTGCATTTCCTCTTGCCTTGCATCTCTATTTATAGGCCAAAATGCAATCTTGAGTAATGATGGAAAATCCATAGGACCTAGCTGATTTGTGGGCTAAATTCAGGCTATTTGGCTTTGCATTTAATGCTAATGGATAGAGGCAACTCTGCCTTGTGCCAAGGGTTAAGTCTTTGACTGATTTCAGCCACAAAATCAAAGGTTTTAGGATAGAAATGATGAGAAACATGGCTGAATTGCAATTGGCCAAACTTGGGGATCAATCCTTGCAATCTCAATGGTTGATCAATAAAAACGTGCACTGTGATGTGCAGAGATTGGGGGATGCAAAAGGCTACAATTGGCTGGTGTGAGAGGGTGAAAAGCTGTTGCAAAACAGGGTAGGCACTCATGGCTTTTTCAAGTGAAAAATCCAGCTGGTTTGACTGGTTTTGGGGGAACAAGTAGGAGGAAAGTCATCAAGCAGGTGGCTGGCAACCTTGGGGTGGTTAACAGGTCACTTGGGAGGGACAAGAGCTGCCCAAGGGCAAGCTCACTTGCTTGTCACATGCTAGGTTGGAAGAAAAAGCTTCCAACCTTGGCATTAATGGCAAGTCTCTCATTTCAGGTTTTGCTTGGCCCAATTAGCCATGAATGCTGCTTAAAATAAATATGGAAATGATATGCAACAAAATCTGGAATTAAATCAAAGATACCAGAAATCTGGAGAAAAATCGCAGACTTCGCAGTGCGAAGTGAGCTTCGCAGTGCGAAGTCATCATTTTTAAAATGTTGACTTTTCTGTTGACTTTTGCTGACTTTGACTTTTTTCCTCTCTTTGATTTTTTTTTTGATTTTTTTGTTTTAAAAGGCTTAGGACAAAATTGGGGTACTACAGCTGCCCCTACTTAATTGTGTCTTTGCATAGAGTGTGTGAGTGCCGAGGGCATCTCATGAACTCTTTGCGAAGATCAATTAGGTAAAAGAAGGACCCGAATTTTGTCCTTCGAGGAATGGAAAAAATTTTGTGAAAGTAAAAATATGCAAATGCAATGATTTGAAAAGGTTGATCGTATCCAGCCGCTAACACTGGAAGTAGATCCACTGGGGATGGGTGTGATCTTATCTAGCCGCTAACACTAGAGGTCGATACACTGAGGAAGGTGATCTTATCTAGCCGCTTAGACTAGAGGTCGATACCTAAGATAGGTAATCTTATTCAGCCGCTAACACTGAAGGTCGATTCCTAACGGTGGAGTGATCTTATTCAGCCGCTAACACTGAAGGTCGAACACTGAGGAAGGTGATCTTATCTAGCCGCTTACACTAGAGGTTGATTCCTTAAGATAGGTAATCTTATTCAGCCGCTAACACTGAAGGTCGATTCCTAACGGGGAGTGATCTTATTCAGCCGCTAACACTGAAGGTCGAACACTGAGGAAGGTGATCTTATCTAGCCGCTTACACTAGAGGTGGATTCCTAAACGGAAATGGTCTTACCCTGAATAGGTGCCCAACTTTGAGCCAGAAAACATGATTATATGATGCATGTTATGCTCCATGTTATGCAGTATGATATGCAATGTAATATGATATGAGATAGACTCAATCAAAGATTCCTGCTGGGGAATTGGGGACAGTTTTTGAAGGAGGTTCACTAGGGAACACTTGCTTAACTGTTGATGGATGCTGGTGAATATGTGATATTCACTGGAGAATCCTCGTTGAGGATGCATGACATGATTATGAAATGCATGTGTATGAATGATTTGTATATGCATGCATGAATGAAATTGACATGATGCATGAATTATGTTATGCATGATATGTGGGAGGCATGTTGATTGGGTGCCGAGCAAGGTCGGTCTTGGTTGTGGTTGCGCCAATGATGATTGGGCTTTTTTTGTTTGTTTGGTTTGGAAGGACAAGGTCCTTTGCCTACATACCCGAATGGGATCGAAACCGCTGTAGTTCGGGCTTGTCCCGGGGATTTGTATTTGTCTGCCAATGATGATTGGACTTTTGTTTTGGGCGCCGAGCGAGGTCGGGCTTTTTATGTTTTTGGTTGCCGAGCGAGGTCGGGCTTTTCGATTTTGGTTGCCGAGCGAGGTCGGGCTTTTTGATTGGTTGCCGAGCAAGGTCGGGCTTTTGTTGATTGGTGTGATCTCACTGGGGATATAAGGATCATTTTGGAAGCATGATCGATATCCGGCCTTAGTGGATGAAAAAGATGTATGGGGGTGAGCTTTATTTGGGGAAATTTGTTCCTCTGACAACCGGGATCTTTGCGTTTTACGCGCCGTGAGCTACGCACTTATTTCTGCTGAAGAGCATGAGTCTTAAAATGACTGATGCAGAGCTTCAAGTTTTGAGTCCTCTGATGCAATACCGGGGACCAACGAAATTCTTTTGACATTTAAAACGTCCAAGTAAAAAAACACATTTTTTTTGTTTTTTTATGTTATTCCCATATTTCAATGCATTATCTATCATGAATAAAAACACATTTTATGAGCAAGTAAGGACGCATAACAATGAAAAGGTTTAAAAATGACTTTGATTCAACGAAACTTAGTCCCTTGTATGGGTAACTATTCGTGAAAATGATAATCCCTATAAGAGGTGATTACTGAGATAGAGAAAAAGGAAGAAACAAAAAGGCAAATGGGTATTTGCTTGGGTTTCACGTGCTACTTTCCCTATGACTTTGAAATAACTCGTTTTTGAAAGATGATAATGAGGTTGATTCTTTCCCTCTTGAATTCTGTCCGGACCTCACGTGCCGCAGTCTTTTGCCTTTTTCTCTTTTTTTTTGAAACCCCTAATTTTTACCTGGACCGCTCTTTCGAGTTTTCAGTCCACTGGGGTATATTTCCTTTTTTGATGTCCTTAATTTTTGCCTAGACCTCCTTTTCAGGTTTTCGATCTACCAGGACGCTCTCTATTGCCTAAACCGCCCTGTTCGGGTTTTCGATTTAGCGAGCTCTTTTTTCTTTTTGGCATATATATTTTTTTGACTGCGCCGGAGTTTATTGATAGGGGGATCCTTGTGGATGGGTAATACCTTTTTTCCAAGCATTAAGTCTCCTTCTCTAAATTCTCGAGAATGAACTTTCTTGTCGAGCTGTCCATGCCACAATGCTGTGAGGTGTTTTTCTTTTATGAGGTTCAGTTGGTCGAACCTTGTTTGTGTTTGTGAATGCCAATGAAAATTGGGCTTCAATTGTGATAAGGATTGCCAATGAAGATTGACAAGCATGGTTGGTTTTTTTTTTTGAGTGCCAATGAAAATTGGGCTTTGGGTGTTTGGATGCCGATCAAAGTCGGGCTTTTATTGTGATTGGATGCCGAGCAAGGTCGGGCTTTTTGATGGGATGCCGAGCGAGGTCGGGCTTTTGTTTTTTGGATGCCGAGCAAGGTCGGGCTTTTTGATGGGATGCCGAGCGAGGTCGGGCTTTTGTTTTTTGGATGCCGAGCAAGGTCGGGCTTTTTGTTTTTTGGATGGGAATGCCAATGAAAATTGGGCTTTTATTGGAAATGGGGTTTGTGAGCGCCAATGGAAATTGGGCTTTTTGTTTGGAAATTGTGTGGGCCAATGAAAATTGGTCTTTTGTTGGAGATGTGAGGAATGCCAGTGACGACTGGGCTTTTTGTGTTTGGGGATGCCAAAAAAAATTGGGCTTTGTTTGTTTGGGGATGCTTGCATAAGAAGCTGCTTCGACCCATTTGGTGAAACAGTTGATGGCAGCTAGTATGAACTGGTGCCCTTTTGAAGCCTTTGGCTCAAATATTCCAAACATGTCTATGCCCCACATAGGGAAAGGTTAGGGTGATGTCATGACATTCAGAGGTGTTTGTGGTATGTGCCCCTTGTTGGCATAATTTGACACTTGTGATATGTCTTGTCATGGGTTTGGAAGGACTCCTCATGGATTTCTTTGGTGAGCATGACTGCTTCATGTGTTATCCACACTATGATTTCTCTTATAGAGTGTGCCTCGACAAAGGGAGAGCTGTGGTGCTATTCTTTAGGGTTCTCTTGGTGAGGTTGTATTACCCTATCCTCTTGATCCCCAAGTCTGGACAATCCTTCAGGAGGTTCAAAATCGTCCTTATTATCATCTTCCGTTTGGTTAATTTGAAGATTAAAATCAAAAGGGATCGTAGTAGTGTTATTTTTGGTGGTGTATTTATGATGATTTTTTTTTGTAGGGTTTACGAAAATTTATTTGAGAACGAAAGAAAAACGAACTCTTTTGAACATAAACTGCAAATTTATTAATGACGGAAATAATTTGAAATATGGGGGTCCCATAAAATTAATCGTTTGCCTTGGGAAGAGCAAAATGATTTTTTTTTTTGAAAAACAAGATAAATTACTTGGACAAAGAAATGATTTCCAGAATTTCGATGGCCTTCCGGTTTGCTCGGATCTCTTCCGAAACGCTACTGTACACCGGGTCGGGTACTTCCTCTTTTTTTTTTTGCGAGGGGATAATGTGAGGGTTTTGCTTTGAAATGCATGAAAATGCATGTAAATGTATGAATGCAATGAGTATGCAAAAATATGCCCCTTTTTTTTTGTTTATGCAAAATTTTTTCATGAATGCAAATGGATGGTATGCAGGGGTATGGTATATGAAGGTTCGGAACTTCCCCCCATCCTCACGTGTAGGCTCTAAAGGTGAAATTTCCTAAGAAGAGGTCCCTAGAGTCATAGATCTCACATGGAATTAGGGTTGTCTATGGACATACGTCAACATGACTTCAATTAATTCCACGTGAAAATCTCCTCTAAGCGGGGTTGGGCATCCTACCTCACGGACATACGTCAACGCGGGCTTCCGCACACAACCTCCATTCTAACTTAGTTTTTTCTCGAGCTCGGGTAGAGAGCCTCACACGTCCGGCATTAACCCGAACAATGTGGAGTAACATCGCTCAAGTAACCCCCGCATTTGATATATATATGATATGAATATAAAGCAAAATAAAGCAAATATAAACATAAAGCATAGATATGAAGTAGATAAATAAAACAAGAGCATGGCGCGCAAATAAAATAAAAACAATTGGCTTAAAAGCCAAATAGGTTAGGCTTGACTCGCTAGTGGGAAAATGGTCCCCAGTGAAGTCGCCAGCTGTGCGCACCTCGTTTTTTAAAAAAACGCGCAAATCCTCCGAGGACGTCCTCGAACGCTCGGAGGGCCTTTTGTGAAGTCGCCACCAAAGTTTTTGTGTAAAGGGAACGTTGATAAACCCTTAAGTTTTTTGTTTGAAGGGAAACGATAATAAAACCCTTGACGATGAGGAAAGGATGGTCATCGCAACCATTGTCGGGTTCGGGAGTCGATTACGCAAGGGGAAGGTATTAGCACCCCTCACGTCCGTTGTACTCAACGGGAACCTTCTATTTGGCTAAAGCTTAATTTGTTTTTAAATGTTTTGCGCGCATGCTTATCTATGTCAAAAGGAAATACACTAAAAGGGGGGAAAAGAGATGAAAACAAACGAAAGGAAAAAAAGAAAGTTTTTATTATTGCGCTTGACAAGATGTCGATCTTGCTCCTACATATCTCCCGGTAGTCGGAGAATTCAAAGCGTACGTAGTTCTTTGGTAGAAAAAACGTACATGTGTTGGTTGATTTTAAATGGACGATGTTTTAACCGAATTCTTGCGATTCAACGTAGCTTGCATGCTCGCGCTCGGGAGACTTATTAAGCGTATAGCTTGTATGCTCGCGCTTGGGAGACTTATTAAGCGTTTGTTTACGAATCGCGCTAGAATGTTAAAAGGTACGTCCGGTGGGTTAAAAGGGTTCGAGTTGGTCGCTATGGGACCAAAAAAAAGGTGCAATGGACTCAATCGAGTCAATCATTGACCGAGGGGACTCCAACGAGTCGGGGGATTGTTCGATTGATCCACTGGGATCAAGAACGGGTACAATGGACTCGGATGAGTCGAACATTGACCGAGTGACTCAAACGAGTCGAGGGATTGAATCTAGTGGCCACGGGGGACCAAAAGGTTTGGATTGACCACAAGGGGCCAAGATTTGGTTTGGTTATGGTTGGATACGTTGAAAATGGAATGACGATTGTCCGAACGACGAGACATACGTCACACATTCGTACAATCGGGGCAATGGAGAGACATACGTCACACCATCCCTTTTTCATTCAAGTTTTTGGGTAGAATTTTTTTTAGAAATCCCAAAGTATATCAAAACATTTGGTTTGGAACCCAAAGTGAAAGGATTTTGACAATTTTGTTAGAAAACGCACAAGTTCGGCTCATTTTGCGAATCGTTTTGAAAAGCGAATGAATTCGGCGTATGTTCATGTTTGAGTTTTGAAAATCATGAACAATGTTTATTGCTCAAGTTTGGATTTGAAATGATGAACATAGCTGGTTTGTTCATGTTGTTTTGAAAGATTGGGAACATAACTTGTTTTGCAAGTTACCCAAAAAATGTTACCCGAACTTGCGAATTTTCCACTATTATGCAAAATCCTTGAACTGGTTTGAAAAACATGAATTTTAAAACTCCTAGGTTCTGAGCTCTTGGGCTAGAACCTCAAAAATTGGCCATTTGGGCACCTAAACTCAGATTCTGAGTTCTTACATGGTCACTCTGCGACCATGACTTCGCACTGCGAACAATGCGAATTTTTGAGTTCAGAAGTTGTTTCTGAACTTTTGTTCAGAAACAACTTCTGAACACACTCAGGACCTTTTAGGTGAGTGAAAAGCTTTGAGTTTTTGGGATGAAAAAGGCTGGACAAACCAGTTTTGATGTTTTGAAAACCTTGGGATTTCTTTGAAATTCAAAAGGGGTTTTTTGAACAAAGTGGTTTTGGACCAAAATTAAGATGCAAATACAATTGAAAATGCAAAACAAAAGCTTAGAAACTTACAGAGATCCTTAGCAAAGCTCCAGCTGCAGTGGATTTGAATTGGTTGAAGGTTCTCACAAAGGTTTTTTGATATTGGTGATGAACTTTGAACTTGGTAAAGCTTTGTGTTTGATTGGTTTTTTTTCTGGTTGTTTGGCTGGAATGAGTAGTGTTTCTTTTGCTCTTTTAATGCTGTGTTAACTGCTCTAACTTATGCTATGCAATGCTGCATTTCCTCTTGCCTTGCATCTCTATTTATAGGCCAAAATGCAATCTTGAGTAATGATGGAAAATCCATAGGACCTAGCTGATTTGTGGGCTAAATTCAGGCTATTTGGCTTTGCATTTAATGCTAATGGATAGAGGCAACTCTGCCTTGTGCCAAGGGTTAAGTCTTTGACTGATTTCAGCCACAAAATCAAAGGTTTTAGGATAGAAATGATGAGAAACATGGCTGAATTGCAATTGGCCAAACTTGGGGATCAATCCTTGCAATCTCAATGGTTGATCAATAAAAACGTGCACTGTGATGTGCAGAGATTGGGGGATGCAAAAGGCTACAATTGGCTGGTGTGAGAGGGTGAAAAGCTGTTGCAAAACAGGGTAGGCACTCATGGCTTTTTCAAGTGAAAAATCCAGCTGGTTTGACTGGTTTTGAGGGAACAAGCAGGAGGAAAGTCATCAAGCAGGTGGCTGGCAACCTTGGGGTGGTTAACAGGTCACTTGGGAGGGACAAGAGCTGCCCAAGGGCAAGCCCACTTGCTTGTCACATGCTAGGTTGGAAGAAAAAGCTTCCAACCTTGGCATTAATGGCAAGTCTCTCATTTCAGGTTTTGTTTGGCCCAATTAGCCATGAATGCTGCTTAAAATAAATATGGAAATGATATGCAACAAAATCTGGAATTAAATCAAAGATACCAGAAATCTGCAGAAAAATCGCAGACTTCGCAGTGCGAAGTGAGCTTCGCAGTGCGAAGTCATCATTTTTGAAATGTTGACTTTTCTGTTGACTTTTGCTGACTTTGACTTTTTTCCTCTCTTTGATTTTTTTTGATTTTTTTGTTTTAAAAGGCTTAGGACAAAATTGGGGTACTACAGAAGGAAACTATGGAGGGATTGCACACATGCTGAATGAGAGAAAATGGGGAATATTGTGCACTCCGCCAAGGAAGATCAATTATGATATCGTGCGGGAGTTTTATGCAAACGCGATTCCAGCTAACCCATCAGATGACTTCACCTGGACGACATTTGTCCGAGGCCGTACTATCATGTTTGATAGGAATGCAATCAGTGAATACTTAGGTAATCCCCTGGACCTAACATTCCCGGATGACCTAATAGATTACAAGCGGTTGTGTTCCTATCATGAGCATCAAGCAGTGGGGAACCGGGATCATGATTTAATCGCACGGGAAATCTTCCAAGAGGGGAGAACTTATGATGTGAGCAAGGCTTCGGGTAAGCCTTTTAGAGCTTTTAGGGACCACATGACCACACCAGCTCAGGTAATACTTACCCTCATCCTTTATAACATTCGGCCTAAGTCTCACACTTCATCTACTACCCTGGATGTCACACCTTTGCTCCACTATATCCTCAGCAACCGTCAGGTTGACGTTGCAAGGATTATAGCTAATGAGATGAGGGTTGTGGCAGAGAGTGGTATCCTGCCACCAGGCAAACCTAAATGCCCATTGACCTTCCCTGGTCTGATTATGGGATTGTGTAGAAAGGCCAGGATACGCATGCCTACCCAAGTGGATGACGAGATTAAAAACCCTATTGATGACAGATACATCAATAGGTATTGCTCCACCCCCTCTCCTACTGCTCCCCCTTCTTCTTCTGTCGGACCTTCCACTTCAGCTGGACCTTCTACAGTACCACCCCCAGCACCACAGGACCCTAGCCAACCTCAGGGCCCAACCTATCCACCATTGGACTTCTCTAGTTGGGACCCTTCTCTAGTTGGCTCATTCATCATGGCTCAGAATGCGTCTAATCATCGCGCCCTGACGACGATTCAGAGTCATTTGCACGAGAGCGGCTTCAGTTCTTGGACTCCAGGGTATTTCCAGGAGCATCTTGCTTGGCCTGGGGACAGGCCTTTCTATTCTGGAGGGGCAGGTGCAGATGCTGCAGGTGATGATGCTGGAGGTGGTGATGATGCTGATGATGATGATGACCATGGCGATGACTCCTCGGAGGCTACTCGGAGCATTGACCACGAGGCTGCAGACTTAATGGATTCAGACATAGACTTGGATTCAGATTGATCTCCATTTTGCAAGCTGCAGATTTTTGTTCTATCATTTCTTTCGTTTTATTTATTATGCTTTGTACTTTATAACTTTGTTCATGTTATGTACTTTGTTTATGGTTATGCTTATGTACCATGGATAATTTATTTTGGTTATTATGTTATTTATTTTGGTTATTATATGTTTAGTGTATATTATGCTTTATTTATGCTTTGTTATCTATTTTTGGTTAAAATTTTTTGAATTATCCCAACAATTTGGAAAGAAAGATGACAAAGATTCAAAAGCTAAGTGCTTGTTTGAAAGCAAAGCATCGAGCTTAGAATCAGTTGAGTGATAATGATAGAATGAGTGATAAAAGCGCGCAGCTAAGGTACTCGTTTTCTTGTTTTTCTAGGTATGTTCTTGAATGTGAATAAGTTCTTTACACACAAATTTAATTTATTCAGTTTTACGCAAGCACATGTTTAGTTTTGAACCAATTAGAACTAGCCGAAATGTGAGGAATCCTCAACCTTTGTATATATATGCAGGAGACCAACATTGCATGTTTAACTCAATTATTTTATGTTAAATCTATTGTTGTTTTAAATTGTATAAAAGCATTGAAATGATCAAGGCAATTTTTTGAAATACTTGACCAAATAAACCTACCCTGTGAGAAGTGAGTATCTGTTAACCCCTCTGAGCCTATTGAATCAGAATCGTTAGCCATGAACTGTCAATTTTCATAAGCTCAATTGCTTATTTAAATTGCCGGAGTTTGTAAAAAAATTCAGTTCATAGTTAACTCTTTATTGAATTCTGATATTGCTTTCTTTTGAACCCTTATCCATTGTGTTTATTGACTTTTGCCAAAATGATAAAGGAACATTCGATTAGGGTGTCATTGAACTAAGTTGGGGAGAAAGGGAGGTTGTGTTTATGTCAAAGTAGTGGTGAATGATATTGATAATTGATCTTGACAAAAAGAAAAAGAAAAGAAAAAGAAAAGAAAAAAAGAAAGAAAAGCAAACCAAGAAAAAGAAAAGAGAAAAATAGAAGGGTTTGCAATAATTCAAAGAAAAAATTGTCAAGATCAATCAAGAAAAGAAAAAATTGTAGTTCACCAAGAGTTGTATTGGAATAAGGAGGAAGTTTGTAAATAGATTGAATGTTCCTCTTGCTTGACCATTTGAATTCAATATCCCACATATGACAATTCTTTTGTAACCTAGCCCAATTACAACCCTTAAAGACCTTATGATCAATGCCTTTTATGCTTTTAGAAATGATAATTAGATGGACACATAATTTGATTGGAATGTTATCATGTTTGTTGGATGAGTGTTCATACCCTCACAATAGATTTCAATGTGTTCATATACTTTATATAGAAGTGTGTTAGGTTTGGTTCAAATTTAAACATGTTGCTTGTTTAGGATTGTGTGATTTGATTCTTTGTGTTTAGAACTAGTTCACATTCATAGTTTGTATCTCGTTTAATGAGAAACTTAACTTTAGCTTGCGCAGTCACGTCTGAATCATTCATCTGACACTTATTTGCTTCAAACTTTTGATTCTTTTGCATTCTTGCTCAAAACTTTGGTTAAAGCTTGTTTCCTTATTTGTAGCGTCCTTTGTTTGAGGACAAACAAAGATTTAAGTTGGGGAGTGTGTTAAGTGCCAGAAAGTGGTTAAAATGCTCATTTAATTTAGGCACTTATGTTGCTTATTTTACAAGTTATCATAGGATAAGCTCATCATTTATGATTAAATATCAAACTTGTGATCCTATGCCTTACCCCATCTAATATTGCAGGAATTTCATGCTTGAACCTGAAGTGAGCAAAGAAAATGAAGTTTTGATCAAAGCCATCGCTAGAAGCGCACGCTTCCTCGCTACAAGCGAGGATAGGCAGGGAATTTGGAGTCTTCATCGCTTCAAGCGCCAGATGCCACGCTTCAAGCGAGCTTAGGCAGGGAAATTGGAGAGTTCATCGCTACAAGCGATGGACCGGTCGCTTCAAGCGACCAAGGGCGGTTTAATGTTCCATGCTGACGTGGAGCTTTCCCATTGGCCAGAAAACTTCATCGCTACAAGCGACCAGCTCATCGCTTGTAGCGAGCGTGCAATATTTCACTTTTATAAAAGCATTTTCAGCTTACTTTTCAAAAAGAACTGGATCATTGACTACTTCCATTTAGGGATTGCTTTTTAATTCACTTTAGTAATAGTTTAGGACTTAGTTTTAGGGCTAGAAGCTATGATCTTCAAGGAGCAAAAGGATTGAATTGTGGAATCAACCAAAGGCTTTGGGAAATCAAGACTTGGGTTATGATCTTCATCTTTTCTCTACTCTTTTGTATAGTTGTCATGAAAATGAACAACTAACTTCCCTTTGTTGGGATTGGAGGTATTCTTTCTAGCTTTGATGTAATACAAGATTATGTGAATATATGATTTTAGCAATTTATGTGTTTATGAAGTTATTCTTGCTTTTCAATCTCATGCTTGATTCAATTGATATTGACAAATACTTTTGAATCTATGTTTAAGAATAATCTTCTATCAAAATAAGAAAATCTAGAAATGGATTTGGGTTTTGATAATCGCACAAAGTTTCGGATCGTAAAGCTTTCGGATCGTTTGATTGATTGGGAAATCGTCGATTAAACGATACGATCGATCTCACGATGTCATTTGGGAAATCAATGACGTTGTCGAGCAATATGTGATATTTTCGCTAAAACGCTAAATTCATATGCATGATTTATAGATTATATTCTTTGCAAGATTGATGAACTCTAATTTCAACGCTTTGATACCCTATTATTTGTCGTTTTACTCGAAATTAAATTCAATTAGTTTATGCAAACAAGTCACGTAACCCTTAACTCAAAACAATACCGATTGTTGAACGGTTCGAAGTAGCGCACCTAATCCCTGAGGAGACGATAATTGAAAATACTTACTTTTGTTGATTGAAATACTGCTTCTAACAGAGATGTATAATTGTTTTTGAAATGTTCAACTGCTTTCGAATACAATTGATTTTGTCATCAGATTTTTTTTTGTGTGACCCCCCGGTTCCCAGGGAAAATAGACCTTGGTAATTCAAAGTTCGGTCGAGAGGTAAGTAAAGTCTGATAAAAAATTGTTCCATTCAGAAGTTGAATTCAGGTTTTTCTTGATTATACTTGAAGTTAAGATATGTAGCTTTTATTATAA
Organism: Medicago ruthenica; assembly: GCA_018208015.1. Taxonomy (NCBI): domain Eukaryota; kingdom Viridiplantae; phylum Streptophyta; class Magnoliopsida; order Fabales; family Fabaceae; genus Medicago; species Medicago ruthenica. Next base: position 2,061,868 of record CM031376.1, on the reverse strand, counting down.
TTAATTTTTTACACATAAATTTATAATTAAACTCATGTTTACATGAATGTATTTAAACACAAGTCGTATTATCTTCAACTAATTTTTATAATAGACGAAACGACTAAATCATTATAAACTCACGCACGCATGTAGAGGTATCGAGGTTTGAACCTCGATTATAACATTTGACCTAACAATTTCGACATTTTGACATTTAAAATAAAACTTGTGGACATCTTCAACTCACTTTTAATAAAAATATTTATTTCAAATTAATTTTTATCATTGCATAACTAAACATACACCTTAGATCATTCCCAATCAGAGGATCCTCCATTTAAGATTTGATATGTATGAAATACCCCATTCAAAAAAAATAATAATTGATACCTGATGACAAATGAGAGATAAAGTCTCATTGAAGCACTTCAATCTTAAGTGGGTCTCATAACAATTCCGCTGGACCAATGTCTAGTGACAATTCCGCTTTAATGATACATAAGTGGAGTCCCTCAAAAAATGGGTTTGTCCTTGTTTGGTCCCGTCTTTGTATGAACCGAAGTCTCCTCTTGTTTTGCTCTTCTCCCATACAAAATTGCTCACTCCCATGTGAACCGACCAAAATACCCCCAACGTGAGTTAACTCACGTTCGGTATAACAAACGTGAGTTTCGGAACGTGATTTAAGTCACGTAGGTTATACACCGTGAGTTAAATCATGTTGGTAACAAACATGCAATTTTTTGGCTTGACTAATAAACCATGCAATTATAATAATAAAGCAACAATTATTTATATATAACAAACCAAACTAGCTAGGGTAGATGCGTGAGAGAGTAAAACACACCGATAAGTGAGCAGATGCCACAGAGAAATGAAAGCATGCAACATATGGTGATGAGGAAGGAGGTAAGGCTCTGATGGTTTTTGATGAGGTCACTGGATGATGTGAAGGCATATGCCCAGAAAGAAGTTGATGAACTACCTGTGAGAAACATAATGAAGTCTTTGGTTTTGGAAGTCTTCAAGTAAAATCCAGAGTATAGGAAAACTGCTCTTGAGACCATGGTCATGAATATACTAGGCTTAAATTCATCATGGACGTTGAAAATTGCATGGTTTATTAGTTAAGCCAAAAAATTGCATGGTTTGTTACCAACATGAGTTAACTCACGTTGGTGTTTGGAACGTGATTTAACTATACATCAATGTTGCGTTGGGCGCATTTTGATCGGTTCACGTGGGAGTGATCAATTTTGTACGAGAGAAGAGCAGTGGCGGATCTTGAAGAAAAAAAATGTAGGTGTACATCAGTATGATTAATTTACCTTAGGAGGTGCCGAATGGTTTGAACAAATTGTTTTTATTGGGACCAAATGGTTTACGTTTCGAGTGTTTATTATTTAATCTAACACAGGAAAAAGGAAAAAAAAAAGGATAAATAAAAGGTACAAGTGAGTGAGGATTAAACTCACCACCATGTAGTTGAAAGAACTATGTGTTACCACTACGCTAGGAACCATACTTACATATTATGTCCGCATATTTGGGGAGCCATGGCCCACTTCCGCTACCGAAGAGATCCGCCACTGGCCCTTGCGATCCAAACCCAACGTTAGGGTTTCGCTAACTCAGAACCTCCCCAGTCTCCAACCTAAAAACCACCCGAATTAAACAATGCAGAAATCAAAACAAACTTCTTCGGATTCCGATCTCAATCCTGTAGGAAACTGTTTCATTAACTTGCGTTCAGGTAAAAATATTCTCAAACGTGAAATAATCACTTCTTCCAAACGAAACAAAAAACAAGAAGTTCGGTCTCGTCAAATAATCACTTCTGCAACAAATGAGAAGGTGAACACCACCTATATATCTGATGATATTGCCTTTTCCATTCTATCCAAACTGCCTCTTAAATCTTTCAAGCGTTTTCAATGTGTTCGTAAATCATGGTCTCTCTTGTCTGAAAACACTCATTTCATGAACACGTTCCGCAACAATTTATTGTCTAATTCTTATTATGATGGAGCATCTATCCTCGTTCCCCACCGAACATTTCTTGACTACGTTTTTTATTCTCTTTCCGGTGAGAGGTTTGAGAATAAATTCAAATTAGATTTCTCTAATTCATTTACAAAATATTTGAATTGTTATGATATATTTGGTTTTGGTAGTATTAATGGCACACTTTGTCTCCATCGATATGAATATGTTTGTGGCAAAATTGTATTGTGGAACCCAACTACCCAAACAATCAAGCTCCTTCCTCCCAGTCCGGTTCAATCCATTGTTGAGTCGTCTATCCCAGATTTTGCTAAGGAATTTGAAAGTCTTATTGTTTGTAGCTGTCATTTCGTTTAGAGTCTACACAACCTTCAAGAACATTTGAAGAACTCACAGAGATGAATTTTGAGATGTTACATGAAACTCATGGAAACCAAATATAATAGAGACCCTTTGTTGGTGTTGGACCTTCCGCTCACACTCTTTCGCCATTATCAAACCTCACAATACACCCCACAACACCGCAACATAAGCACTTCACATCACAAACGGCTTTCCAAGATCACAAAGCCAATCACCGTTACTCTCAACAAACCAGCACAACCAGCTCGAGCACCATCTATATTCAACCTTACCCAACCCATAGTCGGTGGAATCCACGTTATATCAACCGTATCTTTTTATTCTATGTATATTAAGATCAGTGACTCGAACACTTGGTTCAATCCAACAATTACTCAAAGCACCAATATTCATATCATCTTCAAACGACGAGGATTCAAAGTAACTGAAATAAAGGCAGACCTTAACTATACTCCTTTTCAATTACCATTCCATTTTTCTTATTTTGATGTCATAGGTGTTAACAATACAGATACAAAATAGAGAAAGAGAGAATGAGAACAACAATGGAGACTAGGGTTTCATAGAATATCAATAACTTATCAAAGCAAGGGGTTACAATAGAGAATATATAGTGAAACATAAAATATTAAACTACCCTTTGTCCCTTAGTCAAAGTATACCAAAAGGTTTATTACATATTACATATCTAAATTTTCATATATTTTTTGAAGAAAAAAAAAACATACGTTAACTATTAGGAGATTGAAATTACTTAGGGTTAGGATTGCAATTTGCAAGCAAAGTTCATCTCTCTTCGTCTTGCGTCGATGGAGAAGAAATCAGCGGCTGCAACAAATGCAAAGGTGAGCAAGTATATACCAAAAGATATTGCCTTCACGATTCTACCCAAACTCCCGCTTAAATTTTTGAACTGATTTCGATGCGTTCGCAAATCTTGGTCCCTCTTATTTGAAAACCAACATCTCATTAACATGATCCGCGAAAATTTCTTATGTAATTTGCATTGTTGTTCTTTTTACGACCAAGCATCTCTCCTCTTGAAGTACTTGGATGAAGCCCATAAAGATATTTTGTATTCTCTTTCTGGTGAGAGGTTTGACAATAAAGTCAAATTAGTCTGCACAAATCCAATTGCACATCTGTATATTTTTTCATATTTTTGGTTTTGGTAGTATTTATCGCATACTTTGTCTTCATGAATATGAAAATTGTGGTGCAATTGTATCGTGGAACCCGGCTACCCAAACAAAAAAACTCATTCCTCAAAGTCCTCTTGAGTCGGTTGAGTTGTCTATCCCGGGTGTTGCTAAGGAATTTGTTACTGCTGATGCTTTTACTTATCTTCAGAAATTTGGTTATGAAAGTGTCATGGATGACTATAAGGTCATTTGTCTTGTATGTTTTGATATCCAAGTAGAATTGGGAGGTACATTTTCAGACTCCTTATTGGAAGATATATACTTGGATGAATTATGGGAGATATATAGTCTAAGAAGTAACTCGTGGAGGAAACATGATATTGACATGCCATCTTCTTTGTACTGTATAGAGGGAACCCAAGTCTACATGGATGGAGTGTGTAATTGGTTGTGTGAAGTGAATAGCCCTGCCGGACTATGTTTAGTATCATTTTACTTGAGCAATGAGGTGTTCTATATAACACCCATACCCCCTGATGAAGATGATTGTTTTAAATTTAAAGCTTCATCGATAAATTTGATGGTGTTAAATGGGTCCATTTCCTTGATCGCGTTTCATGGGGAGACTACTACTTTTCTCATAGCAATTTTGGGTGAACTCGGTATTAAGGAATCGTGGACCAAACTCTTCATTGTCGGACCGTTGTCTTGCATGGAACGTCCTATCGGAGTGGAGACGAAAGGGGAAATTTTTTTCCAAAGAAAAGATAAAGAATTAGCTTGGTTTGATATAAGACTTAAGTGATTGAAGAGCTTGGTTATAAAGCAGGGGGTCCTTATACTCGGATATCACTATACAAGGAAAACATTCTTGCAATTGGAGGAATATGTTCTGTTTTCTGATAAATGTTAATGAAGATATTTTCTACCTTTTACATTAATTGTTTTGATCTTTCAGGATAACTTTTCAACATAGGATGATGAATTGTGTTGGTATACTTCATTTGATGCCAATCTTTCACTGTCACATTAATCTAATGATCAAGATATAATATTCATGTCAGATAGAGGGAAAATAATTGTTCCGCATATGATGTAAATTGGTAGTCTTTTGGTAGCCTATTAATGTCATTCTGGTTTTTTTCCAGGTCAGTTGATAATCCAAGTTGGATGGAATTTTTTTCAGTTATGTTGATTATCATCGTATGAACCTTAGCCAATACCAATGTCTGAAAGCTTGTCTTTAACCAATACCAAGGATCCGAATCCTCTGACGTTTTTGCGGCAACTGCAGTCTACCTTCGGAGAATTGTAGTATGAGAAATCTAATGCACGAAATTTATTTTTATTTTCATTATATAAGAAGCATGGGAGAATTAATAAGCTATTGACAATATAAAGTCAAGGAAGCATGAAAACCATTATATGTGCTTTATGATGTGAAATTTGAAAACATTGTATCTGTGTTACATTTTCATTCTGCACAATTTGGGTCTGCATAATTGAAAACATGTTGTGTTAATGCAAATGCTAAGTTAGGAAGTGATCCAAAAATGTTAATGCAGCAATTACATTTTTTTTTTATCTTTACTTGTTCAATGACTCAATGAGCATCTATATATATTCTTTTTGCCCGACATAAATCAACCAATTTAAACTTAAACTATATGATTTAGAAGGTTTCATTCAACCAAAAGTAGGGATTTAAAAATAAGCATATTGTACAAAATCAATGAGATAGAAGAAAGTAAAAATATGCAATACAACAATACATACAACAAAAAAAAAATAGCAGTCTTTGTTGTAACATTTGTCTGTCAAACTACTTTAAGTGATCCATCTTTATCCTTTATGTATAATTGAAAGTTGAAACACATGTAAATGAATAGAATGTTGAAGCATGCAATTCCACTTTTAATACTATGTCTATACCTCCAAAAGAAATTGCTCAGAAGTTGTGCTTCAGTCTCATCTGTTCATTCTTTAGTATTGACTTGGCCCATGTTGCAAAATAAAAAGAAACTACAAAGATGGAACATCACATATGTATTTGTCGCAAGATTATTGTTGACACTACAGAGATCTCAAACTGCAAAGTAGAAACTCCGCCTGTAACGCAGCGAGGTGACGATGGTCGGACACGGAAAAAGGATTAGAGTATTTCTGGTTGATGTGCTTTCAAGTTGGCCAAATGGCGTCATCTTAGTAATCTTAATCATCAGACGGTGAATAACGAGTGAAAGGCACTCTAGTGTTTCCTCTTAAGGTGCAAAGTTTGAGCATGAACCTTAGAAGCTACAACTTCTTTTGAATGAAATTAGATTCTTGACTAAATCCATGTAATTTGTCTTTTACTTTGGCATATTTAATCAACAGATAAAAATTCTTTATTGATTCTGTTTTCTTGTTTTCTTTAGTGTCGCGGTGATTTTTGGATATCAAGCTATTAGTTAGCGTTGACTCGCAATTTTAAAATTCACCACCGATCTTTTATTTTTCCGAGGAAAAAGGGAGAAAGTTCGAAAAACCCTATTTTTTTAGAGAGATCAAGGTCCAGGGGTTGGTTACGCAAAGGGAAGGTATTAGCACCCTAAACGTCTATAGTACTCTATAGGAACCTCTTGTTTTTAATTATCTTTATGCTAAAATTGATTATTTGTTTGTAAATAAATGCCTAAGTGTGACAAGACTAGAGTAATGAGAGTAAAAGAAAGAAAAATGTTTTTGTTATTTTGTTGATTTGGAAAGACAAAGTATTTTGCCTACGTACCCGAGCGGGATCAAAATCACGTAGTTCGGGATAAAAAGCTGAGTGATTTGTTTTGGTTGTTTTTAAAGTTTTGAAAATGTTTGAGAAAGACAAGAGGCCGAAAATGCATAGAAGAATAAAATATGAGTTGATTGATTTTAATTGAAGAAAAAGTTTGATTGATTAAAGATTGATTAAAAAAGAAAATTCAAAGTTTGACTTTTTTTGAGATTTTTGGTTATAAAATGTTTTTAGATTTTGACTATTTGACTTTTTTTCTGAAAATTTGATTAAGTCCTAAGGTCCAGAGACTAAGTTATGTTGAGATAGTCCAAACGCGCCGGATCCCTCAAAATGACGTTGGGTCAAGTGAGGGTCCTTTTCCTCGGATACGGTCATTATTATATTATCGTCCTCAACATAAAGCAGAATAAATAAATGTGGTGTCGGTGCATATTCTCATTTATATTTTTACATTGGACCTAGATACATTCTAATAGAAATAAAATAAATGACAAAAATAATAAAATAAAATTGCAAATGCATTAAAGTAAATATGCTAAAAAGAAATAAAAATGCATGAAGTGCAAGACAATAAATAAATATGGTGCATAAAATGAAAAAATAAATAAAAATGCAAGACATAAAATAAATATGGTGCATAAAATAAATAAAGAAAATAAAAATGCAAGACATAAAATAAATATGGTGCATAAAATAAATAAAGAAAATAAAAAATGCAAGACATAAAATAAATATGGTGCATAAAATAAATAAAGAAAATAAAAAATGCAAGACATAAAATAAATATGGTGCAGAAAATAAGAATGCATGATGCAAGGCAAGAAAAATAAACATGGTGCATAAAATAAATAAAGAAAAATAAAAATGCATAAAATAAAAAGAAAAATAGCAATAATAATAAAATGCATGAATTACTGAAATATAAATGCTGTAAAAATAAAATGCATGAGAATGAATAGAAATTAAAAAAAAATAAAAGCAAGAAATTATAAAAAAAGAAGAAAAATAAAATTTAGAGAAGAAAGGGGGTGCAGAAGTAGGGAAAGGGGGGGTGTAAGAAGCAGTCAGAAAAGAGAGGAGGAAGAAAAGAAGTTGGGCCGCGTGCTGCTGGGCTGCAGAAGAGGGAAAAACTAGACCGGTTCGGTCTGAACGAATCGAACCGGTTTAGTCCTTATAAATAAGCCCAGACCGGTTTTATTTTCATTTTTGCTTAGGTCCTTCTCTCTCTTCCTCCCTTCTCCCTTCTGACTTCTCTCTAAGAGTGGCTACCGGAAAAGATTTCCGGCGCGGCGGCCACCGCGCCGGAGTAAAAAACTCCCTTTTTTGAAACCTTTTATGTTTTCCGAAATCCTTTTTCGTCTTCTTACCGAATATCACTTTAGATTCTTCGAAATCCTTTTTTTAAAAGCTAGATCTAAGTTTAAATCTTCAAAAAACAAAACTACCTTTTCGGTTTTCTTGGCCCGGATTCGTGCTAATCTTGGTTCAGATTTGGACCTTGTGAGTTTTTCGTGTTGGTTTGGTTCTGATGATGTTGGGTTGTGTTTTGGCTCGGCTTTGGATTATGGGTAAGGGGTGGTGGCCGGGTTTTGGTTCGGGGTTTTGATGCGTTTGTTGTGATTTTGATTCTGTTGGATTCGGTTAGGCCGAATTTGTGGTGTTTTGATTGTGGATACAATTTCTGTTTGGATTGATGGTTCTAGAAAAGAAAAGGAGAAAAAACGGTTTGGGTTTTTTTTGTGTTGGTGGTTGGTGGTGGCCTGAGGGTGGCCGGATTGATTCTGGTGGTGGTGCTTCACTCTGACACTGACTGGCTTTTTCTGACTGCTTTTTGGTACTGTGAACAATACAATAAATGTACTATTTATGGGCCAAAAATAGGGTTGGTGAAAAAGCTTGGACAAAAATGCCCTTGGACAAATATTGGACCCAAAAAAATGACTGAAGAAATAAATAAAAACAGTAAAATAAAATCAATAACAGTAAAAACGAAAATAATAAAAGAGATAAAAAGAAAACACTAATAAAAAGAAATTAAAAAAAGAAAGTAAATAATAATAATAAATAATAATAATAATAATAATAATAATAATAATAATAATAAAATAATAATAAAATAAAAAACGGTTGCCTTCGGAACAAAAAAATGAGGTATTTTAAAATACCTCCCTGCCGAAATTTTATCTGAAACGACGAAAATTTCCGGCTTAAAATACGAGAAAAACGGATTGAAACTGGGTCAAAAATGGGGTATGACAGATGCCCCTATTTAAGTTTCTTCATTACGGAGATTTAAAAGTGAAATTTTAATTCGACGGGTCGAAGAGACTTAAATACAGAGTACACCATTTTTGACCAATTTCGATTGTAAAATGCTATGGATGCAATGCCATATATGCAATGTTATGAAAGCTCGCGGTGCAAGTATGAATGCAAGACAGTGAAGATGACTCGACTGGGGATAACAAAACAAAAGGATACCCGAGTCTGTCAAAGAAAGGGGTCCAATTCCACTGGGGATAACATGGTTTCACTAGGGGTAAATGTCAGCTGTTCGGGTTAATGTCGAACTGCCACTGACGACAAGAAGACAAAGATAAATGTCAGTTGTTCGGGTTAATGCCGAACTGCCACTGACAACAAGAAAACAGAGGTAAATGTCAGCTGTTCGGGTTAATGACGAACTGCCACTGACGACAAGAAAGCAAAGATAAATGTCAGTTGTTCGGGTTAATGTCGAACTGCCACTGACGACAAGAAACAAAGGTAAATGTCAGTTGTTCGGGTTAAAGCCGAACTGCCACTGACGACAAGCAATAAAGGTAAATGTCAGTTGTTCGGGTTAATGCCGAACTGCCACTGACGACGCGAAATGAAGGTAAATGTCAGTTGTTCGGGTTAATGCCAAACTGCCACTGACGACAAGAAACAAAGGATAAACGTCAGCTGTTCGGGTTAATGCTGAACTGCCACTGACGACAAGGAACAAAGGATAAACGTCAGCTGTTCGGGTTAATGCCGAACTGCCACTGACGACAAGGAACAAAGGATAAACGTCAGCTGTTCGGGTTAATGCCGAACTGCCACTGACGACAAGAAAACAAAGATAAATGTCAGCTGTTCGGGTTAATGCCGAACTGCCACTGACGACAAGAAACAAAGGTGAATGTCAGCTGTTCGGGTTAATGCCGAACTGCCACTGTCGACAAGAAACAAAGGTAAATGTCAGTTGTTCGGGTTAAAGCCGAACTGCCACTGACGACAAGAAACAAAGGATAAACGTCAGTTGTTCGGGTTAATGCCGAACTGCCACTGACGACAAGAAACTAGATAAAAAATGCACAAGCTGTTCGTTAAGGAACTGCCACTTGGCATAAAGAAGGTGACATCTCTGGTCCCGACACACTGGGGATGACACTTGGGGAAAGAAAAGGGTTACAAATTATTCATGATTGATTAATATGAAAAGATAGTTAAAGCAAGACTCATGGTGGTTAATGCAGTCATGTATGAATGATATTGTCTGTGTGTTGTATATGCATGAATGTGTATATGCATGAATGTATGAATGTATGTATGATAGTATGACTTGTATGGCTGGCATGACTGATTAACTTGTGGACTGTATAACTGATGGACCTGATGAGACAAGATTGGACAGGTAAGATGGAAAGTAGACCGACGTCGCATTACAAACACTCGGCAATCTTCAATGGGGATGTTGCCACTGGGGAAATATCAAAATGCTGACGGGGTAAAGCCCGACATATGCAACAACTGATGGGGAGTAAACACTTCTTGGGGAGAGCATGCTAATCCAAAAACCTGGTAGAAGAGCTGGTGCTTCTGTGGTCATGCTTATTTTTGTTTTGCTTGTTTTTTTTGAGTCCCTAATTTTTGCCTAGACCACCTTTTCAGGTTTTCAGCCCACCGGGAATATATTCTTCTGTATGCCCCTAATTTTTGTCTGGACCGCCCTTTCGGGTTTTCGATCCACCGGGACGCTCATTTTTGCCTAAGCCGCCCTTTCGGGTTTTCGACTTACCGAGCTCTTTTCTTTTTTTTTCTCTTTTTGTTTTTTTTTTGTTCTTTTTTAGCAATTGACCACGTTCAACCTGCAGAGTTTATCCGTTCCCAGGATAGCTGTTGACGCACCCTTCAATTATTCATGAGTTCAGAGAAAATGTGTTTGTTGTTTGTGCTTTCCAAAAGACATGAAAAATATTTATGATTTTGAAAAATATTTTGTTTCAAGTACTACCATCAAGAATAGAAGAAGTTTTTATAAACTGAATAAATGGGAATTCCAAATGAAAAGCAACAGGCTCAAATTTATTTAAAAGAGTGGTGACCCGCCAATGGCATGGCTCCACGGATCTTACAAAGTTTGGAAAATGGTAAATATAAATTGAAGGTACATTGAACACAATAACCGTTATTCTCCCTGACAACTTTGAATTCCACTGTTTGGATGCTTCAGATTCAGAGCCTCTTTGACCGCTAAAGTGCCCCAAGGGAGTAGAGGTCAAACCAATGCAGTTACTTTGTCTTTTGATCCTTAGTTTTTGCATAGATCACCCTTTTGAGTTTTCGACATATCAGGATGATTATTTTTCTGTTTTATGTCTCTAATTTTTGCCTGGACCGCCCTTTCGGGTTTTTGATCCACCGAGACGCTCATTTTTGCCTAAGCCGCCCTTTCGGGTTTTCGACTTATCGAGTTGTTCTTTTATTTTTAGACAAAGTATTTCTTGATTGCATCGGCATTCACAGGACGGGGAAGCTCATCACCATCCATAGTCGTAAGAATCATTGCACCACCGGAGAAAGCTCTCTTGACGACATATGGGCCTTCATAATTAGGCGTCCACTTGCCCATGGAATCGGGTTGGAAAGATATGATCTTCTTGAGCACGAGGTCTCCTTCTTGGAACACACGGGGACGAACTTTCTTGTCAAAAGCTTGCTTCATCCTCTTTTGATATAGGTGTCCATGACATAAGGCATTCATACGCTTCTCTTTAATCAAGTTCAACTGATCATATCTGTTTTGACACCATTCAGCCTCTGACAACTTGGCTTCCATTAGAACTCTCATTGAGGGGATCTCAACTTCTACGGGGAGAACAACTTTTATACCATATACCAAGGAGAAGGGGGGTTGCCCCTGTTGAAGTACGATATCCATGTAAAGCATATGGTAACATCTCATGCCAGTCCTTGTAGGTGACCACCATCTTCTTGATGTATTTTTCTTTCTTTGTTCTTTTTGTTTTTTGCTTTTGTTTTTTTTTTGTTTGTTTTTTTTTTTGCTTCTGTTTTTTTTGCAGCCTCGATGACACCATTCATCTGGGATTTGATCAGGAATACTGTAGTGCCCAAGTTAATCACTTCCAGTGCTTCTTCATGAGGCTGAATGATGTTCTTTTCATATTCTAGTAACAGAGAGATCTTTTCGAGAATACCTTCATCCTCCTCCTCTTCAGCTTCGTAAACAGGGAAGTCAAAGTCGAGAGAGAGCATAGAATTACAGTGTTCAACGAGTTTATTGGTGTTTAAGCTTTTTGTATGATTCATGATTAGTTTTAGTAAACAAGTAAATGCAAATATTTGGAAATTGATTAAAGAAAAATAAGTTCTTTTGGTTTTTTGTGTTACCATTTTCTAAAAAAAAAACAAAATATAAAAAGACAAAGCCGAGGACAAAACGACTTTTTATTTAATGATGGTAATGCATGAAGCAAAAAGCCCTAAAAAGTTCACTTTCGTCTCGGGTAGAACGAAAGGGTTTTTTAAAAAAAACAAAAAGCGAAAACAACAAACTGTTATTTGGAAAAAGGAATAGCGAAAGGAACGTCAACAGTGATCCAATTGCGGCAAACTCCACCATGTGTCACAAAACTAACTGCCACCTTCTTCAACTGGGTAAACTTCTGGACAATCTTGCACCAAATTAATAGATGAGGTCCCATGATCCGGTGGTGGATTATCTTGCACATTGGGGTTCGACTCTTTGAAGGACAAAATATTAGCCTGGATCAACTTTTGGACTTCAGCCTTCAGGGCGTAACAGTGCTCAATGTCGTGACCGGGTGCCCCTTGATGGAAAGCACAAGAGAGAACATGTCTATACCATCTTGGCAACCTTTCAGGTACCTGAGGAGGCGCCTTAGTCTGAACAAGATTTTTCTCAAGTAAAGCGGAAAACAATTCTGCATACGCCATCGGAATTGGATCAAAATATGATATCCACTGAACCCGATTATGTTGGGTGAACTGTTGGGGAGCCTGTTGTCGAGGCCGTTGTTGATACTGTTGCTGAGGCTGTCTATGGGCCACTATACTTACCTCTTGCTCCTTCTTTCCTGAAAAGCCATTCCTTAAATTCTTAGTACTGCTGGCAGCAAAAACACTTTCCATAACTAAACGTCCTTCTTGGACTCCTTCCTCCAGACTCATTCCCATGTTAACCATCTCAGTAAAGTCTGTCAGCGCACTCACGACCATTTTCTCATAGTAGAATTGACCAAGGGTCCTCAAGAAGATTTTGGTCATCTCTTTCTCTTCTAAAGGCGGGACAATTTGAGCAGCCACTTCCCTCCAGCGTTGGGCATACTCTTTGAATGTTTCTTTGTCCTTCTGAGTCATAGCACGAAGCTGGTCCCGATCTGGGGGCATGTCCAAGTTATACTTATATTGACGGATAAAAGCCTCGCCAAGATCGTTGAAAGTGCGGATGCTAGCACTGTCAAGGTTCATGTACCATTTCAAAGCAGCACCAGTCAGACTGTCCTGAAAGAAGTGGATGAGAAGCTTGTGATTATCAGTGTGCATAGACATCTTTCTCACATACATCACCAGATGTCTATGTGGACACGAATTCCCCTTGTACTTTTCAAAGTCAGGGACCTTGAACTTGGGCGGTATTGCGACATTAGGAACCAAGCAGAGTTCGCGGGAATCTCTCCCAAACAAATCTTTTCCCCGGAGAGCTTCAACTTCCCGTTGCATCCCGTCAAATTTCTCCAGAAGTTCATCCATCTTGTCAAAAGTTCCAACACTTTCAGCATGAAAGATAGGCTCGGCCTCTTGTTGAACGGTGTGGATAAGTGGTGCTGAATATGTTGCAGCCGCTTGACTGAATGACGGACCGGGAGGAGGAGTAAACACTGTAGAAATTGGCAAAGCAAACGAGATTGGCTGTTCAAAAGTAGTAACAGCAGGCTGAGGATCTGACGCCTGGGCTTGGGAAGCTAACAGAGTATTCATCATGGAGGTCAACTTCTCCATCCCTTCCCGGAGATTGGTCACCTCTTCCCGGAGGTTCTGGTTTTCTTGCTTTAACAGATCCATTCTTTTTCTTTGATGTGCCCGAGTGTTGTGAATGCGAGTAGGCTTGTAATGAATACGCCTGGCCACTTTCTTTGACGGCGGCAGATTAACCTTTTATTGGTGAACAAAGTGTGAGACTCGATTTGGAAACTATGAATGCAGTATGATGCATGATTATGCTTATGCAAAAAAAAAAGTTTTGTTATCGAAGGACTTGTCGAAGTAATTGTAAACATCATAGTTTTGAACGTTTCATTTAAAATATTACAAACAATCCCCTTTTTAGGAACAAAGCCAAGGGATATGCTCAGAAGTTCATCAGTGGAAATCTTGAAAAAGTCCCAATATTTCAAACTTGAGGATGCCTAATGATCTCCCATAACGAGTTTGGAAAATCCTTCAGGCTAGTCACTAAAGATCCCAGCTTCCTTAAGTTTGTCAAATCCGAGCTTTTGAGTTGTACTCCTGAGTGTTCCTCTTTGTGAAGTTCATTCCTACGATGTTTACAACAAAACTTGTCTAAGTCCTTAGATACTTGATGGTAAAAAAAATGTTTATGAATGAATGCATGTATGCATGATTATGCTAAAGAAACGGAGAAAACATGGTGAGGTTAAGTCCATAATGTTGGAGCTGAGGGTAAACACGCCATTTGGTAAGGACTATGGTTTCATATGTACCTGTATCACGGGTTCTACCAAGTTCCCAAAGTCATTGACCACTTCCGAATATTGTCGGGTTACAGGACTACTCCCGGTCCAACAACGTCCGTAGGAAAGTCTCGTTTGAGTGTAGTATCGCATATCGACCAATTCAAGACTACTCTTGATTAGCCACCGCACTACGTCCTAAAAGGCCAAGATGGGTTAAAGGTAACTAAAGGTCCTCAACTTCATAGGTCACTTGAAAATATCAAAGCCGAACACGACTACTCATGCCAACATAATAATACTTCCAAGATTCCTCCATTGAGCGGGGTTATCACATGTGCCACATCCGAAACTCACTCTCGGAAAGACACTTTGATTATACCACCATCCTATCTTATGTTTCCCTCAAGTCCGGGTGTAGGACTTATTTCACCACTCACGTAAAAAGATAAACATTTAAGCACGTATTTACAAATGAGAATAAAACATAAAGATAAAGAAAAGCAAGATAGGTTTAACCCACTTAGGATTTTGGTCCCCAGTGAAGTCATTTTTCTGTCGCGGTGATTTTTGGATATCAAGCTATTAGTTAGCGTTGACTCGCAATTTTAAGATTCATCACCGATCTTTTATTTTTCCGAGGAAAAAGGGAGAAAGTTCGAAAAACCCTATTTTTTAGAGAGATCAAGGTCCGGGGGTTGGTTACGCAAAGGGAAGGTATTAGCACCCTAAACGTCTATAGTACTCTATAGGAACCTCTTGTTTTTAATTATCTTTATGCTAAAATTGATTATTTGTTTGTAAATAAATGCCTAAGTGTGACAAGACTAGAGTAATGAGAGTAAAAGAAAGAAAAATGTTTTTGTTATTTTGTTGATTTGGAAAGACAAAGTCTTTTGCCTACGTACCCGAGCGGGATCAAAATCACGTAGTTCGGGATAAAAAGCTGAGTGATTTGTTTTTGTTGTTTTTAAAGTTTTGAAAATGTTTTGAGAAAGACAAGAGGCCGAAAAGGCATAGAAGAATAAAATGTGAGTTGATTGATTTTAATTGAAGAAAAAGTTGATTGATTAAAGATTGATTAAAATTTGATTAAGAAAGAAAATTCAAAGTTTGACTTTTTTTGAGATTTTTGGTTATAAAATGTTTTTGGATTTTGACTATTTGACTTTTTTTGTGAAAATTTGATTAAGTCTTAAAGTCCAGAGACTAAGTTATGCTGAGATAGTCCACATGTGTCGGATCCCTCAAAATGACGTTGGATCAAGTGAGGGTCCTTTTCCTCGGATACGGTCATTATTACATTATCGTCCTCAACATAAAGCAGAATAAATAAATGTGGTGTCGGTGCATATTCTCATTTATATTTTTACATTGGACCTAGATACATTCTAATAGAAATAAAATAAATGACAAAAATAATAAAATAAAATTGCAAATGCATTAAAGTAAATATGCTAAAAAGAAATAAAAATGCATGAAGTGCAAGACAATAAATAAATATGGTGCATAAAATGAAAAAATAAATAAAAATGCAAGACATAAAATAAATATGGTGCATAAAATAAATAAAGAAAATAAAAATGCAAGACATAAAATAAATATGGTGCATAAAATAAAAAAAGGAAAATAAAAATGCAAGGCGTAAAATAAATATGGTGCATAAAATAAATAAAGAAAATAAAAAATGCAAGATATAAAATAAATATGGTGCATAAAATAAAAAATGCAAGACATAAAATAAATATGGTGCAGAAAATAAATAAAGAAAATAAAAATGCATGATGCAAGGCAAGAAAAATAAACATGGTGCATAAAATAAATAAAGAAAAATAAAAATGTATAAAATAAAAAGAAAAATAGCAATAATAATAAAATGCATGAAGTACTGAAATATAAAGGCTGTAAAAGTAAAATGTATGAGAATGAATAGAAATTAAAAAAAATAAAAGCAAGAAATAATAAAAAAAGAAGAAAAATAAAATTTAGAGAAGAAAGGGGGTGCAGAAGTAGGGAATGGGGGGTGTAAGAAGCAGTCATAAAAGAGAGGAGGAAGAAAAGAAGTTGGGCCGCGTGCTGCTGGGCTGCAGAAGAGGGAAAAAGTAGACCGGTTCGGTCTGAACGAACCAAACCGATTTAGTCCTTATAAATAAGCTCATGCCGGTTTTATTTTCATTTTTGCTTAGCTCCTTCTCTCTCTTCCTCCCTTCTCCCTTCTGACTTCTCTCTAAGAGTGGCTACCGGAAAAAACTCCCTTTTTTTGAAACCTTTTATGTTTTCCGAAATCCTTTTTCGTCTTCTTACCGAATATCACTTTAGATTCTTCGAAATCCTTTTTTTAAAAGCTAAATCTAAGTTTAAAACTTCAAAAAACAAAACTACCTTTTCGGTTTTCTTGGCTTGGATTCGTGCTAATCTTGGTTCGAATTTGGACCTTGTGAGTTTTTCGTGTTGGTTTGGTTCTGATGATGTTGGGCTGTGTTTTGGCTCGGCTTTGGATTATAGGTAAGGGGTGGTGGCCGGGTTTTGGTTCGGGGTTTTGATGAGTTTGTTGTGATTTTGATTCTGTTTGGATTCGGTTAGGCCGAATTTGTGGTGTTTTGATTGTGTATTCAGTTTCTGTTTGGATTGATGGTTCTGGAAAAGAAAAGGAGAAAAAAACGGTTTGGGTTTTTTTTTTGTGTTGGTGGTTGGTGGTGGCCTGAGGGTGGCCGGATTGATTCTGGTGGTGGTGGTTCACTCTGACACTGACTGGCTTTTTCTCACTACTTTTTGGTACCGTGAACAATACAATAAATGTACTATTTATAGGCCAAAAATAGGGTTGGTGAAAAAGCTTGGACAAAAATGCCCTTGGGCAAATATTGGACCCAAAAAAATGACTGAAGAAATAAATAAAAACAGTAAAATAAAATCAATAACAGTAAAAACGAAAATAATAAAAGAGATAAAAAGAAAACACTAATAAAAAGAAATTAAAAAAAGAAAGTAAATAATAATAATAATAATAAAATAAAAAACGGTTGCCTTCGGAACAAAAAAATGAGGTATTTTAAAATACCTCCCTGCCGAAATTTCGTCTGAAACGACGAAAATTTCCGGCTTAAAAGACGAGAAAAACGGATTGAAACTGCGTCAAAAATGGGGTATGACATTTAGCATGAACCAATAGAAGTTGCAATTTTCTTCAAATTTAAAACTCAAATGTTACAAAAGAAACTTAATATGAATACTCAAGTATTAAATAATTTACAAAGTGCACTCAAAAGAACTAATCCAAACACTTAATTCATCCTTCCAACCGTAGCTTCGAGCAAACAACTGTACACAAATATATTGTAACATTGACCGGACAAATGATCCGGTTTAAATAATAATTTATATATTGATATTTTTTAGTTTTACAAATTTCAATATGAATTGATCGATTTAAACAAATAGATGAATTGATTTATTTATACAGCAGCTGGACAACCGCCCTTTCTTGGGTCACTTACTGCTGTTAGAGTGCCGCGCTTTACATGTGAATCGGCGTTTTCACCAATTTTCCTATTAATGTTCAAAGGTGTTTTGGGAGTATGAACAATAAGTTGAGTAATAGATTGTCCTTGACATGCACACAGTTGATGACCTCTCTCTTTCAGGAAAACCCTACTTTCTTCTGAAAGCTCGATGTGACCACCGTCACGATCAATCAAGTTCTCATAGGAAACTGTATCCGGTAATAGCTACATAAGATAGAGATCACAATTAGATTGTAGTTAGGAGAATCATGCATAAAGAAACTATTTGAATATAAAGGAGTTAGAACCTTGGTATAGACCCTTGGTCGCAGAACCGCATCCAAAGGTTTCATTCCTAAGATGAAATGATTAAGAAATACTTGAGCCACTGCTGGAATAATGCTCATTCCACCGCTTGCGCCAATTACCCCGACCAATTGGTCATCCTACCAAAGCAACAAAAGGAAGGTTATGAATCCAGGTATAAAGTGAACTATTCCCTTTAGAGAATAAAGTAAATAATCTCAACAATATATTTATTATGTATGTAACATGTAACATTAACAATTGATTTTCTTATCAATAGCTAAAATTGCTTATTTTACTCTAAAACATGACTTTTTTATTGCCAAGATACAATGTGTGACTCCAATTACTCCAAATACATGACTTTTTTCAAACATAATTGTTCATTACTGATGAGTTACTTAAAATGTATTTTGTATGGAAACAACCAATATGTCACTAAAAATGCAACTACTAGTGTCAAAATTCACAATAAGCATGCTGCATGCAATACCTTTGTGATGATAATAGGAGTCATGGAAGACAATGGCCTTTTGTTTGGTTCAATAAAGTTTGTTGGAGCTGGAGGTAGTTTATCAGGAGATATATCAGTAGGTGTGGAGAAGTCATCCATTTCATCATTGATAACAATACCAGTTGAAGTAGAACGAATCCCCGCTCCAAAATGCCTGTTTACAGTTGTTGTCAGTGATACCGCATTTCTATCGGCATCTACAACACACAAATGGCTTGTTCCATGATCTCTAAGTTGGCTCCACCTGCATGCAATGCATATACAACAACAACTTAGTTAGTTTGCAACATATCAAGCAAAACTTATAGTTTTCATTGAAATTCAAATTACTTCAACGAATAGAGTATACCACACCTGTCCATATAGTACTCTGGAGGGAATGTAGTGTTATCAAGTATTTGGCGTTGAATAGTTTGTGCAAAAGATGGGGAAAGCATTTCAGATATTGTTCCACTAATGTTTTCAAAGTTGGGGTCCCCCAAGTTCATTCGGATAGCAAACGTATGTTTCAAAGCTTCTATTAGTCTATGAATACCCAAATTTCCCTTTGCAGCATCCGGACTTCCATAACTGTCCAAGATGTTTAGGACCTGTTCATACTAACCATTAGAATATACAGGCATACAATTGCGGCAGCTTTTTGTATTGATATTAAATGTTTGTTTATACTAGTTTTGTTTAGAGTTTAATAAGGTACTACAAGTGCATGCAAGGGTTGTGATGCATTCCAACCCTTGAACCAAAACAACATACAAATATAGGATAAGGTCATGTTTCTACCTAACAACAGAAGGGATATCAGTGTACAAACCAGAGAAAGAGCAAGTGTTCCACTTGAAGGAGGCGGCATTCCATGTATAGTATATCCCATTACATTGACAGTCATTGCATCAGTAATTTCCACCTTGTAATTTCGTAAATCCTCCACAGTTAAAATACCACCAACTTCTGTGACATCCTTTACTAACTTCTCACCAATGATTCCATTGTAGAAAGCTTGTGGCCCTTCCTCTGCCAATATCTCTAAGCTTTTCCCAAGTTCTATATTACTACACATCTCCCCTCCTTTTAACAAAGTTCCATTAGGTGCATAAATATTTCTTAACCCAGGATCACTCATTATCTTATTTTCAACATTAGCTATGTATTCTTCGAGAGTAGGAGACACTGTGAAACCATTTTTCGCAAGACCTATAGCTGGTTGGAATAAGGTCTTCCATGGCAATCTTCCATGTTTCAACCAGGCTGCATGAAGGCCAGCTAACTCACCAGGAACTCCCGCCGACAAGGCACCTAAGAACTTAGCTTCGGGATCGGTTTGATACATATTCTGCTTTTACAGTAAACATTTACACAAATGTAAGTTGCATTTTTGTAGATTTCTGCAAAGGAAAATGATCAAAATGATATATTATCTGCTAGCTTTCCATATGTCCAAGTAAGCTGCAAAGCGTGGGATTTTTTGTTCTTTTCAGAAATGAAGTTTTAATGGCAGTATCTCAAAGAACATAACAAGAAAATGTCATTTTAAATTCAAAAATTTTCTTATTTCATGTCATAGAAATTTTCCACAAATGAATTAAGAACTTGGAAACAACAGAGAAGAATAAAACAACATAAAAGATCAAAGGGAAGAGAAGGAAAAACAAGAAACAAAGATTTATATGAAATAGTCGATGTGACTTAGTCTAACGACATTTAGAGAGTGGGGGAAACTTTCTCCACCCGCTACATTTCTAAAAACACCACAAATATTTTCGGAAGGTACTTCTAGATGACATATTTTGTCCAGAAGTGTACTTCCGGACAGTACAAAATTCACGTTTTTCACCAAATGTGTGCATCTGAAGTGATATTGGAGGGTGAGGAAAGTTCCACCCGTGGAGAGTTTCTTATTTATTTCGGAAAAACATATACAGAATCTGCAATCATGCAATGTATCTTAATTTTGTGCAATTGCTTCACCGATTTTTAATCATGAGTTTCAACCTCTTAAATGGGGTAGAAGAAATAGTTAATCTCAAACCTGTGAAGCAGCTAAAGGAGCGGTTTCTCTCATGTCAAAAGCTTGTGCTTTGGAGCTAGAAGAAGATTTCACAACCATGAAAGAACCACCTCCTATGCCACTTGAAGCTTGGAAAACAACACCAGCGCATAACGCAGCAGCCACTGCAGCATCAACAGCATGTCCACCAAGCCTAAGCATTGAAACACCAACTGCAGAACACCGAGCATCATCAGCTGCAACAACTCCAAGTTCCGATTCAATAACATGTCCCTGATTGGCTGTTTTTCCCTCATTATATCTTTCTGTCCCTTTCAATATCCCAAAACTTATGTTTCCTCTTACTCCTAGCCCAACAACTGGAAAAGAATTGCATTTAGCATAAGATAAGGTTGATTAAGATGATTAATCTATACCACATTGTACATAAAGCTACCTTTTATTTTTCACGTGTATATTTAGTTACACAATCTTAATTGAAAAAGTAAATAAATAAATGAAACAAACCAATTAGAGGAATCGAGAATTAAATAGTCTATCAACAACACGTAATATATGGAAGTAACTAGCCTCCTCAATAGCTACTATATAATTATAGCTACTCCACATGCATATCCCTCATCAGTTCAAACCAATACCTACATAACAGAATCATATCCAAGCACTTCTTATCACAGTTTCACTATCTCATATTTGTCACTCCAAACAAGACGTAAAACACAACACATATCTTCAACTCCAAATCCTAGCATAATGTTGCTTTGCAGACCTATATATTTCAAAAGCCTTCCAGCAATATCCACTCCATATACTTCATTTCCAAATCAACCACATACCAGCGAACCACACTGTAATTAACCACTCCTCTATGACTCTACCACCACTCAGCAGTCCAGAAAACTTACTGAACTGTGCTGAGATTGTATTTATTCATTCCACCTTGCTGACTCCACATGTTTACAGCTACCGGACATTCTTCTAAGTTCTAACACAGCCTCTTTTCTACTTCGAAATCAATTATAAGGTATTCCTTCAACCCCATTCTCTAAATTTGTATGTCCTTCAATCACAATGAGCTCAATCCCAAACCCTGTCTCACCCTTCTATCCTGCCCACCATATTTGCGCACTAACATTCTATACCACGAACCCCTTTTTCCTGTTACAAACACTTAAGCAATAATCCCCTATGAAACACCGACATACACAGGTAAAAGACAAGACATTGACTATAACACGTCGCCACCGGAAAAAATTGAGAAAATGATGTCGGACACCAGAAGCACCTTCAATCTCAAGTGTCGGTGTTTCATAAAAACCCTCAAAAGTTTACCCCCTCATCTCTCCCTCTACAAATTTTGTTCCATTTAACCCAATGAATCCTCATAGCCCTTTTTCCAAAAGAAATTTCTTCTTATTTCTACTAGAATCACTTGAAATATCTCAAACATTAAAACAAACAGGCAATAAATATCAACAGACTTAGCTCTAATTTCAGTCAATTTTGCCTCTTCAAATTCATCATGGTGATTTTCTGAATTCATTTTCTTATCACCTTTCTGAATTCATTTTCTTATCACCTCAAAATCATCCTAGCCATTTTTACCAGAGAACATTTTTAATGTTTATTTCTACTGAAATTACTTGAAATATCTCAAAAGCCAAAACAAACAAGCTATAAAAATCAGGAAACTCTTCAAATTCATCATGCTAGATTTCTAAATTCATCTTTAAATTCATATATCTAAATCACTTTCATCAGCATGATAATGATAAATCAGGAATATACACAAATGAGGTTATTATATTAAGCATATTTTGATGAAAACATCTTTTCATATATTTGTGAGATAAAGAGCATAATAATGATCATAAAAATATTAAAAGTATAGTTCCAATAACAAGAGAAAAGAAAACTAACTGGTTGTGACAGCAACAAAGAGGAGAAGGAAACATAGGAAAAACTTTCTGTTGAATTTGTTGGGAGAAACATGATGATTTGGTCCCAACAAAGGAGAATCCATTATCTGATTCTGAGGAAGGTTCTGTTGAACTAAATGAAGAGATTAATTAAGGTGAGTGTTTCACTATGTAGTGGTTATTGTTATTGTTATGTTTGACTTTTGATATTTTTGAGGATATATATTTATTTTTGTTTTTTAAGATTCACTCATTCTGTTTTTCTAGTACTGCCAAATTCTGGTTCAGTCAAAAAATAAAAAACAGTGCCAATTTTTCTAGAAGCATGTTTTTTTTTTTTTTTTTTTTATCTATGTACTTGATTGGTTTCCCGTCCAAGTTGAAGTTCAAATAGAGTAGTATTTTTTTTAAATAAAATCTTCTAACAAATGATTTTAGAACATTTTTTAAAGTAGATATAGTAATAATATTTTGGAAATTGTGTACTTGTTGACTTTTTAAAAGTTTAAAAAATATTTTTTCAATGTAACATTTTCTTTTTTTTTTTCTTCTTTAAAAAGTGTCCCCTACGATTTTAATTATATATCATCATTCGTTCTTTATTTTGTGTTGACCTCCGGTTTATAAGGGAAGGACACTCTGCTAATTTGGCTTCAGTTAGGAGGTAAGTAAAATATGTTCAAGAATGTTTCATTTAAGAATTGAACTCGTTATACGGAACAATTTCTCATATGGTGTAGTTCATTAACCACTTGAACTCAATTGATTGGTTATTTCATCTAATCAAAAATAATACTCCCTCCTACCCAAATTATATGTCATTTTACATTATCAATGAAACATTGGTGCTTCTTTTCATATCATGACCTTATTATTTACTGCTCTATCTTTTCTAATTCTTTTAATTCATCTTTATCATACCATTAACGAAGGATTTTTTTTAGGGAAGAAATTCATTGCTTTTCATTAGTTATCAAATCACGAATACATGACGGTACATCATCATAAACATGGGAGCTAGCATGGGATTGGGCTACCTGTGCTAATTCATGAGCGACCCCATTAACTTGCCTCCTATTGAACTCGACATGAGAGTTCTGAAAACTATTAACAAACAATTCTCTAGAAGCATGAATAATACAACCTAGCTCACTATTATCCTCTATATTTGACATAAAATGGTCTACAATTGTCTTGGAGTCCATAGCGAAATCGGCATTGTCATACCGGAGATCCGCCATCCACTTCAGCGCCGTATGAAGGCCAACGGCCTCTTCCACATCAACATCACAAAGAGGAGAGAAACAATTTGTCTTGGCGAGAACAAATTCACCCATATCATCTCGAAGACATATGCCGATACCGACCATATTCAAAGAAGAGGAAAAGGAGGCATCAATATTACATTTATAATTGTCATAAGTCGGTTTCGTCCATTCGACCACATTACTATTAGTAGAAACACTCTTATGGGTAGAGGAAACACTTGCTCTATGCAATTTCATACCTTGCGTTGTTCGCCATTCGTCCAAGAGGTGCTTAGCGCGCTCAACAGCTTGCATAATTGTTTCGTTTTGCTGCTGCCATAATTTTATATTCCTGCATTTCCACAGGTTCCACATTATCGTTACAAACAATTCTCTTTAGGCCGCAAGCAGCTGTTCAAGAAGAGAAAATATTAGAGCATCCATATTATAATTTTGATGAAGGGTTCTATCAATCGTATCCCATAACTGAACCTCACGTCATGCTTGCACTGCACATGGACACTCCACCAACACATGAATGCCATCTTTATAATTACTACCACACAAAATGCAATATATAGGACAATGCACTCCACGGCTGCTAAGGCGTGCACGTGTTGAGAAATAGCCCCGACACACACGCCACACAAAGTTTCTAATCTTGGGAGGCACCTTAAGCTTCCAAATCAACTTCCATCTACCCGGGATATGCAAATGAGAATTATCTGCAATTTCAGTTACACAAATACAATATGCACTACGGACAGAATAATCACCATCTTTTTCAGCCTTCCAAATGAGTTTATCTTCATGAACAAGAGGTTGAAGAGTAGTATTCAAAATAAGCTGGGTGGTGCTATGGTCAAACATATTTGTTACTGGCTCAATGATATCTTGAACCTTGACATGGGAGAGGGACGCATACATAGGGTTGTTCGTTGTAAGAGAGCGCCTTTCTTTGAGCCACGGTGCACCAAACAAAGAGATGTTAGCACCAGAACCAATTCTCCATCTGGCACCCTGTTTAACCACCATTTTAGCACTAAAGATGTTCCTCCACGCATAACTAGGATTAGCTCCAAGTCTGGAGCTTAAGAAATCACCTTGAGGAAAATAGCGCGCCTTGAACAAACGCGTCACAATTCTCTTTAGGCCGCAGGCAGCTGTTCAAGAAGAGAAAATATTAGAGCATCCATATTATAATTTTGATGAAGGGTTCTATCAATCGTATCCCATAACTGAACCTCACGTCATGCTTGCACTGCACATGTACACTCCACCAACACATGAATGCCATCTTTATAATTACTACCACACAAAATGCAATCTATAGGACAATGCACTCCACGGCTGCTAAGGCGTGCACGTGTTGGGAAACAGCCCCGACACACACGCCACACAAAGTTTTTTATCTTGGGAGGCACCTTAAGCTTCCAAATCAACTTCCATCTACCCGGGATATACAAATGAGAATTATCTGCAATTTCAGTTACACAAATACGATATGCACTACAGACAGAATAATTACCATCTTTTTCAGCCTTCCAAATGACTTTATCTTCATGAACAAGAGGTTGAAGAGTAGTATTCAAAATAAGCTGGGTGGTGCTATGGTCAAACATATTTGTTACTGGCTCGATGATATCTTGAACCTTGACATGGGAGAGGGACGCATACATAGGGTTGTTCGTTGTAAGAGAGCGCCCTTCTTTGAGCCACGGTGCACCAAACAAAGAGATGTTAGCACCAGAACCAATTCTCCATCTGACACCCTGTTTAACCACCATTTTAGCACTAAAGATGTTCCTCCACGCATAACTAGGATTAGCTCCAAGTCTAGAGCTTAAGAAATCACCTTGAGGAAAATAGCGCGCCTTGAACAAACGCGTCACAAGACTAGTAGTGTCTGTTTGAAACTTCCAACCTTGTTTTCCAAGCATTGCCACATTAAAAGATGTGAGGTCCTTAAGCCTCATTCCACCAAAAAAATTGTGCACATGTAGTCTTTCTCAAGATAGCCAATGCATACCTCTTCTAGTGGAACAACGAAGGATATTTTTATAAAATGACTCGTATTTTCTCTTCTCTATGCAACATTAATTACAATTCTTAATTTATATGAAATTGTCAAAGTAAAATATAACTTGGGACGGAGGGAGTGGTTAAAATAAATAAATTAATGAATGAAAAAATATAACAAATTTTTAAATTGGCTCTATTAGATATTGACTATTAACTCCTTAAAAAAACTGTTGAATATTAACAATTGTCATAAATCCATAGTTAAATATAATAATTTAAAAGTGATGCACACAAAATTAATGTGGAACGAACTTGAAATAAATTAATTAATGTAACATTAAAAAGTTAAAATGACACTTATTTTAAAACGAATGTTCTTTGCTAAAGTGACATCAAGAAGAAATATTTTTTTTGTTATGATGATAAAATAATTTAATTAGATACATGTATAAAAAAAAAATTAAACCGTCAATGTGTAGACGAATTAAATAATTTTTTTAGGGGACAAATTAATATTTTATTTTGTACATAAATCCCACAATAATTAAATATTTTATTTTGAACATAGATCTGGCCTAACTTAATAAAGTATAAATTAGTTTTTCAGCATCCATTTTTTAAATTATCATTTCTTACCTGTCCAACCATTATTCCTGTCCAACCATAACTTTTTCAATAATGTACCGATCAAGCAATTCATTAAAAACATAAAATTGCTCGTGTGGATCTTGTGTGTATGGAGTATTTTATCTAATTAATTAGTATAATAATCTATAGCGTTAATCATATTTATTATGGGGGCCAAGTTTTCATTTACCACTAAAAAGAACAAAAAACTTAGGACAACCACGCCGGCAATCCTTTTCGCTGGAGGAGAGATACACAAGGAGGCGAGGGTTCCAAGCAGGGTGCCACAAACGGGGAAGGATGGGGGAGATTGGCTTGATGTGAGTAAGCGGAGTCGGAAAGCGCGGCGACAGGTGCTAACTGGACATGACAAATTTTTGGAAAGCTGGAGGAATGAAGGAAGGTATGATTCTGGTTCTTGTCATTCTAGGGTTAGGGTTTCTAGGCGGGACATGTATGGTTTCGAAAGGGACACCGATATGGGCAGGGTCGGGAGGCGTTCACGCTCCCCTTCTGTTCAGCACGGCCGTTGGGCACACAGCAGACGTCCATCCGCGCGTGCAGCACTGGCTGACCATTCGAATTTCGGTGGTGCGGCCTCTTTTTTGCGCGCGTGGTGCAGGTGGATTGGCCAGGTACGGCGACGTCCACGCCAGTAAGTGGTGCGACCGCAGCATGCTGCTGTTGTGGAGAAAGCTCACGTGGAGGCCCCTCATCAAGCACGCAACAGTTCGGTTGACGCCGACAACCATGGGTACTCAACTTCCGACTTGAAACGGTATGTCACTTACTATTTTACGAATTTTCCGGAGTATATTTCGCACTTTTATTTGAGGAAGGCATTTGAGGTGTGTGGGATTTGGAACATGTCTTTGTTGCATATAAACGCAATAAGTTTGGTGCACGATATGGTTTCGCGCGTTTTTCAAAAGTTAGGGATGCCGATAAACTGTTGTGGGATTTAACTATGAACTGGGCTTTGAAAAACTTGGGCAAATTCAATAAGCATTGTGCTTATGAATATTGACAGTTCAAAGTTAAGGATTCTGATTCATTAAGCTCAAATGGGGTTATCAAATACTCACTTTCTCACTGGGTAGGCTTTTTGTGGTCAAGTGTTTCTTCTCAATTTCAAAAAGAATGCCTTGATCATTTCTGTGCTTTCATACAGTTCAAAACAATTTTCAGATTTAACATAAAACAACCGAGTTAAACAATAAATATCGGTCTCCTGCATATATGTATAGCACTTGAGGATTTCTCACATTTAGGCTAGTTCTAAGTGATTCACATACTAAACATGTTATTGCGGAGAATTGTATGAAATAAATTTTGTTTAAAGTACACATTTCAAATCCCTGTCATCTTTCCAGAAACGCATGAAACATGTACCTTGGCTTTGCACAATTCATTGAACTTTCTAACCTTACCATGCCTTTGATGTTGCTTTATTCGACTTTGGATCATTCAAATATTTGAAAAGCTTTTAGCACGTGATCCATCAACAATACAAAATATAATTATAAACAACAGAATATTTGTTCACAACATTACTTAGGCAGAAACATTCGTTCAAAATAGTGCAGAATTCAACCAGATTAAAGTTAAATAAACAGAATACCACAATTGTTCCAACATAACCACAAGTTTTAATTCAAACCCACAAAGTGTAAAATAAATACGAAAGCAAGATAATTAAATAAAGTTTAAGAAATAAATCGACTGAAAGCTTTAAAAAATATCACTCAGCACAAGGTGAGCTTTTCAGTCAATTATCTCTTTCTCAATCTGAATGCATGGCATCATCATCATCTTCTGTGCTTTCTTCACTTCCATCTTCAGAGTTAGTAGCCAGCACATCTTCCTCTCCACCATAGTCAGCATTGTGAGCACCACCCTCCTCCAAGTAAAAAGGCCTCACCCCAGGCCATGCAACATGCGTCTGGTAAGCCGTTGGTGCCATGATCTGGTGTGCTGGATCCTGAGGAACTCCCATCTGCAACTGTAACCTGTACATAGAATCATGCACTGTACTCAAAGCCCTTTGGTTTGACTCGTTCTAGTCCTAGGTGTATGAATAGGCAGATAAGTATCTGGGGTCCCAGTCAGCGAATTGAGGGTCATGTGATGTAGGAGGTGCGGGGGGAGCTGGTGGTGCTTGGGGGGTGCTCTGTCCCTAGGCGCTCTCTTACTCTTGCACTGCCTATCAATGTATTCATCATCAATTGAGTTTTTGATGGTTTCATGCACTTGGGCAGGTATAACAATGCAGGCAGCATGACATAAACCCATTATTAGGCCAGGGAAGACAAGGGGGAACTTTTTCTTTGCAGGTGGCTTTATCCTACTCTCAGCCACAATTTTCATTTCCTGAGAAATGACTCTCGCTATGTCAACCTGCTGGTTAGATAGGATGTAGTAAAGCAGAGGAGTGACATCAAGGGTAGTGGTGGATGTGTGGCTGCGAGGTCGGATGTTATGGAGGATGAGATTGAGTATGACTTGTGCAGGCGTATTCATGTGGTGCTTATGAGCTCTAAAGGGTTGATTAGATGGATTCAGCTCATAAGATTTCCCAGGTAGGAAGATTGCTTCAGCTATCTCGACATGGTTCTAATTGGGTTACCGAGATAAGCGTTGATAGCATCTCGGTCGAAGCGGATGGCGCAGCCACGAACCATGGTTTGGTATGGAAATTCTACATCTGGGTCAGAGGGGATAAAGTTTGCATAGAACTCCTGAATTATGTCATAGTTCAAATGTGTTGGAGGTCTCACCAATACCCTCTGTTGGGTTTTTGTAGATTGGCTACATTTTGCAAAAACATCTACTAGCCAGATGCTGGGACAGATGTGGTAGCATATGGAACAGCATTAAGTCTTGCGTTTTTCGCGCCAGCTAGCGCTTTATATTTGTGTACGCAATCTTCCAAAGATTTGCCTGAAGATTTATTTTCTTCTAACTTGCTGATCAAGGCGCGTGTATCTTATTGAAGATTTGCTTGAAGTTCTATTTGCCTTGCTATTTGTTCTCCAAGATATTGTTCTATATTTGGAAGCTTTTTATTATTTCTAGAAGATCGTTTTTCAGCTGGACCGGTCAATGTCCATGCTCTATTTTGAAGCCCAGACCCGTGGTATCTCAGTGCTATATATTGGTGAAGGCAAACCCTAGTAGGGTAACTAAAAACCGTGTGTGTTAGTAAAGCGTGTGTTTTAAGGTTTTTAGGGTTTTGTTTGTTAATTGTGAGCCTTGCTTGTATCACCCTGATTCAAGCTAAGGACTGAGTTTGTTTTGAGTTGTAATTTGTAAGCTACTCCTAAGCTTTTAAGTACGGAGTGAGTATGTGTTATTAGCGTGTGTTTCTCTTGGTTGAGTTTTGTGTTTTGTGTGTTTGATAACAACACTGTCTGTGTTGTTGGTAGGAATTGAGACGGGGTCTCATATCTAGGAGTTCCTAGATAGAGTTGCCACTGGTAGGGTCTAGGTGCAAAGTCAAGTAGTGGGTCTGCGTTGGTCTTTTCACTAGTACTATAATAGTGGAATCATTCCTGGATTGGTATCCCCCAGAGTAGGAGAGTTGCTCCGAACTGGGTTAACAAACTCACTGTGCACTTTATATTTCCGCTGTGTTCCTTTTAATTTGTGCTTTGTTACGTTGTGCTATTTTAATTATTGTTCTGAGTAGACACGCGCTCGGACAGTTGTGCCATCATTGTGCACAGCATATTTCAGTCAGGTTGCCAGGAATTTCAATTGGTATCAGAGCAGGCACCCTGTTCTGTGTGGGTGAGCTCCAGGGAAAGAAGTTTCTGGCTCAATGGATAAAGAAGGAGGACTGGTGAACAGACCACCCTTGTTGGATGGGTCGAACTATGACATTTGGAAATCACGCATGACAGCATTCTTGAAATCTCTAGACAGCAGAGCTTGGAAGGCTGTGATCAAGGCATGGGTCCCTCCTAAAATAAAAGATGCGAATAATGCTGATACTGATGAGTTGAAACCAGAAGAGGAGTGGTCTACAGCAGAAGACACTGCAGCTATTGGAAACTCTAAAGCCCTGAATGCTTTGTTTAATGGTGTAGACAAGAACATGTTCAGGTTGATTAAACAATGTACTATTGCTAAGGAAGCTTGGGATATCCTAAGAACAGCTCATGAAGGTACTCAAAAGGTCAAGAAGTCAAGGCTACAACTGCTAACAACACAGTTTGAGAATTTGAGAATGAAGGAAGGAGAGAGTGTTCATGATTTTCACATGAATGTGCTAGAATATGCTAACACTTTTGAATCCTTGGGGGAAAAGATGTCTGATGAAAAACTGGTAAGCAAAATCCTCAGGTCCTTGCCTAAGAAATTTGATATGAAAGTTTGTGCTATTGAGGAGGCCCAAGATATTGGAAATATGAAAGTTGATGAGTTGATTGGATCTCTTCAAACTTTTGAACTGAAGGCTAATGAAAGATCTGAAAAGAAAGACAAGAACATTGCTTTCATCTCCAACACTGATGAAGATGATGTGGAGAGTAATTTAGATACTGATGAGAGCATCTCTGAAGCTATTGTGTTGTTGGGCAAACAATTGAATGAAGTTGTGAAGAGGATGGACAGACGCCCTAAGACAAATGCTCCGGACAACAGTCGCAGCATCTATAAAAATGTCAACAATCAGAGGAAACCTAAAACTGATGACAAAATCAATCAAAGCAAAGGGGTGCAATGTCATGAATGCGAAGGATTTGGTCACATCAGAACTGAGTGTGCAACTTATCTGAAGAAACAAAAGAAGGTGATGACTGTGTCTTGGTCTGAAGAGGATGAATCAGAAGAAGAACCTGAAACTGCAAAACATGTGAATGCCTTGACTGGAGTGTGCACATCTGACAATGAATCTAGTGATGAAGAGGTAACATATGATGAATTGGCTGATTCCTTCAAGGAGCTATGTCTCAAAAGTGAGGAAGTTTGTAGAACTTTAGAAAAACAAAAGAGGATCATTGATCTCTTGCAAACTGATAAAGACAAGCTTCTGAAGATAAACTCAGATCTCAATGATGAGGTTATTTTACTTACTTCCAAGATTGACAATATGAACAAGCAACTGCGGATGATGAACAAAGGTACTGATGCTTTAGACAAAATTCTGGAAATAGGACAGAAACCTGGAGATTCTAAAGGTATTGGGTTTGACTACAGATCCTTGCCTCAGCAGAAACAACTACCAGTGAGACAGTTTGTGCCATCTGTTAGTACTCATGATCATACTATGTCAAGACAGATGACCCAACATCAGGTGAGACAACAGGCATCAGGATATAGGCCCAGATCAAAAGGAAGGAATTATGGTTGGGTATGTCACTACTGTGGAAGAAAAGGACATATCAGACCTTTCTGTTTCAAATTATATGGTTACCCAGACAGGACCTATTCACCAAGACCTGATCCCACAGTAAAGATCACCAAGAAGCAGTGGAAGCAGAAAAATGATAATTTCACAAGCAACACTATGGATCCTAGAAAAATAGAACCAGAAGCTGATGAGATTGCTCAAATTGCTCATACATCTCTGAGAGTGTCATCCAGAAATGATTGGTACTTTGACAGTGGATGTTCCAGACATATGACTGGTGATAAAAATTACTTAACTGATGTTAAGCCTTATGCTACAAGTTTTGTGACTTTTGGGGACGGAGCCAAAGGAGAAATAAAGGGTGTAGGAAATCTTGTGGAAGAGGGTCTACCCAAACTTGATAAGGTGCTTCTTGTGAAAGGATTAACTGCTAACTTAATCAGTATTAGTCAACTGTGCGATCAAGGAATGAAGGTCAACTTTACTAAGAGTGAATGCTTAGTTGCTAACAGTGAAGGGGACATCCTGATGAAAGGTGTTAGATCAAAGGACAATTGCTACTTGTGGGTCTCTCAAGATAAAGCAAAGTTATCTACTTGTCTGATAACCAAAGAAGATGAAGTTAAGCTATGGCACCAAAAGCTTGGACATCTGAATCTCAGAAGCATGAAGAAAGCTATTGCTGAAGGAGCCATCAGAGGTCTACCCAAACTTCAAATTCAGGAAGGAAGTATATGTGGAGAATGCCAGATAGGAAAACAGACCAAGATGCCTCACCAGTCGCTGCAACATCTGTCCACCTCCAGAGTTCTTGAGCTATTGCACATGGACTTAATGGGACCCATGCAAGTCGAAAGCTTAGGTGGTAAGAAGTATGCTTTTGTTGTTGTTGATGATTTTTCTAGATATACTTGGATAAATTTCATTAAGGAGAAATCAGACACTTTTGAAAAATTCAAGGATCTTTGCTTACAACTTCAGAGAGAAAAGGATTGTGGAATTGTTAGAATCAGAAGTGATCATGGGAAAGAGTTTGAGAATGGTAAGTTCTCTGATTTCTGTATTTCTGAAGGAATATTTCATGAGTTCTCTGCACCCATTACTCCTCAACAAAATGGGATAGTAGAGAGGAAGAACAGGACCTTGCAAGAATCTGCCAGGGTTATGCTACATGCAAAGAAGCTGCCATTTTTCTTTTGGGCTGAAGCCATGAACACAGCCTGCTATATTCATAATAGAGTGACTTTGAGAAAAGGTACATCTACAACCTTGTACGAGCTATGGAAGGACAGGAAGCCAACAGTGAAGCACTTTCATGTGTTTGGTAGTAAGTGCTATATTTTAGCTGACAGGGAACCAAGAAGAAAGATGGATGCTAAAAGTGAAGAGGGAATTTTTCTAGGCTATTCAACAAACAGCAGAGCCTATAGAGTATACAACTCCAGAACCAAGACAGTGATGGAATCTATAAATGTGGTTGTAGATGATGAAGGTAATAATGCTGTGACAGATGATGCGACATTTGACTTAGCATCTGACCTACAGGAGGAGAAGAAAGAAGATGAAGCAAGTAATAAGCAAGATTCTGAAGTAACTGGCCCAGAGAAGACTGCTCCCAACAAAGGACCATCTATCAGAGTTCAGAAAAATCATCCCATAGATCAAGTCATTGGGGATCCTAACCAAGGGATCACAACTAGAAGGAACTATGATGAGGTATCTAATTCTTGCTTTATATCTAAACTTGAACCAAAGAATGTTAAGGAAGCTCTAACTGATGAGTTCTGGATAAATGCTATGCAAGAAGAATTAACTCAGTTCAAGAGAAGCAATGTGTGGGACCTAGTTCCTAGACCAGATAATGTGAATGTTATAGGTACCAAGTGGGTTTATAAAAACAAGTCTGATGAAAATGGTACTATCACTAGAAACAAAGCCAGACTGGTTGCACAAGGATATTCTCAAATTGAAGGTGTAGACTTTGATGAGACTTTTGCTCCTGTAGCTAGGTTGGAATCTATTAGATTGTTACTTGGGATTGCATGCATACTAAAATTCAAGTTGTATCAGATGGATGTCAAGAGTGCCTTTCTCAATGGGTACTTAAATGAAGAGGTTTATGTGGAACAGCCTAAAGGCTTCATTGATCCTAGTTTTCCAAACCATGTGTACAAATTGAAGAAAGCTCTATATGGCCTGAAGCAAGCTCCTAGAGCTTGGTATGAGAGACTTGCTGAGTTTCTAATCAACCATGGCTATAGGAAGGGAGGAAATGACAAGACCCTGTTTGTGAAAGATGAAAATGGACAGCTGATGATTGCTCAAATATATGTAGATGACATAGTCTTTGGAGGAATGTCTGACCAGATGATAGAGCATTTTGTTCAGCAAATGCAATCTGAATTTGAGATGAGTCTTGTAGGTGAGCTAAAGTTCTTTCTTGGTCTTCAGGTGAAACAAATGGAAGATACTATATTTATCTCTCAAAGTAAGTATGCTAAAAATATAGTCAAGAAATTTGGGATGGAAAATGCTGCTCATAAAAGAACTCCTGCTCCCACACATGTAAAATTATCAAAGGATGAGAAAGGTGTGGATGTTGACCAAAGCATGTATAGGAGTATGATAGGAAGTCTTCTATATCTCACAGCAAGTAGGCCAGATATTACATTTGCAGTTGGAGTGTGTGCCAGGTACCAAGCTGAACCAAAAATAAGTCACCTGACTCAGGTAAAGAGAATTCTGAAGTATGTGAATGGTACTAGTGATTATGGTATGTTGTATTCTCATGGGGAAAGCACTGTGTTGTTTGGATATTGTGATGCTGACTGGGCTGGAAGTGCAGATGATAGAAAGAGTACCTCTGGTGGATGTTTCTTTCTAGGCAACAACCTTATATCCTGGTTCAGTAAGAAGCAAAATTGCATTTCTTTGTCTACAGCTGAAGCTGAGTACATAGCAGCTGGTAGTAGTTGTTCTCAATTGTTGTGGATGAGACAGATGCTGAGTGAATACAATGTCAAGACAGATGCTATGACATTATATTGTGACAATCTGAGTGCAATTAATATCTCCAAGAATCCTATTCAACATAGCAGGACCAAACACATTGACATTAGACATCATTTTATAAGGGATCTTGTTGAAGACAAAATTGTTACTCTTGAACATGTTTCAACTGAAGAGCAATTAGCAGATATTTTTACCAAAGCCCTTGATGCTAATCAATTTGAAAAATTAAGACGGAAGTTGGGGATATGCTTAGTTGAAGAATTGTAGCAATTAATGTGCAAGGGGCGTGCAGCTATTATTTTTTCCCTTCTCAACCGCTTATTGCACGTCACTCAAGGAGGTTATTGCAAACTTTCCTTATTCAAACCTCCCACACGCTACCATCATTATTCTTTTCTTAACTTCTCAGTTGCTTCTGGTTTGGCCAAATTGATTTATGCTGTTGGTACCAAGTCACCTTTTGATTATGGGGCCTACATTTATTATCAGGTTTTAGAGCATGCTAAGTCCTTTGCTATCAAGTTTCCTATAGCTTTTCCCACTCTCCTGTGTGGTATTGTGCTTCAGCAACACCCAGATATTTTTATCAGTACTGATGAGCCCTGTAAGAGGCCTGGCCCTATGGCCTTGGATTGTAGTTTGCTGTCTGAGAAACATGTTGCTGACTTAGCTGGTACTTCTGTCCGGACGTCTGGTGTGCTCACTAGAAAACAAATAATTGCAGATCTAACTGAGACTAGTGTGGCTCTTGGAGATAGGAAGATGAAAATTGACAGGATAATTGCAGCCTTGAAGGCTGAATCTGAAGCTGAGGGTGAGCAGGATGAGGAAGAAGGAGGAAATGTGCCTGTTGCTTCTGCTGGTGACTCTGAAGATGCCTCTGAAGATTCTGAGGATTTCTGATTTTCTTGTTTTGTTCTGAACCCTTTTGATGTTTTTTTGGTGACTGGGCTATGTCCTGAATTCTTATGCACCTTGTGTGTTTCTGGTCTGTAATATGCACTCTATGTGGTTTCTCTGCACACTT
The DNA here is from genome assembly GCA_018208015.1 of Medicago ruthenica. NCBI lineage: Eukaryota > Viridiplantae > Streptophyta > Magnoliopsida > Fabales > Fabaceae > Medicago > Medicago ruthenica. The sequence continues at coordinate 2,026,087 of CM031376.1, read as the reverse complement.
TATGGTTCTCTGCACTTTCTATGAATATGCCCTATCTGTTGGTTGTCAGAATTTTTGGCTAAAAAGGGGGAGTAGAATAGAATTGATTATGTCATTGATTTATGGTCATTGATTTATGCCCTATCTGATTTGAAGCTTAGATTTTGTATGGTTACATGTGTTGAGGGGGAGTGCCGTATATGTTGAGGGGGAGTACTGGTACATGTTTGAGGGGGAGCTATCTTAAGTTTTTTTGGTGTGTGGAAATTTATTTTTTCCTTATCTATGTGATTCCACTATATGAGAGTTTATTTCTCTCTGGTTGTTCCTATGAGGCTAGATGTTTGTGTTATCTGGTGCATGCCTCTGATTCTACTTGCAAGCCATCTTTGACTATTTCTCGCTTTGAAGTAATCTCACTCTATGCTACGATTTTTTTTCTTTCCTTGTTGTGTGCCTATGTTGACGTGAAGGAATCTTATCTGTGTGTTTCCCAAAGTACTGGCTCTAGAGTGTTTTAGCCAAAATTTGCCAAAGGGGGAGATTGTTGGGTTTTTGTAGATTGGCTACATTTTGCAAAAACATCTACTAGCCAGATGCTGGGACAGATGTGGTAGCATATGGAACAGCATTAAGTCTTGCGTTTTTCGCGCCAGCTAGCGCTTTATATTTGTGTACGCAATCTTCCAAAGATTTGCCTGAAGATTTATTTTCTTCTAACTTGCTGATCAAGGCGCGTGTATCTTATTGAAGATTTGCTTGAAGTTCTATTTGCCTTGCTATTTGTTCTCCAAGATATTGTTCTATATTTGGAAGCTTTTTATTATTTCTAGAAGATCGTTTTTCAGCTGGACCGGTCAATGTCCATGCTCTATTTTGAAGCCCAGACCCGTGGTATCTCAGTGCTATATATTGGTGAAGGCAAACCCTAGTAGGGTAACTAAAAACCGTGTGTGTTAGTAAAGCGTGTGTTTTAAGGTTTTTAGGGTTTTGTTTGTTAATTGTGAGCCTTGCTTGTATCACCCTGATTCAAGCTAAGGACTGAGTTTGTTTTGAGTTGTAATTTGTAAGCTACTCCTAAGCTTTTAAGTACGGAGTGAGTATGTGTTATTAGCGTGTGTTTCTCTTGGTTGAGTTTTGTGTTTTGTGTGTTTGATAACAACACTGTCTGTGTTGTTGGTAGGAATTGAGACGGGGTCTCATATCTAGGAGTTCCTAGATAGAGTTGCCACTGGTAGGGTCTAGGTGCAAAGTCAAGTAGTGGGTCTGCGTTGGTCTTTTCACTAGTACTATAATAGTGGAATCATTCCTGGATTGGTATCCCCCAGAGTAGGAGAGTTGCTCCGAACTGGGTTAACAAACTCACTGTGCACTTTATATTTCCGCTGTGTTCCTTTTAATTTGTGCTTTGTTACGTTGTGCTATTTTAATTATTGTTCTGAGTAGACACGCGCTCGGACAGTTGTGCCATCATTGTGCACAGCATATTTCAGTCAGGTTGCCAGGAATTTCACCCTCCAATTACGTGAACTGATCATGCTGACAATACCCCGATAAGTTCCATTTTCGGAGATGATGAACTCCTTCTCCGACCAGAACTTCCTCTCAAGAATCTCAGTATGCCTCTGTTGTTGACGAGGGCCTATGAACCGTGTGGGATCAAAAGGACCTTGCCCTTGTGATCGGGAGGAACTAGCAGCTGTTATTTGCTTCTTGCTTGCGGAAGCGGTCGTACGTTTTGGTCCCATTCCTGATGCAGATCGAAACTAGGAAAAATGCACGAAAATTTTTACAAGTTTTGATTGGAAGTTGAAAATCTTGTGATTTTTTTTTTAAAAAAAAAAAGAAAAATTGTTAGGGTTAGGGTTTGGGGTTAAAAGTGTAAAGGATAAGAGTTTGAAGTTAAGAGATAAAAATGGGTGGTTTGGGACGGTTATGGAATAGGGAAAGTGATCCAAGTGTAGATTAATTGTGAGTTAGTGGCATTGAAATCTGTGCCTGACAGAATTCCCACACTTCGCAGTGCGAAGTAAAACTTTGCTCTGCGAAGCTATCAGTAAGTTTCGCAGTGCGAAGTGAAACTTGGCTCTACGAACTTGACAGGTTTCAGAATTTTCAAAAAAATGCAACATTTCACAAGACTTGTCATTTTAGCTTCACCTATGGTTTCTAAAAAGCATTAATAAAGCATAAATACATACAAAATTGGGTTGCCTCCCAACAAGCGCTTGTTTTACGTCGTTAGCTCGACGCCTTTTTCGTTAAGGTGGCCAAAATGAGACGGACAACACATCCTCCTTTGTATTCCTTTGCTTTGGGAGGAATTCTATGAACTTGAAGTAGAGCTGGTGTGGAGTCCATATCCTCCCTAGCCTCTTCAGTATATGACCTTTCTTGAGGAAATTCTACTTCGTGTGGTATCTCTATTTCTTCCACTATTTTCATTATACCACATCCTTCAAACATTATCTCTTCCTCAATTTCATCAACATCTTCTTCAACAACCTCTCCAAATTCATGAATGGATTGATTGTTGGTTTGAACATCCATGATTTTTTGTGGAAAATCTAATTGAACTTGCAAAATCTCCAAATGGCTTGATAAATTCATCAATCTTTGGTTGGTATTTTGCGTGTTTATCATGGATTGTTGTATGAACACATTCAAAATATTTTCCATTGTTGACATTTGTTCATCTTCAGAAGGATATTGTTGATACTGTTGATAAGATTCATACTCGAATGGAGTATAGAAGTTGATATAATCATGATCGGCCATGATTTCGTTTATGTGGAGAATCTGAAACGAGTGTAACTAACAAGAAATTTTTCTTTGTATAACAAAGAGGGTTAATGCAAACAAAATTTTACAATGTACAAAAGAAAAGAAGAATATTAACAAGATATATACAGATGCTCAAAACAATACAAATTGTTGCGATGCTTAAAATATCTAAACACCAATCCCCGGCAACGGCGCCATTTTGTTGTTCAGACAAAAGTAAGTATATTTATATCGTATCCACAGAGACTAGTGCGATATTGCAAGCCGTTCAACAATTGTTATCATTTTAAGTTAGGGTTTATAAATTGTTTCATATAAACTATTGGACTTTAAAGCGGTAATAAAGACGACGAGCATCGAGTATATTCTAATGATCATGCATATGGATTCTAGTTTTTTAGCGAAATTATCACGTATCACTCGACAACATCATTCATGTCTAAATGACGTCGTGAGATCGATCGTATCGTTTAATCGATGATTTCCCAATCTATTAAACGATCTGAAAGCTTTACGTTCCGACACTTTGTATGATTATCAAAACCCAATTCCATGTCTAGAATTTCTTATTTTGATAGAAGATTATTCTAAACCTAGATTCAAACGTATTTTTCAATAACATTTAAATCAAGCATAAGAATGAATAGCAAGAATAAACTCAATATCACATAAGGTGCTACAATCATATAATTGCAAGATCAAAAGATTACATCTAAGCTATATTAAGTACCTCCAATCCCAACAAAGGAAGGTAAGTTGATCATTGTCATGACAACCATACAAAAGAGGAAAGAAAGATGAAAATCCAAAGCTAAGTCTTGATTTCCCAAAGAATCTTAATTAATCCACACTCAATCCCTCTTGCTCCATGAAGAACAACACTTTTATCACTATTTTCTATCTAAAATTATAACCTAAATTATTACCACTCTCTTCATTTCTGCTTCAAAACCTATTTATAGGTATTCTGATATTTTAGACTTCGCTCTGCGAAGTTACAATTCGATCAACGAAGTTACCTTTTTTACCACTGGGTTTCTGCCACCTCAGCCTTGAACAGTCCAAGCCACCTTACTTCGCTCTGCGACACTTTACTTTACTTTGCTCTGCAAAGCTCAGACTCTGAAGCTCAGACTCTGCTGACTTGATTTCGCCTGGACTTCGCCTAGACCTTTAAGTCCAAGGAATTATCATATACCTACAAAAATAGTTGGGATTTGGTCTAAAAAGCATGAAATGATATTTATCCTTTCTTTTGGAGCTTTTACCTAGATAACTTGTAAAACAAGTAAGAAAAATGCCTAAAATAAAAATGCTTTAAAACTAGTTTCTGGCACTTATCACCTAGTCAGATTGAGGTTCTAAAACAACGTCTCTCTGCTTTGGATTGTAAAGAAGAACATGATTTGTTGTCAGACCTCGAGTTAGAAGAGTTTCATACCCTAACCATAGACATACATTCTCTGTCTCGGTTGAACTCTAGCATTCGTTGGCAGCAGTCTCGATCGAAGTGGCTCATCGAAGGTGACACAAATTCTAAATATTTTCACTCCGTTCTGGCCGCCCGACGTCGTAGAAATGCTATATCATCGATTTTGGTGGAAAGGTCGGTTGTGGAGGGAGTCCAACCCATTCGTCAGGCGGTTTTTTCTCATTTTGAGTCCCATTTTAGGGCGCAAGGCTTTGTTCAACTGGGGGTGGAAAATCTTCAATTTCGGCAGTTGTCTCCCTCGGATAGTGGCGGGTTGATCAAACCATTATCGGGGGTGGCGGTCAAGTTGGCCGTGTGGGACTGCGATAGTTACAAAAGTCCGGGTCATGATGGTATCAATTTTGGTTTTATTAAAGACTTATGGGTTGACCTTAAGGATGATATTATGAGGTTTATAGTGGAATTCCATCGAAACGGAAAATTGACCAAAGGTTATAATAGTACTTTCATAGCTTTGATACCTAAGGTCGATAATCCTTAACGGTTGAACGATTTCGACCTATTTCTCTGGTGGGGTGTATGTACAAAATTTTGGCTAAGGTGTTATCTAATAGACTGCGGATGGTTATGGCCACTGTTATTTTGGAATCCGAGTCGGCGTTCGTGAAAGACAGACAGATTCTAGATGCCATTCTTATTGCTAATGAGGGGGTGGATGAGGCCCGTAAGTGTAACAAAGATTTATTACTATTTAAAGTTGATTTCGAAAAAGTGTATGACTCAGTTGATTGGGGCTATCTCGACGTTGTCATGGAAAGAATGCATTTTCCGGTGTTGTGGCGGAAGTGGATTAAAGAGTGTGTGGGTACGCTACAACGTCTGTCCTTGTTAATGGTAGTCCTACCGCAGAGTTTCAGTTACAAAGGGGCCTTCGCCAAGGCGATCCATTATCTCCTTTTCTTTTCCTCCTGGCCGCTGAGGGGTTGAACATCTTGATGAAGGGTTTGGTTGAGTCGAATTTATTTACGGGGTATACTATAGGGTCGGTCAACGCGACTACGATCTCTCATCTTCAGTATGCCAATGATACACTCCTTGTGGGGGTAAAAAGTTGGGCAAATGTTTGTGCCCTAAGGGCGGTCCTTGTCTTGTTTGAGATGATGTCGGGTTTGAAAGTTAATTTTCATAAGAGTTTGCTGGTTGGGGTTAATGTTACAAATTCCTGGTTGCACGAAGCAGCGTCAGTGCTGAATTGTAAGGTAGGTAAAATACCCTTCTTGTACCTGGGTCTTCCTATTGGTGGTGATCCAAGGCGAAAGCTTTTTGGGAACCTGTCCTGGACCGTATTAGAAATAGACTCACAAGTCGGCGAATCAGTTTCCTCTCTTTTGGTGGTCGTCTAGTGATCCTTAATTCTGTCTTGTCCTCTTTGCCTGTCTATGCTCTTTCCTTCTTCAAAGCTCCGTCAGGTATAATTTCTTCCATTGATTCTTTATTGTTAAAATTTTTTTGGGGTGGGAGTGAGGAACATAGGAAAATTTCGTGGGTTGGTTGGCATGATGTTTGTAGGCGAATGAAGGAGGGAGGTTGAGGAAGTTTAATGTTTCTTTGCTAGGTAAATGGTGTTGGAGGATGTTGGTGGATAGAGGGGGTATGTGGTATAGGGTGTTGGTTATTTGAAGGTTGGCTACATGTTTGGTAAAATCAAAGTGCTCAAGCAATGCGTCTCCAGAACCTTTTAAGTCTTCAGAAGCTGAAAATTGCATTTCATGAGGTTCAGAAGCTGAAAACTGGTTTTACTGTTCATCAGAAGCAGAATTGTCCTTCAGACGCTGGTACTGTTCATCAGACGCACTGTTCAGATGTCGACTGGCGTTGACCTTCAGAAGCTGCCTTCAGACGTTGACTGGCGTTGACCTTCAGAAGCTGAACTTCAGAAGCTGTTTTTCAGAAGCTGGTTTTTTTTTCTGCATTAATTCTGTACATATCTTTTGAAGATTTACTGAAGAATTATCCAGGCATTTTTTTCTAGAAGGCTGATTATTTTGGTGAAGATCTTGGTGAAGATTGGCTTCGTGTTTATGAATGAATATATTTCAAAGGGATCTTTGCATAATATGATTCAGAAATATATGTTTCCTTTTTGAGCCTTTGAAGAATTTCAGAATTGTATTTTGAAGAAGATATGGTTCAGAATTATGTGAGCTGCTGATTATATAAAGGAAGACGTGCTGCTTATTGAAGATTGATTGAGTCAAAAACCAGAAATCAGAGTTTAGAGTTTTTAGAGTTTTTGAGTTTGTAAACTTAGGCTTTATTCTGTACACCACTCATATGTTCTGAGTTGGTTTAGTTGTTTTGAGTTGTAATTCACTCTAAGCTTTTAAGTACGAGTGATGTCTTTGATGTCTTGAAGTGTGTCTTCATAACTGGGTTGTTTTCAGAGTTGTTAATAACTGGGCTTTGGTTACTTGATTAGGAAGTAAGAGGGGGTTCTTATACCTAGAAGTTACTGGGTAGAAATCTTGACTGGTGGAGATTAAGTCAGAAGACTAGGAATAGGGGCTGTGTCTTGAGTCTTAGGATTAATTCCTCATAGTGGATTTCCTTCCTGGATTGGTATCCTCCAGATGTAGGTGATGTTTGCACCGAACTGGGTTAACAAATATTGTGTGTTCTTTACTTTCTGCACATTTATTTGCTGCTTCTGAACCAGTTTTATTGTGCTCTGTTTTTGTGTTCTGATTCATACCTGCCAGAATTTCATAGGGTACTGCTCGCCCGTTATGGCGAGGTGCATGGGAGGTTGGAGGTGGGGGCCGAAGTGGTTCTTCTTGGTGGAGGAAGGTGGCTCATATTAGGGATGCTGGGAGGAAGGTTGGTAGTGGGTCTCATACTTTCTATTGGACGGATCCATGGTTAGGAGGGGTCTCGTTGTCAGTGCGGTTTAGCCGTCTTTTTGACTTAGCTGTAAACAAGTCGATTATGGTGGCGGAGATGTGTGGTTTAGGGTGGGCAGATGGTGGGGGAGGGTGGCAGTGGCGGCGCAGTCTTTGGGACTGGGAGGAGGTTTTGGTAGGGGAGTGTAGGATTTTATTGTCTGACATTTCCTTGCAACATGATGTTTCAGATCATTGGTTTTGGCTACTTGACTTTACAGGTGGCTACTCAGTCAGGGGTGTTTATATGATGCTTACCAAGCAGACACCTAATCATACCGACGTCTATTCGGAGTTCATTTGGCAAAAGCAAGTTCCTTTGAAGGTCTCTATTTTGGCTTGGCGTCTGCTACGGAACCGTCTTCCCACTAAAGATAATCTGATGGTGCGTGGCATCCTTACTCATGCTAATCAGTCATGCTAATCAGTCTCACTTTGCTTCTCTGTGGGGTATAGCCCGGAGCTGGCTAGGCATCTCGTCGGCTGATCCGCTTCTGGTTCAGGATCATGTTATTCAATTTGTGCATCTATCAGGTGGTTCTCGCATTCGTCGTTCTTTTTTACAGCTTGTCTGGTTATGCTGCGTGTGGGTTATGTGGAACGAAAGAAACACTCGTATTTTCAAGAATGAGGAGAAGATTATCCATCAACTGTTAGAGAAGGTTAAGTTAAATACCTTTTGGTGGATGAAATAAAATCATATAAATGTTCTTTTAAATTCTCATTTTTGGTGGTCGAGCCTTTTTGTTTGTTTGGGCATCGGCTAAGCCGTTGTTGTGGCTTTCCTTTTTTAGTTTCTCGACATCTGTACATATGTAAACTTTTGAGCTCTGTCTAGGTACATCTTGTGCTTTGATGGAGTCTCTCGTTGTCGTAATATATTCCATTTTTGTTTGTTCAAAAAAAAAGATAATAGTAAAAAAAATTGAGCTAGTGATAAATAGATTAATAATGTTTTGATCTGTCTAAAGAGTCTTGCTCGTCAATACAGAGTCCAAACTTGGGCTCAGTCCACTAAAGCTCGAAAACGTTATTTGCACCCTTATCTTAAATGGGGGCATAATTGCAACGACAGAAGCATCAGATACCCTAGGGATTATAACACCTCTTGCCCTCCATGAATGATCCACGGTCGACGGTTACGAAGTCCACCTACTGTAATTGTCGACCAACGACTAGTCCATGATCACTTAGGAATCGTAATGTCAACTCTATAAAAGAGGACTTCAACAATACTTCAAAGTATGATCTTCTAATATCTAAAAACTCTAAACTCTTAACTCTTATATTGACTTGAGTGTTGGTTGTCATTTGCTGGCATTCTGTCGTTTTAACCACTTACAAACTTGTTGGATGTCGTTTTTGTATTTTGATAAAATTCTTTGTGTTTTTCTATAATACCCTTAACCATTTATCATTTCATTCTATTATTTCTCTCTCTACAATAAATAACAAATGATATTATGACAAACCAATAAATAATGTTGCATTGAAACTTGAAAGTGACGTGTTAGAACTAATGATTACTTTTTTTGACATGTTAGAAACTAGTGTGTTAACCCATGCAATGCACGGGTGATACACTATTATTATTCAATCTCAAATTGTTTTATTATTTTTTTATTTATAGATGAAAATTATTTATCCCGTGAATTTTTAAATATGTCAGTATATTTGTTTTGCCGCAATGATGACAAATATGTGTCCCATATTTTTTATGTTTATCAATGATAAATATATGTCCCGTGTTTTTATGCATAAATGAAAAATATATTTATGGGTTTCAGATCGTCGCCGGTGAAGCGCCCCCGCAACTGTCCTCTCACAACCTTGGTGTGCGTTGATTCTGTTGCGGTCACTAGTTTCGTTCAACGTCGTCGTTGTCATGTACTGCTTTGGCGCCAACGTGGTTATGAGTTAGTTTTTTGTGGTGGATTATGTCAGATCGTGAGTTTCTCGATTCGGTTTTTGCTATGTTTTTTTCGTTTCTGTTTATTGGCATTTGTTTTCGCTTTGTTCTGTGGAGATGGAGATGGGTGGTGGCTTTGTTCCGACTCTGTGATTTGGTCTGAAAATCTTGAATCTGGTTTTCTGGATTTAAGATCTGGGTTCTTTAGTTCTGGCATTGTTCTGTTGGATGCATATCTCGATTCAACATGACTGGTTTTTATCATGATGTTGCTCAAAAGGGCTAGGTGCGTAGATGCTCTGTATTGACGGTAGTAGTCGTTTATCGTACCTACTGGATTTTGTCCTTTGTGGTTGCTTCTTGTGCCGTTGTTGGACTGTGGTAGATTTTTGTCGTTTGTTCATCCTTGATTTGGACTGCGACTGAAGTTTCAAGACCACCGCGACTCTGTGGATTCGGTTCGTAATTGGTTGCTTTGGCTCGAAATGGCGTTTATGGCTTGTTGATACTTTGAAGGGAGCTATATTGGAACTTGGGTCGTTTTTGAATTGGCAGACGATCCATACGCCTATATAAATGCTCATAACATTCACTCTGCATTTTTTTGCGGTTCAGTTTCGCACCCCTATGTGGGTTCGCTGGATTGCCCGTGGTAGTGGTTGTTTATGGTTGTTCTCTTTTATTACCGTTTTTGTACTTAATTTGTTGAGTTTTGCATTTGCCATTTTTTTTACTTTGATTAAAAAAAATGATAAATATTTCCCTGTGTTTTTAATATTTGTCTAGTGTTTTCTTAATAATTACTCCCTCCGGTTCTTATTATAAGAAGAAAAACCAAAAAATATCAAAACCAACACACTCATTAATTAGTGTAACTTTTTGAATATTTTTACAAATATACCCTCATAAAAAATTGTGAAGCATTAAATACACCCACTAATTTTAAAAAAGACAAACATTAAATAAGGGGTATAAAAGTCTTTTAAACAATAATTACACCTTAAAAGTTGTGATATTTTCTTATAAATAGGACCAATTTTTTTTTTGGAAATTTTCTTATATATAGGACCAGAGGGAGTATCAATTAATTCATAAAGAAAGAAACTCATGTGCATATTGGTTAGCTAACATTTGTTTAGCTCTTTATTTTTTTGTTCGTTCCCTTCTCTTCCTAATAGCATTAACCTATATTACATAACAAATAAATTACGCTTGCATAACTTTAGATTTATGTATTTTTGAAAATGTCTCCAAGTCTCCCTTTTCTTTCTTCGTATTTCTGTTTTTTTTTTGTTTCTTAATGAATTTGGGTAATGCATCTAGCATCACTTTTGTTTACGAAAAATAATAATATTTACCAACAACAAATATTTTTCCTGTGTTTTTTTAGAAATCAGTGATTAATAGTTGTGTCATATTTCTTTTTAATATTTATCACTGAGAAATATTTGTCCCGTATTTTTTATGTCTTAATGAAAAATAATAATCTTGTGTTTTTTTCAATTAAATATATTGTTTTACATTTTTTTATGTATTAGGGGCAAATACTACACATGTTTTTTTATTTATCTTTGACAAATATATGTCTCGTGTTTTTTATACATAAGAGAAAATATTTGTTTTGTTTTTTTAATATTTATTAGTGACAAATATTTATCTCATGTTTTTGTATATATCAGTTATAAATATTTGTCATGACTTCTTGTATTTCATTGATAATGACTAGGAAATAATACATGATATAGACAGCCTCTTCTTTCCAAGAAAGTATGAACTTGTTAAAAAGTTTGCTTCCAACCATTGCATGAATTTTGTGACCCTGCATGTGAATAATTAAAAAAATATTCATACAACATACATACATTTTAAAAATGATGACATCTTAATAGTATCATAATATAAAATCTAAAATAACTCACATAGTTATCAATTAAAATCAAATGGATGGTCAATGGTTTCTCATAGTTCTTGGAATCAGTTGATTTTCATAGCCTCACAATTCTAGCAAAGAAAACATCACTTGCTTTTATTGTCGTTAATTTCAATGAGAGAATCTGTAACACTCATACTAATTTTATCTAGAATATTAGCATGTGTATTAAACTGATACTGGATACATCAAGGTTTTCAATAATAACAATACAACTGAATGAGTACAAATTGGCTCGTTTATACAATTATCCAAATACAAAAAAAAAACATGCATAAAATTTCTAATAAACTCCCGAGCTGGTACATGACAAGCATCTGCATTCCATTCAGCGTCTCCGTGATGCACTTCATCACGAACCTCGTGCTTACCTGTAAACCTGCATCAGAAGGATTGGGATGAGACATAATGTCTCAGTGAGCTCCACCCAACCAACTGTTGGCAACCAGGGGAAACCTAGGGTCGTCATGCACTACTGTTGGCAATCTCGGGGAAACCTATGATCGCCAATTGATTATTCACTCTCAAAAAGTTATTTTTTTTAAAAAAAATCAAAATTTGTAATTTCTAATACATTAAATACACAAATTTTCATAAAAATCTAATATTTGAATTCTTTTAAAAATGTCCTGGAGACATTTGTAGCATTTCCTTTGAAATAATTATTCACATATTAGATTTCCCTAATGCAAACTTTAACAGCCCCGTAAACAGTGTTTCATCCTAAATGTACATTGAGCCACGAAACTTGAAACTTACTCCACATCTGATAACTTGATCACACATGTTAGACTTAGACAATACTCCCTCCGGTCTCGAATGTAAGAAACAAAACAAAAAAATTGGTGGTCTCAAATGTAAGAAACAAAACAAAAAAATTGGTGGTCTCAAATGTAAGCAAAAACATAGTAAAATCAACATATTAAATGTCATTATTCCAATTTTATCCTCATTAAATGTCACTATATCCAATTTATTTCACATTCCCAAGTTAAATTCAAAAGTCACATTTATTTCCAAGACAAAGGCAAAATTGAAAAGATGTAACTTTTTATCATGACTTAAATGTAGTCAATCCTTTTTCTTAATATTTGTGATTTTTTTTTTTGTTTCTTACATTTAAGACCGGAGGGAGTACTACACAACAAAATGGTTACAAAAAATAATAAAATAATAATATACAGACGGAAGAGAAAAATATTCATATATACTAGTATATAAACAATAAGCAGTTAATAGCTCTGCCAACAGCTCTGCCAACATTGGATGAACCGAAATTTTAATTTTGGCTCTATGATATGATTGATCTGATCCAAATTAAATGTTTTTTTTTTGAGCAAATCCAAATTAAATGGTAACATACAAAATAATTAATACATACACCTACATTAATTTTGTGAGATGAGGAAGATGCCAACTGAAAAAATGGTTTGAAGTTGCTTGGTTATGATTCATGCAGTCTCTTTAATTTTTGTAGCACAATAATGGAAAAAGGGAAAAAGTAAATGAGAAACAATAAATTGGATGGAGCTGAATATGGAAAATTGTCATATACTGTAAATTTTAAATTAAAGTTTGAGAAGTAACAAAAAAGTTTGATTTATGCATACTTTATATTGTTTGCAGGGAAAAGGAATCAAATAAACATATGCACAGCAAGAAAGGGAACTTTACTTGTGCTGGAAATAGCAATTAAAGACCAGCTATTTGACTCTTGCTTTGAAAAGGTGGTACGGAATTCTCTCCCCATTTTATAGTTGATTCTCTGTTTTTTTAGTTTAATAATTTTTCTCATTACTTTTTAAATAAACTTGATTTCATCTCTAAATTATTAAAATCAACTAAAAATCTCTATATTATAAAAAATACATAAATTTAATCTCTAACTATTATAAAAAATAATCAATTTTATTAACCGAATGACTAAAAAGAAAAATAAGATCATCCCAATGGTGAGGTCTTAAACATTTAGGGTCCGTTTGGTTCTAGAGTTTTGGAGGGGATGAGAGTGAATATTTTAAATTTGATGTGTTTGGAGGGGAGGGGAGATGATGAGAGCAAAATCCCTTCAAGACCCACTTTTTGCTTCCCCCCAAATCGGAGTTTTTTGGAGGGGAGGGGAGGAAATCTCTTTAAAATTTTATTGCATTGCAAAAATTATCTTTAGATTAATTTAAAATCTCAATATTAACCTTGTAACAACTTTTATTATTATTAGATTATATTATCTTGTAACAATTTTATTTATTCAAAAAAATATATTATCTTTGTAACAACTTTTATTATTATTAAGTTATGTTATACTTGTAACAACTTTTATTATTATGTTATCTATCACTTTTATTTGTTACATGTAAACATCACTCTTCCAACGCTACTACAACTTTGATGCCGTCAACCGCTGCTTCAGACCTCCTCCAACGTGAATTGTGGGTAATCCATTATCTCATCGTCTACATCGTGTTGTTACCGATTACATCGTTATTGTTTCGTCGGTCTATGAAATCGTAAAAACAAGCATTTTCATATATTTAATTAAGTTTAAGGGTAAAACGGTAAATTAATTTTAAAATCTCTCTCATCCCCTTGTGAACCAAACACATTTTTAATTAAAATTTCTCCCCTCCCCTCCAAATATATATTTAATTAAAATATATTCCTTCCTCTCCGTTGAACCAAACAGACCCTTAAGAACCGGTACCTATTATGAACTTTCATTGGGGAGAAAAATTTTCGGGGTCCTACAGGACACATGGTCTCACTTAAGACCTCAATTCTTAATTGGAACCTACACTGTTTTAATATTAAAAAATTGATATATAATGATGATATAAAGCTATTGTAGTTGATTAGTGAGTCTCATTTAAAAATTTTGCGTAAGATGTTGGATTTGAGGAATTGAGTGCTTATTAGATATTACTATTTTGTGATGTATCCACGTGAGACTCATTTTGGGAGATCTTTTGCACTAAAATAAAGTGAGAGTAAAGTATTGCATATTATATTATATTATAAAGATAAAAATCCACTGAGTAAATTTTGGAGCTTTTCCTTAAAATGAATAAAAGAACCAAAGGATCCCATAATTGAACAACATAAACACAACATAAGCAACATGAAGAAACACACTTCTTTTTTATAAGCGGTTTGTTTCACTATTCTCTCTTTCGACCCAAAACCCTAACACTCCAAAATCAAATCGATGGAGAAGAAGAAATCAGTTTCTGCAACAAAGAAGAATGAAATTGTGAGTACCAACTATATACCCGATGATATTTCCTTCTCCATTCTATCAAAACTTCCTCTTAAATCTTTTAAACGATTTGAATCCGTTCGCAAATCATGGTCTCTCTTGTCTGAAAATACTCATTTCATGAACATGTTCCGCAACAATTTCTTATCATCTAATTCTCATTACGACGGAGCATCTCTATTCTTAAAGGTTACAACCTGGCCAGATATGAGCCAGATGCAAGTTTTGTATACTCTCTCTGGTGACAAGTTTCAGAATATGCTCAAATTTGATTTCTCAAATCCATTTACATATAAAAGAGATTTTCAAATTTTTGGTTTTGGTAGTATCAATGGCACACTCTTGCTCCATCAACAATGTAGATACAGACATGCATTGTGGCACCCATCTACCAAGAAATACAAGATCCTTCCTCCCAGTCCTTTTGAGTCATATGTTCCGGATGATGTTAAGCGTTATTATAACATTGTGTGTTATCTTGATGGATTTGGTTATGATTCTGTTACAGATGACTATAAGGTCATTCGCTATATTTTCTTTGCAGATCCAAACAATGAGCGCCACAAATGTCTGGGAAATAAATATTTTGAACCCTTATGGGAGATATATAGCCTAAGAAGTAACTCTTGGAGGAAACTTGATGTTGACATGCCGCCTTCTTTGGACTATACCGAGGGAGCTCATGTCTTCATGGATGGAGTGTGTCATTGGTTGTGTCAAAATGATTATGGATATTGGAAAAGACATAATATCCCATTTCAACGTAGTTTGGTATCGTTTTACTTGAGCAACGAAGTGTTCTTCATAACACCAATACCCTCTGATGTAGACGATTGTTTTGATGTTGAAAAAAATTGGAGAAACTTGGCAGTGTTAAATGGGTCCATCACATTGATCTCATATCATGAAAAGACGACTACTTTTCATATATCAGTTATGGGTGAGATTGGTATGAAGGAATCATGGACCAATCTCTTTACTATTGGACCATTGTCTTGCGTTGATCGGCCTATTGGAGTGGGTACGAAGGGGGAAATATTCTTCATAAGAAATGATGAAGAACTAGTTTGGTTTGATTTGAGTACCCAAATGATTGAGGAGCTTGGTTTTAAAGTGGATAGGCCTGAATGTCGGATAACAATTTACAAGGAAAGCATTCTTCCATTTGAAGGAATATACGATTAATTGTTGTTCCTCTTTTCACCAACAGATATATGATTGTGGTTAGGGGTATCCTGGTTGTGGGCACTTTGTTCTGTGTCTTTTGTGCCTCAACAGTATGTATTTACTGTCTAGTGGAGACTTCTTTGTGTTTTGCAAGCATCTGGTACTTTCCTTCTAGCGCTTTGTTAGCTTTATGGTGGAGAGGGTGATCATAGCTGTATCTTGTTTCTATTGATTAGTAGTGGTAGTGTTATGTAGTAAGTGTTGGAGTTTCTAGTTTGTTATGGTTTCTTGTAATCTTTGTATCTTTGTTTTATATCAATGAAAAGAATGATCTTTTAGCATCACCGGATGCCCTCTAGTTTTATGTAGAAATAACTTCTATATGAAAAAAATGATCTCTGCTTGAACTTTGATTACATTCTGCTTGTATCCACTATGTTTAACTTTCTGCTAGATATTTTCCTTTACATTACATATCCAAATTAATAAACTGGCCTTGTTCAAATCAACTAATCTTTTTCATGTTCCCTTTATTAAGGTTCACATGAGGTATTGGACAAGATGGCCATATGAAATTCCTAATTTACTTCACCAGTCTCCCAATGTAGTGTTCTCATTACTCAATTATGTTCTCTATACTGTTCTTTTCAAACAACGACACGACTATACGTGCCAGATTTAGTGTCGTTACTTTTTGGCATGGTTTCAATTTTTCTTGTAGTACTTCGGTCAATCAGTGTTATGTCATGAGCTATAATGTTGTAACATTTCTCATTACTAATAATTGAGCTTTATCTCTATTGTTGTAAAAGTCATTTGAGAATCATATGGCAAATTTTATCCATGCAATAACAATTTGAACATTACTTTTCAAGTTATGTGTTAGATTAATGATAGTGGTATCATCCTCAAGCACAGTAAAGCAGATATCAGACTAGTTTTTGTTTGGTTCACCTCTCAGCATTTTTCTCTAGCTTCATAGTGACACTCTATCTATCTTGGATACTTGCAGTAGCTTCTTTTCCATTTTCAATCATGATGATCATGCTAGAAACTCATATTTGCAAAGGTTGTAAAAGAGCCAAGTGGTAAAATGAACTGTTTATATAGCAGGACAAGAAATTTTTTTGCTTTTGGAAACTAATCTGATTTCCATATCAATGAAAGGAATGAACATTGGCCTTTACTGGGTGGCCTTTATGCCACTATGTTTTATTTTGAATGTTTAGTCTATTATGACTTTCTGCTAGCAATATCTATGCCACTATGTTAAATTTTCTGCTTTCTTTTTTCTTTTTCATTCCAAATCCCAAATCCAAATCAATAAATTAGGTTTGTTTAAGCTTGATGGCTTAATTAAAATCAATTAATCTTTTTCAAACCCCCTTTATTATGAAGTATCTTATCAGTATCTTATCAGTTTCAGTAAATTTGCCTCAAAAATCATTATGAAGTATCTTATCAGTTTCACTAAATCAATTAATCGATTAATTTTTAGTCAATTATTATGAAGTATTTTGAATGTTTTGAGTTCTATTATGATTTGCATATTCAGAACTTTTCTTTAATAAAAAACTTTGGCCAGATTTTGGGAAGGATCGTTTCAAAATAGACAGAGATGCTATGGTGGACAAAATTACAAATGTATCAAACATGTGGATTCTTATTGTTTATTTTGTGATGGAAATGTTGCTGTGATGGGAAAATATAGAATGTCATGGTGTTTAGAGGGTATGGATGTTAGCAGCCAGCACTCGGTGGATTTAGTCCCACATCGGATAGATAAGATTCTTGAGAAGAGTTTATAAATGCGAGACACTCCTCACCTTACAAGCCGGTTTTGTAAGGATGAGTTAGGTCCCATAATTCGTGACATGGTATCAAAGCCTATCAGGTCTATCATTGGGCTTCCTGCATCGTCCACGCTTCAGGCCCATTTGGCCGGGCTGAAATAATGTTACAGTGCAATTTGTTTTTTTATCATCTTGTGCCCTTCTTCAGGCCCATTTGGCCGGGCTGAAATAATGTTACAGTGCAATTTGTTTTTTTATCATCTTGTGCCCTTCAGTGTGATCTTTGACTGCATTATCCTTCTTGAAGTGAAGGAATGACCTAGTATAGGAAAATTTGCAGAGATCAATTCAGATTTTAGTAGCAGCTGAATTTGTTTGTGGCGCGATTTGGAAACAGTGTGTATAACAGAAACAGATGACAGTTGCATGGGAACTGTTGCCAGACAGCAACACTGGCAGAAACCTGTACCGGGGGAAGTGAAGTGCAACGTTGACGCTACAATTTTTACATGTGATCGTCGGTTTGGACTAAGAATGTGCATTCGTGTTGCGGAGGAGATGTTTGTCGAGGCAAAAACTGAGTTTGATAGACGAGCTTGTTCTTGTCCAACTTACTTAGTAGCTGAAACCATGGCGACAACGATGGAGTGTGTCAAGCTACTTTTTCTGTTGGCCTCGCTGCCCTGGTATACACTCTTATGGCTATATCTTATTATTATTACACTCCTTTTTTTGTTAATGATGTTTTCATAATTGAATGACATATTTCTCTTTAGTTTACGCAGGAGCTGCTGAGGTTTTGCCAATTGTGGATTTTGATCTGAGAAGAAGTGCTGTAAGAGTTGCTGATAGTGCTAAACAACTTTGCATTAAGAAATCCGTATTTCTATTTTTGTTTTCAACATTCGATTCCATGCTTTTCAATCTGTCATGAACTGTGAAACAACAAAAAAATAGGTCGAAATTGCCATGAAATTCATTATATATAGTAAAACGGTGTGAGACAGGAACTGGTGGACTTTCACCGTTTTACCTTGAAGGTCCTGGTGGACTTTATGAATATACAGACAAACGATTCAAGGAAAACGGTCACATGGTTATTGTGATTGCTGAAGGTGTGAGACAGGAACTTCTTTCCGAGAGCATGCTATCTGTCAACAAACAGGACGCTTCAGGAAACAAGCTTCTTCAATATGTTGGGCTTTGGATATCCAAAAGTATTATGGTTTGATTGTTATTTGCTCTATTTTTAGTATATGCATCAAAATGCAACACTGATTTGATATAAGTGGTCAAAAGTAGACCTTTAGTATATGCATCAAAATGCAACTCTGATTTAAAATAAGTGGTCATAAGTAGACCGATACCGATGATGCTCTATTTTTTTCTTATCCGATAAATGTTTATGAAAATATTTTCTGCCGCTTACTTTAAGCATTTCGATCTTCCAGGATCATTTCGCCCAAGAGAGAACGCTAGCCATAAGCCCATAACTCTCTAATATATAGATTTGTAAGAGTGAAAATTCTGAAAAATTGCGTTACAGATCCAACCTATATGATCCGAGCTGTTCCAAGTAATGCGTTTGACAATGTGTTCATGGAGAAATGGAAGGTTATACTGGCTATACAAGTAGACTTGTTAATAGAAGAAAAACTTATATACCTTTTTACGTGAGTTCCTTGAGCATGATATTTGTTTTTTCTAATAGATAACATTATGAGTTTTCATGGTTCGGTTCTAAAAGAAAAATTAACCTTTACAACAGTTCGATAAAACTGAACCGAACTGTTCATGGTTCGTCCCAAACCGAATTGAGTTGGTATAATGTTTTGGTGCACTGGTTCTGTGCTTCCAAACCGAAAAGGAACAATCTTTACAAATAATTGAACTGTAGCTTTTCGAACTGAACTGGTTCTTTCAGGTGACGTCGGTTTCAGAATATGGTCAAATTAGATTTCTCAAATCCTTTTGATGACAAAACCTATATTGATCTTTTTGGTTTTGGAAGTCTTAATGGCACAGTCTTGCTACAACAATATTGTGGATACAAACATGTATTATGGAACCCCAGCTACCCATAAATTCAACCTCCTTCCTCCTAGTTCGTTTGAGTCATATGTTCTGGATGATGTTAAGCGTTATTATAGCGTTGTGTCTTATCTTCATGGATTTGGTAATGATTATGTTACAGATGACTATAAGGTCATTCGTGATCTATTCTTTCCAAATATTTCGACCCCTTATGGGAGATATATAGCCTAAAAAATAACTCACGAAAGAAACTTGATGTTGAAATGTCGCCTTCTCTACATGGATGGAGTGTGTCATTAGTTGTGTCAGAAGGATTATGGATCATCGTAACATAATTCGTTGTTACACTTGGGGAACAGCAAACCGGCTCGTAGTTTGCAACAATTCGCACATGACCTTGGGAAGTGAATATCACTTTAATAAAAGTGACAAGTCACGGGCCCCAACCAGCTGACCTTGTCTATCATTGCTTTTGATTTCTCAAATGAATGAAGTAGAAAGCTTCCTTATTTATAACTTCTATTCCTTTCAATGTCTACTAACTGTCCGATGTGGGACATTTACAAAACACCGTATGTTAAAATTTGATGAGCCACATATGTTTTCACTCTCAATGTTTAAATACAAATTCTAATTTAATTAAAATGTGTACGTACCAACTATGTATACCCTCCCACGTACCAAATTCTTTAAAAGTTACGAACCGCGTACCCGAACCCGTACCACATACCGAAGCGAATTGCAAATTGTGTGACTATGGGGATGAGTGCATACATGGATAGTTTATTTAACATATGCAAAACCAGTACGCTGGTTATTGTCTATGATCACAAAAATCTCATTATATCTTCTAATTATAACCTCTAACTATGATCACATGGATTACCCTAGAAGTGAAAGTGTAGGCTTTGGGATATTTAGAAATTCATTCACAATAGTAACTTGACAGTATAAGTGGAGTAGCAATCTTTGATAGAGTAGTAGAACTACGATAAGAATCATTGCTTTGTATCAAAGCCAAGTTAGCCAAGTCTAATCACATGTCAATGCTTATCTATGTCGGGCTAACAAGCTTCCAGAGCCTTAACATAATCGGATTGAGATTTAGTGACTTTAGGGTGGGAAGGTCACCGAGACTTTAGTATAATATAATCGAGAGACAGATAAACACAAAGTTATGGTGACTTTCCCGCCTTAAAGTCGATGAACTAATCAAGTTTAAGGGTTTGGGAACCATTCACGTGCGTTGGATACCTCAAAAAGTCAGAAAAATTGGAGTTCCCTAACAACACAGGGGCGCACGATCGTGCTTACAGGGCGCACGGTCGTGCTGCCCAAGTACGAGAGGGACACACGGTCCGTGCCACAGGGGCGCACGGTCGTGCGTCCTCACCAGGACAGAAATCTCTGATTTTTCGCGTTTTCGCGAAAACACTGTTTTTAACATCATTTTTCGATCCAATTCGCATCAAAATCGTTCCAAATCCTTAAACCACTTTTACCCAGTCAATTACACTTCAAATTAACTTAAACAACTTATTCATTATCACTTTTCGTCAATAATCACCATGTTTTTCACTTATTTTCAAACATCGTCTCAATTTCAAATTTTCGCCAACAACTTATCAACAAACATGGAATGACAACAGTAGCAGCAATTCTTTCATGTTCCACACATTCATAATCACTTATTCTAACCATTATGACAACAACTTATTCAATCTAATATTAATTAATCATTTTCATTCAATTAAGCTATTTTATCAAAACACCACAACAACAACTCAATTCACCGCAAAACACATAATCAATATAATCTCATTCATTCTTTTCATGTATCTTGGCAGCAACTTAATTCAACAACAACCACTTATTCAAATTCACTCAATTAAGCAATTTCACTATGAAACCTAACAATAATCACTTAAACCACAACTTATACGACATAACTTCATGGAATCTCAAACAAAACACATACCCATGCTCAAAATCAGCTTATTAAACAACAAACATCATTCAATTATCATGTTATTCATCTAAATCACCAAAATTCACCAAGTTATCAATTCACTTTGACAAACCATGAATTTTGACATGAATAAAACATGAATTCACCAAGTTTTAACATACTTAAATCAACCATCAAAATAGAGCACGAATTTCACATAATTAACAACAAACTTCATGAAATTAAGCATAAGTTAAAACACTCAAACTACCCATTTGCTTATTAAAACCCAATTGTTGAAAATAATATTCCTCCTTCCCTTGGTTGCTCTTGAGCTTTCCCCTCTACTTACTCTCCAAGCCTCTTCTTTCTCTATTCTCTCATTTGCCTCTCTAAAAATTTTGTGTGAAATGTGGTTAACCTAATTCACCAACACTCACTGCTACTCTTTATATAATATGTGTTAGGGTCACTCACACTAATGAGCTTAGTCACATCTAACTCACAATTATCTTCTCTACACTTTTACTTCACACAAACCTCCCATTTTACTTATACACCACTATTCTCTAAAATTCAAATTTCTAGTTCTAACATAGTAACAAAAATGCCACTCATGCTAAAATGACTAAAATACCATCAATCACTTTGAAATCCACTAACTGCGAGGATGGCTTGCACAATGGCAAGAGAAGTCCGATGTTAGCTTGATATGATAGGAGTCTCACCGGTTATGTATGAGTATGTATTCCGGGGTTACTCCACTCAGATGCATTCCATAAAATGAACCCAGATAATAATTGTTGTTCAACGCTAACCTTCTAAATTAAGAAATGAAATAAGATGAATATGAATATGAAAAGACTATTATAGAAACAGATAGCGATCCTAGTTTTCCCCTGATCGCTAAGTTATGTAGAGACAGATGGTGATCGTAGGATCCCCGAGATTGCCCGCAGCCTGTGATAAGTGGAACTCACTGAGCCATCTTGTCTCACCCCAATCCCTTTAATTTATTTCAGATAAGCTGGTTGCTTATGATGAAGATTAGAAGGAAGAAGCTGAGTGGCATATGTATGCTCGTCCCGTACCAATATTGGATTCGTCAGTTGATATATATTGTGTACACACAAGTGGTGCTTTTGTATACAATGAGACTTATGTATGTACACGTTAGTGTTACTTTATTAGATGTACAAGACGACTAGAGTCGTATTTAATTTGGAAGAATCTTGTAAATGTTGTTATTTTAATGTATCCAGTACTAAGTTTAACACATATGCTAAATATTCTAGACAATTTAGTATGGTTGTTACAAATCACCCCTTTATTATTTGTGTGTGCATGTTTACGAAAGCACAATTCTTGTAGATAGTCGGTCGATGATTCAAATTGGGTAAGGAATGTGTCCATGATATTTATATAGTCTTGAACAATTTTATGGGAGGTAAAACTGTTGGATCAATAGTACTATTTTGTAAACTATTTGAGAGAAAGCCAATTGTCTCTTAGAATTTAAATAATTAAGTAAACCTTGGTTCCTTTTGATCCAAGATATTTTAATTTAAGACTTCATATAAATGTTTTGTGAAAGATTAAAATGTTGCATCCTAAGCCTTTTATTGAAAATTAATTTTTTATACTTAATTTAAATCGGCTGAAAAAATCATTCGTAAATAATTTATTTTATTAAGTATCTAAAATTTGGGTTTAGGGTGTTACATTAATGGTATCAAAGATTAGTTTATCTAATCAAACATTTAGAAATTCATAGAAGTTTGATGTTTATGCTTCATACGGCAGTTGATCAGCCAAATAGAAGTGCATATCTCCCATAACTGCAGGGAGAAATTCATTTTTATATATTGATTCTACAGTCACGGTTTCACCATCATCAATCTTCATTGAACCTGGTTTTGGATAACATACAGACATTCCAACAAGGTAACCTTCCTCATTTGCTGCTTCATTTCCCGTTCCATACGTTGGTGTCGATGTACACAAAGTCCTTCCATCCTAATTAATTAATCCAAAACAAAAAAATTAATAAAGCATTATCACAAGATTAATTTGACTATATATGGAATCAAGAAAATTAATTATCGTTTAAGAAATACATTGAGCAAACATAACCAAATTTAACAAAATTTAGTCAAACGAAGAATATTAAACTTTACCTGTCCGTATAATGTTGCATTAATAACACCTGCATGCGCATGACCAGAGACGTAGATAAGATAACCACCTTTCTTCATAGGGATGCTTGCTTTTTGAACGTGGAAAAGGTTTGTACTATTATTTTCTGGAATAGTAAACTCTGCCTGTAATAAATTTAGAAATCCTTGTGGATCACTTGTTTCTAACGTGCAAAGTAATAAAGAAAACTAATATCATCATGTTTAAGAAATTATCTTTTTTTGTTTTTACATGCAAATGATAGTTCTTAGTATTCTATGATAGTAAATAGAGTTTCCGAGCCTCCTACTAAGGTTTTCAAACCCAATCGCCTAAGCCACATATTGGTCACGACATAATTTAATTAACCACAAAAAATAAAAAAATAATAATTTAAATTACTTACTTACCTGACAATCGTGGATTGTTTCAGAACCATTTGTTCTTACCCGATCAGTGACGTCAAGTACATAAAATCTAACTGGAATTTGGTGTTGGTCCCAATTAACCCAGGTTATGATGTATCTTATGGCAAGATTTCTCCTTGGTGCTTGAAATCCCTTTCTCATTTTGCACTGAAACTTATCTTGGCAACAAAGGACTCCTGCTTTATATTCGGGAGTCACTTTTCCATGGAATCCAAATGTCACATTATAAAAATTTTCAGGGAGATTAAACTGGTCACACCTACATTGAATGCAAATTTTCTTATTTTCAGCGCCTCGTGTATCAATGACCAGCAGACCCAACAACCATTGCTCTTCCCACCCTTCTGTAATATTTGCAGGGTTACCTATTTCAACAGCAAATGGATAAGGAAGTTTTGTACTTGTTCCTCGCGTTTCACTTCCAGAACTCCATTGATGTGGAAGAATACCCCCGTTGCATGTTCCGTCATTTCTTTTGTAAATGGGATCCCCAGAAGGTTTTGTATGATCATTTGGATCTTGTGATATTGACATATTCTTCTTTATAATATATTTTAAAATATACCAATGATGAATGTAAGTTTCATACAATGGTACAGAGTTTCCATGTTCATCAACTAGATCAACATCAAAGCTCTTGATTCCAACATGACCCTTTGGAAATTCAATATCAAACATTTGTTTTGCCGCGACTTCTCCTGGCCCTACTTCAAACTCTTTTGACAAATATGTTGTTGATTGGATAACTTTTGGAGACTGTGGTTGTGAATAAGTTGTGCTTGATAGCATCACAAGTATTGAAAATGAGAAAATAAATGATTTAGAGATTAATCTCATGTTTACCTGCACGCAAATGATTATTGTTACATCATTAGTTATGGTTAATGCTTCTATTGTTATTATTTTGTGTAAATTAATAAATGAAAATTAAATTAAGTGTTTCAAACGAAGTAGGAAAATTAATTGTGTAAATACCGTAGCGAAGATTTTTTCCTTCTTGAATTCTTGGAATTGAAGTTAAAAACTTGTAGAACTCAATTTTGTGAAGATGTGGAGATCTTGCATGTTGCCTACTTTTATATTTGAAATCTAAAAGATTGGCATAACGTTATACGTGTAGATATTGCATGTTTCATACTTTTTTTAACAATCCCAACACATATGTTGACTCCCATTTTTAGGTGTCTGAGGTGTTTTTGATATATTGTTAAGTAGTTTAACAACAAAAAAAATAGTTAAGAATTTATCAGAAAATCTAAAAATGCAAGTGATTTAGAAAATTCCTTTTATCTAGCTATTTTTGGAAATAAAAAGTTTATTTTGAATACATCTCAACAAAATATTTTACTTAACAATATTATTTACAAATATTAATTAGTTAGAGATATTGGTTGTTATATTTTTCATCGTGAAAAAATGAATCATACCAAGTAAAATAATTTTTTTTACAAAAGTAAAATAATTGTTACTGTGTTTACCTATTAACCGTTGGATCAATATAAAGTCATTTTTAATATACAATAATACAATCTATCTCGCAATATCTTGTGGTGTCATCCTTTATCAATTACTATTACAAATAAAATTTATGAGAATTTTATATTAATTTATATTTTACATATATTAGATTTTACTTTATATGTTTTAATAATACACTAAAATTTCAAAAAAAAAATATCAGGGAATATGATTTCCTCCTAAAAAAAATTAGTTAGTGATATTAGTTATTATATATTTTTTTAATAAAAACATGTATACAAATGATGCGAGTACAAATGATACTTTTACCATAATCAAACAAAATATTAGTGAGTCTACTTGGCAGAGATTGTTGTCAAAATTGATTTAAAGAATTATATTTTCATGTTACTCTATTATTTCAATAGTTGCAAAGTAATAATTTTCATAAAATTAAAAAATGAATAAACACGAAAAGATTATTAATGTGGTTCTTTTCAATATGTTTATTAATTTATTAACGGGTCCAGATAATCGCTGACACAAGTACAATTAAACCGCATATGTATCAATTAATTAACGAGTAGTTTGGATATTCATTTATTTTGCAGCTTATATATATTAAGCTACCCGTTTCATGTCAATGGTGAATTTTATCTATAGGTACCAGCGAGTAAAAAATATTTTTCCATCCTACTCATAGTGATACATGAAATAGATCTAAAACATATATGAATCATAATGTTTCTTAATATATTATAAAAAATAACGTTATGTTTCTATGTATAAGTTACCCTAAAACATGTTTTTTTATAATTACATCAAAGTAAAGTTTTTTAAGCAAATAATAACACAAGTCATTGTATTATCGTTTTTACAAAATATTTTAAATACAAATATATTTTAAAATATTTACTATTTAACAGAATATAATATTGAATCTTATTCAAGAAAGCCATTAAACACTATACAAGAGTCGTTCGCCAGGAGAAATATAATATTATAATTATAATTAAATACACCAAATCGCTTACATAGTGTTGAGAGTAGTGGTATCAATAAGTCGGATTTTTTCATATGTGGATTGCATTGAGTGTTGCTTTGTGAGGTATTAGTATATGTGTGGGAGAAATATATCAATGAGGGCTTATGTGTCTTAAAATATATATATATATATATATATATATATATATATATATATATATATATATATATATATATCATGCATCTTGAACTGTGTGCGTAATTGCTTGAGCCTCCATGGGAGATCGAGCATATGATCATTTGTGTCATATCATGTGTGGAGATGTCTTCCAGATAACGTGTGTGTACCTATTTATTGGTTTTTATGTTCCTTTTTTAAGTATAACGTGATTTTCTTAGGATTAGGTAATCACATGTGTTCTATGTCTTGCAACATAAATTCCATGTTGGATCTGTTACCTTGTGTTCTTCTTCAGGATAACATTATTAGAGACGTTCTCACATGCTTTTTACAAGGTTACTATGTTCCTAATTGCTTCAGATTCTAGTCTAAGTGCATCTATTTGTCAATGCATCCAAACATCTCATTTTAGGACTAGTAAGAACACAATATCATGTTTCAAAATTAATCTATATCATAAATTTATCACATTTCCATGCATTATACGATGTACATTCGTGATTATACGATATATATATATATACTCGTTGTTCTTATTACTTATGTATTATCTTTCATGTTTTATGACTAATCATGTAATATCCCGCCTAATAATTCAGCCAGCTTTCGGGTCTAATCGTGTATGATAAGAGTCAATCAAAGAAGGGGCATACTCTCTACCAAATCAGAAAACTCATACTCTCTCTTACTCTCTTTTCCCTCACGGTTCTCTCACTCTCTCAACCACCATTCACTAAAAATCATCCAATCTTCATCCAAATTGAACATGCAAGCATGAAAACATGACTATTGTGTCTTTGTAACCACTTTTACTCTTTTGATTCATTCATTTTCCTCCCTCCTGGCCGAATCTCCTCATTCTCCACCCATGGGTGTTGTTTCCATTCCAAGTGTTAAGTGACTGCATGTGTGATTTTGTGGCTGTTTGTAACTTGGGTTAGTGATTAGAAGCAAGATATGGCGAGATAAGTGAGGGCAGAAGCTTGGGTGTTTGATTTGGAGAAGGAAACTTGAAAAGAAGTTGAAGAATGAGCGTAAGTTGAAGCAAGAATTGAAGGGGATGAATAAGCTGACTGTGGGTAAAGCTTAAGCAGTTTTTCATAAGCTTAAAGGTGAGTTATTTATTAAGTTTGAAATTGATATTGGTAATGGTTGTATTGTTGGAATTTAGTGATGAATTGGACTGTTGTTGATGTATATTGAGCTGGAGTTATTGTTAAAATGGAATATTATTGTTAGAGAAGTGATTAAGTTGAATAAGCTGTTTGGACAGGTTGTAATGTTTGGTTCGTACCTTTTGCTCTGTAACTCAGAATTGAATGGTTGTTGGATTTTTGGATTATACACTCAATTCCCTTCAGTTTGGGTATAAATTTTGTATGTCACGGATGGGGAACGAATACAGAAAGTGCGTTTGAAGTTTGGATATTGCTGCTGGAACTGCTTACGGGTTTGACATGAATTTTTCAGAATAAGCTAAAATGTAGGTTTGAGTGGGTTATAAATGGTTCCAGAACTGATCGTGTATCCTTAATTGGCTGGGAAAGAGTTTGGTTGAAGTTGAAATGCAAAAGCTAGAAGCAGAAGCAATTAAGCCGAAATAAGCTGTTTTGGATAAGTGCTTATGGAGCATGGCAGAGATGATTAGGCTGATGAAGATTCCTGATTATGGAGGTGAGTTCCTTTTAGATTAGCAATTTCCCTTGAGTCATGGTGGAGTGAGTTAACTTGAATTTAAGTGATTTATGAAAATAGCTTATTTCCCCTATGTTGTTATTGCATGTTTCTAAACTAATGTTAAACCCTGATTCTTGACCTATTATGTAATTTTTAGCCATTGATACATTACACATGATTTTGGACCCTTGCGTATGAGATTTTTGCCACAAACACGTTTATGCAAAGCTGGCAGAGCATTTACTACTGCCTATCGCTAAGCAAAGGGTGAGCTCGCTAAGCGAGCATTTCAGGCCAGTTCTGGGTTGTTTGTCTCGCTAAGCAAGAAAACCTTTGGCTGAGCGAGCATGTCCAGAATCCAATTTTTTTTTAAAACATTTATGTACTGTACCAATGGATATTTAATGGTCTGAAATAAGCTTTAAATAAACAGTATCAAGGCTTAACATAGGTGGTTACGTGTTTTAACATCGCGAGATGGATTATGAACAAAGAATACTAACCATGGGTTAGAATCTAGATAACTTATACTCAACTTACTACCAGACATTGTGTGTGTGTGTCTATATATATATATATATATATGATAAGATTAAGTTGTGTCCATCAGGCTCCAGATTATGCTGGATGGGATTAGCCCGCAAGGGAAATCTACACAACAACAGTTAAGTCGTGTCTTCTGATGTTCCCGCTAGTTGGATCACATTGGGTTCATGTAAGACTCAGACCCCCGAGACTTCTAATTAGAGGATAAATCATTCAATTCAATAAAATCAGGATATTACAAATCATTATTTAACTCATACGAATTTCTCATAATAAAAATTTCATCAATACTCACAGCACAGCGGAAAATAAATATCTCAACATGTCATCTCGAGTCTTATCATAAAAATCTCGAAATAAATACAATCCACAAAAATTCCTAGATCATAGCACCTAATCTAGACATCATCCTAAAAGCAACAAAAAATGGAGTAGGCGTGATGCCATCCTCAGCAATTCTCACCAAGCAACTAGTCCTCAACCTGCAAATCTACACCACGAGGGTGAGGCGACAACAAAGCCACTGGAGGGTAAGATATATGTTCAACAAAAAGGATTAATAAACGCATGTAAGTTTCAGACAAAACATCGATATCATATAAACATTCAATATAAACAGCATGTTATTATTGCATGCATATTTCCTTTATCAACATTAACAACTTAAAAGCATCAACGATAAAATTATCAACCCATCCAAACATCAACAATAACCAAGAGTCTATTTTAAGTCATCAACAAATAAACATCACATTTCATCATCAATTCAATTATAAGATATTCACAATCTCAATCAACATCATCAAGTATACATTTACCACATAAATGCACAAGTTAACGTCAAAACATTTCCACATACGACCCATCATGTTCATGCAATGCGCCTAACACAACACTAAATGCATGTGGTACCAAAGTTTAGATATCAGAGGTCTATTACTGCTTGTTCATAAGTATGTTACTGAACTACCCTTGGCAAGTTGTGAACCCTTGGCAAGTTGTGAACTCTTAAAATCTCTCGGCAAGTTGTGAACTAACAAGTTCCGACTCGACATATGTATGCATGGACATCACGTATAGGCTCAACAATGCACTCATCATCATGTTGTTATATAATTCACTCCAACATATAACATGTCTCTACCATTTGCATTATCAAATCAATACATTTCATACATCACAAGTCATCACATCATCATTAAAAGTAATATCATACTTTCATTCAATATAATTCACATGGTTCACAAACCATGAATAATCAAGCAAGGTTTCATTAACTTAATGTTCTACCACTTTATAAACATGTTTCAGCAACATTCACACCTCTATAATCAATTAACATGTTCACATACGTCTCACGGCTTAATTAAAGATAATTTCACAAGTTCAATTCACTTCTATCCATTCTTAAGATATCTTTAATCATACATCATGTTAATCAAACTTAATCATCATAATTAAACATGTACTAATCAAGTTTAAGGGTTTGAGAACCATTCACGTGCATTGGATACCTAAAAAAGTCGGAAAAATTGGAGTTCCCTAACAAGCACAGGGGCGCACGGTCCGTGCCACAGGGGTGCACGATCGTGCGTCCTCACCAGGACAGAAATCTCCGATTTTTCGTTGAAGCTTTTCATGTCGGGAGGTCAATCGAGGGTTTTGGGTCAGTGAAAGCTCGAGTACCGAAGCCGACCGAAAGAGTTTATTTAGCGTTCAGTTTGAGCTGGGAAGTAAACTAGTCCAATTCGCATCAAAATTGTTCCAAATCCTTAAACCACTTTTACCCAGTCAATTACACTTCAACTTAACTTAAACAACTTATTCATAATCGCTTTTCGTCAATAATAACCATGTTTTTCACTTATTTTCAAACATCGTCTCAATTTCAAATTTTTGACAACAACTTATCAACAAACATGTAATGACAACAGTAGCAGCAATTCTTTCACGGTCCACACATTCATACTCACTTATTCTAACCTTTATGACAACAACTTATTCAATCTAATATTAACTTAATTATTTTCATTCAATTAAGCTATTTTATCAAAACAACACTACAACAACTCAATTCACCACAAAACACATAATCAATATTCATTCTTTTCATGTATCTTGGCAGCAACTTAATTCAACAACAACCACTTATTCAAATTCACTCAATTAAGCAATTTCACCATGAAACATAACAATAATCACTTAAGCCACAACTTATACAAGATAACTTCATGTAATCTCAAACAAAACACATATCCATGCTCAAAATCAACTTATTAAACAACAAACATCATTCAATTATCATGTTATTCATCTAAATCACCAAAATTCACCAAGTTATCAATTCACTATGACAAATCATGAATTTTGACATGAATAAAACATGAATTCACCAAGTTTTAACATACTTAAATCAACCATCAAAATAGAGCACGAATTTCACATAATTACCAACAAACATCATGAAATTAAGCATAAGCTAAAACACCCAAACTACCCATTTGCTTATTAAAACCCAATTTGTGAAAATAATCTTCCTCCTTACCTCAATTTTTCACAAATTAAGCCCTCATAAGCTGAATTCCTCCTCCCCTTGGTTGCTCTTGAGCTTTCCCCTCTACTTCCTCTCCAAGCCTCTTCTTTCTCTAT
Source organism: Medicago ruthenica (assembly GCA_018208015.1). NCBI lineage: Eukaryota > Viridiplantae > Streptophyta > Magnoliopsida > Fabales > Fabaceae > Medicago > Medicago ruthenica. The sequence continues at coordinate 1,994,821 of CM031376.1, read as the reverse complement.
TCTCTCATATACCTCTCAAAATTTTGTGTGAAATGTGGTTAACCTAATTCACCAACACTCACTACTACTCTTTATATAATATGGGTTAGGGTCAGTCATACTAATGGGCTTAGTCACATCTAACTCTCACAATTATTTTCTCTACACTTTTACTTCACATAAACCTCCCATTTTACTTATACACCACTATTCTCTAAAATTCAAATTTCTAGTTCTAACATAGTTACAAAAATGTCACTCATGCTAAAATGACTAAAATACCCTCAATCACTTAAAAATCCACTAACCTTCCAATTACACATCAAATAAACAATTAACCAATATAATAAATAAATAAATAATAATAATAGATAAATCTAATGTTAAAAATCAGGCTGTTACAGTTCACGCTAGTTTGAACAGGATACTTTCCGCGAGGATGGTTTGCACGACGATAAGAGGAGTCCGATGTTAGTCTGATATGGTAGGAGTTTCACCGGTAAGTATGGGGATGTATTCCGGGGTTACTCCACTCAGATGCATTCCCTAAAATGAACCCAGCTAATAATTGTTGTTCAACGCTAACCTTCTAAATTAAGAAATGAAATAAGATGAATATGAAAATGAAAAGACTATGATAGAAATAAATAGCGATCCTAGTTTTCCCCTGATTGCTAAGTTATATAGAGACAGATGGCAGTCATAGGATCCCCGAGATTGCCTGCAGTCTATGATAGGTGGAACTCACTAAGACATCTTGTCTCACCCCAATCCCTTTAATTTATTTCAGATAAGCAGGATGCTTGTGATGAAGATTAGCAGGAAGAAGCTGAGTGACATATGTATGCTTATCCCATACTAGTATTGGATTCGTCAGCTGATATATATTGTGTACATGCAAGTGGTGCTTTTGTATACAGTGAGACTTATGTATGTACACGTTAGTGATACTTCAGATGTAGGAGATGTAACACCCATACTAAATTATCTAGAATATTTAACATGTGTATTATTCTAATACCAGATACATTAAAATTTTCAATAATAATAATACATACATCTGAATGAGTACAAGTTGGCTCGTTATACAGTTATCCAATTATCAAAATGAATACTTATACATAATAATAATAATCTCCTGGGCTTGCACTTTAAGAGCAACTGCACTCCAATCCAGTATCTCCATGACGATCTTCTTCACGAACCTCTTGCTTACCTGGAAACCTGCACCAGAAGGATTGGGATGAGACATAATGTCTCAGTGAGCTCCAGCCCAACCTACTGTTGGCAACCACGGGGGAAACCTAGGGTCGCCGTGCCTACTCTTGGCAATCTTGAGGATACCTACGATCGCCGTCATTCTCTACATATTTCGCGATCAAGGGGAAACTTAGGATCGCTACTTGTCTTTATCTTATCTTATACTTATCATATACCTAATCTTATGCTTAGTGATCGAGGGGGAAATCTATGATCACTTGCTGTTGTCTAATGACTACTTTGTCTTAACTCTTAGTACATAATACGTATGCATATTCATATTCATCTTTTCATAACATTAAGTTAGAAGTTAGCGTTGAACAAACAATCATTATCTTGGTTCATTTTACGGAGTGCATCCGGGTGGAGTAACCCCGAAGTACATCTCCCTTCTTACCGGTGAAAATTCCTATCATATCAGGCTAACACCGGACTCCTCTTTTCTTTTGTGTGGCTGCCCTCGCGAGCGGTAACTTCACCGTTCCAGCTGCCATTTAAGGCGGTAACTTCATCGGAACCCCCTGTATTCTAACTAGCGAGACTACAAGAGACACATTAACTTTTCTTGACTAAGATGCGTAGCTGCCCTCACGAGCGGTAACTTCACCATTCCAGAATGAACCGGAACCCCCTGTATACTAACTAACGAGCCTACAGGAGACACATCTAGTCCTTTTTATAATTATTTCTCATTCTTTAAGTAAATACTCTTAAATACTTAACCTATAAAAGGTTCTTAACTTATAGCGATAGATCATTCTCCTTAATTCTCATCTTAAGTATTTGTGCGTACTTCTATTACTTTCTCTAGCTTTGGCATATTAATGCATTCTTAGGGAAGACAACCTCCCAAAACATAACTTATAAACTTATGGTCTTAGGCTTATTGTTCTCTTAAGCCTTTGCTTGGTTATTTGGAAGCATTCCATAGCTTAATAACCTCTCTATGTCAACTTATGGATTAAGGTATCCATCTCTCAATATTGTACCTATGCTCATCCTATATTGATCTATACATTCTCTAAAGGACATGAAAATTCGGTGGCCGATTTTGCCAATTCGGTGGCCGATTTTTGCCGAGGCCAAAATGAAGATTGAGCAGCAAAATTCGGTGGCCGATGCAGGGCATTCGGTGGCCGAATTCTATTGTTCAAAACGTGATTTTCACCCTTCTTGGCTAATCTAATCATTCCCAGACATCATAACATCTTAAGGGAAGAATTCCTAAGGCATATTGATAGCTTACAACATGTATGATCAAGGAATTACAAGCAAAAATGGAATTAGGGCACTAAAATTTGCAACTTTGCTCAAAATACTAAAAACACTCAACTTACTCAAAGCGGGTTCTAAAACACTGTGGAGCTCACCTTATTCTCTTGAGTAGTGTTTTGCCAAACTTCTTAATCCAAGCACTAGCTTGATCCCTCTTCTTTCCATGAATCCTTGCCAAAACCCTAGCTTCCAATCCCTTAATCCTTTCTTGTTTCTTGACCTCCAAAGGCTCAAGAGTTCTCAAAATTGGTGCTTGCTCATGAATTGACCATATGGATGGATGACTAAGTGAAGATTGAGGTGAGGAGGAGGGAAGGATGGCGTGAGAGAATAGTTGAGAGAAGGGAGAGGATTATTGTTAGAGAGAGAAATGAGAATGAAAGAATGAGGAAATTTGAAGATGAATGGCTTTTATAGCCTTTGTCCTCAAAATTACTTAAATGCTCTTCCTTAAAATATCTCTGACACATTTTCTCGACACTGATAAATTCTTGAGTCTGAAGTGGGATATTACAGGAGACGAGTAGACTCGTATTTAATTCGGAAGAATCTTGTAAATGTTGTTATTTTAATCTATCCAGTATGCTAAATATTCTAGACAATTTAGTATGAGTGTTACAAATCACCCCTTTATTATTTGTGTGTGCATGTTTACGAAAGCACAATTCTTGTAGATTGTCGGTCGATGATTTGAATTGGGTAAGGTATGTGTCCATGATATTTTATATAGTCTTGAACAATTTTATGGTAGGTAAAACAATTGGATCAATAGTACTATTTTGTAAACTATTTTTGAGAGAAAGCCAATTGTCTCTTAGATCATAAATAATTAAGTAAACCTTGGTTCCTTTTGATCCAAGATATTTTAATTTAAGACTTCATATAAATGGTTTGTGAAAGATTAAAATGTGGCATCCTAAGCCTTTTATTGAAAATTAATTTTTTATACTTAATTTAAATCGGCCGCAAAAATCATTCGTAAATAATTTATTTTATTAAGTATCTAAATTTGGGTTTAGGGTGTTACATTAATGGTATCAAAGACTAGTTTATCTAATCAAACATTTATAAATTCATAGAAGTTTGATGTTTATGCTTCATACGGCAGTTGATCAGCCAAATAGAAGTGCATATCTCCCATAACTGCAGGGAGAAATTCATTTTTATATATTGATTCTACAGTCACAGTTTCACCATCATCAATCTTCATTGAACCTAGTTTTGGATAACATACAGACATTCCAACAAGGTAACCTTCCTCATTTCCTGCTTCTTTTCCCGTTCCATATGTTGGTGTCGATGTACACAAAGTCCTTCCATCCTAATTAATTAATCCAAAACAAAAAATTAATAAAGCATTATCACAAGATTAATTTGACTATATATGGAATCAAGAAAATTTATTATCGATTAAGAAATACATTGAGCAAACATAACCAAATTTACAAAATTTAGTCAAATGAATAATATTAAACTTTACCTGTCCGTATAATGTTGCATTAATAACACCTTTATGCGCATGACCAGAGGCGTAGATAAGATAACCACCTTTCTTCATAGGGATGCTTGCTTTTTGAACGTGGAAAAGGTTTGTACTATTATTTTCTGGAATAGTAAACTCTGCCTGTAATAAATTTAGAAATCTTTGTGGATCACTTTTTTCTAACATGCAAAGTAATAAAGAAAAGTATTATCATCAGGTTTAAGAAATTATCATTTTTGTTTTTACATGCAAATGATAGTTTTTAGTATTCTATGATAGTAAATAGAGTTTCCCTGAGCCTCCTACTAAGGTTTTCAAACCCAATCACCTAAGCCACTTATTGGTCATGACATAATTTAATTAACCACAAAAAATAAAAAATAATAATTTAAATTACTTACTTACCTGACAATCGTGGATTGTTTCAGAACCATTTGTTCTTACCCGATCAGTGACGTCAAGTACATAAAATCTAACTGGAATTTGGTGTTGGTCCCAATTAACCCAGGTTATGTTGTATCTTATGGCAAGATTTCTCCTTGGTGCTTGAAATCCCTTTCTCATTTTGCACTGAAACTTATCTTGGCAACAAAGGACTCCTGCTTTATATTCGGGAGTCACTTTTCCATGGAATCCAAATGTCACATTATAAAAATTTTCAGGGAGATTAAATTGGTCACACCTACATTGAATGCAAATTTTCTTATTTTCAGCGCCTCGTGTATCAATGACCAGCAGACCCAACAACCATTGCTCTTCCCACCCTTCGGTAATATCTGTAGGGTTACCTATTTCAACAACAAATGGATACGGAAGTTTTGTACTTGTTCCTCGCGTTTCACTTCCAGAACTCCATTGATGTGGAAGAATACCCCCGTTGCATGTTCCATCATTTCTTTTGTAAATGGGATCACCATAAGGTTTTGTATGATCATTTGGATCTTGGGACACTGACATATTCTTCTTTATAATATATTTTAAAATATACCAATGATGAATGTAAGTTTCATACAATGGTACAGAGTTTCCATGTTCATCAACTAGATCAACATCAAAGCTCTTGATTCCAACATGACCCTTTGGAAATTCAATATCAAACATTTGTTTTGCCGCGACTTCTCCAGGCCCTACTTCAAACTCTTTTGACAAATATGTTGTTGATTGGATAACTTTTGGAGACTGTGGTTGTGAATAAGTTGTGCTTGATAGCATCACAAGTATTGATAATGAGAAAATAAATGATTTAGAGATTAATCTCATGTTTACCTGCACGCAAATGATTATTGTTACATCATCAGTTATGGTTAATGCTTCTATTGTTATTATTTTGTGTAAATTAATAAACGAAAATTAAAATAAGTGTTTCAAACGAAGTAGGAAAATTAATTGTGTAAATACCGTAGCGAAGATTTTTTCCTTTCTTGAATTCCTTGGAATTGAAGTTAAAAACTTGTAGAATTCAATTTTGTGAAGATGTGGAGATCTTGCATGTTGCCTACTTTTATAGTTGAAATCTAAAAGATTGACATAACTTTGACGTGTAGATATTGAATGTTTCATACTTTTTTTAACAATCTCACCATATATGTTGACTCCCATTTTTAGGTGTCTGAGGTATTTTTATATATTGTTAAGTAGTTTAACAACAAAAAATTGTTAAGAATTTATCAGAAAATCTAAAAATGCAAGTCATTTAGAAAATTCCTTTTATCTAGCTATTTTTGGAAATAAAAATTTTATTTTGAATACATCTCCACAAAATGTTTTACTTAACAATATTATTTACAAATATTAATTAGTTAGAGATATTGGTTGTTATATTTTTCATCTGAAAAAAATGAATCATACCAAGTAAAATTATTTTTTTTACAAAAGTAAAATAATTGTTACTGTGTATACATGTTAACCGTTGGATCAATATAAAGTCATTTTCAATATACAATAATACAATCTATCTCGCAATATCTTGTGGTGTCACCCTTTATCAATTATTATTACAAATAAAATTTGAAGAATTTTATATTATTTTATATTTTACATATATATGAGATTTTACTTTATATGTTGTAATAATACGCTAAATTTTTTTTTAAAAAAAATCAGGGAATATGATTTCCTCCTAAAAAAAATTAGTTACTGATATTAGTTATTATATATTTTTTTAATAAAAACGTGTATACCACTGATGCGAGTACAAATGATACTTTTACCATAATCAAACAAAATCTTAGTGAGTCTACTTGGCAGAGATTGTTGTCAAAATTGATTTAAAGGATTATATTTTCATGTTACTCTATTATTTCAATAGTTGCAAAGTAATAATTTTCATAAAATTAAAAAATGAATAAACACGAAAATATTATTAATGTGGTTCTTTTCAATATGTTTATTAATTTATTAACGGGTCCAAATAATCGCTGACACGAGTACAATTAAACCGCATATGTAGGTACCAGCGAGTCAAAAAAAAATTTTCCATCCTACTCGTAGTGATACATGAAATAGATCTAAAACATATGAATCATAATGTTTCTTAATATATTATAAAAAATAACGTTGTGTTTCTATGTATAAGTTACCCTAAAACATGTTTTTTTATAATTACATCAAAGTAAATTTTATTAAGCAAATAATAACACAAGTCATTGTATTATCGTTTTCACAAAATATTATAACTTCAAATATATTTTAAAATATTGAATATTTAACAGAATATAATGTTGGAACAAAATGTGTGAAACAACTCTATTCTGAATTAAGGGGGAGACTGTTGGAACAATTTGTATGAACATCCCTCCTTAAGGTTTTGATGATAACAAAGTGTTAAATAGAAAATTGGTTATTGCTAATGCCTTGTTCAAGTTATGCAGAACCACGTGTTTAATGATCAGTATTTGATAATGGTTATGGAAGAACAAGCTTAGAGCAAGAAAGGAAAGCTTAGAAGCAATGTTGCAAAGCTGGAAGAAAACTGGGTCTGAAGCCTAAGTCTGAAAGATGCTTCTGAAGTCAGCTTCTGAAGGCTGAGTCTGAAGGTCAACAAAAGTCAACGTCTGAAGAAGTGCTTCTGAAGTCTGAGTCTGAAGAAGAGCTTCAGAAGTACTGTTCACGCAGAAGCTTCTGAAGTCTGATGTGGCAAGGAAAGCAACTGTTACTGTGCGCATTTAATGCCTGCATATGTCAGAACAACTCCAATGGAACAGTTGTCTCCCTGACTCAAACATTCCCCAGCTTTTAAGGAAAGCAAATTCAAAAATGGCTGCTGAGTTGTGGTTTTCTGCAAAGTTCAGCACACAATTTCAGCTAGCCTAGCTCATTACTTGCAACGGCTCTTTGCTTAATTTCTGCAAATCTTCAACAGCTCTAATTCCCTCTATAAAAGGAAGAAGAATTGAAGAAGAAAATTGCTAAGACTCTTGGATAAAATCTGTCTGAAACTGTGCTCTGTTTTTGCTGTCAAAACTCATAGTTCACAAAACTCTTAGAAATTCTTTCAACTTTTGTATCTTAGAATTTCTTAAGGTTAAGAGTCTTAACCTGTGTTTTATTAAGTGAACACCTCTGATATTTTATCAAGTGTTCAACCCAAACTTACCTTCTTTGTAAATCAGTTTGGTCTAAGTCTTAGTCTGCGTACTAAGCATCATAAGTCTCATTACTTAATGTTTTGAGCAAGTTGTAATCTCATTTCTTTGTGGTCTGAGCAGGAAGTCTCAGTACTTTGTGTCAGAGCATTGGGAAGCCTCTTGACTTAGTGTCTTGAGCATTAGAAGCCTCTTCCTTTGTGGTTGAGCAACTGGAAGTCTCTTCCTTTGTGGTTGAGCAATTGTAATCATCCGATTATAGTTAAAATCTCTTGTTAGTAACAAGGGGACTGAACTACTTCCAACTTGTGGAAGGAACCAGTATAAAACATTGTGTGTCTCTCTTTCCCTCTCTCTTTTCATTTTGAATCCGCTGCAATTAAACTTTGATAATAAGTTCAGAACCTGTTTCTGAACTCAATACATTTTTGAAAAGAAAGAAAACCAAGTTTTGTGAGTCCACACAATTCAACCCCCCCTTCTTGTGTGTTTTTCTCACCTTCATATAATATTGAATCTTATTCAAGAAAGCCATTAAACACTATACAAGTGTTGTTCTCCAGGAGAAATATAATATTATAATTATAATTAAATACACCAAATCGCTTACATAGTGTTGAGAGTAGTGGTATCAAAAATTCATATTTCTTCATATGTGGATTACATTGAGTGTTGCATCGTGAGGTATTAGTATATGTGTGGGAGAAATATATCAATGAGGGCATGAATATGTTATGTGTCTTAAAATATATATATATATATATATATATATATATATATATATATATATATATATATATATATATATATATATATATATCATGCATCTTGAAATGTGTGTGTAATTGCTTGAGCCTCCATGGGAGATCGAGCAGATGATCATTTGTGTCATATCATGGGAGGAGATGTCTTCCAGATAACGTGTGTGTATTATTTATTGGTTTTTATATTCCTTTTCTAAGTATAACGTGATTTTCTTAGGATTAGGTAACCACATGTGTTCTATGTCTTGCAACATAAATTCCATGTTGGATCTATTACCTTATGTTCTTCTTCAGGATAACATTATTAGAGACGTTCTCACATGCTTTTTACAAGGTTACTATGTTCCTAAGTGCTTCAGATTCTAGTCTAAGTGCATCTATTTGTCAATGCATCCAAACATCTCATTTTAGGACTAGTAAGAACACAATATCATGTTTCAAAATTAATCTATATCATAAATTTATCACATTTCCATGCATTATATGATGTACATTCGTTATTATACTATATATATATATATATATATATATATATATATATATATATATATATATATATATATATACTCGTTGTTCTTATTACTTATGTATTATCTTTCATGTTTTATGACTAATCATGTAATATCCCGCCTAATAATTCAGCCAGCTTTCAGTATCAGTTTAATCGTGTCTTTGTAACCACTTTTACTCTTTTGATTCATTCATTTTCCTCCCTCCTGGCCGAATCTCCCTCATTCTCCACCCTTGGGTGCTAATTCCATTCCAAGTGTTAAATGACTGCATGTGTGATTTTGTGGCTGTTTGTAACTTGGGTTAGTGATTAGAAGCAAGATATGGCAAGATAAGTGAGGACAGAAGCTTGGTTGTTTGGTTTGGAGAAGGAAGCTTGAAAAGAAGTTGAAGAATGAGCATAAGCTGAAGCAAGAGTTGAAGGGGATGAATAAGCTGACTGTGGGTAAAGCTTAAGCAGTTTTTCATAAGCTTAAAGGTGAGTTATTTATTAAGTTTGAAATTGATATTGGTAATGGTTGTATTGTTGGAATTTAGTGATGAATTGGACTGTTGTTGATGTATATTGAGCTGGAGTTATTATTAAAATGGAATATTATTGTTAGAGAAGTGATTAAGTTGAATAAGCTGTTTGGACAGGTTGTAATGTTTTGTTCGTACCTTTTGCTCTGTAACTCAGAATTGAATGGTTGTTGGATTTTTGGATTATACACTCAATTCCCTTCAGTTTGGGTATAAATTTTGTATGTCACGGATGGGGAACGAATACAGAAAGTGTGTTTGAAGTTTGGATATTGCTGCTGGAACTGCTTACGGGTTTGACATGAATTTTTCAGAATAAGCTAAAATGTAGGTTTGAGTGGGTTATAAATGGTTCCAGAACTGATCGTGTATCCTTAATTGGCTGGGAAAGAGTTTGGTTGAAGTTGAAATGCAAAAGCTAGAAGCAGAAGCAATTAAGCCGAAATAAGCTGTTTTGGATAAGTGCTTATGGAGCATGGCAGAGATGATTAGGCTGATGAAGATTCCTGATTATGGAGGTGAGTTCCTTTTAGATTAGCAATTTCCCTTGAGTCATGGTGGAGTGAGTTAACTTGAATTTAAGTGATTTATGAAAATAGCTTATTTCCCCTATGTTGTTATTGCATGTTTCTAAACTAATGTTAAACCCTGATTCTTGACCTATTATGTAATTTTTAGCCATTGATACATTACACATGATTTTGGACCCTTGCGTATGAGATTTTTGCCACAAACACGTTTATGCAAAGCTGGCAGAGCATTTGCTACTACCTACCTTTGCTAAGCGAAGGGTGAGCTCGCTAAGCGAGCATTTCAGCCCAGTTCTGGGTTGTTTGTCTCGCTAAGCAAGAAAACCTTTGGCTGAGCGAGCATGTCCAGAATCCAATTTTTTTTTAAAACATTTATGTACTGTACCAATGGATATTTAATGGTCTGAAATAAGCTTTAAATAAACAGTATCAAGGCTTAACATAGGTGGTTACGTGTTTTAACATCGCGAGATGGATTATGAACAAAGAATACTAACCATGGGTTAGTGTAACATCCCACTTAAACATAACTTTTATCAGTAACAGAGGAATTACGAGTGAGTAGGAACAAAATGGTAATTGCGAGAGGAAGGGGTATAAATAGGGAAAAGATTGATATTTCTTCATTTTTCCTTATTACCTTCTCTCACTAGAAGTTCAAATTTCTCTCCCTCTCTCTCTCTCTCAAGAATTCAGTCCTCACCTTCCCATGTTTTAATCCATTAGATTTCTTCCTCAACTCTTGGACAATAAGCAAGCAAGTTTGGGGGAAGATTAAAGCAAGAGGAACTAAGGAAAACCAAGTCAAGAGGAAAAGTTCCAAAGCTAGGGTTTTAGAGAAGAATCAAGTTAGGACTTGGAAAGCTTGGCAAGACCAATAATGATTCAGGTGGGTTCCTTAGAGTAGCAATTTACCCTTTTGGGTCAGTATTGTGTGAGATCACAACATAATTGCTAAGGTTTAGAGAAAATGATAGTTTTTCCCCTTTTTGATACAGATGTTTGATTCCAGTTAATCCTTGGATACAATATGTTTTTATAGTTCAAAGTGAGTCCCTGGCATGTTTTCATTGATCATTGGACAACTGGGTATCAAGGTTTTTAAGATTGAACCACGTTTTTCCAGAAAATTACAAGTCCTGCTACAGTCGCTGAGCGACCAGGAGTTTGTTCTGCGAAGTAGCAGAGTTTTGCTACTGCCTATCTTCGCCTAGACCTCGCTCTGCAAAGTAATCAGAAGCTGGGTTCATAGAGCAAAGCTTTCAAACGCTCTGCGAAGCTTCAGACTCAGGATTACCAGGTTCTGAAGGTTCAGACTCTGAAGGATCAGACGCAGGATCGCAGAGCGAAGTCAGGGGTCGCAGAGCGAAATGGCCCAGAACCTCTTTTTATTAACAAACAGCTGTACCATGCCAATGATCTTTGATATGCTTTGGGGTGAAGATACTCATACACTTTCCAGGATAAACCTAAGATAAAAATATGTATCATACAGAGTGTTGGGTAATTTATCCACAGATTCTCAGGTACGAGAAACATGAAGTTATTACAGATGGGAAAGTAAGCCCATAAGTATGACATATGATAACGATATGTCTAGATCCTTTGATAGGATAGTAAGATGTATGTACTCATTATATGTGCGAAAGTACAAGGAATGTTTCAACATTCAAAGCTTCAGATAAGCTTGAGGGGTTCAGTTTCCCAACAATGAATAAGTGGCTTATGAGAACGATAAGCTTAGAACCTTATATTATAGGTTAAGTATCACATGATTATTTACGTGATGAATGCATCATATATGCATATGTTCAGATGATGTATCAGATATACATATGACAATTTAAGATTTATATTATAAAGATTATGTTAACATGTTCATCAGACTCCGGATTATGCCGGATGAGACTTCTCCGAGAGGGTTGTCCACATGTAAGGTTAAGCATGTTCAGCAGACTCCGGATTATGCCGGATGGGACTTCTCCGAGAGGGTTGTTCACATGCAAGTTAAGTTGTGTTCAGTAGACTCCGGATTATGCCAGATGGGACTTCTTCAAGAGAGTTGTCCACACAACGATAAGAGGAGTCCGGTGATTAGCCTCAGATAGGAATTTTCACCGGTTATTAGGGGAATGTGCTCCGGGGTTACTCCACTCGGGGGCATTCCGTAAAATGAACTCAGATAATTATTGTATGCCAACGCTAACTTTCTAACTTTATGTTAAAGTAGGATGTATATGTATTTATTACATAAGTTTATGACAAGTACTGTTCAGATAACAGTTATCAGAAAGTGATCATAGGATGACCCCATATCACTAGGTATGAGATTATGTTATGATTAGGAATGAAATATGCAGTGTTCCTAGTTTTCCCCTCGATCACTAAGTTATCATGTCATAGTCTAGTTTTATGACTATACAGTTATCAGGTTCAGGCAAGTTTAATCCCTTATGAGAAAGGTTAAGACTTGACGATCGTAGGAATCCCCGAGATTGCCAAAAGGTTGGGCATGGCAACCCTAGGTTCCCCATGGTTGCCAACAGTAGGTTGGGTGGAGCTCACTGAGACATTATGTCTCATCCCATTCCTTCTGGTGCAGGTTTCCAGGTTAGCACGAGGTTCCTGAGGATGATCATCAGGGAGACGTTGGATGGAGTGCAGTTGCTCGTCATGTACCAACTCAAGATCTTATCAGACTTTTGTTTAAGTATTTATTATGGTACTAGATTGGTTGTATAAACGAGCAAATTTGTATTCATTCAGTTATGTTGTATTATTACTATTGAAAACCTTGATGTATCCAGTATCAGTTTAATGCACATGCTAATATTCTAGATAAAATTAGTATGGGTGTTACAATTGGTATCAGAACAGGTCGATTCAGATCGTGCCTTGGGTCATTAAAGATTCAATAAAAGAGTGGGACCATTGGGTTCCAGATATTGTTCTAAGGGTCACATCTAGTTGAGCCTGATCAACTCATTCTAGTATATGACAGTTAGGATAAAAATCTGAGACCTGAATGTAACCGTGGAGGAATGAAGTGCATGAAGAGCGATGTTTAAGGTGTCATATTTTTAAGACAGGAATTGGCGAAGAAGTATTCAATGCCAAGTGGTGGTTATCAAACCGTAAAGTAACGGAGCCTGTTAATGGCCGAGTTTCAGGAATATTAAAGATGTTTAAGTATAAGGTGAAGTACCTTAAAACAGATGGACGCGTCATTGAGAAATGTCTCGTCTGAGGAGACATAAGAAGTAAGGAATTATGGTGAGATTTTAGAGACCGAAGTTGTCTCGGAAAAGACTATGAGTATGACTCCTTATGGAATACTCTGAGGAATGATTTGCAACCTACGAACCAAGATTTTGAGGTTGAAACGCAAGTTTCAGGATTCTGAGTTCTGATACGATCGCAGAGCGACCAGGACTTTGGTCTGCGAAGCTTCAGACTCAGAAACAGGCTACAGATTCACCCTTCAGACCCAGGAATTCGGAATGAGAATTATCAGTTGATTACTGGAACCTCTAGACTGCCAGCAAGGATAGAGTGTGTAAGAATCGAAGGACTCGCGCACTCGAACCGGATGAGAATTTAATATCCAGCAGTTAAGAGACTTATTTATGGATTAAGCAAATTATTGGACAGATTACTTTTCTTTATTATGAGTCAGCAAGATGCCTTGTATGAGAAACACAAGCTTAATGATAAGTGAAGGAGACACCTGGTAAGGGCATGAAGTAAAGATCGTATGTTGTCGGATTATAGTAAACCGGTTTTGAGGAATAATCAGGAATTAGCCAAGAACTATTGTGAGGCTCTAGCATCATGAAGATCGTCGCTAACTAAGGAGTTCTATGTTTTCATTTGATGGGTTCCTTACACAAGTATTCTGGAAAGCCGACAAAGATCGCCTATGTTGGTATGTTTTCAATTATGGTAAATTTATGTGGACCAAGTTGAGTTGGAGAAGGTTATGGATGTGATATCCTTACGGATAATAATAGAACGAGACTCGAACCATCAGTGGATTCAGTGTATGAAAGATGTGAATCTCTAGAGGCCATAAATTGTTTTTAGAAGTTGCCACAAGTGATTAATATATGAACTTAAGTTGCTTCAGGTATGATTTCAGTAGGGTTTCTGCAATGTTTTAATGTTTATACACGTTAAGTTGACCATGAGATGGTTACAAAATTCGGAATATGGAGAATAAGCAAGAACCAGTGTATAAGCTGTTCTGACAGAATCACTGTTTAGCTCGTAACTGTTGTTTAAAGCTGCTTACAGGTTTTGGCGTAATTTCGCGAAAACAAGTATATTATTTATGTTCGAAAGAAAAACACAAAGTCAGAAGATGACCAATCAGTAAATTAAACAGGTGGTTTAAGCCACAAGAGAATCATCAAACGTTCAATGGTTCTACTATGATAGCTGCAAGTCAATAAGTAAAAAGATTGGTCAAAGAGATGTAATTTGGTAATAGTGGTGTATTACCCCTATTCCAAGATGTATTGTTTAAAAATCATAGTCGCGCAGCGAAGAGGTAATCCAAGGATGGGTTAAGAAACAATTCTAAGCTGAAGCTTCGGGAATAAGAATGCCTGTGAAGTCCTTGTCAGATGGACCACAGGAAGATATTAAGAGTCCAGTTCTTACAACGCAGCATAGCAGTAAGCAGTGACGTCCCGAACTTATAATAAGTTCTAGCAGGAAATTTTAAAAGTTAAGCCGAGGAATACTTTAAACCTCAAAGCCCATGAGGAATGGAAATCGAAGCAGTTTAAGATTATGTGGTAAGAAATAAGAAGGATATGTTCCTACTATGTTAAGTTTTAAGCGAATGGAATAACCGTTAGTAAAGTAATTCAGCTATTTTAGCTCCATAACTTCAAGTGGACTTGACGAGTAAGTTTAGCCAAAAGAGAATTATGCATGAGGTAACAACAGTACAGGTTGCACTTGCAAGATGATATTTTTGAATTTGAAGCATTGATCAGAAACGACAATGCAGTGGCAAATGAGTTTATTTCACATGTACCAAGCTATGTTTAATGATGTATACTTATCAGGCATGTTTATGCTACTCAGACAGTAGTGTGACATGTATCAGTAATCGAGGTACATCACTAGTATCAGATATTATCAGGAATGATATATATATATATATGTGTGTGTGTGTGTGTGTGTGTGTGTGTGTGTGTGTGTGTGTTGACAAGTCGTGGCACAGGCACGCTTCAGATTTATTCTGGATAGGTCAGCCCATTAGGGAACCTACATGACGACTCACAAATGTATATATATGTTCAGATAAGATTGTATACCAGGTATGTTGATACCGAACAGTTGAGGAGTTAGGAAATTCTTGAACTTAATGTTCACCAGTAGTGTACAGTTGAGGAAGGACTTTCTATGTAGATCTAAAGTCACTCGTAGTCTACAGTAAAGAGCTATGTAAGTTCAGGTTATGAATAAAGGATCGAGAGATTAAGTGTGCTATTTTTGGTAGTAATCAGAGTAGAGCTTTCTTTTGAAAACAAGGATCTTGAACTCGATGTTCAGAAATGAAAAATGAGTTCACAATATCGACCAGTGTAACCATGATCTATGTTATGTGATAATGTATGCTCAAGAAATAAACATGAGTTAAGAATAAAAGAGGGTCTCCAGTTGACGTGGTATTGTCTCAAGGATATTTTGATTAAGGAGGATGTCTCGTTAGTTGGACAAGGATGATGCGATGTATTGTGCACCCGTTAGTAGTGTACACGTACTCGATCATGTATGTAATTTATGTGCTATGAATTGTATCATATGATGATATGGGAGACGATGTATACCACTTATCACTTGGATTAAATCCTATAAGCTTTGAATGTTTCAGTAAAGATGATTCTATATGAAGAATGTTATAATTATAACTGTGAGTTGCCGTCTTACGAGGCGAAAGTCAAAGATAAGGATTCAGTGAAATCAATGGAGGAGGATAAAATTGACCCGATGTCGTCAAGGTAAGACCAAGTGGTCAATGAAGGAAATTTATGAGTTCAGTACGAGTATCCAATGCTTTATAATCTTGAGTTGGATTCGCACTAAGTGTGTGAGCAAGAGTTATAGTCAAGTGAGTCGGGTATTGGTTCAGACAACCATACATCCTACTATGTGAGAATTGTGTTTGTACCTCAAGTCCTTCAGTTAAGGAATAGATCGTCAAATATTTTGACTTGCAGAGATGGAAACCATGGCTAGGGAACAGTTTTAATCAGTTAGGTTTAATCGAGGCGCATGGATAATCTACATGTCAGACCCTAGAATAGCCATGGAATCCCGATAAGCAATGGTTTTGGAGTTTTGACTAGTAGAGAAAGAGGTAGGATGGATCTATTCAATCAGGATCTCAGGAGGATTCTAAATTTCGAGGACGAAATTTCTTTAAGGGGGGTAGAGTGTAACATCCCACTTAAACGTAACTTTTATCAGTAACAGAGGAATTACGAGTGAGTAGGGACAAAATGGTAATTGCGAGAGGAAGGGGTATAAATAGGGAAAAGATTGATATTTCTTCATTTTTCCTTATTGCCTTCTCTCACTAGAAGTTCAAATTTCTCTCCCTCTCTCTCTCAAGAATTCGGTCCTCACCTTCCCATGTTTTAATCCATCAGATTTCTTCCTCAACTCTTGGACAATAAGCAAGCAAGCTTGGGGGAAGATTGAAGCAAGAGGAACTAAGGAAAACCAAGTCAAGAGGAAAAGTTCCAAAGCTAGGTTTTGGAGAAGAATCAAGGTAGGACTTGGAAAGCTTGGCAAGACCAGCAAATGATTCAAGTGGGTTCCTTAGAGTAGCAATTTACCCTTTTGGGTCAGTATTGTGTGAGATCACAACATAATTGCTAAGGTTTAGAGAAAATGTTAGTTTTTCCCCTTTTTGATACATATGTTTGATTCCAGTTAATCCTTGGATACAATATGTTTTTATAGTTCAAAATGAGTCCCTGACATGTTTTCATTGATTATTGGACAACTGGGTATCAAGGTTTTTAAGATTGAACCACGTTTTTCAGAAAATTACAAGTCCTGCTACAGTCGCAGAGCGACCAGGAGTTTGCTCTGCGAAGTAGCAGAGTTTTGCTACTGCCTATCTTCGCCTAGACCTCGCTCTGCAAAGTAATCAGAAGCTGGGTTCGCAGAGCAAAGCTTTCAGACGCTCTGCGAAGCTTCAGACTCAGGATTACCAGGTTTTGAAGGTTCAGACTCTGAATGTTCAGAGTCTGAAGGATCAGACGCAGGATCGCAGAGCGAAGTCAGGGGTCGCAGAGCGAAATGGCCCAGAACCTCTTTTTATTAACAAACAACTATACCATGCCAATGATCTTTGATATGCTTTGGGGTGAAGATACTCATAGACTTCCCAGGATTAATCTAGGATAAAGATATGTATCATACAGAGTGTTGGGTAATGTCGCGTAGAATTTCGGATATCAAGCTATTGACAAGCGTTGAATCACTAATTTTAAATCACGACTGAACTTTTAATTTTTTGGGGAAAAAAGGAAAAAAGTTCGAAATTATCTTGATGTCAGAGATTTTGGGTTCGGGAGTCGATTATGCGAGGGGAAGGTATTAGCACTCCTCACATCCGTTGTACTCAACGGGAACCTCCTAGTTAGCTAAGGCTTAAAGTGTTTTTAACGTTTTGCTTGCATGCTTGAATATATTAAAAGGGAAAAAGAAAATATGATGAAAGGGAAAAAGAAAGTTTTTTTATTAAAGGGCTTGACAAGATATGAATCCTGCTCCTACGTATCTCCCGGTGCGATGGAGAATTCAAAGCTTACGTAGTTCTTTGGGTAGAAAAAGTTTGTATGTTGATTGATTTTAATTATGAAAAAAAGATTTGATCGCGCCCGAGCGAAAAAGTTTGATTGAAAAGGAAACGTGGTCTACTATCGTTATTTGGATAGCTTAATGAAGACCGATAAAAAGCCTTTTACCTACTACCGTTATGAGGGTAGCTTAAAAAAGGTAAAAAGGATTTGATAAAAAAGAGACGGACTTGCACGAGGGCGATGGTATCCGTTGGAAAACGCGCTCGGGCGTGAAAAGGTTTGAATTGACCACGAGGGCCAAGAAAAAGTTTAAAATGGTCACGGGGGACCAAAGAAAGGTTGGATTGGTCACGAAGGACCAATAAAAGGGTTAAGCGCATTGGACGCGTTGAAAATGGAATGACGATTGCCCGAACAACGAGACATACGTCAAGCATTCGTGCAATCGGGGAAATGGAGAGACATACGTCAAACCATTCCTTTTTCATTCAAGTTTTTGTTTTGTTGAAACTCAAAGAAATCTCAAAGGAAACAAAACACTTGGTTAAAAACTTAAAGAAAAGTTGTTGAAAATCACGAACAAATTTGTTGTTCAAGTTTATTAAAAATCATGAACATAGCTTGTTGCTTAAGTTATTGGAACTCGAGAACAAGTGTTATTCAAGTTTGAAAGATGAACAAATTCATGAAAATATGCATAAGTTTGGAAAATGCACAAATTCGGCTCAAGTTTGAGTTTGGTTTTAAAAAGTGAGCAAGTTCGGCTCAAGTTCATGTTTTGATTGAAAATCATGAACAAAGTTATTGTTCAAGTTTAGTTTTGAAAATAATGAACTTAGCTTATTGCTCAAGTTTGATTTTGAAAGTTTAATGAACGTAACTTGTTTCGCAAGTTACTCAAGATTTATTGCTCAAAACTTGTGAAGTTTCCAACATCATGCAAAAACTTGGTATGGTTTGAACAAAAAAGAGTTTTAACCCTCTTAGGTTCTGAATCATTAGTTAGAACCTCAAAAAATTGGCTTTTGGAAGCCTGAACTCAGGTTCTGAGTTCTGCAACTTTCGCAGAGCAACCTGAACTTGGCTCTGCGAACCCAAGTTCTGTCATGGTCGCAGAGCGACCATGACTTTGCTCTGCGAACTCTGCGAAAAATTGAACTCAGAAGCTGCTTCTGAACTTCTGTTCAGAAGCTGCTTCTGAGCAAGCTTCAGAACCTTGAGGGGATTAAAAAGCTTTGAAAAATTGGAAGAAAAGGAGTACAACGACTCAGTTTTAGTGTTTTGCAAATTGAGATTTTCTTTGAGGTTTCAAAAGGGGCTTTTTGTACAAAATGAGTTTAAACAAAATTAAAGATGCAAGTAGCAATGCAAAATGAAAGATAAAGATTTTAGAATACTTACAGAACTCCTAGCAATGCTTGTGTGGCAAGAGAATGGAGAAGGACTTGAAGGATTGTGATTTTGCAAAGGTTGGAATGTTGGAGGTTTATTGATGATAATAACACTAGTGTTTGGCTACTATCTCTCACTCTTTGTATGATGTTTTGAAGGTTTGAATGTTGTGTATGAACTGTTTTTCTACTCTCAAAATGCTGTAATTCCAACTCTCTCAAACCCTTGTGCATTACATTCCTTTTATAGGCAAAAATGAAATCTATTGCAATGATGAAAATCTCTAGAATCCAGCTGATTTGTGGGCTAAAAACCAGGCTATTTTGCTTTGCATTTAATGCAAAAGTGAAGAGGTGACATTGCCTTGCAATCTTGGTCAAGACTTTGCCAAATACAGCCATTAATGCAGCTGATTTTTGATAGCAATGATGATGAAAAGTGGAAAAACAGGGCTGGTTTGCAATTGGGTTGTCCCTTGGGATTGGTCCTTGTAATCTTGAGGGGTCAAGCAAGAAAAACGTGCATTGTGATGTACAGAGGTTGGGGGAAGCAAAAGGAGCATGTGGGCTGGTGTGAGGAAGGAGGAAAAGCTGCTGAAACAGGGCAGCACACATGGTGTTTGGGCAAGCAAAACCAGCTGTGTTTGACTGGTTTTGGGGGAGAAAGAAGGAAGGAAAACAAGCAAGCTGCTGGCTGGCACGCTCAGGGTGAGTAGCAGGTCAATTGGGAGGGATAAGAGCTGCCCAAGGGCAGCCAACTTGCTTGGCTTGGAAGAAAAACCTTCCTACCTTGGCTTTAATGGCACATGCCTCAATTCTTTCTTGTTGGATCCAATCAGCCACAATTGATAACAATAATGACAATAATAATGATAGGTGATAATAATAACAACTATAAAGAAAACAAAAGAAAGATAAATCAAAGGAATTAAATTCTGCAAAAAAATCGCAGAGTTCGCAGAGCGATGAGTACTTTGCTCTGCGAACTCCCCCTTTTCTTTTTTTATTTTCTTTTAAAATAAAACAATTAAAAAACCAATAATAATAGTAATAATGAAAATAACAAAGATGGTAATGATGATAATAATAAAGGTGATAACAATAATAGTGATGAAAAATATAATAATATTAGTAATTAAAAATAATGATAATAATAAATAATAATAATAAAACATTGATAAAAATATAATAATAATATTATTAATGAAAAAGACAATAACAATAGTATTAATAATAATAATGATAATGATAATATTAATAAAAATGATAGTAATGCTAATGGTGATAAATATTAATAAATAAAAATCCAACAACAAAGATGAAATAATAAAAGGTAATAAAAGGTAAAAATAAGAAATTGAAAATCATAATGAAATAATAAATAATAAAAAGATAATAAAAAAAAGAAAAATATGAGTCAAAAAATGGGGTATGACAGGTAATTTATCCACAGATTCTCAGGTACGAGAAACATGAAGTTATTACAGATGGGATAGTAAGCCCATAAGTATGACATATGACAACGATATGTCTAGATCCTTTGATAGGATAGTAACATGTGTGTACTCATTATGTGTGCGAAAGTACAAGGAATGTTTCAACATTCAAAGCTTCAGATAAGCTTGAGGGGTTCAATTTCCCAACAATGATTAAGTGGCTTATGAGAACGATAAACTTAGAAACTTATATTATAGGTTAAGTATCACATGATTATTTACGTGATGAATGCATCAGATATGCATATGTTCAGATGATGTATCAGATATACATATGACAAGTTAAGATTTATATTATAAAGATTATGTTAACGTGTTCATCAGACTCCGGATTATGTCGGATGGGACTTCTCCGAGAGGGTTGTCCATACGTATGTTAAAGATTAAACATGTCCAGCAGGCTCCGAATTATGCTGAATGGGACTTATCCGAGATGGTTGTCCACATGTAAGGTTTCAGCAGACTCCAGATTATGCTGGATGGGACTTCTCCGAGAGGGTTGTTCACATGCAAGTTAAGTTGTGTTCAGCAGACTCCGGATTATGCCGGATGAGACTTCTTCGAGAGAGTTGTCCATACAACGATAAGAGGTGTCCGGTGATTAGCCTCAGATAGGAATTTTCACCGGTTATCAGGGGAATGTGCTCCGGGGTTACTCCACTCGGGGGGATTCCGTAAAATGAACTTAGATAATTATTGTATGTCCAACGCTAACTTTCTAACTTTATGTTAAAGTAAGATGTATATGTATTTATTACATAAGTTTATGACAAGTACTGTTCAGACAACAGTTATCAGAAAGTGATCATAGGATGTCCCCAGATCACTAGGTATGAGATTATGTTATGATTAGGAAAGAGATATGCAGTGATCCTAGTTTTCCCCTCGATCACTAAGTTACCAGGTTATAGTCTAGTTTTATGACTATACAGTTATCAGGTTCAGGCAGGTTTAATCCCTTATGGGAAAGGTTAAGACTTGGCGATCGTAGGAATCCCCGAGATTGCCAACAGGGTAGGCATGGCGACCATAGGTTCCCCGTGGTTGCCAACAGTAGGTTGGGTGGAGCTCACTGAGACATTATGTCTCATCCCATTCCTTCTGGTGCAGGTTTCCAGGTTAGCACGAGGTTCGTGAGGATGATCATCAGGGAGACGCTGGATGGAGTGCAGTTGCTCGTCATGTACCAACTCAGGATCTTATCAGACTTTTGTTTAAGTATTTATTATGGTACTAGATTGGTTGTATAAATGAGCAAATTTGTATTCATTCAGTTATGTTCTATTTTTACTATTGAAAACCTTGATGTATCCAGTATCAGTTTAATGCACATGCTAATATTCTAGATAAAATTAGTATGAGTGTTACAGTTAGAATCTAGATAACTTATACTCAACTTACTACCAGACATATGAGGCAGAATTTATACAGATATATGTATATCTATATATAAGAATGATAAGATTAAGTTGTGTCCATCGGGCTCCAGATTATGCTGGATGGGATTAGCCCGCAAGGGAAATCTACACAACAACAGTTAAGTCGTGTCTTCTGATGTTCCCGCTAGATGGATCACAGGGGGTTCATGCAAGACCCCAACCCCTGAGACTTCTAATTAGAGGATAAATCATGCAATTCAACAAAATCAGGATATTACAAATCATTATTTAACTCATACAAATTTCTCATTATAAAAATTTCATCAACAATACTGACAGCACATCGGAAAATAAATATCTCAACATATCATCTCGGGTCTCATCATAAAAATCTCGAAATAAATACATCATCATCCATACTCAACATGTGAAATAATAGAATCCACAAAAATTCCTAGATCAGAGCACCTAATCTTGACATCATCCTAAAAGCAACAAAAAATGGAGTAGGTGTGATGCCATCCTGAGCAATACTCACCAAGCAACTACTCCTCAACCTGCAAATCTACACCACGAGGGTGAGACGACAACAAAGCCATTGGAGGGTAAGACATACGTTCAACAAAAAGGATTAATAAACGCATGTATGTTTCAGGCAAAACATCGATATCATATAAACATTCAATATAAACAGCATGTTATTATTGCAAGTGTTGGATATTTGAGTGTTGGCTACATGTTTTGCAAAAATCAAATATACAAGCAGTATGTCTTCAGAAGCTACAGTACTTCAGAAGCTGATAACTTTGCTCTACGAAGCCACTGCGCTCTGCGAAGGTCTTCAGACGCTGGTACTGTTCATCAGAAGCTGAACTGGTCATCAAACGCACTGTTCAGACGTTGACTTTTGTTGACCTTCAGAAGCTGCCTTCAGACGCTGACTTTTGTTGACCTTCAGAAGCTGAATTTCTGTTTTTGTTCTGTTAATTCTTTCAGTATCTTTTGAAAGATTTGTTTGAAGAGTTATCCAAGCTTCATTTCTAGAAGGAAGTATTTTTTGCGCAAGATTTGTTCTGAAGATTTGTTTCAGTTATTCGTGAATAGATTTTCAAAGAAATCTTTGGAAAATATATTCCTGAATAAATAAGAGCTTCTATTTGCTTCTAAAATAATTCTGGGAGTATATGTTTGAAGGATTTGGTTCAGAATTATGTGCTGCTGAAGCTATTTAAGGAGGACGTTGCTATTGAAGACTTGATTTGAAAAACCAGAAGTTTACATTAAAAGAGTCTTAGAGTTTTTGAGTCTGTGAGCTGTTGCTCTGTTTTGTACACCACTCATCTGTTAGAGTTGGTTTAGTTTGTTTTGAGTTGTAATTCACTTAAAGCTTTTAAGCACAAGTGATGTCTTTAATGTTTTGAAGTGTGATTTCATGTTTGTTTTATTGAAGTGTCTGATAATCACTGGGCTGTGATTACTTGATTGGGAAGTAAGTGGGTTCTTATATCTAGGAGTTCCTAGGTAGAAGTCTATACGGGTAGTGATTAAGTGATAAGGCTGGAAAAACAGGGGTTGTGACTTGAGTCTTAGAATTAATACTACTTAGTGGATTTCCTTCCTGGATTGGTATCCTCCAGATGTAGGTGAAGTTTGCACCGAACTGGGTTAACAAATAACAGTGTTCTTTACTTTTCTGATCTTCTGAGGAGACCTTGTGTGGATACTGTGTGATTCTGATCCTGATAATAGTCTTGATGTTGGTACTGTGATGGGTTCTGTATGCTGGTTTTGATGCTGATTCTGATGTGGTGTCTGTGTGAGTGTCTGTGTATGCTGTTCTGTGTTATGCTGGTCTGTGTTGTGTTTCTTTGCTCCTGGTGTTTGTTGGTTGTTTTGCCAACATTGTTTGGCTAAAAAGGGAGAGAAATATGTGTCTGTTTCAGAAGCTGTTCAACAGTTCAGGGGGAGTTGGAGCTTCTGATTATCTGTTTCAGGGGGAGTTCCTGAATATGTGTTTCAGGGGGAGAAGCTGTACCTCAGAAACTGCTGATGTATGTTGCAGGGGGAGCTTTTATGTGTTAACATAGCATTTTATCCGCTGCTGACTCTGGTGCTATGTTTAAATGTGTAGTTCTTCATGGTTGAGTACTTTTGTTGAGTGAAGAACTTGTTTTTATGATCAATTTGATTTTAGCCAAAAATTTGCCAAAGGGGGAGATTGTTGGATATTTGAGTGTTGGCTACATGTTTTGCAAAAATCAAATATACAAGCAGTATGTCTTCAGAAGCTGAAAATTTCATTTTGTGCATCTTCAGAAGCTGGGTCAGAAGCTACAGTACTTCAGAAGCTGATAACTTTGCTCTGCGAAGTCACTGCGCTCTGTGAAGGTCTTTAGACGCTGGTACTGTTCATCAGAAGCTGAACTGGTCATCAGACGCACTGTTCAGACTTTGACTTTTGTTGACCTTCAGAAGCTGCCTTCAGACGCTGACTTTTGTTGACCTTCAGAAGCTGCATTTCAGAAGCTGAATTTCTGCGTTTGTTTTGTTAATTCTTTCAGTATCTTTTGAAAGATTTGTTTGAAGATTTATCCAAGCTTCATTTCTAGAAGGAAGTATTTTTTGCGCAAGATTTGTTATGAAGATTTGTTTCAGTTATTCGTGAATAGATTTTCAAAGAAATCTTTGGAAAATATATTCCTGAATAAATAAGAGCTTCTATTTGCTTCTAAAATAATTCTGGGAGTATATCTTTGAAGGATTTGGTTCAGAATTATGTGTTGTTGAAGCTATTTAAGGAGGACGTTGCTATTGAAGACTTGATTTGAAAAACCAGAAGTTTACATTAAAAGAGTCTTAGAGTTTTTGAGTCTGTGAGCTGTTGCTCTATTTTGTACACTACTCATCTGTTAGAGTTGGTTTAGTTTGTTTTGAGTTGTAATTCACTTAAAGCTTTTAAGCACAAGTGATGTCTTTGATGTTTTGAAGTGTGACTTCGTGTTTGTTTTGTTGAAGTGTCTGATAATCACTGGGCTGTGATTACTTGATTGGGAAGTAAGTGGGTTCTTATATCTAGGAGTTCCTAGGTAGAAGTCTATACGGGTAGTGATTAAGTGATAGGCTGGAAAAACAGGGGTTGTGACTTGAGTCTTAGAATTAATACTACTTAGTGGATTCCCTTCCTGGATTGGTATCCTCCAGATGTAGGTGAAGTTTGCACCGAACTGGGTTAACAAATAACAGTGTTCTTTACTTTTCTGTCCTTTATATTACTGCTTCTGAACTGCTATTTTCATACTCTGTTTTACGGTTCAGAACCAGTCCTGCCAGGAATTTCAATTGGCATCAGAGCAGTCACCCTGCCTGTATTTGGGTGAGCTCCAGGGAAGATATTTTCTGGCATAATGAAGAAGAAGACAGGATCTGATGAGAAAAGCAGTCAATCCAAAGGTGTTCAGTGCCATGAATGTAAAGGATATGGTCACATTAAAACAGAATGTGTCCCAAACCTCAAGAGACAAAAGAAAAGCTTGGTTGTTGCTTGGTCTGATAACTCAGAAGGAGAAGAGAATGAGTCTGATAAGCTTGTTGCTGCCTTTACTGGTAAATGCATGACTGATAATGAAGATATGGTTTCAGAAGCATCATCAGAGTCTGAAGAATCATCTGATGCTGAATCCAGTGATGAAGAACTGTCTTACAAAGAACCTGCTAAGTTTTGCAAGAAGTTGCATAATCAATTTAAAGAAGTGTGCAAGCTGATGGAAGAACAGAAGAGAACTATCAGTCAACTTCAGTCTGAAAGATGTGACCATCTAGCTCAAATTTCTGATTTCAAAGATGAGGTAACCCAGCTGAAATCTCAACTTGAAAATATGAAGAAGCAAGTCAGAATGATGAACTCTGCTACTGATGTGCTAGATGAGATTTTGGAGAATCAGAATCAAGGGAAACCAAATGGCATAGGATTTGTTGATAAGACTCTGAACATCAAACATCAAAATCCTGCTAAGAGGTTCATACCTGCTGCTGATACTTATGTTCCACTGATGATCAAACCTAAGAACAAACCTCAGGAATCTAAAGACAAGAAGGCTTCTCATCCTTGGGTATGTCATCACTGTGGTAAAAAAAGGACACATTAAGCCTTTTTGTTACAAGCTGCATAGATACCCCAAGCACTTTCAACAAAGAAAGTCTGAACCTGTTGCAGTCAATGTCAAGAAGGTATGGAGACCTAAATGTGCAAGTGTTGCCCAGAATCTGGAAGATAGGAAAGGAAAGGTTGTTGCTGCTGACAGCAGGCCCACTCTTGTAGCAAAGAAGATTTCTATTGCTGGACCATCTAAAGTCTGGAGCAAGGTTTTGGTTCCTGTCCCTGTTCAGAAAGCACTAAAAGGAGAGGAAGTGGTTCCTAGTAAGTCTGAAGATGTTGCTAAGCATGATACCATGCCCTATGTTCAGTGTGCTGAGGATGATGAAGATGTTACTGATATAAAAGCCTTAGATGGGAAGCAATTTGAAAATTTGAGGGGCCAACTAGGCAAATTTGTTATGAGCTTTTTCTGATCTTCTGAGGAGACCTTGTGTGGATACTGTGTGATTCTGATCCTGATAATAGTCTTGATGTTGGTACTGTGATGGGTTCTGTATGTTGGTTTTGATGCTGATTCTGATGTGGTGTCTGTGTGAGTGTCTGTGTATGTTGTTCTGTGTTATGCTGGTCTGTGTTATGTTTCATTGCTCCTGGTGTTTGTTGGTTGTTTTGCCAACATTGTTTGGCTAAAAAGGGAGAGAAATATGTGTCTGTTTCAGAAGCTGTTCAACAGTTCAGGGGGAGTTGGAGCTTCTGATTGTCTGTTTCAGGGGGAGTTCCTGAATATGTGTTTCAGGGGGAGAAGCTGTACCTCAGAAACTGCTGCTGTATGTTGCAGGGGGAGCTTTTATGTGTTAACATAGCATTTTATCCGCTGCTGACTCTGGTGCTATGTTTAAATGCGTAGTTCTTCATGGTTGAGTACTTTTGTTGAGTGAAGAACTTGTTTTTATGATCAATTTGATTTTAGCCAAAAATTTGCCAAAGGGGGAGATTGTTGGATATTTGAGTGTTGGCTACATGTTTTGCAAAAATCAAATATACAAGCAGTATGTCTTCAGAAGCTGAAAATTTCATTTTGTGCATCTTCAGAAGCTGGGTCAGAAGCTACAGTACTTCAGAAGCTGATAACTTTGCTCTGCGAAGCCACTGCGCTCTGCGAAGGTCTTTAGACGCTGGTACTGTTCATCAGAAGCTGAACTGGTCATCAGACGCACTGTTCAGACTTTGACTTTTGTTGACCTTCAGAAGCTGCCTTCAGACGCTGACTTTTGTTGACCTTCAGAAGCTGCATTTCAGAAGCTGAATTTCTGCGTTTTTTCTGTTAATTCTTTCAGTATCTTTTGAAAGATTTGTTTGAAGATTTATCCAAGCTTCATTTCTAGAAGGAAGTATTTTTTGCGCAAGATTTGTTATGAAGATTTGTTTCAGTTATTCGTGAATAGATTTTCAAAGAAATCTTTGGAAAATATATTCCTGAATAAATAAGAGCTTCTATTTGCTTCTAAAATAATTCTGGGAGTATATCTTTGAAGGATTTGGTTCAGAATTATGTGTTGCTGAAGCTATTTAAGGAGGACGTTGCTATTGAAGACTTGATTTGAAAAACCAGAAGTTTACATTAAAAGAGTCTTAGAGTTTTTGAGTCTGTGAGCTGTTGCTCTGTTTTGTACACCACTCATCTGTTAGAGTTGGTTTAGTTTGTTTTGAGTTGTAATTCACTTAAAGCTTTTAAGCACAAGTGATGTCTTTGATGTTTTGAAGTGTGACTTCGTGTTTGTTTTGTTGAAGTGTCTGATAATCACTGGGCTGTGATTACTTGATTGGGAAGTAAGTGGGTTCTTATATCTAGGAGTTCCTAGGTAGAAGTCTATACGGGTAGTGATTAAGTGATAAGGCTGGAAAAACAGGGGTTGTGACTTGAGTCTTAGAATTAATACTACTTAGTGGATTTCCTTCCTGGATTGGTATCCTCCAGATGTAGGTGAAGTTTGCACCGAACTGGGTTAACAAATAACTGTGTTCTTTACTTTTCTGTCCTTTATATTACTGCTTCTGAACTGCTATTTGCATACTCTGTTTTACGGTTCAGAACCAGTCCTGCCAGGAATTTCAGCATGCATATTTCCTTTATCAACATTAACAATTTAAAAGTATCAACAATAAAATTATCAACCCATCCAAACATCAACAATAACCAAGAGTCCATTTTAAGTCATCAACAAATAAACATCACATTTCATCATCAATTCAATTATAAGATATTCACAATCTTAATCAACATCATCAAGTATACATTTACCACATAAATGGACAAGTTAACACCACATACGACTCATCATGTTCATGCAATGCGCCTACGCAACACTAAATACATGTGGTACCAAAGTTTAGATATCAGATGTCTATTACTGAGTGATCCCGCGACATGTTGGATTATCAAATCCCTCGTCATGTTGGCTTGTTCATAAGTATGTTACTGAACTACCCTTGGCAAGTTGTGAACTCTTAAAATCTCTCGGCAAGTTGTGAACTAACAAGTTTCGACTCGACATATGTATGCATGGACATCACGTATAGACTCAACAATGCACTCATCATCATGTTGTTATATAATTCACTCCAATATATAACATGTCTCTACCATTTGCATTATCAAATCAATACATTTCATACATCACAAGTCATCACATCATCATTAAAGTAATATCATACTTTCATTCAATATAATTCACAAGGTTCACAAACCTTGAATAATCATGCAAGGTTTCATTAACCTAATGCTCTACCACTTTATAAACATGTTTCAGCAACATTCACACCTTTATAATCAATTAACATGTTCACATACGTCTCACGGCTTAATTAAAGATAATTTCACAAGTTCAATTCACTTCTATCCATTCTTAAGATATCTTTAATCATACATCATGTTAATCAACCTTAATCATCATAATTAAACACCTACTAATCAAGTTTAAGGGTTTGGGAACCATTCACGTGCGTTGGATACCTCAAAAAGTCGGAAAAATTGGAGTTCCCTAACAGCATAGGGGCGCACGGTCGCGCGTCCTCACCAGGACAGAAATCTCCGATTTTTTGTGAAAACACCGTTTTTAACATCGTTTTTTTCGATCCAGTTCGCATAAAAATCGTTCCAAATCCTTAAACCAGTTTTACCCAGTCAATTACACTTCAACTTAACTTAAACACTTATTCATAATCGCTTTTCGTCAATAATCACCATGTTTTTCACTTATTTTCAAACATCGTCTCAATTTCAAACTTTTGCCAACAACTTATCAACAAACATGTAATGACAACAGTAGCAGCAATTCTTTCACATTCCACACATTCATAATCACTTATTCTAACCATTATGACAACAACTTATTCAATCTAATATTAACTTAATTATTTTCATTCAATTAAGCTATTTTATCAAAACAACACAACAACAACTCAATTCACCACAAAAAACATAATCAATATAATCTTATTCATTCTTTTCATGTATCTTGGCAGCAACTTAATTCAACAACAACCACTTATTCAAATTCACTCAATTAAGCAATTTCACTATGAAACATAACAATAATCACTTAAACCACAACTTATACAACATAACTTCATGGAATCTCAAAAAAAAAAAAAAAACAGATACTCCTGTTCAAAATCAACTTATTAAACAACAAACATCATTCAATTATCATGTTATTCATCTAAGTCACCAAAATTCACCAAGTTATCAATTCACTATGACAAACCATGAATTTTGACATGAATAAAACATGAACTCACCAAGTTTTAACATACTTAAATCAACCATCAAAATAGAGCACGAACTTCACATAATTACCAACAAACATCATGAAATTAAGCATAAGCTAAAACACTCAAACTACCCATTTGCTTATTAAAACCCAATTTGTGAAAATAATCTTCCTCCTTACCTCAATTCTTCACAAATTAAGCCCTCCTAAGTTGAATTCCTCCTCCCCTTGGTTGCTCTTGAGCTTTCCCCTCTACTTCCTCTCCAAGCCTCTTCTTTCTCTATTCTCTCATTTGCCTGATAGACTTTTAGCAAGTGTACTAAAACTATCGAAGTAATAAAATTTATAAGTTCGTATTCACAGGGACTGTTTCAACTTCTACTCCGCAAAGTCGTTATTATTAAGGATGTATTAAATGGGGGTTGCCCTAGGCAGTTGGTTTGATTGCATAAAAGGTAAAAAGCTGATAAAAGTGGTTTTGAATATATAAGGAGAGATGAGATCAAGTCTTTCGAATCCTCTAATTACTTCTGTTTGGTAAACTGCACCTATTTCTATGAATCCTCCTCTAGTTTTACGATGATTAACAAAAATAGTTCTAATCAATCCCTTGAGTTAGAACCCTCTTCTCGGATTACAGCCCCTAATCCCTTGGGTGATCTAATATTCCTCGAAGGTTTTACGAACGTTAACCTATTATCACAAATAAACGATTATTCATTCCCTAGACTAACCCTGTTTATTTGAACAATTCAATTAGGTCTAAGTTGAAAGTTAGGGTCAGTAGTCATTCATTCTCACCAAATCATTGTTATATATTGTCAGTATATAGAAAGCATTAAGAACAATTGAATTGAATAAAACTATATTAATATTCATAAGCCATAGAGTTTCACAGCCACATGTTTCAAACAGAATACATCAGATTCATCTCCAGACCTAATCTCTAAGAGATTTAGCTACTCATAATATGAATTACAAATAACATAATCAATTGAAGCATAAAAACATACATAAACTGACTATGAGTTGGATGGAATGGCCACCTCTTCAGTTTTGTGCTCTCCAAATCGTGCCTCCAATCTCCAAATTTCTGAACCCTCGTTTCTGAAAACAGTTTAGCTTAAGTAGGCAACAACTGCTCCTCAAATCGTGACACGATTTGATGAAATCGCGACACGATTCTGCATTAAAGTCCCCAAGATTCACGATAATCAGTTTCCCAATCGTGACATGATTATGCAATCGTGACACGATTTTATAGATAGAACTCTACTTCCAATCTGGTCAGAAAAATCGTGACACGATGCCCAAATCGTGTCACGATGCACTTAGTTCAGGTTCTTGATGTTTTCTTGCTATTTGCACCTCCATGTTGTCTAATAATGCTACAGACTCAATAAAAACATCAAAACAACTGATAAAAACATGTAATGACTGCATGTCATCATTGCCTCTCTCAAAATTTTGTGTGAAATGTGGTTAACCTAATTCACCAACACTCACTACTACTCTTTATATAATATGGGTTAGGGTCACTCATACTAATGGGTTTAGTCACATCTAACTCTCACTCATACTAAACATCTTATTTCGGCTAAGAAATGAAATAAGATGAATATGAATATGAAAAGACTATGATATAAATAGATAGTGATCCTAGTTTTCCCCTGATCGCTAAGTTATGTAGAGAGAGATGGCGATCGTAGGATCCCCGAGATTGCCTGCAGCCTATGATAGGTGGAACTCACTAAGACATCTTGTCTCACCCCAATCCCTTTAATTTATTTCAGATAAGCAGGTTGCTTGTGATGAAGATTAGCAGGAAGACGCTGAGTGACATATGTATGCTCATCCCATATGAGTATTGGATTGGTCAGCTGGTATATATTGTGTACACGCAAGTGGTGCTTTTGTATACAGTGAGACTTATGTATGTACACATTAATGGTACTTTTTCAGATGTACAAGACGAGTAGACTCGTATTTAATTCGGAAGAATCTTGTAAATGTTGTTATTTTAATTTATCCAGTACTAAATTTAACACATATGCTAAATATTCTAGACAATTTAGTATGAGTGTTACAAATCACCCCTTTATTATTTGTGTGTGCATGTTTACGAAAGCACAATTCTTGTAGATTGTCGGTCGATGATTCAAATTGGGCAAGGAATGTGTCCATATTTTATATAGTCTTGAACAATTTTATGGTAGGCAAAACTATTGGATCAATAGTACTATTTTGTAAACTATTATAGATAGAAAGCCAATTGTCTCTTAGATCATAAATAATTAAGTAAAACCTTGGTTCCTTTTGATCCAAGATATTTTAATTTAAGACTTCATATAAATGGTTTGTGAAAGATTAAAATGTGGCATCCTAAGCCTTTTATTGAAAATTAATTTTTTTACTTAATTTAAATCGGCTGCAAAAATCATTCGTAAATAATTTATTTTATTAAGTATCTAAAATTTGGGTTTAGGGTGTTACATTAATGGTATCAAAGACTAGTTTATCTAATCAAACATTTATAAATTCATAGAAGTTTGATGTTTATGCTTCATACGGCAGTTGATCAGCCAAATAGAAGTGCATATCTCCCATAACTGCAGGGAGAAATTCATTTTCATATATTGATTCTACGGTCACCGTTTCACCATCATCAATCTTCATTGAACCTGGTTTTGGATAACATACAGACATTCCAACAAGGTAACCTTCCTCATTTCCTGCTTCTTTTCCCGTTCCATATGTTGGTGTCGATGTACACAAAGTCCTTCCATCCTAATTAATTAATCCAAACAAAAAATTAATAAAGCATTATCACAAGATTAATTTGACTATATATGGAATCAAGAAAATTTATTATCGTTTAAGAAATACATTGAGCAAACATAACCAAATTTACAAAATTTAGTCAAATGAATAATAATAAACTTTACCTGTCCGTATAATGTTGCATTAATAACACCTTTATGCGCATGACCAGAGGCGTAGATAAGATAACCACCTTTCTTCATAGGGATGCTTGCTTTTTGAACGTGGAAAAGGTTTGTACTATTATTTTCTGGAATAGTAAACTCTGCCTGTAATAAATTTAGAAATCTTTGTGGATCACTATTTTCTAACATGCAAAGTAATAAAGAAAACTATTATCATCAGGTTTAAGAAATTATCTTTTTTGTTTTTACATGCAAATGATAGTTTTTGGTATTCTATGATAGTAAATAGA
Source organism: Medicago ruthenica (assembly GCA_018208015.1). Lineage (NCBI taxonomy): Eukaryota > Viridiplantae > Streptophyta > Magnoliopsida > Fabales > Fabaceae > Medicago > Medicago ruthenica. Next base: position 1,961,715 of record CM031376.1, on the reverse strand, counting down.
GTTTCCCTGAGCCTCCTACTAAGGTTTTCAAACCCATTCGCCTAAGCCACATATTGGTCATGACATAATTTAATTAACCACAAAAAATAAAAAATAATAATTTAAATTACTTACTTATCTGACAATCGTGGATTGTTTCAGAACCGTTTGTTCTTACCCGATCAGTGACGTCAAGTACATAAAATCTAACTGGAATTTGGTGTTGGTCCCAATTAACCCAGGTTATGTTGTATCTTATGGCAAGATTTCTCCTTGGTGCTTGAAATCCCTTTCTCATTTTGCACTGAAACTTATCTTGGCAACATAGGACTCCTGCTTTATATTCGGGAGTCACTTTTCCATGGAATCCAAATGTCACATTATAAAAATTTTCAGGGAGATTAAACTGGTCACACCTACATTGAATGCAAATTTTCTTATTTTCAGCACCTCATGTATCAATGACCAACAGACCCAACAACCATTGCTCTTCCCACCCTTCTGTAATATCTGCAGGGTTACCTATTTCAACAACAAATGGATAAGGAAGTTTTGTACTTGTTCCTCGCGTTTCACTTCCAGAACTCCATTGATGTGGAAGAATACCCCCGTTGCATGTTCCATCATTTCTTTTGTAAATGGGATCCCCAGAAGGTTTTGTATGATCATTTGGATCTTGTGACACTGACATATTCTTCTTTATAATATATTTTAAAATATACCAATGATGAGTGTAAGTTTCATACAATGGTACAGAGTTTCCATGTTCATCAACTAGATCAACATCAAAGCTCTTGATTCCAACATGACCCTTTGGAAATTCAATATCAAACATTTGTTTTGCCGCGACTTCTCCAGGCCCTACTTCAAACTCTTTTGACAAATATGTTGTTGATTGGATAACTTTTGGAGATTGTGGTTGTGAATAAGTTGTGCTTGATAGCATCACAAGTATTGATAATGAGAAAATAAACGATTTAGAGATTAATCTCATGTTTACCTGCAAGCAAATGATTATTGTTACATCATTAGTTATGGTTAATGCTTCTATTGTTATTATTTTGTGTAAATTAATAAATGAAAATTAAAATAAGTGTTTCAAACGAAGTAGGAAAATTAATTGTGTAAATACCGTAGCGAAGATTTTTTTTTCCTTCTTGAATTCTTGGAATTGAAGTTAAAAACTTGTAGAATTCAATTTTGTGAAGATGTGGAGATCTTGCATGTTGCCTACTTTTATAGTTGAAATATAAAAGATTGGCATAACTTTGACGTGTAGATATTGCGTGTTTCATACTTTTTTTAACAATCCTAACACATATGTTGACTCCCATTTTTAGGTGTCTGAGGTGTTTTTATATATTGTTAAGTAGTTTAACAACAAAAAAATCGTTAAGAATTTATCAGAAAATCTAAAAATGCAAGTCATTTAGAAAATTCCTTTTATCTAGCTATTTTTGGAAATAAAAAGTTTATTTTGATTACATCTCAACCAAATATTTTACTTAACAATATTATTTACAAATATTAATTAGTTAGAGATATTGGTTGTTATATTTTTCATCTGAAAAAGTGAATCATACCAAGTAAAATATTTTTTTTTACAAAAGTAAAATAATTGTTACTGTGTATGCATGTTAACCGTTGGATCAATATAAAGTCCTTTTTAATATACAATAATACAATCTATCTCGCAATATCATGTGGTGTCACCCTTTATCAATTATTATTACAAATAAAATTTAAGAGAATTTTATATTATTTTATATTTTACATATATGAGATTTTACTTTATATGTTGTAATAATACACTAATACTTGAGTAAATAATAACTTTAATATTAATAGTAATAACTAATTAGTACCAGTTTTAATTCAATAAAATATGTTCTTAATTATTTGCAATTTTGCCTTCTCATCCCAATGAATCAGTCATGTGGTCATATTCTTACTTGATATTCCATCTGCTCTATTAAATAATCAAAAGTTCTTTTACCAATTTTTTCATTAGAATGAATACAAATATTGATTCTTCAATAGATAAGTACTAGTTCCCATCATTTGAATAATTTAATAATTAGTTTGTTCCAAAATCTGATTGAATGTTGTCAAACATTTTTCTTTTTCTATTAGAATTTCCTAGTCCATGTGCATGTTGATTACACTACAAGTTTGAAGATGCAACATGTCCTATTCACACAGTAACATTTGGTCATACACAATTTCCAATTTCTAGAAGTTAAAACCTTCAAGAATTCATCATAGAAATCCAATGGAAAACAAATTTACATCTCTATATAAGCTTACTTCCTTTACGATCTCTACGGTCAAATTTCAAAAGTTGGATCAATCTAACATATAAGAATATTATATCTCAATCGTTAGATTAATCCAACAGACAAAATTTGGCTGAAGAGGATGTAAATCAAAACCAACTCAATTCATTTAATTCTTTCCTACATTATGCAATGGTGCCATTAAACATAGACAATACATTCAAACTAACAAAGTTTCATTTCTGGACAGACCAGAATCCATTCAAATTATTGAGCATACAAGTAATAAGATAGTAAATCATGATATACTATAACTAATATAATGATCATGTCAGGCTGAGATTTCCACAGCCATCTTTTATAGACATGGAAGGACAAAAATGATAACTCTAATATATATATACTTGTGGGGAAATTGTGGCTTTTGAAGTGCCCGTGCCTTAATTTTTTTTTAAATACCGGATATCCCGCCCGTACGCGGTACTGGTACCGTAATCGGAGCTAAGCATCCCAGATTATGGCTGATTTCATCAACCGAAGTGTCTTCTGAACAATGTCCATCTGGTAATTCGTCCAATGAGTTTTCGCCTTTTTTGTCTTCATCCGAAGACTTGGCCTCCATAAAACTAGGTTGATTTGTTGAAGATAACAGCCTTGCCCACATTCTATCAGTTATCACAACATTGTTCTGTCTCTCTGTGATTCTCTGCATAACATTACACCAAAACATGAGTTAGCCAAAAGAGTACCATTCTTGCAGCAAAATGTGATAAATACTCCTATAACATCTTAACGTTACCATAAATGCTATCTACTATCTAGGAGTGTTAAAAACTACCAAAAACCGAACCGTTAAATTGAACCGTACCGAAAAAAAGACAAATTGTGAGACAGGCAGTTCTCGAACGTTCAGTTTAACTCAGTAAGTGAATTATCCCTCAGAGTTTGGTTCTTTTCAATGTGGTTCGGTTCGGTTTTTTTTAAACAGTCCTAACAGTTCAATTCTGTTCGAGATGAATCATTAACAGTTCGGTTTAGTTTTACCAAACTATTGTAATGGTTCGAATCTGTTTTCATTTTCCTTCATGAACTGAACCAAAAAGAGTCATAAGGCTATCTCTTAGAACAAACACATATCATGCCTAATGAACTTACATAGAAAGGTATATAAGTTTGTCTTCCATTGACAAGTCCACTTGTGTAGCCAGTGTATCCTGCCATTGCTCCATGAACAGCACTTTGAGCAAGAAGTGTACAATATACATTATCAGAAGCATTACTTGGAACAGCTCGGATCATATAGGTTGGATCTGTAACACAGAAAAGAGACAGCAATATTCTTTCAGTATCGATTGCTGGTTTGAACGTTTTATGAATTTTAAATGTTAAATTTTACAAACCTATATATTTGAGAGTAATGGGCAGGGTCTTCTCTTTGGCAAAATGATCCTGGAAGATCAAAATGTTTAAAGTAAGTAACAAAAATATCTTCATAAACAATTATAAGATAGTCGAAAATTGGCAAGGAAAAAAATAGAGCATAATCTGCATTTGTCTACTTTTGATACTTGTATCAATCAATGTTACTGTTGTCAAATAGCAGCGCTATAATGCTATAGCATAGTGAATTTTGATGCATCTACCGCAAATAGAACAAATAACAATCAAACCTTAATACTTTGAGATATCCATAGCCCAACATCTTGAAGAAGTTTGTTTCCAGAAGCATCCTGTTTCTTGCCGGATTGCAAACTCTCGGTAAGAAGTTCCTGTCCCGCTCCTTCAGCAATCACGATAACCATGTGACCATTTTCTTTGAGCCTTCTATCTATATATTCATATAGACCACCTGGACCTTCTAGGTAAAAGGGTGACTCCGGAATTAAGCAACAGTCCACATCTCTACTTGCAAGAGTAGCATACATTGCAATAAATCCTGCACAATGAATTAGTGTTGTTAATTGCAGATCACGAACAATAACAGTATGTTCAAATTTTACTACACAAGAGTGCTACAGCCGCTACTTGACAAAATTTTGTACTAAATAGGTATCGCAGAATAATAGTTATTGGTTCAAATTCCGTGACACTATAACGCCGTTATAACCACTATTTAAAAGACTGCATCGAATTAAAGCATATATGAAGTTATGTTTGGTATGCTACCAATATCAATAAATTGACTCTTAAACAGCATATAAAAACAAGATATAATCTTTAGGCCAACTGAAGATAATCACAGAATGAACCATAAACTGAGTATTGAAGGCATTATAAACACCTAGGAAACTTACCGCTGTATCGACCCATCAGCTTGACAACACCGATACCATTTTCAAAACTTTCAGCTTCAACATGAGCTGCATTTATAGCACGTTGTGCCTCCTCAACAGCAGTGTCAAAGCCAAAAGACTTATCAATAATCTGTTATGCAATAAAGAGACAGTAGACGAAATTTCCAATTAGTAATATTGATGTGTAGTAAGAAAAAGATTCAGGTTATATGAGGTTTGGAAACCACAATGTGCAATAAAAACGGACTTACCGGGATATCGTTATCAATGGTTTTTGGGATTCCTACAACCGAACATTTGAGACCACGCCTTCTGACTTCCTGTATTTATAATCAAGTTAAACTATTAATAAATTTTCTACCTTAATGTAATTAGTTTCACATATCTTAAATATTAACACGACCATATAGTAAAATTTTCATGGACATTCCTGAAACCATAAACCAGCAAGTTTGAAAGTCTCATTTAAATTATCGATACCTCAAAAATTACAGATGCACCCCTCTGAGTTCCATCTCCTCCAATTATATAAACCTGAAATTCAAAGCGATATTAATCTAATGTACAGACAGACACAAAAAATAAAAAATCGGTAAATTGAAAGAAACACAGACCTGATTGATTCCGCGATCTTGAATACTGTCAACTATCTTATTAGTGTCGTGTCCACCTCGTGAAGTACCAAGGATAGTTCCTCCACGCTTGTGTATGTTATTAACACTTGAAGGAGTTAAAGTGATTGTATTGCGAGCATAGAAACCCCTATATCCTCCCTTCATATCAAAACATTTTCTCAAGTTAATTAATGCAGACCAATAAAAAACTGTGATAGCAAGTTAATTCCATAAAGATTGATATGTACCTCGATTCCGAGAACTCGAGTCACGCCATACATATGGTGTAAGCTACAAACTAATTCCCTTATCACAGTGTTGAGTCCAGGACATAGACCTCCACATGTAACAATTGCAGCTTGAATTTCATCTGATTCAAAATACACCTGAATGACCAATTTCAAATGGGCAATAAATTAAAAAAAGTCACAAAACAATTAAAATTTGCACAAATAAGTTTACACAGCATAGAAAACATACCTTCTGACGCGGTCCAGCGCGCCGGAAATGTACTCCCCTTGGACTATCTTTGTGGACAACGACCTGTCACAGACTCAGAGTCAGAACAAAATGGAACTAAATAAATAAATGAAATACAAATTAAGGTAATGTTGTCTTAATTGAATATAACATTCCACCAACTACACAAAAACCTCTTGATCACAAGATTTTGGATAATCACTTTCTTAAATATTCACTTTATGCAGACAATTCACTTAATTTGGATTAAAGGGTGTTCCTACTTGTTTTGGAGATGTAAATCAAAAGCTATTAAAGTTAAAAGCTATTAAAAATCAATTCCATATAACCAATTGAAAATTACATAAAAAACAAAAAATACCAACCTTCTGAGGAACTGTGTCATCAACATGCACAAAATACTGCCTGAAAATGTTAAAAAAGTGAAATTCAGCTTATCAATTATGAAGAAATTCAGTAAATGAAATCAAAATCACCACACAAATAAGAGAGTGAAAAAAACTCACTTTACAACTGAGTAAGCAGGGTTGTCTTGCAAAGGATTAGGATATGTCTGCAGTAACACCAAGTACAATTAAACCATATATTAATAATTAATCTTCTACCCCAAAAAAATGATGAATCATAGTAGGTATCATCCATTGATCTTTATTCCTTAACCAAAAAAAGGCAAAATTTTATTATAAAAAATGCAAACTTTAATCTTTTCCACCATGCAATCCAAGATATAAATTCACTAAAATTAATAAAAGTAAAAATAAATTCCCTTCTATTAAAAAAACGAAATTCCCAAAAAAAATAGAAAAATTTATTCACTTAAAACAAAAATTAAAATTTGTACAACCAATTATTCATATCTGATCTGTAAGCAGATAAAAAAACAAAAAAACCAATAATCCAACATAATTAATAATAATAATTTACTGTCGGCAGAAAGAAAAAGAATATTAAAAGTATCTTTCGTTTTTTAATTATTAAGACAAAAACATTAAAAAAAAAAGTTAAACAAGATTAATCATTGACCATGAACAGTAGCGTGAGAGAAAAGCTAGAGAGAGAGAGAGAGAGAGAGAGAGAGAGAGAGAGAGAAACGTACTGGAAGATCAGGAATGTAATCAGACAAGTGAGGAACATCTTCAAGGACATAACCAGCAGGACCAGTAACAACCTTAGGTTCAGTTAAACCCATCTTCTTAACACCTTCAGAACCCAGCTTGAAAAATTCTTGTTTTTGATGATAAAAAAACCAACTTTGATGATTTTTGAATGAGCCCTTCAAAAATTCTATCAATCAAAAGCTATAAGGATAAATTTAAGCAAGTTTTGATTAAATAGTTGAGTTGAAAAAAAGTGGGTCTTATTTATAGTACATGGTGTTGACCATATGAATCAAATTTGGTTGGCACAAAAATAGTTTAGATAAAATTTAAATATTTATTTTATGAATGATGATGATCATATATCATATGGTCATGAATCACATGTAGCAATATTATTGATAAGAATAGTTATAATAAAAGTTAAAAAAATATTGAATGATGATCATATATTATACTCCCTCTACTCCTATATATACTCCCTCCGTCCCAAAATATAAACAAAAATTGATCAACAAAAGTTAATGTATTTGATTCAAAATTTGTACTAAATACATCAACAGAGTAGTATATATATATAAAATAAAGTTTGATCAAAAAAATTAATGTATTTGACAAGTTTGGTCAACAAAAAAATTAATGTATTTGGAGATACATAAAATTTTGTTGACCAAATTTTTTCTTATATATAAAATCACAAGGATTGGTCACAGATAAATACCTTTTTAAGCGTTTTTGATCTTTAACCCTTCTAGTCTATCTTGACTATGATGAATACCAGAATCTAATTCATTTAATTTTTTTATAGAAAAGTGATAAAAATTATAAAAGAGGAAAAGAAGGTGAGAACTTTCTTGGATGGTTGAAGAGAAGAAAAAATTTTGTTTGTTTTTGAACAAAGAAGGAGAAGAAAAAGAGAAAGTCTAAGTTGACATCTATACACAGGTTTTTGGTTTACTAGGGATGGCTGCGTGGAACACAGAGTGGTGTGGTTTGGTTCTAGAATAAACCTTGGAGATTCCGAATTTATTGTCTTGTGTTTTAATTTTCTAACGTTATGTGTCTTGTAGAAAAAGCAAACAAAGAAACATAATAGTTTATGATGTATGTACCTATCATGATGTATTCTACTATGTATGTATGGTACGAATATTTGGATCAACTTATTTATTTATGACCATGAAGCTTAATACTTTGTATGTGTGCATGTACGATGCGATATGGGTATATGGATACACAAAATTTTTAAAATTCAGGATATGATACGTGTATACGTTAACAAGATATTTTTACTAAAATTTATATGCATGTAAAATACTTGAAAAAATAAACATCGATTACTCTTCAATACTGTATAATCATAAAAGTCACAATTTACAAACAAATAATACAAGTGATCAAAATAAAAAAATGTAAAGTTTTTCGTATAAATCATATTCTATTTTCATTCATATGTTAGGATATCAATAAATACATCAATAAAAGAACTCAAAACAAAGTTTATTTAATGTTGATTGTTTGAATCTCCTCTCTGTCGTTACTTTCATCCACCAAAAACATAATTTTCAATTGGTTAATCGAAAAACAATTATAGTGATTCATATCTTAAATTGAATCATATACATCGTCGTTGAATTTTCACAACACAGTCTCACTTTTTTACCCTTCATTTTTTTTCTTCAGGATACATCTCTATGAAGTATCTTACAAATATTTGTGTGTATCTGTTAATTATCTTATAAATATCCTATAAAATATATATTTTAAATTAAAATAATTAATTCCGATACTCCGTGGACACGTATCCATTAGGGATGGCAATTGGACCCAGTCTCGATGGGTACCCGCAAAAAATACCCACAATTGGTAGGGTAAAACCCCGCTTTCATGGGTTCGGGCTTGGGTCAGGGTAATTACCCGTAAATTCAAATGGATATGGGCACGGGTAAGGGTACTATACTGCCCAGCCCCGCAACCCGCATATACATATTTATATAATATGATAAATAATTTATTTATTTTTGGTGTATAATTAATTAATTCATTTAGCTATTTAAGCCTAAACCTAAACCTAAAAACTACTTAATTAAGTAACCACTCCCTCCTATTGGTGTAAAAAATTTTAGGGATATTTTGGATGTTTTTATTTGGCTAAATACTACGATTCGTACTATTTTATGAGTTGATTTGAAAACTTTTGGACCATAGTTTTATTTCAATTGTGAAATTTTTAGTGTCTTTTCATAATTAAAGTGCGGGTAATGGGCGCGGGTATGGGCACTTAGGTACTCATAGGGTATGGAAAAGGGCACTAAAATTGTTACCCACGAGGGTACGGGCTCGGGTACTGGTATTTTTTACAGACGCGGGTATGGGGAAGGACACTATAGTACCCTACTCATAGGGTACCCATTGTCATCCCTGGTATCCATGGAGTATCGGTATCTGATATGTATCCGATACGGGTACGTCTCCATTTTGGTGTATCCGAGCTTCATAGATTTATGGTATAGATATGATTTTGTTTTTTTATTAGTTTTTTCTTTCTGTCTTTAAATCAAATCAATGATTTTTATTTTTTTTAAGAAAAATCAAATCATTATAAGTGATGTATTTTTATATGGTATTAAATATTGCCAATATTTAGATGTTTAAATCACATATCTTTTTTTTAAGCAAATAATTCTTAATGGTAAATTCTTGTTTACCCATCAATACAAGATGGATAATGTTACCCATGTTGAGTTGATCCAATCAAAACAATGTATTTATATAACATTAAAAATAATAGAAAACAAATAAATAATTTGATTGATCTTGTAAAAAAAATAATCGAACATATATTACACTTTATTCTAATATTTGAATTTACTCTATTTGTTATATGTACATGAATTGAAAGTTGAAGGTAAATTTAGAAGGAGAAAAAACCAGCCCAAAAGAACCGAAAGAGACTATGTTCTTTATATATAGTATAGATAACACAATGAAAGTAAAATTTTAATTTTTCGCCAAACCCTTTTAAGAATACAATAGTAACCTCATTCGTTCAAAACTTTTGAAGCTATACAATTCCAAATAACTTGTTTGTCTTCTATTTATCAAAGACTCTTAACTAGTTTCCCGACTTCATACACTTCAATCGAATGAAATTGAAGATTATCGAATCATATGATATTTTAAATGCGATTCAAAGTACTTAAAGGCCGTTTCTTGAACACTCTTTTCAGAATTTCATGAAATCTAACTTAACATCTACCCATAGCTCTTTTAAGAATACAAAATTAACCTTACTTTTTCAAAACTTTTGAAGCTATACAATTTCAAATAACTTGTTACCTCCTATTTATCAAAGACTCTCATTAGTTTCCCGATTTCATCTTCTTCAATCGAATAAAACTGAAGATTATACAATCACGTGAAATTGTAAATGCGAATCAAAGTGCTTAAAGATCGCTTCTCGGATACCTATAACCCCTTCGACTCTCACCCATCCAACCTTCTTCCTGAAAATTGAGTTATCCTCCTCCTACTCGAAGTCATACCATATAAATATTTTGAATTAGCATCACTCATTTTCAGTCAAAACACTCTAATTTTTTTGCCTCTACTCTACATAGTCAATGTTATTCTTAGATTAGATTATAATAATTTTAAATAATCGTACTAAACTATTTTACCAAACGGCCAATGTTAGTATTGTATAATATATTAATATTAGTATTATGTTTTCCTTCAAAAAAAAATATTAGTATTATGTTTGGAGTGGGGATCGAAATCTCGTTGGTCACCTTATCTACCCGCTCCAATAACTCCACCATTTCAGCAACCAAACTAACCTTATATTGTACTAAATCGACAACCTTATATTTTCCTAATCGTACTCAATCTAAAGTTTGAGTTTGTATATTTCATTAAACCAATGCAAAAGAAAAAAATATCAAACTCATTTAAGAGTCCAAATATAAATAGTTTACTAAGTAGCTTAGTTACAACATCATGCACGCGGTTTAGGTGACATCAATAAACTTTTGTGCTACTGCCTAAATTTCAATTCATTTAAATGATTTACTTTTACATGACAAATTGGCCAATTCATGAGTGAAAAAAATGGCCACTTGAGCAAATAAGCAAGGGTCTCTGTTTTTGGTTCAAACACAATGGCCAAATTAATTAGAGTATAACCATATAATGTATGTCTTCATGAACATAGTTCAGTTGATAAGGACGCTACAATGTGTATAGGCTGGAATTCGATTTTAAAATTTCTCACTTATTTACTTTAAAGGATCAATTTCTGACCACTAAGATATTTAACAAACAAAAACTGAATTATGAATAGTCTTAACTCTCAAATTAATTTTACTTAATGTATCAACAATGTTGTCTTATCTTTTTGTGATAAGCACAATGTTCTCTTATCTCATTTCTCATTTGATACTATATGATTTTATTATCCTTTTAGTCAAATTCAGGATTTTATTATAATAGTATGTATAAATTTTCTAATGAAAAAGGTATGTATATAAAATATTTAAATTAACTTTCATAACTTGTGAGCTGATGTTACAAAGTATTATAACAATTTTTTACTCTCATTATTGGTGATAGACATACCGGAGAGGCAGGTTTAAATAAAAACTTATAAATCATTGGATGAATGATGTAATATCCAAAAACATATAATAATATAATTATAAATCAGAAGTCTTACCCTATTGTCAAAAAATAAGTCGTACCCAAAATAAAATATTGTGGAAAAGGCAGCACCTTGTTAGGCATGTCACATGTCACTCTCTCTCTCTCTCTCTATAAGACTATATATATATATATATATATATATATATATATATATATATATATATATATATATATATATATATATATATATAGATTGAGAGTCCCTAAAAAAATATATGGGATGAATGACGTTGTCCAAATTAATTTTTGTTTACTATTGGTACAAAAAAAAAAACTTTACTACAATAGAACTATTTCATTTCCATCCCAATATAATGGAAACAATACAAATTAGAACAACAAAAGAAAACATTTTAATTAGTTGAAGATGTGATCACACTTATCATGAAATATAAAGAGCAACCATATTAAAAGTTGTCCAAAGAAGTCTATGTCATAATTAATATCACACTTATGTTTTGGGTCAGTGTGTGATATTAACTTGAGAAGTTGAAAACTATGTACAGGTGTTGATAACATGATCAGAGATACCAATTCTTGAGAAAGACGACAAAAGGATAAATAGATGTAGATTGTGATTAGAAATGATTACTTCTACTCTATAGATATAAAAACTATTCAGTGTATGTTTGGTTTTATTTATACAAGAGCCAAAATTAATTTTTAATAAGGTGTAGAATTGATTCTGACATATTTGATTACTTTCGATTTGAATTAATTTTCATTCCAGAATTGATTATATTTGAGGATATGATTTGTATATATTGATTTTATAAATGATTTTCACACACACACACACACATATATATATATATATATACTTCAACTCACTTTTACATGCATGTATCCAACACACAAATGATTTTTCTTCAACACATTTTTAATCAAAATCAATTTAATAAACCAGTTCACTCAAAATCAAATATTGTCATTGTAAAATCAAACTACAATTAAAAGTGAAGCCTTATATGAAAACTACAATTGACATGATTATCTCTCTAAGATCATTCTTATTCGTGGTGCCTATATGTGAAGATTTACATAATGAGTACTGTTTTTTGTAACGAGAGATATTATCTCGAAAAATTCACGAAACTTGAGTCAACCAATTACATCTCCAAAATGGCCGAAGATCACAGAAGATAGGGGATCGAATTTTGTCAGAATTTCAAAACAGTGGGTGAAGTTGCTGCTCGCGATGAAAACTACAACTAAAATCAATTCAGTCAAAATCAATTATTGTCGTTGCAAAACCAAACATACGATTAAAAGTGAAACCTTATATGAAAACTACAATTGACACAGCTATCTCTCTTAGATCATTCTTATTCATGGTGCTTATCTGTAACGGTTTACATAATGAGTACTGTTTTTTTGTAGCAAGAGTCCGAGAGATATTATTATCCCAAATAATTTACGAAAACTGACTCAACCAATTACATCTCCAAAATGGTTGGAGATCACGAAAGATAGCGGGTTGAATTTTGTCAAACTTTCAAAAACTTGGGTGAAGTTGTGGCTCACGATGCATTCGTGACCGGTATTTTTACTGCATTAAACATTTTCTTTACATAAATCAATGACAAAGAACTAAAATTTCAGTCTATAGTAAAAAGGTCAAAGTAAGAAATTTGTTTAAGAGACAAAAATAAAAGTCGTTGCATTAATTTATAGATTAATAATGTTTAAAAACTAATCCAAACAAAAAATATTTAAAAGTATTTTCAAGGGACTTTGATGAATGATCAAGGGCATGAATTATGCAATATTGGGATAGGAAAATAGTTAGTTATTCCCGCATGCAAGGTCACATTCTTAATCGACATCACAAAGGTCTTGCTTGAATCACATGAAATTTATGATGTTCAAATAATGAATAAAGCTGTATGGAAGAAAATAAACATAAAAATTGTACACCATTTGAAGAAAGAAAGCACTTGGGATGGTCCATGAGATATCATTTGTCAGAACAAGGTTCGTTTTGATGGATGTTGACAGAAAATTACGTGGACCAACAAAAATATATGAACATTAATTATGGTCCCTAGTTATCCTTTCTTTTACATGCCTTATTGCATGACACCGCCCGTCTAAGCCTCACCATCCATTGTTTTCTCCCCCTCTTAAGTCCCTTCCTTACATGAGAGATATACTAATTATATATATTTAAAACGTACCATACATTAAATAAGAGTATATTTTTAATCAAAATTTAAACATCAATTCGTCATATTAAGAAAGTTTAACCCGTTTTGCTGAACAGGAATCAACTCTTGTTCATTTTTTACACTATCAATAATAAATATGCAATATTCATTTGAGAATGTTATAAATACGATTTAATATGAGAACGGTTATGAAACTCTTCTACTAACATAATAAGAAAATTGATTACCTCTGTAATACCTCAACTACCCTTACTAAATCTTCTAAAATCACTACATTTGAGGAGTTAATGATTAGTTAGAATTGAGATAATGATTAGTGATATGAAATTATCATTGACTCCTCAAATATAGTGATTTTAGGAGATTTAGTGAGGGTAATTGAGGTATTATGGAGGTAATCAATTTTTCTTATTATGTTAGTAGATTCTAACTGATTAAAATTTTACGTGCTCCAATACATTTTTTCTTCAACCAAAGTTTCTTTTTTATTTCCAATAATACTTTGCAACCAAAAGATCACATTAATTAACTAAAATTATATTGGGAATAAACAAAAAAAAAACCTATAAGTAACTAATATTAGCCTTAATAAAAAAAATAGTAAAAATAGTTGTATCAGCCACAACGGGTTCATACTATAAAATGCAAAGTGAGAAATAGGTTCATAAACAAAAAGATTTTTTTTGAATGAAATATATAAATATGTTAGAAACAATACAATGATGTCAATATTTCGAAAATAACCATGAGTTTTCAAAATTTTATCATATCGATACATTAAAATTTACTTCCGTAAACATAAATACATCAAATCCACAACCAGTGCAAAATTTTATCATATTGACTATCGTCTATCAGTGCATAAAATTTTCTTCTGCATACATAAACATATAAAATCATCTACTAACATAATAAGAAAATTGATTATCTCCGTAATACCTCAATTACCCTCACTAAATCTCCTAAAATCACTATATTTGAGGAGTCAATGATAATTTCATATCACTAATCATTATCTCAATTCTAACTAATTAAAACTTTACGTGCTCCAATACATTTTTTCTTCAACCAAAGTTTCTTTTTTATTCCCAATAATACTTTGCAACCAAAAGATCACATTAATTAACTAAAATTATATTGGGAATAAACAAAAGAACCTATAAGTAACTAATATTAGCATTAATAAAAAATAGTAAGAATAGTTGTATCAGCCACAACGGGTTCATACTATAAAATGCAAAGTGAGAAATAAGTTCATAAACATAAAGATTTTTTTATGAATGAAATATATAAATATGTTAGAAACAATACAATGATGTCAATATTTCGAAAATAACCATGAGTTTTCAAAATTTTATCATATCGATACATTAAAATTTACATTTGTAAATATAAATACATCAAATCCACAATCAGTGCAAAATTTTATTATATTGACTATCGCCTATCGGTGCATAAAATTTTCTTCTGCATATATAAACATATAAAATCATCAACGAGTGCGGTGCAAATATTTAACGGTGTTTTAAATATAAAATAAAAATTTATTTAATAGAAACACTACATTAATGTTTGTATTTTAAAAATAATCATGAGTTTTCAATATTCTATTATATCAATTTTCTCATATATGTATATAAAATTCATATCTGCAGATAAAAACACATAAAATCTGCAACGGGAGCGGTGCAAACCTTGAACGGTGTTTTGCATATAAAATAAAATGTTATTTAATAGAAACAATACATTAATTTTGATATTTTGAAAATAGCCTTCAGTTTTCAAAATTTTATCCTATCGACTTTTTTATAAGAGAAAAATATTCAATAAAAACATTATATTAACACTGATAATTTTTATTTAATATTTTTAAATATTTAACAATATTAATAATTTAATTATTATTTATATAATTACCACAATATTATGTGACCCGTGCAAAAGCACGGGTCTTATACTAGTTAGAATAAAAACAAGAATAAAGAAAAGTACAGAAGATAGCTCATTTATAACTTTTAATCTTTCCTAATAAATTAATGAGTTGATTTGTATAAGTGATTAAGCAATAACTAATAATCATGCTATATTTAGATGATGAAACATACGCATGTATTAATGATTTTTATATGTACGGGCACTGCCAGCTCTTTTTACCGTGCTAACGTGTGTGATTATTTTATTATGTTTGTTTGTATAATTTTGATTGCAATTTTTAAATAGTAATGAAAACTATTTGTATATCGATTTATCTACAAATTATTGTCAAAGCATATAACAAAATTATTTATCAACTCGGCATATTTTTTAGTAAAAGAAAAAATCAACTCGACATATTTTGGTTTGTCTGTATATAAAATAAAATAAAATAACGATCATTTTCTTATTAATTATATTTATACTGACATATATTTGATCTAGTTTGTTACAATTTTTTAAGTATAAAAGAAAAAAACTGGACATATACTCATATCGCGTTTGTTACACGATATATTTTGTGTGGTAACAAAAAACATATTGGGTTTGTTACATTTTTTTTAATATTTGAATTCACTCTCATCCATTATTTTTTTAAATGATAAGGAAAAAAACTGACATATACAATTTGTTACATTTTGTTTTAATATTTGAATTTATTTTTATCTATTTGTTATATGTGTTATTTGCATTAAAAGTTTAGGGTGATTTTGGAAGGAGAAAAAGCCAGCCCAAAAGAGCCGAAATAGGCTATTTTCTTTATATATACTAGCGAAAAGATGAGCACTTGAGTGCCCATCTTTCCGCTCTTTTTGTTGCGCTAACATTTGAAAATTATGAACGGCGTTTTTTTTATGAAGTTTTAATTTTGATTAAAAGTAAAAATATAAATGTTTTATGCTTTCAAATTATAACAAATCAAACTAACCATGATTATCTATTTCAATGAAACCAACAATATAACAAAAAATATAATCTAAATTCTTATTTTTTTTAATGACACCAATAACAATCTTTATTATAGAAAAAGTTGTCGTTTAAGGGTATAATTTGAATAATAAAAAAGTAAGTATAGATACACTCATTTAGTTTGTTACACTTTTTAAATGAGAAAGAAAAAAAACTAGACATTTGTGTTTGTTACACTTTTATTTCAATATTTAAATTTATTTTTATCTATTTGTTACATGTGTTATTGTATTGAAAATTGAGGGCATTTTTGGAAAGAGAAAAAGTCAACCCAAACGAGCTGAAAGGAGTTATTTTCTTTATATATGGTATAGATATAGTATAGATTAATGATTTATATATGTATTGATGTATTAATGATGTTTAACATCGAAGAATGCCAAATCTACTGTAATATTTGTGCAAAGCAAATGTACTTTAACATTTGTGATGTTTATTATAGATAGAGATTAGTTTGCGTATGTTTATACATATGAAACTAGCAGGATCAAACCAGGTACCAGTTACACATACCGGCTTTCAAATCACAACTCTTACCATCAATGTACTAATATTTTTTATGACATCTAATTGCTTCAATGTTATGTTTTCAACACAAATCTCGGGTTACTTTTGTATATAAAAAAACTCCTACTCGGGTCAATTTCATCTCTCTCACCATCATGCAATTGAACCTAATAACCCTAACCCCGTCCTTTTTGGCGGACCCAATTAATTTTTATGAAAAATGTTTCATGATGCTTAGGTTAATTGTGTGAGTTTGAACTCTCCTCTTCTATAATTTTGCATGTTGGGTTGTTAGCACACAAGGGCGGAGCCGGGGGGTGCTCAGGGTGTGCACCTGCACACCCTCAAATTTTGAAAAGAACACTAATTTTCATGTATTGTATGCACTTTGCACACCCTTAATATTAAGTTTTGCACCACTCTCTCACTCACCTTTCATTTCCGGCTTGCAGGTACGCTTTCTTTTGGAGTAACAGTGTGTCTTCATTTACTTTACTTTAATTAATTAATTCATTAATATATATATATATATATATATATATATATATATATATATATATATGTATGTATGTATGTATGTATGTATGTATGTATGTATGTACATGCAATTAAAATTTTAGGGTGAATATAACTGAGTCTCCACCCCTCAAAAAAAGAATAACTTTGATCCTCCAAAAATTTATAAACTTTGATCTCTCGTTTTAATTATAATGTATTAACATCTCCAATTTTTGAAATTTGTATTTTTTATTAACAAAATCATTTTTTATCGTTGAAAGATTCTCGTGAATGAGATATTTAAAAAAAATACACAATAGAAATGGTGAATTTTGTCCATAAGTCCTAGCTCAATTGACAAAGATGTCGAAATTGTTAGGTCCGACACCGTGACCGGAGTTCGAATCTCAATTCTTCTAATCGTGTGTGAGTTTCCAATGACAATTGTCAATTCCTCACTTTACCCAAAAAATGGCAAATTTTAAAAGTTCGGAGAAAAAGAGAAACTAAAAGCAAACTTAATAAATTTTTAGTGACTAAAAACTTATACAGCCAATATATATTCATTGAAGTTTATAATCCGCACCCTCTGACCTAGGGTCTTGGATCCGCCACTGTTAGCACATGATGTTTAAAACTCTTCATAGAAGGTGGGTATAGTGTGCGTAATACCCCAATTTTGTTCGGACAAATAATTTTTTTTGAAGATATAATGTTTTTGGTTCTTACCATCATTTTAATCTCCTCAAAATCTAAGCATACGTATGGAATTCATTTGTTAAATTTTATCAAAATACAATTGCAAAAAATAATTAGAAAAATACATGATAAAAGTACAATATAAAAGGGACACAATTTCCACTCAGTTCTTGTAGCATTTTCCTTGTTCCACTATTTAACCTTTCACCAAACACAAAAAAAGAAAATTAGAAACTAAAACTAGAATACATAGGCATAAGAACGCTTCAACGGATTCTTCATGTATTTTGCAATCTCTTTGCTGTTAGCTATTTTAATAACCAGACTCTAACTCGTGCGATACACGGGTTTTGTAGAGTTTCATATATAACTATCAAATTGACTATATTAATACTTTTATAGTTACATTCACATTATGTTTTCAAACTACTTCATAAAGCAACAAAAACAAAAGATGATCTACAATAAAAACTACAAATCAAAAGAAAAAATATACAAAAGTATGCACCAAGAAATTGGTCCTAACCGAAAGACTGTTAAATCTATAAAAATGAACAAGAAAAGGAACTCCTATATGGTAATCGAAAGAAAAGATTAAAAGGAACTGATATGTGGTAACCGAAAGAAATAACTAAAGAAAAGGAACTGTTATGTGGTAACTAAAAAAAATAATGAAAAGGAACATCTAATAATGAAAAGAAGCTGTCATAAAAAAATGAAATGACCTTTAGTACGGTATATTTATTTGGAAGCAACATTCTTTCGGTAAAAACGAAATAGGTGTAGTGGTAAAAGGCTTGAAGTGTTGTCATGTGTCATCCGATTTAATTTCTTGTAGACCTTTTTTAAATTGGTTCATCATGTAGTGATCATGTGTAGTTTTTCTCTCTACTAACTACTGCGACCTATATTACACACTTTACCTCTATTCATTCAACATTTTATAATTCTTCTGACTCTGAGATTAAAACTTATACCTATAACATGATGAAACCGTTCCTCCCTCTTATCCTTGTAGTTCTATTTTTTGCTTATCCTTCTCATTCATCCCCTCTTCATGCGTCGCCACCGGCGCCAACTGAAGCAATGGATGTGAACAGGCAGTTATACAATCTATTGGTAGCTTCTGTACATGAAGCTATAATCTCTGATTGGTTGGGAATTGTGTCCAAGTCCACACTTCCCATGACGTTGCTTCTACCGCAAGAAAACAACACAAAAATTGCCATTAAGGATATTATCTTCTCTCATAACATGCCATTCCATTGAAACTCCCCTTCATTTCTCTACTTCAGTTTCCTCAAAATTCCCCAATTTCAACCTATTGTTAACAAACAAATCCTCTTCTTCTAACTTTACACTATCCAATGTCTTGATTACAAAGCCTAATCTTCTCATTACACCATCACTCGCTGTTCATGGGATAAAACCTATGAAGCACAGACTCCGACAAGGTCACCTGACACGACACTGTCACGGATACGTCGACACTGTTAATATAAGAAATATAGGACATCGACACCGCTACCTATATATTAATTTATTTATAAAATTTATAAATTGAGAATCAAAATACATACATATGCATTTAGCAATTTATTTCATTAAAAAAAGTTCTTTAACAAGATTCAATAGTATTTAGCCTTTATTTATCCATCTACTATCGAAATATTTAAAAACGTTGTAATCAACTTTAATGTCTATAACCCCTCGTTGATCAACATTTCCCACACATCTTTAACTCTCGAATCTAATGCGTGTGGAAGCCGAGAAATAAATTCAGACATTTGTCTGAGTTGTCCGACACGCCTCATATAAGTTTATATATAGGTGTCGGACACCGGTCCAAAGAGTGTCGAAGTAAAGATAAAAACAACATATTTAGGACACTTGTCCAACACGTGTCGTACGAGTGTCATAGGAGTGTCAGACACCGACGCGTGTCGGACACCGCAACACGCCTAATCCTAGAGGTGTCTGTGCTTCATAGGATAAAACATCTCATGGATTACTCTGAGTTTCCATCTATCACCTGCTTCAAGAATGATTTTTTAGGAGAAGGGCAATGGGAAAATCTCTTTTTTCCCAATAGTTTTAGCTTTTTCCCCCATAATGTTGATGCATGCTTTGAAATGATGTTAATCCTTGATTTTGACTTATATTCGTGATTTTTGAGCTCTTGGTACATTATATTTACTCCTAGACACTTGAGTATGCATTTTTTGTGTGGCTAAAACACGTTTTCTATAGGTTCTGATGTACTGTCAAGCTTGCTAAACGAGCAGGAGCTCCAGACTTTGTTTGGATGGGAGTACGTTTCGAATGGATGGCTCACTTCCACCAGTTGAAGTGAGAGTATGTTTCGACAAGATGACCCACACGACGACAAAAGGAGTCCGGCTCTAGCATCAAATAGGAATTTAGCCGGTTTATCAGAGCGAATGTATTCGGGGTTACTCCACTCTGATCAATTCCGTAAAATGAACCCAAATAATAATTGTTTGGTCAACGCTAACTTCTAACCTAATTATGAATATGATATAAATATTTTTAAGACAGAAACTATGATAGTATACCCTTAGCGATCTTAGATTTCCCCCGATCGCTAAGATATGCAGAACAATAAATCATAAAATCAATCATATGTAGAGAAAGATGACAATCATAGGTGCCCTGAGATTGCCTACAACCTAGGATAGATGGAACTCACTGAGACATCCTATCTCACCCAAATCCCTTTATTTTATTTCAGAAAAGCAGGTTGATCGTGACGTGAGCAAGCAGAAGAAAGCTGGATGACTGCGGATATACGTCTTGTATCAGATCATCAGTTGTATTACCTTGTGTATGGTGTACTCGTTAGTTAGCACACTATTACTCACATAAGGATTTTACTTCATGTACTCGCCATTTAGTGCAGTAGTATTCCAATACGACTCATGGATTGTACTCGTTAGTTAGTACATTTATCAGATGTATAAGACTGTATTGATTTAGTTCATTCAGATGAAATTTTTATGTTGTAATTTTAATGTATCCAGTACTTTATGTTTAACACCCGTCTAAATATTCTAGACATTTTAGTATGAGTGTTACTGAAACATAACATTATTTTTATAATATATTAAGAAACATTATGATTTATATATGTTTTAGATCTATTTCATGTATCACTACTAGTAGGATGAAAAAATATTTTTTACTCGCTAGTATCTATAGATAAAATTCACCATTTACGTGAGACGGGTAGCTTAATATATATAAGCTGCAAAATAAATGAATATCCCAACTACTCGTTACTTAATTGATACATATGCGGTTTAATTATACTCGTGTCAGCGATTATCTGTACCCGTTAATAAATTAATAAACATACTTACACATCCCTTATTAAATATATAGAGGCTGAATTTTGAACTATTATTTTGTGGTAAAAGGAAGAAGAAAATGAGTGTGATGTATTTTGTTTTGGTTAGAAATTTTGTCGTTAAATCGAGAATGAAATGTGTGAATATCATATTTGTTCAACGGGAGGATCTGAATAATAATAATAATAATATCTATTGTCATCCCTAAACACGGGAGTACTTATGTTCCTTTACTTCTATTGAAAACAACTACATTAATAATCTTTTCGTGTTTATCCATTTTTTAATTTTATGAAAAATTATTAATTTGCAACTATTGAAAAAATAGAGTAACATGAAAATATAATCCTTTAAATCAATTTTGACAACAATCTCTGCCAAGTAGACTAACTAAGATTTTGTTTGATTATGGTAAAAGTATCATTTGTACTCGCATCAGTTGTATAAATGTTTTTATTAAAAAAAATATAATAACTAATATTGCTAACTAATTTTTTTTTAGAAAATCATATTCCCTGATTTTTTTTTAAAATTTTACTGTATAATAATATAAAATTCTCTTAAATTTTATTTGTAATAATAATTGATAAAGGGTGACACAACAAGATATTGCGAGATTGATTGTATTATTGTATATTAAAAATGACTTTATATTGATCCAACGATTAACAGGTATACACAGTAACAATTATTTTACTTTTGTAAAAAAAAATATTTTACTTGGTACGATTCATTTTTTTCAGATGAAAAAATAACAACCAATATCTCTAACTAATTAATATTTGTATATAATATTGTTAAGTAAAAAATTTTGTTGAGATGTATTCAAAATAAACTTTTTATTTCCAAAAATAGCTAGATAAAAGGAATTTTCTAAATGACTTGCATTTTTAGATTTTCTGATAAATTCTTAGCGATTTTTTGTTGTTAAACTGCTTAACAATATATAAAAACACCTGGGAGTCAACATATGTATTGGGATTGATAAAAAAAGTATGAAACATGCAATATCTTCACGTCAAAGTTATGCCAATCTGTTAGATTGCAACTATAAAAGTAGGCAACATGCAAGATCTCCACATCTTCACAAAATTGAATTCTACAAGTTTTTAACTTCAATTCCAAGGAATTCAAGAAGGAAAAAATCTTCGCTATGGTATTTACACAATTAATTTTTCTACTTCGTTTGAAACACTTATTTTAATTTTCATTTATTAATTTACACAAAATAATAACAATAGAAACATTAACCTTAACTAATTATGTAACAATAATCATTTGCGTGCAGGTAAACATGAGATTAATCTCTAAATCATTTATTTTCTCATTATCAATACTTGTGATTCTATCAAGCACAACTTATTCACAACCACAGTCTCCAAAAGTTATCCAATCAACAACATATTTGTCAAAAGAGTTTGAACTAGGGCCTAGAGAAGTCGCGGCAAAACAAATGTTTGATATTGAATTTCCAAAGGGTCATGTTGGAATCAAGAGCTTTGATGTTGATCTAGTTGATGAACATGGAAACTCTGTACCATTGTATGAAACTTACATTCATCATTGGTATATTTTAAAATATATTATAAAGAAGAATATCTCAGTGTCACAAGATCCAAATGATCATACCAAACCTTTTGGGGATCCCATTTACAAAAGAAATGATGGAACATGCAACAAGGGTATTCTTCCACATCAATGGAGTTCTGGAAGTGAAACACGAGGAACAAGTACAAAACTTCCTTATCCATTTGCGGTTGAAATAGGTAACCCTGCAGATATTACAGAAGGGTGGGAAGAGCAATGGTTGTTGGGTTTGCTGGTCATTGATACACGAGGCGCTGAAAATAAGAAAATTTGCATTCAATGTAGGTGTGATGTGACCAGTTTAATCTCCATGAAAATTTTTATGATGTGACATTTGCATTTCATGGAAAAGTGACTCCTGAATATAAAGCAGGAGTCCTTTGTTGCCAAGATAAGTTTCAGTGCAAAATGAGAAAGGGATTTCAAGCACCAAGGAGAAATCTTGCAATAAGATACAACATAACATGGGTTAATTGGGACCAACACCAAATTCCAGTTAGATTTTATGTACTTGACGTCACTGATCGGGTAAGAACAAATGGTTCTGAAACAATCCACGATTGTCAGGTAAGTAAGTAATTTAAATTATTATTTTTTATTTTTTGTGGTTAATTAAATTATGTGGCTTAGGCGATTGGGTTTGAAAACCTTAGTCGGAGGCTCAGGGAAACTCTATCTACAATCATAGAATACTAAAAACTATAATTTGCATGTAAAAAAAAAGATAATTTCTTAAACCTGGTGATAATAAATTTGTTTATTACTTTGCACGTTAGAAACAAATGATCCACAAAGATTTTTATATTTATTACAGGCAGAGTTTACTATTCCAGAGAATAATAGTACAAACCTTTTCCACGTTCAAAAAGCAAGCATCCCTATGAAGAAAGGTGGTTATCTTATCTACGCCTCTGGTCATGCGCATACAGGTGTTATTAATGCAACATTATACGGACAGGTAAAGTTTAATATTATTCATTTGACTAAATTTTGTTAAATTTGGTTATGTTTGCTCAATGTATTTCTTAAACGATAAAAAAATTTCTTGATTCCATATATAGTCAAATTAATCTTGTGATAATGCTTTATTAATTTTTTTTTGTTTTTGATTAATTAATTAGGATGGAAGGACTTTGTGTACATCGACACCAACATATGGAACGGGAAAAGAAGCAGGAAATGAGGAAGGTTACCTTGTTGGAATGTCTGTATGTTATCCAAAACCAGGTTCAATGAAGATTGATGATGGTGAAACCGTGACCGTAGAATCAATATATAAAAATGAATTTCTCCCTGCAGTTATGGGAGATATGCACTTCTATTTGGCTGATCAATTGCCGTATGAAGTATAAACATCAAACTTCTATGAATTTAGATAAACTAGTCTTTGATACCATTAATGTAACACCCTAAACCCAAATTTTAGATACTTAATAAAATAAGTTAGTTATGAATGATTTTTGCAGCCGATTTAAATTAAGTATAAAAAATTAATTTTAAATAAAAGGCTTAGGATGCCACATTTTAATCTTTCACAAAACATTTATATGAAGTCTTAAATTAAAATATCTTGGAGCAAAAGGAACCAAGGTTTACCAAATTATTTATGATCTAAGAGACAATTGACTTTCTCTCTAAAATAGTTTACAAAATAGTACTATTGATCCAATAGTTTTACCTACCATAAAATTGTTCAAGACTATATAAAATATCATAGACACATTCCTTACCCAATTTGAATCATCGACCGACAATCTACAAGAATTGTGCTTTCGTAAACATGCACACAAAAATAATGAAGGGGCGATTAGTCATAAAACATGAAAGATAATACATAAGTAATAAGAACATTGTGTATTCATATATATCGTATAATCACGAATGCACATCGTATAATGCATAGAAATGTGATAAATTTATGATATAGATTAATTTTGAACCATGATATTGTGTTCTTACTAGTCCTAAAATGAGATGTTTGGATGCATTGACAAGTAGTTGCACCTAGACTAGAATCTGAAGCACTTAGGAACATAGTAACCTTGTAAAAAAAAACATGTGAGAACGTCTCTAATAATGTTAACCTGAAGAAGAACATAAGGTAACAGATCCAACATGGAATAATTTATGTTGCAAGACATAGAACACATGTGATTACCTAATCCTAAGAAAATCATGTTATACTTTAAAAAGGAACATAAAAACCAATAAATAGGTACACACACGTTATCTGGAAGACATCTCCTCCCATGATATGACACATATAACCATATGCTCGATCTCCCATGGAGGCTCAAGCAATTATGCACACAGTTCAAGATGCATGATATATATTTTAAGACACATAACATATTCACGCCCTCATTGATATATTTCTCCCACACATATACTAATACCTCACGATGCAACACTCAATGCAATCAACATATGAAAAAATCCGACTTATTGATACCACTACTCTCAACACTCTGTAAGCGATTTGGTTTATTTAATTATAATTATAATATTATATTTCTCCTGGAGAACAACTCTTGTATAGTGTTTAATGACTTTCTTGAATAAGATTCAATATTATATTCTATTAAATATTTAATATTTTACAATATATTTTAAGTTATAATATTTTGTGAAAACGATAATACTAGGACTTGTGTTATTATTTGCTTAAAAAACCCTACTTTGATGTAATTATAAAAAAAAATGTTTTAGGGTAACATATACATAGAAACATAACATTATTTTTTATAATATATTAAGAAACATTATGTATTATATATGTTTTAGATCTATTTCATGTATCACTACGAGTAAGATGGAAAAATATTTTTTACTCGCTGGTACCTATAGATAAAATTCACCATTGACATGAGACGGGTAGCTTAATATATATATATATATATATATATATATATATATATATATATATAAGCTTCAAAATAAATGAATATCCCAACTACTCGTTAATTAATTGATACATATGCGGTTTAATTGTACTCGTGTCAACGATTATCTGTACCCGTTAATAAATTAATAAACATACTTACACATCCCTTATTAAATATATAGAGGCTGAATTTTAAACTATTATTTTGTGTTAAACGGAAGAAGAAAATGAGTGTGATGCATTTTGTTTTGGTTAGAAATTTTGTTGTTAAATAGAAAATGAAATGTGTGAATATTTTTATGTGTTAATATTTTGTGTCTTTAAAAGAGAATGAACAAAATTGTAATAACCCGCATGATACTTAACCAAAAGTAGTGTTAATCACCTATAATTGGGGAACATTTCTAAAATGAAGGGCAAATTAGCCTTTTCTAGCAGTGTTAATCACCGAGAAGGAGCTCGCCTAACGAGTTGTGTTGTTCTGTTCTGGACAGCAGCTTCGCTAAGCAAGCAAAAGCTCGCTGAGCGAGATACCCTGAGTTGAAACTTTTTATAAAATTACTAATCTCTTCAAAAGGATTATTTTTGAGTTCTAGAAGGCTTTAAGATTCGGGGTTAAACATGGATTATACGAGCATTTTATAATGAGAGTGCTAAAAGACTAAGATGGATTATAAGTGTAACACCCATACTAAATTATCTAGAATATTTAGCATGTGTATTAATCTGATACTGGGTACATTAAAATTTTCAATAATAATAATACATACATCTGAATGAGTACAAGTTAGCTCGTTAATACAGTTATCCAAATGTCATAATTTACACTTTCATATACATATATACATAATCTGAAAACCTCCTGAGCTTGTCTTCATCGAGCAACTGCACTCCATCCAGCGTCTTCTTGGAGAAAAGCATCATGAACATCTCTTAAACACCTGAAAACCTGCACCAGAAGGATTGGGGTGAGACATTACGTCTCAGTGAGCTCCAGCCCAACCTACTGTTGGCAACCACGGGGGAAACCTAGGGTCGCCGTGCCTACTCTCGGCAATCTTGGGAATACCTATGATCGCCAAGTCTTTCTCTACATATTTCGCGATCAAGGGGGAAAGCTTAGGATCGCTACTTGTCTTTCCTCATACATTCATAATCTATTCTTAAGCTTTAACTTATGCTTAGTGATCGAGGGGACATCCTATGATCACCACTTGTTCACTAGGAACTAATTGTCATATTCTCAATATATATAAATATACATATTCATCTTTTCATATCATTAAGTTAGAAGTTAGCGTTGAACAAACATTACATTATCTTGGTTCATTTTACGGAGTGCATCCAGGTGGAGTAACCCCAGAATACATCTCCCCTCTACCGGTGAAAATTCCTATCATATCAGGCTAACACCGGACTCCTCTTGTCGTCGTGCGGTCATCCTTGCGGAATAACACGTCCCACTAGCGTGAACCTCCTGTGTCCCACTAGCGTGAACAACAGAAGACACGACTTAATAATCTTAACTTACGCGTATACCCCCCGTGTCCCACTAGCGTGAACAACGGAAGACGCGGGTTAATAATCTTTAAACTTATGCATGAACCTTTCATGTGCCACTAGCGTGAACGATGAAAGTCACAACTTAATAATATTAATTTTAGTCTTTACTTTGCATGAACCATTCGTGTCCCGCTAGCGTGAACGACGAAGGCCACGACTTAATATCTGATTAATTCATGTACTTATTCTTCTTATATATATAACTTATGTCTATTGCATATCTAATGCATTCTTGGATAATTCATTCTTAAAGCTTTACCTATAAAGAGGTTCTTAACTTTGATCATTGGATCATTCTTATTCCTCATTAATTCTTAACTATTGTACTTGAAAGTACGTCTAATAATCTACCATAAGCTTTGCATATTAAATGCATTTCTTGAGGGAACTAATCTTCCAAATCATAACCTATATGTATAGGATCATATGCTTATCGTTATCATAAGCCACTACCTAGTTGCTAGATCATTTGCATATTCGTCTAGACTTTACCCTCTTAATTCAAACCATTCTAAGTCAATGCACAATCCTTGTTCCATACATTTTCATCCTTTTTGGGAGCCTCTTGAATGTGTTAAAATGGTGGTAAATGTTTCTAAAAAGTTTATGGAGAAAACGGATGCGAAAAACCATGCCTACGCGTCCCAGAACACCCAAAACAGCAAAGCTGTCAAGTGCTGTCTGGGCCTGCGCGCTTGTAGCGACAAGCCTGCGCTTGAAGCGACAAGCCTGCGCTTGTAGCGACAGTAGGCAGAATAAAATTCTGCCTGGTCGCTGTAGCGAGCTCCAGCTCGCTGTAGCGACCATGACAGGTCCAGAAATCTCAAAAATGGTATTTTTCATCATTCCAAGCCATCCCAACACACCCAAGCTTCCCAAATGGCATAAAAAGGATTTTCTTAAGCTTATAAATCACGTAAACATGGCTGGAACAAGGAATTAGCAATTTACATAATCTAGGGCACTTAATAAAAATTACTCTAAGAGTAAACAACTCTCAAATGGGTTACAAAACCCTAGGGAGCTCACCTTTGCCTTGTTTGATGCTTGTTAGATCCTGAACTTCAAACTTTAACTTGATCCTACTCCTTTCTTTAATTCTTCTTCAACTTCTTTTGTCCTAGCTTCCAAAACTAAGCTTGTTTTGCTCAAAACTCTCAAGGAATTGGATGAAAGCTTGATGGGTTGATGAGAGGTGGAGGAGGGCGTGAGTTTGAGGGAGGAGAGGAGAAGAAATCAGAATTAGAGATAGAGAGGGGAGAAGAGAATGAAGAAAAAATATCTTCCCCCTTCTTTTTAAATAAACTCCTCCTTCCCTTTATTTACGAAAATGCCATTGCTTCATATTACAAAATTGCCATGCTTGCTTAGCAAGTTTCTAACGCTGATAACTGTTACATTTAAGCGGGATATTACAATCTACCCCCCTTAAAGAAATTTCGTCCTCGAAATTTAGAATCCTCTATCATATAAAAATGAATCTCTCATACTACTTCCTCTACTAGCCAAAATTCCAGTTCGTCTTGCCTATCGGAATCCATTGATTATATACTCGACAACTTTTCCTTTAACTGAAATGCTCGCGGTGAATTGCATAACTCTTACGTAGTAAAATATGAGGTTATCTGAACCATTATATCTGACTCGCTTGACTACGTTTCTGGTTCATACACTTCTTGCAATTCCAATCTGGAGTTATCCAGCCCTACACTAGTACTGATTCTTATAGATCCCTTCATAGTCTGTGCAAACTTACTTTGATGACATTAGATCGTTCTCATTATCCTCAGATATTCCCATGAATTATTATCTTTATCTTTTGTCTCATACGATGACATCACTCATAGACCTATGTCACTACTTATCTCGAGTTCTTGCCGTAGCGTGAATATTTTTACACCGATAATCCAAACTCATAGGAGTTTAGCCCAAGTGATAAGTGGTATGAATCATCTCACATAACACCATAGGGTACATTTCATAGCATATAATTTTTACATACATAAGCGAGCATGTGTACACTACTGATGGGTACACAATACATCATCTCATCCTTGTCCGACTGACGGGACATCATTCTTGATCTTGTCATATTTGAGACACTACCACTTCAATTAGGAATCTCTTCTTGTTCTTAACTCATCTTGTAACATCCGGGATTTGCCTTTCAACTGGCTTGCCAGGTTTGCCCCGCCAATGTTACTCATGTTTAATCTTAACATACATTATTACCTAACATAAATCATGATTACACTTATCGATATAGTGAACTCATTACTCATTTCTGAACATCAGGTCCAAGATTCTTATTTTTTAGAAGAAAACTCTACTTGATTGCTACCAAAAATAGCACACTCATTCTTTAATCCTTTAATCATAACCTGAACTTACGTAGCCCTTTACTGTAGACTACGAGTGACTTTTTAATCTGCATAAAAGTCCTTCTTCCTTTACTGATGAACATTAAGTACGATAATTTCCGAACTCTTCTGCTAAGATATGATGATATCAACAATTCTGTTCTGGTAAAAACCTTCATACTTAAACATTCCTGATTGCGTACCACTATTACCAAAGCACGTCACATAACTGAAAATCTGCTACACTACTATCTGAGTAATTTAAGTATTGCCTGTTAAGTATATATATACTAACATAACCTGATACATGTGACATGTTGACATAATGGAATACAACATGGATTAAACTCGTATGTCACTGCATTGACGTTTTCTGATCCACGCTTCAATTTCAAAGTATCATCTTGCAAGTACAACCTTTACTGATATTACTTTATGCTTGATCCTGTTGATTAAACATTACTCTTCTAGTCCACCTAAGGTTACTGGGCTAAATTAGCTAATTTACCGTATTAGCGATGACTTCCCTTGCTCTAGACTCATTGTGCTAAAAGCATATTCTTCTCATTCTTATCACAGAATCCTAAACTGCTTCGATTTCCGTTTCTCTTGTATTTCGAGGTTTGAAATATCCCTCGGCTTAACTTTTAAAATTTCCTCCTAGAACTTATAACAAGTCCGAGTCGTCACTGCTCACTGATATTCTGTGGTTCAATAATTGGGCGCTTATTGCCTTCCTGTGGTTCATTGGGAAAGGACTACCCAAGCATCCTTGAATTACTCTTTCGTTGCGCAACTCTGATCTAAGCAAAACACTTTGGAGTAGGAATAATACACTCTTATCAAATCCTCTGGCTAACTTGTTCTTTAATGACTTATAGTTATCACAGCAAAATCATCTTACATTCGCTGATTCTCTTATGGCTTAAACCACCAGTTGAACTTACTGATTGGTCGTCATTTGACACTGTGTTTCCTTTTGGACATAAACTATATACTTACGTTCACGATAATACGCCAGAACCTGTAAACGGTTTTCGGCAACTATTACGAGCTTAACAATGCTGCCAACAACGGCTCATACTCTGGTTCTTACTTATTCTCCATGTCCTGATTCCTGTGACCATCTCATGGTCCATCCAACATGTATTATCGTTTTAACATTACAGAAACCGACCTCAAGGTACACCTAGAACAGCTTAAATTCCACACTTAAATCACTTGTGGCAACTTCTAAAATGACTTATGGTTTCGGAAGGTTCACGTCTTTCATTCACTGAATCCACTGAGGATCTGAGTCCCCTTACTAATCGTTCTATATCTATCCATAAGGAATTTCATACCCATAATCTTTCCGAGACAGCTACGGTCTCTATGGTTTTCTATACCTCTTAAATTACCTTCGAATCCCTCCAGTTAATTGATCTTGAATTTCAATACTTCATCATTACCTTTTGTTTCATTCAACAACTCGTTACGGCATTCTCATTTCAGATCTTGATCTTAATATCTGAGTAATTCTGCATATAGTTGAACAATCTGAAATCTATACCTTATTACCGCCCTCGGAACTTATCAACACGAGGTGACCTCTTTAAGCTTCTAGAATAACTGTGGAAGAAAACTCATCAGTTGAAAACTTAAAACTCACTAGCATTAACCGCAATCTTAACCTTTCGTATAATACAGTCTCGATATAATTTCTCGGCTAAAATTTCTGATTATTCTTCAAAACTGGTCTACTATAATCTTGTGTCATCTTGAACTTGCCTTCTTCATCCAATCAAGGAAATTCAACTTTATTCGTCCATCAGTTCACTAAATCCCAATGACTGACCATTTAATATACACTTTTCGTTGAATAAAATTTCAGTTAAGCTTAGCTTATATCCAATCTTCTTACTAATAAAACACATATGAATATCTGATTCACGCCTCGATAGGCAACGGGTCTTATTATCAACACTTATTCATCCATCTTAGTTCTTAGGTTGCATACCAACTTCTTTTCTTAATTCCCAAATCTGGCATTTATGGTTCGGAAGGTGCGGCTGATCTGATGGCGTTAAACGTAGTTGCGAGTCATGCTCAAAGACCACCCTTGAGTGGTTAGTTTCATTCGTCCAAATAATTCGCTTAATCCATAACTTTCTCTTAACTGTCTGGACATTAAAATCTCATCCGATTGGAGTTTGGTTCTCAGCACTCTATCTTTGCTGGGAGTCTAGAGGTTTCAAAAACCGACCGATAATTCCTCATTTTGAGTCTCTAGTTTTGGTACCACAATTCCTTAACTCTGTACTCAGAATTGATACTTAATCCACACTTCACTTTAACTTCTCGAACTGCGGTTCCCGTTAAGGTTCCACGTCATTCCTTAGAGTATTCCATAATTTCTTAATCCGTATGTCTTCCGCAGATGAGGTATCGTCCAACGTCGTATCCAATTGGGTTGAGGTACTTCACCTCACAGATAAATATCCCTTATATCTCTGAGACCTTGCCACTAACAGGCTTCGTTACTTTACAGTTTGATGGCCACCATTTGGCATGAATACTCCTTCGCCAATTCCGTCTTAAAATTCTATCACCTTAATCTCCGCCCTTCATGCACTTCATTCCTCCTTGGTCACATTCAGCTCTCGGACATTTATCCTAACTGTCATATACTAGATTGAGTTGATCAGGCTCAACTAGATGTGACCTTTAGAACAACGTCCGGAACCCAATGGTTCCACTACTTTTATTGAAACTTTAATGACCCAAGGCATGGTCTGAATCGACCTGCTCTGATACCAATTGTAACACCCATACTGAATTATCTAGAATATTTAGCATGTGTATTAATCTGATACTGGGTACATTAAAATTTTCAATAATAATAATACATACATCTGAATGAGTACAAGTTAGCTCGTTAATACAGTTATCCAAATGTCATAATTTACACTTTCATATACATATATACATAATCTGAAAACCTCCTGAGCTTGTCTTCATCGAGCAACTGCACTCCATCCAGCGTCTTCTTGGAGAAAAGCATCATGAACATCTCTTAAACACCTGAAAACCTGCACCAGAAGGATTGGGGTGAGACATTACGTCTCAGTGAGCTCCAGCCCAACCTACTGTTGGCAACCACGGGGGAAACCTAGGGTCGCCGTGCCTACTCTCGGCAATCTTGGGAATACCTATGATCGCCAAGTCTTTCTCTACATATTTCGCGATCAAGGGGGAAAGCTTAGGATCGCTACTTGTCTTTCCTCATACATTCATAATCTATTCTTAAGCTTTAACTTATGCTTAGTGATCGAGGGGACATCCTATGATCACCACTTGTTCACTAGGAACTAATTGTCATATTCTCAATATATATAAATATACATATTCATCTTTTCATATCATTAAGTTAGAAGTTAGCGTTGAACAAACATTACATTATCTTGGTTCATTTTACGGAGTGCATCCAGGTGGAGTAACCCCAGAATACATCTCCCCTCTACCGGTGAAAATTCCTATCATATCAGGCTAACACCGGACTCCTCTTGTCGTCGTGCGGTCATCCTTGCGGAATAACACGTCCCACTAGCGTGAACCTCCTGTGTCCCACTAGCGTGAACAACAGAAGACACGACTTAATAATCTTAACTTACGCGTATACCCCCCGTGTCCCACTAGCGTGAACAACGGAAGACGCGGGTTAATAATCTTTAAACTTATGCATGAACCTTTCATGTCCCACTAGCGTGAACGATGAAAGTCACAACTTAATAATATTAATTTTAGTCTTTACTTTGCATGAACCATTCGTGTCCCACTAGCGTGAACGATGAAGGCCACGACTTAATATCTGATTAATTCATGTACTTATTCTTCTTATATATATAACTTATGTCTATTGCATATCTAATGCATTCTTGGATAATTCATTCTTAAAGCTTTACCTATAAAGAGGTTCTTAACTTTGATCATTGGATCATTCTTATTCCTCATTAATTCTTAACTATTGTACTTGAAAGTACGTCTAATAATCTACCATAAGCTTTGCATATTAAATGCATTTCTTGAGGGAACTAATCTTCCAAATCATAACCTATATGTATAGGATCATAGGCTTATCGTTATCATAAGCCACTACCTAGTTGCTAGATCATTTGCATATTCGTCTAGACTTTACCCTCTTAATTCAAACCATTCTAAGTCAATGCACAATCCTTGTTCCATACATTTTCATCCTTTTTGGGAGCCTCTTGAATGTGTTAAAATGGTGGTAAATGTTTCTAAAAAGTTTATGGAGAAAACGGATGCGAAAAACCATGCCTACGCGTCCCAGAACACCCAAAACAGCAAAGCTGTCAAGTGCTGTCTGGGCCTGCGCGCTTGTAGCGACAAGCCTGCGCTTGAAGCGACAGTAGGCAGAATAAAATTCTGCCTGGTCGCTGTAGCGAGCTCCAGCTCGCTGTAGCGACCATGACAGGTCCAGAAATCTCAAAAATGGTATTTTTCATCATTCCAAGCCATCCCAACACACCCAAGCTTCCCAAATGGCATAAAAAGGATTTTCTTAAGCTTATAAATCACGTAAACATGGCTGGAACAAGGAATTAGCAATTTACATAATCTAGGGCACTTAATAAAAATTACTCTAAGAGTAAACAACTCTCAAATGGGTTACAAAACCCTAGGGAGCTCACATTTGCCTTGTTTGATGCTTGTTAGATCCTGAACTTCAAACTTTAACTTGATCCTACTCCTTTCTTTAATTCTTCTTCAACTTCTTTTGTCCTAGCTTCCAAAACTAAGCTTGTTTTGCTCAAAACTCTCAAGGAATTGGATGAAAGCTTGATGGGTTGATGAGAGGTGGAGGAGGGCGTGAGTTTGAGGGAGGAGAGGAGAAGAAATCAGAATTAGAGAGAGAGAGAGAGAGGGGAGAAGAGAATGAAGAAAAAATATCTTCCCCCTTCTTTTTAAATAAACTCCTCCTTCCCTTTATTTACGAAAATGCCATTGCTTCATATTACAAAATTGCCATGCTTGCTTAGCAAGTTTCTAACGCTGATAACTGTTACATTTAAGCGGGATATTACAATAAGTATGGGTAGGATACTGACCCAGAAAAAATAATTACATGTTAAGACGGGATCACTACGTCTTTATTATCAGTTTAAGAATAAGTAAAGATATGTATAAGTCGTGTCTTTTGTTGTCCACGTCAGTGGGATACGAAAGGTTCACTCCAGTGGGACGAGACACTTTCCTTAAGGATGGCCCGCACGACGACAAGA
The DNA here is from genome assembly GCA_018208015.1 of Medicago ruthenica. Taxonomy (NCBI): domain Eukaryota; kingdom Viridiplantae; phylum Streptophyta; class Magnoliopsida; order Fabales; family Fabaceae; genus Medicago; species Medicago ruthenica. The sequence continues at coordinate 1,926,412 of CM031376.1, read as the reverse complement.
GAGTCCGATGTTAGTCTGATTTGATAGGAATTTTCACCGGTCATGTTATGGGGATGTATCCGGGGTTACTCCACTCGAATACATTCCATAAAATGAACTCAGATAATAATTGTTGTTCAACACTAACATTCTAACCTAATTATGAAAACATGATATGGATATGACAAGAACAATGATAGTATACATTTAGCGATCTTAGATTTCCCTGATCGCTAAGATATGCAGAACAGAACAGTAAATCTTACTTTAAGGATATGTAGAGACAGATGACGATCGTAGGGTCCTCGAGATTGCCTACAACCTAGGATAGGTGGAACTCACTGAGACATCCTGTCTCACCCCAATCCCTTTATTTTATTTCAAATAAGCAGGTTGCTCGTGATGAAGATTAACAGGAAGAGGATGAGTGATGTATGTATATTCGTCTTGTACCAGTATTGAATTCGTCAACTGATATATATGTATATATGTATGTACACGCCAGTGTTGTTTTTCTATACAGTGAGACTTATGTATGTATACGTTAGTGGTACTTTATCAGATGTATGAGACGAGCAAATCGATCCACAATCACCCAAATCGAATCACTTCCCTTCACAGTTCTCGGCAATCCTCCCACGAAATCCATCGAAATACTATCCCACTTCCATTCGGGAACAAGCAACGGTTGCATCACTCCAGATGACTTATGATGCTCAATCTTAGACTTCCGACAAACTAGGAAAGCAAACACAAACTCAGCAATATAACTCTTCATTCTTGGTCACCAAACAACTTCTTAAGGTCCTGATACATCTTCGTTGCTCCATGATGAATACTCAAGTTGCTCCTGTGACCTTCCTCTAAGATACTCCTCTTAAGTTCGGGTACATCCGGCACACAAACTCGATCACGAAACTTCATAACTCCGTTCTCATCCACTGTAAAGTCTTCCTCCTTATCTTGATTAATCAGCACTAAACGATCCACTATGTAGTACCCTAATTTTTTCCGGGAAAATTTCAAAAATCACAAAAATAAGTGTTATTTTGTTTAATTTTCTTGTTTTCCATCATCATTAATTTCCTTCAAATTGCCTAAAAAAAGGGAACATAAAATGATATTTGTTTTATCAAGAAGGATCTAGAGCATACACCAGAACGTTCTTCGGAACATTCTGGTCGCACTACAAAAGGAACGTGGTGACATCATCAAAGCCAGCTAAGATGACATCATCAAAGCTAGCTAAGATGATATCACATGGCAGCTTGCATCCAACAGCTTGAGACTTAATCTCCAAGTTTCAATTTTGACTTGAGGGTCTCAATCTCAACATCTTTAAATAAAGGGAGAACTTACCATTCAAAGGGAGGAGATTTTGGGAGAGAAACCAACAACAGGGAGGAAAACAAAGAGGTTTTTGGAGAGAAAAGAGAGGAAAGATGTAAAGAGGAACATAACTGAAAATAGAGATGAGAGACGTGTTGGGATTCACAAACTCACCACCATCCTCCATACAAATCACAACCACCCCCACCAAACAGAATCTCTACAAACCACAATCAAATTACACCACTTTTAATCACCACAACATAAGAGAAAATAAAAAAAGAGGAAGGAGGGATGTCGATGTAGCAAACCACCATAACCTCAGCCGGAACACACGCCGTTAAAACCACAAACACCACCGCCGCTGACGCACCTCTCACTAACGAAACATCTACCACCACATGCAGCCGTCGCTCTCTCTCATTTTCTTTTTTTCATTTTTACTTCTGTTAATCCTTTCCCTCTAAAAACTGGCTTTCTCAATGTTTTGTTGGCATAGAAGAAGACCCAGAAGCTTCAGTATATTAGCATTGGTGTCTAGTGTGTGTCTTGGATTTACATTACGGGCTCAAGGCCCGTGTCATGTTTTCAACACTATCTTGCCACTTCTATTTTATATTGGGATTTATTTATGGCGTCTAACTAAACTATATATGTTTACTCTTTCATTAAGTTAGCTTTTCTTCCTTTCCCAAACAATATTTGAATTCTCCATCGCATGAGGAGATACGTAGGAGCAAGATCTCACTCTTGTAAAGCACAATAATAACAACCTTTTTTTCTCTCTAATTAAACACTTTACATTTTCAGTTCAATAATAAGGAGAAATGAATATTTACAAAGTTAACAAACATTTTGCACAATTAATTAGAGGTAACCGTTTTTTTAACGGATGTTGTAGGGTGCTAATATCTTCCCTACACATAATGGACTCCCGAACCTAAAATTTGGTTTCAAAGACCATTTTTCTTTTTAAAGGGTTTTTTCCGATGTTTTCCCTATTTTAATAAACTTTGGTGGCGACTTCACAGTCTTCGAGCAACGCTTGAATTTTTTGGCCGCTTCACACTAGTTCCAAGTCCACTTTCTGTCCTTCTTTGATTTCCTCCAGAATGTCACTCGTCAACTTCAACATTCCTAACCTCACACCATCAGGTGTCAATTCACTAACCAAACTCAAATATCTAAACTGCTCAACCAACTCTAATTCCTTCACCATAAGGGCCGACATATGCAACGACTTCCTACTCAACGCATCTGATACCACATTAGCCTTAACCGGATGATAATTCAACTCAAAATCATAATCCTTTAGAAATTCCAACCACCTCCTCTGCCTCATATTCAACTCCTTCTGATCAAACAAATGCTTCAAACTCTTGTGATCGCTGAAAACATCAAACTTCGAACCATACAAATAATGCCTCCAAACCTTAAGCACAAACACTACTGCTGCCAATTCCAAATCATGGGTTGGGTAATTCCAAATCATGTACCTTCAACTTCCTTGAAACATACGCTACAACTTGTCCATTCTACATAAGCACTCCGCCCAATCCCATCTTAGATGTATCACAATACACCATAAAAGAATCATTCGCATTCGGCAAAATCAAAACTGGCGCTGATGTCAACCTCTTCATCAGCTGTTGAAAACTCTTCTCACACTGAGCATCCCAAACATACGTTTTTCCTTTCCGAGTTAACCGCGTCAACGGCAGAGCCAACTTTGAAATACCTTTTATGAACCTCCGGTAATAACCAGTCAAACCCAGAAAACTTCTAACCTCAGTAACTGACTTAGGCGTTTCCCACTGCAACATTGCATCTACCTTAGAAATCAACTGCTATTCCACCTCTAGATATCACATGACCAAGGAAACTTACTTCTCACAACCAGGACTCACACTTCTACAACTTGGAATACAACTTCTTCTCCTTCAAGGTCTGCAACACAATTCTCATATGCTTCGCATGCTCCTCCTCTGACTTCAAATACACCATGATATCATCTATGAACACGACCACAAACTGATCCAAATAAGGATCAAAAACCTTATTCATGTATTCCATAAATACGTCTGGCGCATTAGTCACATCAAACGACATTACAGAATACTCATAGTGTCCATACCTAGTTTGAAATGCAGTATTTGTTATATCTTCCGACTTCACTCGTATCTGGTGATATCCTGATCTTATATCAATCTTGCTAAACACTTGTGCACCAACCAACTGATCCATAAGATCGTCTATCCTTGGGAGAGGATATTTGTTCTTAATGGTAACCTTATTCAGTTGTCTATAGTCCACACACAACCTCATACTCTCATCATTCTTCTTAACCAACATCACGGCGCTCCCCACGGGAAAACACTAGGCCTGGTAAACTTCTTCTCTAACAGCTCTTCCAATTGCCTCTTCAACTCACCCAATTCTGATGCAAACATCTGATATGGCATCGTCGATATAGGACTAGTACCAGGTACCAAATCAATTGCAAACTTCACTTCTCTCTCTTGAGGTAAGTCGGTAACGTCGTCCGGAAACACATCTGGAAACTCATTCACTACCGACAAATCACCAACTCCCGTCTCACTTTCAGCCTTCAATGAAGCAAACATCACAAACACTTGAGCTTCTTCGTCCAAAGATGCCTCTACTTGCCCCGTGGTCAAAAACATGTCTTCGACACGCTTCTTCGGATTAGGAAATGTAACAGTCTTGGTACTACAATTGATGTTAACACCATGGGACAACAACCAATTCATTCCTAACGTAACATTTGTATGTTGTAGCGGTAACCAAACTAAATCCAATCCAAAATCCACTCCACCAAAAGTCATACAACAATTCACACAAACTAAAGAAGTGGTCAATGAGCCATTGACCAGGGCATCAATGACCATCATACCCGACATCGGAGATGCAACTAGATTCAATCTTCTAACACAATCAACAGAGATAAACGAATACCTCGAATCAAGTTGTCCAGTTCCAAACTCTCCTCATCACTCAAAACAAATACCTTCCCATCTGACTTCACTTTCTTCGGCTTCAAACACTTAGCACTCATGTGACCAGGTTCCCCACAATTGTAACAAACTATATATTCTTACTCAAGCACTCACTTGCACGATGCCCAGTCTTCCCACACTTGTAGCAAATGAATGTAGGATTCTTGCAATCAGCAAAATGATGTCATGTTCCCCTACACTTGAAGCACCTTGCTGATATTTTTTAACTAAACTTATTTAACTTTTTTTTAACAAATAAACGATATTAATTCAAATTGAACTTATTTAACTTGATTACCACTAACGTACTTGTATGTCCGTTTATATATAGATATGGAATGAATAATTTTTATTTTATTTTTATTGAAAACATATTATTTATTCAAAATGGTATACATATATGAAACGGAAAAAAATAATGATAAATATTTATATGATTCTATAAAGAGAGCCAAATCAACATAACAAAATTATCGAAAATAGGAGAGAGTTCGTCGTTTAAAAAAAATAGAAAGTAGGGAAACCATAAAAAAATTGTAGTGCCGTTACTTTTCTACTCAATAACGTGGGTTTTTTTTTAAGTGGCCAATTATTTTATTTTATAAAAAATGATAAAACATAGTAAAATAATATTAAAGGTTAAAATTGGAAGAAAATGTAAGAAGCTATGAGCTCAAAAGCTATTTAAAATAGCATCTCAATAAAAGCTATAAGTTCGTCAAGGAAGCTTGTTACCCAACACAACCTTAATGTTTTGGTTGTATGCTATTTTGAAGAAACAAGCTTATAAGCTATAAGTTAGCTTATGGACATTACCAACCACAACCTTAATGTTTTGGTTATATGTGGTGAGGTAGAAATCTGCAGGTAGGGGTTCCAATATAATGTTTTGGTTTAGGCGTGATGATTTTCGGTTTAATCACATAGACCCATTAAATAAAATAACATTTAACCTATATAATTTGGGGTCCAGTTTTTGTAGAATGTTTAAAACCAAACAGTTAACAAAAAATGTTATAGGAAACCCATCTCAACCATTGAATATATTTATTAATATATCTGTGGTCAAAACAACATCTTGTAGTACCCTAATTTTGTCCTACGCATTTTAAAACAAAAAATCAAAAAAAATCAAAGAGGGGAAAAAGTCAAAAGTCAACAAAAGTCAACAGAAAAGTCATCATTTCAAAAATGCTGACTTCGCAATGCGAAGCTCCACTTCGCACTGCGAAGTCTGCGATTTTTCTGCAGATTTTTGGTTTCTTGGATTTAATTCCAGAATTTGTTGCATATCATTTCCATAATTATTTTAAGGTAGCATTCATGGCTAATTGGGCCAAGCAAAGCCAGAGTTGAAGGACTTGCCATTAATGCCAAGGTTGGAAGCTTTTTCTTCCAACCTAGCATGTGACAAGCAAGTGGGCTTGCCCTTGGGCAGCTCTAGTACCTCCCAGGTGACCTGCTAACCACCACAAGGTTGCCAGCCACCTGCTTGAGGACTTTCCTCCTGCTTGCTGCCCCTAAAAACCAGTCAAACCAGCTGGATTTCTCACTTGAAAAGCCATGAGTGCCTACTCTGTTTTGCAGCAGCTTTTCACCCTCTCACACCAGCCAATTTTAGCCTTTTCATCCCTCAATCTCTGCACATCACAGTGCACGTTTTTATTGACCAACCATTGAGATTGCAAGGATTGATCCCCAAGCATTAGCCAATTGCAAATCAGCTTTGTTCTTCATCATTACCTTCTAGAATTGGTTGAATTTGTGGCTGAAATCAAGCTGGATCTTGCCCCTTGGTACAAGGCAGGGTTGCCTCTATCCATTAGCATTTAATGCAAAGGGATTCAGCTTGATCTTGGCCACAAATCAGCTGAATTTTGGGATTGTGTAATGATGACAAAGATTTGATTTTGGCCTATAAATAGAAGGCAATGCCCAAAGGAAAAAACACAGTTAACACAGCATTCAAAGAGCAGAAACTCTACTCATTTCAACCTACAAATCTCCCCAAACAACCAGAAAAAAAACCAATCCACACAAAGCATTACAAAGTTCCAAAACCATCACAAATACTCAAACCTCTTGCACAAGCCTTCAACCAAATCAAACCAAGTGCAGCTGGAGCTTTGCTAAGGAGTTCTGTAAGTTACTAAGCTCTTTATCTTGCGTTTTCAATTGTGTTTGCATAGCCATTTTGGCTCAAAACCTTTTGATCCTAAAAAACCCTTTTTGAATTTCAAAGAAATCCCAAGGTTTTCAAAACATCAAAACTGGTTTGTCCAACCTTTTTCACCCCAAAAACTCAAAGTTTTTCACCCATCTATAAGGTCTTGAGTGTGTTCAGAAGTTGTTTCTGAACAAAAGTTCAGAAACAGCTTCTGAACCCAAAATTTCGCATGCTTCGCAGTGCGAAGTCATGGTCGCAGTGCGACCATGACAGAACTCAGAACCTGAGTTTTTGTATCAAACCAACCAATTTTTGAGGTTCTAGCCCCAGAGCTCAGAACCTAAGAGTTTTTAAACCCCTGTTCTTCAAACCATAACAAGGTTTTTGCATAATTTTGGCAAAATCACAAGTTCGTATAACCATTTTGTGGGTAACTTGCAAAGCAAGTTATGTTCCCAAATTCTCAAAACCACATGAACAAACAAGCTATGTTCATCATTTCAATCTAAACTTGAACAATGAATATTGTTCATGATGTTCAAAACTCAAAGATGAACATACACCGTTTTACGTTCGCATTTTCGCAAAATGAGACGAACTTGCGCGTTTTTAGCAAACTTGCTAAACCTTCCCATTTTTGGGTTTTCAAACCATATGTTTTGACATACCTTGGGATTTCTAAAGAATTCAATCCAAAAACATGAATGAAAAAGGGATGGTGTGACGTATGTCTCTCCATCGCCCCGATTGTACGAATGCGTGACGTATGTCTCGTCGCTCGGACAATCGTCATTCCCCTTTTTTAATATGTACAACCCTAACCAAACCAAATCTTGGCCCCTTGTGGTCAATCCAAGCCTTTTGGTCCCCCGTTGGCCATTAGACTCAACCCCTCGACTCATTAGAGTCCACTCGGTCAATGTTCGACTCGTCCGAGTCCATTGTACCCGTTCTTGATCTCAGTGGATCAATCGAACAATCGCCCGACTCTTCGGAGTCCACTCGGTCAATGTTTGACTTATATGAGTCCATTGTACCTCTCTTGGTCCCATAGCGACCAATTCAACCCTCTACCCTAACGGACGTACCTTTTAACAATTCTAATGTGATTCGCGAACGAACGCTTAATAAGTCTCCAAGTGCGAGCATACAAGCTACGTTTAATCGCAAGAATTCGGTTAAAACATCGTCCAATTAAAATCAACCAACACATATACGTTTTTCTACCAAAGAACTACGTATGCTTTGAATTCTCCGACTACCGGGAGATACGTAGGAGCAAGATCGACATCTTGTCAAGCACAATAATAAAAACTTTTTTTTCTTTTTCGTTTGTTTTTATCTCTTTTCCCCCCCTTTATTATATTTTTAACATAAATGAACATGCACGCAAAGTATAAAAAAAACAATTCAAGCTTTAACCAAATAGAAGGTTCCCGTTGAGTACAACGGACGTGAGGGGTGCTAATACCTTCCCCTCGCGTAACCGACTCCCGAACCCGACAATGGTTGCGATGACCTAATCCTTATCCTCATCGTCAAAGGGTTTTATTACCGTTTCCCTTTACAACAAAAAAAAACTTAAGGGTTTATCAACGTTCCCTTTACACAAAAACTTTGGTGGCGGCTTCACAAAGGCCCTCCGAGCGTTCGAGGACGTCCTCGGAGGATTTGCGCGTCTTTTTCCCGAGGAAAAAAACGAGGTGCGCACAGCTGGCGACTTCACTGGGGAACCTGTTCCCACTAATGAGTCAAGCCTAACTTATTTGGTTTAAGGTCAATTGTTTTATTTTCTTTGCGTGTCATGTTTATTTACTTTATTCATACATGTTATATTATGTTTATATTTGCTTTATCTGCTTTATATTCATATCCTATATATCAAATGCGGGGGTTACTTGAGTGATGTTACTCCACATTGTTCGGGTTAATGCCGGACGTGTGAGGCTCTCTACCCGAGCTTGAGAAAAAAACTAAGTTAGAAGGAGGTTGTGTGCGGAAGCCCGCGTTGACGTATGTCCGTGAGGTAGGATGTCCAACCCCGCTTAGATGAGATTTTCACGTGGAATTAATTGAAGTCATGTCGACGTATGTCCATAGACAACCCTAATTCCATGTGAGGTCTATGATTCTAAGGACCTCTTCTTAGGAAATATCATCTTTAGAGCCTACACGTGAGGATGGGGGGAAGTTCCGAACCTTCATACACCAAACCCTTGCATATCATTACATTTGCATTCATAAAAAATTTTTGCATAAAAAAAGAGGGGCATATTTTTGCATACACATTGCATTCATACATTTACATGCATTTCAAAGCAAAACCCTCACATCATTCCCACACCAAAACACCAAAAAAGGAAATACCCGACCCGGTGTACAGTAGCGTTTCGGAAGAGATCCGAGCAAATCGGAAGGCCATCGAAATTCTTGAAATCATTTCTTTGTCCAAGTAATTTATCTTGTTTTTCAAAAAAAACAATCATTTTGCTCTTCCCAAGGCAAATGATTAATTTTATGGGACCCCCATATTTCAAATCATTTCCATCATTAATAAGGTTGCAGTTTATGTTCAAATAGTTCGTTTTTCTTTCGTTCTTAATTAGCAATAAATTTTCGCAAACCTACAAAAAAAAATCATCACCACCAAAAAAATAACACTGCTACGATCCCTTTTGACTTCAATTTCCAAATTAATCAAACGGAAGATGATAATAAGGACGATTTTGAACCTCCTGAAGGATTGTCCAGACTTGGGGATCAAGAGGATAGGGTAATACAACCTCACCAAGAGAACCCTCAAAAGAATGGCACTACAATTTTCCCTCTGCGGGGGCACACTCTACAAGAGAAATTAGGTCTTACTCAGATGTGCGGATAAACGTGAAGCAGTCATGCTCACCGAAGAAATCCATGAGGAGTCCTTCCAAACCCATGCCAAGACATGTCACAAGTGTCAAAATTATGCCAACAAGGGGCACATACCACAAACACCTCTGAATGTCATGACATCACCCTAACCATTTTCTATGTGGGGCATAAACATGTTTGGAATGATAGAGCCAAAGGCTTCAAAAAGGGCACCAGTTCATACTAGTTGCCATCAACTGTTTCACCAAATGGGTCGAAGCAGCTTCCTATGCAAACATGACCAAACAAGTGGTCGCCCAACTCATCAAAAAAAAAGAAACCATTTGCCGTTACGGCACTCCCCACAATTTCCCACAAAAAGCCAAGTCATCATTGGCATTCCTCACATTCCCAATCAAAACAAAGCCCAATTTTCATTGGCATCCCCAAACACAAAAAGCCTAGTCGTCACTGGCATTCCTCACATCTCCAACAAAAGACCATTTTTTATTGACACACACAATTGCCAAACAAAAAGCCCAATTTCCATTGGCCCTCACAAACCCCATTTCCAACAAAAGCCCGACCTTGCTCGGCATCCAAAAAAAAAAACAAAAGCCCGACTTCGCTCGGCATCCCATCAAAGAAGCCCGACCTTGCTCGGCATCCAAAAAAAACACAAGCCCGACCTCGCTCGGCATCCCACAATAAAAGTCCGACCTTGCTCGGCATCCAAACACCCAAAAGGCCAATTTTCATTGGCACTCACAAACATATTCCCAAATACCATTTCCAATAAAAGCCCAATTTTCATTGGCATTCCCATCCAAAAAACAAAAGCCCGACCTTGCTCGGAAGCCAAAAACAAAAGCCCGACCTTGTTCGGAAGCCAATCATAAAGCCCGACCTTGCTCGGCAACCAGAAAAAACAAAAGTCCGACCTCGCTTGGCATCCCATCATAAAGCCCGACCTCGTTCGGCACCCCATCATAAAAAGTCCGACCTTATTCGGCATCCAAACACCCAAAGCCCAATTTCCATTGGCATTTAAACAAACAAGGTTCGACCAGCTGAACCCCATAAAAGAGAAACACCTCACAGCATTGGGGCATGGACAGTTCAACAAGAAAGTTCATTCTCGAGAATTTAGAGAAGGAGACTTAATGCTTGGAAAAAAGGTATTACCCATCCACAAGGATCCCCCTATCAATAAGCTCCGGCGCAGTCAAAAAAAATATATATATGCCAAAAAGAAGAAAGAGCTCGCTAAATCGAAAACCCGAAAGGGGCGATTTAGGCAATAGAGAGCGTCCTGGTAGATCGAAAACCTGAAAAGGCGGTCTAGGAAAAAATTAAGGACATCAAAAAAGGAAATATACCCCAGTGGACTGAAAACTCGAAAGAGCGGTCCATGTAAAAGTTAGGGGTTTCAAAACAAAACAAAACAAAAAAAAAAGAGGCAAAAAGACTGCGGCACGTGAGGTCCGGACAGAATTCAAGAGGGAAAGAGTCAACCTCATTATCATCTTTCAAAAAGAGGTTATTTCGAAGTCATAGGGAAAGTAGCACGTGAAACCCAAACAAATTTCCATTTGTCTTTTTGTTTCTTCTTTTCTCCCTATCTCAGTAATCACCTCTTATAGGGATTACATTTTCACGAATAGTTACCCACACAAGGGACTAAGTTTCGTTGAATCAAAATCATCTTTAAATCTTTTCATTGTTATGCGTCCTTACTTGCTCATAAAATGTGTTTTTATTCATGATAACTAATGCATTGAAATATGGGAATAACATAAAAAACAAAAAAAATGTGTTTTTTACTTGGACGTTTAAATGTCGAAAGAATTTCGTTGGTCCCCGGTATTGCATCAGAGGACTCAAAACTTGAAGCTTTGCATCAGTCATTTTAAGACTCATGCTCTTCAGCAGAAACAAGTGCGTAGCTCACGACGCGTAAAACGCAAAGATCCTGGGTGTCGGAGGAAACAAATTTCCCAAATAAAGCACATCCCCCATACATCTTTTTTATCCACTAAGGCCGGATATCGATCATGCTTCCAAAATGATCCTTATATCCCCAGTGAGATCACCAACAAAAAGTCCGACCTCGCTCGGCAACCAACAAAAAGCCCGACCTCGCTCGGCAACCAAACAAAAAGTCCAATAATCATTGGCAAACATAAAGCCCAATATTCATTGGCAAACCAAAGTCCAATTTTCATTGGCAAACCAAAGCCCAATAATCATTGGCGAACCAAAAGTCCAATATTCATTGGCAAACCAAAGAACTACGTAAGCTTTGAATTCTCCATCCCACCAGGAGATACGTAGGAGCAAGATCATCATCTTGTCAAGCACAACAATAATAAGCCCAATCTTCATTGGCCTCTAATCATCAAATAAAGCCAAACCTCATTGATATTCCCCAGGGAGTCTCAACCCCAAACAAAAAGTCCAATCATTATTGGCAAACCCACACAAATTTTCGGGCTTAGGCTCGAACTACACCGGTTTTGATCCCATTTGGGTATGTAGGCAAAGGACCTTGTCCTTCCAAACCGACCAACCAAAAAACACAAATTTTCGGGCTTAGGCTCGAACTACACCGGTTTTAATCCCATTTGGGTATGTAGGCAAAGGACCTTGTCCTTCCAAACCGACCAACCAAAAAACACAAATTTTCGGGCTTAGGCTCGAACTACACCGGTTTTGATCCCATTTGGGTATGTAGGCAAAGGACCTTGTCCTTCCAAACCGACCAACCAAAAAAAACAAACAAAACACAAAAAGAGAGCCCAACTGTCATGAACACAACCACAAACAAAGACCGACTCTGCTCGGCACCCAACCAACATCATTTTATTCATGCATGCATATTTAAAACCATTCATACATATGCATTTCATTCCATAAAGCATGCATCCTTAACAAGGATTCTCCAGCAAGTATCACATATTCACCAGCATCCATCAACATTCAACCAGGGGCACCTATTTAGGGTGAGACCGCAGCTCGTTAGGAATCGATATTCAGAAGCAGTACCTGAATAAGATCACCTAGCTTAGGTATCGACCTCTAGAAGCAGTACCTAGATAAGATCACCTACCTCATTGTTCCACCTCTAGAAGCAGTACCTAGAGTAAACCTCCATCTTAGGTATCGATCTCTAGAAGCAGTACCTAGACAAGATCACCTACCTCAATGTTCCACCTCTAGTGACATCCTAGAGTAAATCACCACCCTCAGGAATCGACCTCTAGAAGCAGTGCCTAGATAAGATTACCTTCATCCCCCAGTGGATCTACCTCCAGTATTAGCGGCTGGATACGATCAACCCCTACCAACCCTTACATTTGCATTTCGCGAAGGACAAAATTCGGGTCCTTCTTTTTACTTAATTGATCTCCGCAAAGAGTTCATGAGATGCCCTCGGCACTCACGTACTCTATGCGAAGACACAATTAAGTAGGGGCAGCTGTAGTACCCTAATTTTGTCCTACGCATTTTAAAACCAAAAAATCAAAAAAAATCAAAGAGGGGAAAAAGTCAAAAGTCAACAAAAGTCAACAGAAAAGTCATCATTTCAAAATTGAGGACTTCGCAATGCGAAGCCCACTTCGCACTGCGAAGTCTGCGATTTTTCTGCAGATTTTTGGTTTCTTGGATTTAATTCCAGAATTTGTTGCATATCATTTCCATAATTATTTTAAGTAGCATTCATGGCTAATTGGGCCAAGCAAAGCCAGAGTTGAAGGACTTGCCATTAATGCCAAGGTTGGAAGCTTTTTCTTCCAACCTAGCATGTGACAAGCAAGTGGGCTTGCCCTTGGGCAGCTCTAGTACCTCCCAGGTGACCTGCTAACCACCACAAGGTTGCCAGCCACCTGCTTGAGGACTTTCCTCCTGCTTGCTGCCCCAAAAACCAGTCAAACCAGCTGGATTTCTCACTTGAAAAGCCATGAGTGCCTACTCTGTTTTGCAGCAGCTTTTCACCCTCTCACACCAGCCAATTTTAGCCTTTTCATCCCTCAATCTCTGCACATCACAGTGCACGTTTTTATTGACCAACCATTGAGATTGCAAGGATTGATCCCCAAGCATTAGCCAATTGCAAATCAGCTTTGTTCTTCATCATTACCTTCTAGAATTGGTTGAATTTGTGGCTGAAATCAAGCTGGATCTTGCCCCTTGGTACAAGGCAGGGTTGCCTCTATCCATTAGCATTTAATGCAAAGGGATTCAGCTTGATCTTGGCCACAAATCAGCTGAATTTTGGGATTGTGTAATGATGACAAAGATTTGATTTTGGCCTATAAATAGAAGGCAATGCCCAAAGGAAAAAACACAGTTAACACAGCATTCAAAGAGCAGAAACTCTACTCATTTCAACCTACAAATCTCCCCAAACAACCAGAAAAAAAACCAATCCACACAAAGCATTACAAAGTTCCAAAACCATCACAAATACTCAAACCTCTTGCACAAGCCTTCAACCAAATCAAACCAAGTGCAGCTGGAGCTTTGCTAAGGAGTTCTGTAAGTTACTAAGCTCTTTATCTTGCGTTTTCAATTGTGTTTGCATAGCCATTTTGGCTCAAAACCTTTTGATCCTAAAAAACCCTTTTTGAATTTCAAAGAAATCCCAAGGTTTTCAAAACATCAAAACTGGTTTGTCCAACCTTTTTCACCCCAAAAACTCAAAGTTTTTCACCCATCTATAAGGTCTTGAGTGTGTTCAGAAGTTGTTTCTGAACAAAAGTTCAGAAACAGCTTCTGAACCCAAAATTTCGCATGCTTCGCAGTGCGAAGTCATGGTCGCAGTGCGACCATGACAGAACTCAGAACCTGAGTTTTTGTATCAAACCAACCAATTTTTGAGGTTCTAGCCCCAGAGCTCAGAACCTAAGAGTTTTTAAACCCCTGTTCTTCAAACCATAACAAGGTTTTTGCATAATTTTGGCAAAATCACAAGTTCGTATAACCATTTTGTGGGTAACTTGCAAAGCAAGTTATGTTCCCAAATTCTCAAAACCACATGAACAAACAAGCTATGTTCATCATTTCAATCTAAACTTGAACAATGAATATTGTTCATGATGTTCAAAACTCAAAGATGAACATACACCGTTTTACGTTCGCATTTTCGCAAAATGAGACGAACTTGCGCGTTTTTAGCAAACTTGCTAAACCTTCCCATTTTTGGGTTTTCAAACCATATGTTTTGACATACCTTGGGATTTCTAAAGAATTCAATCCAAAAACATGAATGAAAAAGGGATGGTGTGACGTATGTCTCTCCATCGCCCCGATTGTACGAATGCGTGACGTATGTCTCGTCGCTCGGACAATCGTCATTCCCCTTTTTTAATATGTACAACCCTAACCAAACCAAATCTTGGCCCCTTGTGGTCAATCCAAGCCTTTTGGTCCCCCGTTGGCCATTAGACTCAACCCCTCGACTCATTAGAGTCCACTCGGTCAATGTTCGACTCGTCCGAGTCCATTGTACCCGTTCTTGATCTCAGTGGATCAATCGAACAATCGCCCGACTCTTCGGAGTCCACTCGGTCAATGTTTGACTTATATGAGTCCATTGTACCTCTCTTGGTCCCATAGCGACCAATTCAACCCTCTACCCTAACGGACGTACCTTTTAACAATTCTAATGTGATTCGCGAACGAACGCTTAATAAGTCTCCAAGTGCGAGCATACAAGCTACGTTTAATCGCAAGAATTCGGTTAAAACATCGTCCAATTAAAATCAACCAACACATATACGTTTTTCTACCAAAGAACTACGTATGCTTTGAATTCTCCGACTACCGGGAGATACGTAGGAGCAAGATCGACATCTTGTCAAGCACAATAATAAAAACTTTTTTTTCTTTTTCGTTTGTTTTTATCTCTTTTCCCCCCCTTTATTATATTTTTAACATAAATGAACATGCACGCAAAGTATAAAAAAAACAATTCAAGCTTTAACCAAATAGAAGGTTCCCGTTGAGTACAACGGACGTGAGGGGTGCTAATACCTTCCCCTCGCGTAACCGACTCCCGAACCCGACAATGGTTGCGATGACCTAATCCTTATCCTCATCGTCAAAGGGTTTTATTACCGTTTCCCTTTACAACAAAAAAAAACTTAAGGGTTTATCAACGTTCCCTTTACACAAAAACTTTGGTGGCGGCTTCACAAAGGCCCTCCGAGCGTTCGAGGACGTCCTCGGAGGATTTGCGCGTCTTTTTCCCGAGGAAAAAAACGAGGTGCGCACAGGAGGATGTTAGTTTGTTAATTCAAGTTTGTTAGTGATGTAATCATGTTTAGTTGGTTAATCACATTAGATTTTTGTTTGTTATTGATTAGTTACAAGTTCCTAGAATTTAGTTAAAGTTCAGAGGTTTCAGACTCTGAGGTTGCTTCAAGCAATCTAGCATAGCTTTTGTATATAAGTCAATTCACTTGTACATTCTCATTAATCAATCACACAATTTCCTTTTCTCATTCTTTTCTTCTCATTCTCTCTAAATTCACCAAAAATGAGAAAACCTCTAAGATCAAATAGTTGCTTAAGAAAGTTAAGCTTCATAGCTGCGCTAACAGTTAGTTGTTATTTTTGTTATAGGGAGGGGGTGAATCTCTGATTTCATAATCACTCCTATATCTTTGTGTGTTTGAGTGGTGTATTGATAATGTCTTTGGGTATTGATAACTATTTGCTACTGTTTTTGGTATTTGTGAGAGAATTATTCGATTAGATCATTCAGGTTAATCAATTATAATCAACTTAGAATTTTTAAAAATTTATGAACTATGTTGATCAATTAGAGAGGTTAATTAATGCTCAACTAGTTCACATTTAAATGTGATTGTAAAGCTCGGGAAGCGTAGCTAAAGATGACAGCTAAACCTTCTTGATGGAGCTAAATGTTTCATATTTCTAAACAAATATTGAAACTCCGTTTGGTAAAAAAAAAATAGCTGATATGATAAGTTAGTTTGTAGAAATGAGTTAAGATCGGATAAACTAGTTAATAACGATAAACTTGTGAAACAAAACTCACCTTTTTATCATATAAATATAATGAACTAATATATAGTATAACAATACTTTATTTATTTGAATTCCACTGTCACACTAACCAACTTGCTACCTGTGAAATTGTCTATCTTTATTCAAAAGTCAAGTCTAACTTGCTTTATGGAGGAAATAAATCACTTGTTACACTAATAACGTGGAGACATTTGATAGATGTTAATTAGGTCTTTTAATTATTTGATGTAGAACTTAATTTGATATTTGATTGGTGTGTATGGAAATACATATCAAAGAAGAGAATGTTAAAATTAATTATTCAAGATAACTCAGAGAATGAACACTAAAAATTGTTTGAGTGGTTTCCCTTATATACGAGATAGAATACTATCGTTGAATATAAAGACATTGGTTGATAAGATAAAACAAAGTACAAATATTATATGTTTATAGGTCAGTGTACTTTTCCCGTTGTCTTTATAAATTTGATTGAATATGATCTCTTTTTGATATAGATCACATCAACATACTTCAAAAGATTAGTTAGAAGATTTTTCGTTGATACATGAAGACTTGATATTTTGTTGGGGTTTACTCAGAGGATCAAAGTTATTCGGAGGGTTAACTTTGATTTCTTCTTGTTGGATCGTCCAGACGAATGCTTTGAGCCAAATGATGATTATATTTATATACGATCTCTTTAGGTTCAAGCCATCCAGATGATTACTTTGATTTCCTTAAGAACAAATATTCTTGAGAGACTTTGATCCGGACAATGTTTTATCTTTTCTGTTGACTTCCATTGACCCAAAGAATGCTTCATCTTTGATTCAACTTGACCAACTTTGTCTTGTTCTTGGAAATCCTTATCATTCATTCAAACTATGAATAGTTTGGATATTCTGTCCTTCTTGGATCTCCTAACAATCTTGCCTTCAACTTGAAAATGAAATTCTGCACACTTAATCACATAATTAGCAGATAAATTATTCTTGTATCTGTGTTGATGTTGAAACATTAAATGATCTTTGTTGGTTTTGTTATCATTCAAAACATTAGATGTGAGACATTGAGAGACTGATACGACCTCAATTAGATGAAAGATTTGGTGAGCAAGTAGAGTTGCACTTGATTATATTTAGTTATTTCCTTTTGTTAATTTTATGGTTTTATTTATTTCCTTTCTTAAATTTACAATGTTGTTATTTCTCTTTCCTAAGATTATGCAAGTTGTTATGCCAAGATTGATTATATATGATGTAACAATAAACCAATTATGTTAAGATGAATAATAACAAGGTTTCACTTTCTTCCCTGATTCTCATCTATTTTCTCTCTGCGAATTTTCAGTCACTCAAAAAGTGCTCTGAAATAATTAGAATGAATTAGAGGCTTTTTATGAAATAATGAGGTTTGGAATAAAAAAAACATTTTCCTAAAATAAGACCATTGTTTTTTTTTTTGAAGGACTAAAATAAGACCACAGTTGTTAGTTTATCTGTACACATCACAGATAATCCAAATAAAAAGTCAAATAGTCCTAAAAATAACTACAACTTGCAACTCCTTCCTAAAAAGTCAAATAGTTCATTTTATTGGCATGCGCCATGCCCTGCTACCTCAATCAAAACTTTATATTAACTAAATTAATGTGTTACATTGTTCTTCTGGCACACAAAACATGTCATCATATATATTTTATACTGCCTATAATTATCCATTTTCAAAAGCCTCCAAAAACCAGCATTCTCTTGTCTCTCTCTTTCTCATTTTGAACTTATTATTCTTCACGAAGGAAGGAATTAAGGTTGTGATATACATATTATGGAGGGTCTTCTACCTATGATTTTAAGAGTAATAAAAAGGAAAAAGAAAAGTCGAAGGAAATATGAATGTCTTTCATCAGGAGCTGCTCAACGTTACAACGATTTAGACCCTGAAACTGATCAAGGGAACTACAGCTACCATGGAGAACAATCTTCTAATTCAAGGGTTGATGATTATGCAGGAAAAATTGATTATCGAAGATATAATTCTGTTACAGAATTCTCTAATGGGTTCTCTTCTTCACCTAAGCAAAAAACTCGTTCTGTTGTTGGCTCAAAGGAACTTGTGACATGAGTTTTTGACGTTGTTTTTAAATCTATTGCTTTCTATCATTATTGATTTTTTATGAACGATGGAATAGACTGTATTATGTGCAACCTAAGGGTGTGTTTATTATAGTTTGTTTTTTAAATGATTTTTATAGTGTACTACTATTATCTTTTTACTATGATTTTTTTTTTTAAGAATTGGCTTGAATAGGTTCTCATGAAATATGAAATGTATTTTTAAATATTTCATCATTCTGTTTTCAAAAAATCTCTAAAATAAGAAGCTATTTTAAATAGTGTTCTTCATAAAAATAATTTTTGAGAGATATTTTTTTAAAAAAAATGTGAGTTTTATTATTTAAAATCTCTAACAATGAATATTTTTGTTAGTGAATACCAAGTTCTCTCTTATAACTTGTAACGAATGAGTTTGAAATAACTTCTACCATTTTTTTATAAGCTCTCTAAAAAACCATTTTTAAAAATACAAAGAAAACGTCACTTTTTTTAAAATATATAACAAATTATGGGCCCTAAACTCGGTACAGTTTTCCATTTTTTTTAATTCACATATTAGAAGAGAACATGTTGATTATTAGAAGGTATGTCTGATAGATAATTTATCAAGTGGAATACCATCACATCTTGCTTCTCTGCCCATTCATTCCAATGGAGCTTCGGTTGATAGATTTGTCAAGTGGAATCACTCCATGTGTTATCCTTAATGGTGATGGAAGTTGTCTTAGTTTTACTGTTAGAGTTGGTTTTGGGGGAGTTATAGAAAACAAATGAGGTTATTATTTATCATGTTTTCTAGATTCATTTGAAATTAGGGCTAATACCGTTTTTGGTCCCTGTAATATGAGCGAATTCTGGTTTTAGTCCCTGTAAAAAAAAAATTAGATTATATCCCTATCATTTCAGATTCTTCCATTATTGGTCTCTCACTTGGACTTGTCAGCAGAATCTGCTGACGTGTCCAGCTGACTGTGTAATTATTTTAGTTTTTGATTTTTTTTAATTAAATAAAATGTCACATGGTTAATTGTTATTTGATTTTAAATTTACCTAATAACAAAAATAAATATAACCAATTAAAATCGTTTTCCTTCTTCTTCTTCTTCTTCTTCTTCTTCTTCTTCTTCTTATTTCTTCTTCCTTCTCCATCGTGTTCTTCTTCCCCCATGTTCTTCTTCTTCAAATCAAAGCCAAACGCCATTTTTCTTCTTACACTCGATTCAAATCGTATTTGTTGCATTCATACTCGTTTCTAATTGTTCCTATTTCTCCTTATCGCTACTGTTTGTTCCTTTGTTAGGGTTAGATGCAGTTTCTAATGGGTGGAAGTAAGAACTCGAGTGTTGACAACTCAAAGGGAGGAAATCTTCCACTTCCAGTTTGTGGGTGTAATGCAGTGATGAAGATGTGGGTATCAAACACCGTTGAGAACCCTAAGAGAAGATTCTGGAAATGTAGAAATTCGAACATGAATGATGTGGAAAGTTGTGAACTTTTCATATGGGATGACGAATTGGATATGTTCTTTGCGAGAAATGGATTTTCCCCAAAGAATGATAATGCTAGTTTCAATCTTGGCTACAATCAGTGTGATATGACTACAGAATTTCTGAAAAAATTTGGGAAAGATTTTGGAAAAGAATGTGGACAAGAAATAGGCAAGGAGCTTCAGTCGAAGAAGGTACTGAAGATGAAGCAGAAATTTGAGGCTGAGAAGAGTAAGAGCAATTGGTTGTTCATAGCATTGCTACTTTCTTGGGTGTTTTTTGCAATTGCATTTAAATTAGCTTAATGTCAATCTGGTTCAATTGTTGAACAAATTGACTTTGTAGGTGGATGTAATTCTTGAGAATTAGAAATTTTTGTGATTATGTAATGCTTTGTAATATCAAGTTAAACTTCTGTTTTATGTAATTTCAAGTTAACTTTCATCAATCAAGTTAAACTTTTCTAAATTCAAATTGTTATGAATATTGGATTGTTGGATTCAAATATAGCATAATATTGGATTGTTGGATTGATTATAGCATAATATTGGATTGATTATAGTGTTAGTTTGTTAATTCAAGTTTGTTAGTGATGTAATCATGTTTAGTTGGTTAATCACATTAGATTTTTGTTTGTTATTGATTAGTTACAAGTTCCCTAGAATTTAGCTAAAGTCTGAGGTTTCAGAGTCTGAGGTTACTTCAAGCAATCTAGCATATAGCATAATACTGCATATGTATCATTACAAAATAAAGCACTTAAAGTGCATATGTATCATTACAAGTTAAAGCACATAAAGCGCACTTAGTATACTACAAAACAGAATAGGACAATTCTAGTTTCAAAAAAAAGTACATCAAGTTCACATCATAGACCCAAACACTGTCAATACATAAGACACAACACAGTCAATACAACTATTGTGTAGATAAATCCCCCCAAGACTTCATTGCTTTAAGACATAAACCAAGTTTTGCATCAGGTGCATTTGCACCTGCAGCTGCAGTTGCATTAACAGCTGTAGTTGCAGGAACATTATCAGCATCCTCTTGAGTCATAACATCAGCTTCATCCTCAGGTTCAATTGTCATAGGCTGATCAGCAGAACATCCTGGACCCTTAATATTCTTAAGCCTCTTCACTGTCTTCAACCTCTCACTGCATCTTTTTTGATGCTTTGGCTTTGGCTGAGACACAACATTGTTAACATTGTTTGGTTGAGACACAACATTGTCAATAGCAGCATCAAGTTGATCAGCATTGTCAACAATGACTTGATCAAAAAATGCATCATCATAAGCATCAGCAAATGCATCATCATTTTCATTTTTAGCAGTTGCATTACCATTTTCATTTTCAGGAGTGGGATTAACATTGTCTGCATTACCATTTTCATTTTCAGGAGTGGGATTAACCACAGTTTCAGCATTACCATTTTCTTCTACTTCAGATCCTCCATCTGCAGGACCATTTTTAGCAGGTTTTCTCTGAAAAAATGCATGTATATTTGGTCAAATATGCATGAGAATTAAAAAATTACTTACTAGTAAAAAAATTACTTACTAATAATTAAAATATGAAGTTGGATATTAAACAATACCTTTCTTTTGAGTGCATATGGGTTCTGATTTTCTTTACATCTCCTAGCATTATGTCCAAATTTGTCACAAGTAGTGTATCTATAAGCTACACCATGCCTCCTAAATCTTGCACCACCTTCACCCAGTTCCCTGGACCTTAGCTTTTTAGGTCTACCAGGACCCTTCTTAAAATCAGGAGGGAGCATGTCTTCAACTTCCACATGTGGCCACATTTCTGCCCCATTTATAGGAGACACACTAAAACTATAGCAAAGTGCATAAGCCTTTCTCATGTAACAGCTATCAACATAATTTTCAGGATTTTGTTTTCTATAACTAAGTGCAGCCACAACATGCCTACAAGGAATTCCAACTAACTCCCAAAAGTTACATGAACATTGTTTCTTTCCAACATCAACAATGAACTCCTGACCATTATAGCTATGATTAACTTGGAACTTCTCAGCAATACTCCAGGTAGGTATCCACTGACCACTAAATTCTACTTCCTTATCTAACCTTATCCTAGGATTTGGCACTAAATTCTACTTCCTTATCTGATCTTCAGACTCTGATCTATATTAGAGTGAAGAATAGGTTTGGGAAGACGATCCGTTATCCTACTTTTGTTCCACCAATGAGTTTTAGCGTTGAGAAGAATGTTATTCCAATCAATTTGCCCAACGTCGTGCCAAGACCATTTGTTTTATTTCCTTCATATATGTGTTGGCCAAAACTTTATCTATATAATACATTCAAACAAAAAAAATCTTAATCCCATAAGATATTCAATACCGGCTTTTTTAATGGGATACAATGAGACGTGCAAAATCCTTACAATTTTAACAATGATCCAGACGAGGATGGGTTGAAAATTATGTTGACCGACGAGGATGGTAATTGTATTAACACTACGTCAAATGTGGTATATAAAGAAGTTTTTCGAAATTTGTAGTATTTTATGTCTGAATTCAAATAAGTTGTTTAATTTGGGTTCAGTACCTAAATTTCCAGGCAGAAGAGGTATTTGCTAATTCAGATCATTTGAATAGTTTTATAACAACTGTTTGGTCTTTACATATGGAATTGTTTATCCCACCAATTATGCATGCAATCTAATGTTATAAAACCTTCTGCTTACAGGTGTGTGGTAGACAAATATGGTAGCATAAGTTTCTTGCAAACTACTTATTCAGGCTGATATATCTATCCTTTTATGGTCTTAATGCTGACAACATGTAGTGGTATGTTAAATTGTGAAACACATGATTTACATTTGAATAAGTAAATAATTAATATTAACATATGTTGTACAAAAGCTAATACCTATCATCTGTATCTATTTCTCAACATTGACAGGTGGTTTCTTCAATACATTAGCCATGTTTCACGTTTTTAGTCATCATGGAAGACATGCCTTACTAATATATGATGATTTTACACGATTATGCAATGTGATGGAATTTACAGTAGTATATGATGTCCTGCGATGGTTGCGATGGTAGATTATTTATACATACATTCCTACTTACGTAATAATTACCACATTAAGTGGATCATAGACACTACATTATAACGCTGAATTAACGGATATTGTAGTGTCACCGAATTTGTTGGTCTTATTATAATGAACAACAAGTATTGTTTTTAGCTATTTATGGCCCGTCATGTAATTTTTAGCTTTTTATCAATTGCTTTGTATTCTGGACGTCATGTAATTTGAATGTTGGTCACAAATTTTGCACCATGACTTTTGCCCTTGAATGATTCAGTCTCAGTATTATTAGTTTTATGGTTGTCCTTTTATATTTGTATCATTTTACAGACGTTTGGATTGTGGTTATGTTCGTGCATTTGATTAACGTGTTGTTTGGTGGATTTAGTGACATCTATAACAGTTACCAATGGCCACAATAACTTATGCATTTCAAATTTCAAATATTGTAGTTATAAATTCCAATGTCATTTATTTGTTGTATTCATTGTGGGTGTTGGAAGTTACATTTTTCGTTTTCTATATGGTTCTCCAAAAGTCATTGAAACTTGCTCATAAATGTGTTAATTTGCCATTGAATTCCAACTACCTAAACCCTTCACATTCGATTGATATAAATAAGAAGCTTAACTGTATTCAGACCCATATTTTCCTTTCTTTTGCGCAGTTCCATAAGCAAGAATATGGAATATGATATCAAATGGGTTTAAGAAGGACGAAAAGAGGAAGATATACATCATCACATGGTTTATGTGCGCCACCTTACATTGACTGCGCATGTTTTCTTGGGTTATGCAGGTTTAATTGTGACTGTTCCCTTTCCATCACAGCAGCCAACTCATTTAAAGCTTATGTTCCATATCTGCAATAATTGCTGATAGTTCCTAATGAATTTATGGTTGAGAGAGGTGGTTTCAACTCTTTAAGACAGTTATTAAGTTGTCTATATAAGCTGCGCCCCCAACATTATATCAACCTATCCATACATACAAACAAAAATAGTTAGTATTTCCATATTCTTTCCTACGAATCTAAGTACCAGACTACTCAACATAATAATTAAGTGTCGCAACATTTGGATAAATTGAACCAATATATATTTGATCCACTAGGTAGTATTTTTCTTTTATTTTTCCATTGAGGTCAATGTCAGTTTTAAGTGTGGGGGAGGAATTTCTCACCTTAATAGCTTAGATTTATTTGTTGAATCTATGAATAGTTGAGTCTGTTAAATAATCGAGTTTTATGTGTTATTGAGTCATTTTTTGTGTGTTTTCGCTTTGTTATTGAATTCTCCTGTTTCTTGAACCAAAAAAAAAAATTCTAATGATTTAGGATATGTAGCTCACTTAGAAAGTGTGTAAGTTTCAAAGGTAGAAAGATTAAGGGTTGAGAATACTAGGGAAAACTTTGACAAAATCGGTATTGTTCCAACACCTAAAGCCTCCCGAATATGGATCCTAATTTAAATAAACATTGTGCCATAGTCTCAATTTTTTTTTGTTTCTTAGTAGTCCTCAAGTAGTTTATTTATCCAGTCGGACACCATCTATAGTCACACATTAAGTAGGTTAGTCGATGAATATAAGCGCGAACTATATAAAGGGACCAATAATGGTTAACCTTGAATATCTATACAAAAAGGCATCTCTGCGCAAAATGTGCAATTCAAAAAGAAAGATGTGTTAAATGCTAACCGGCTAGCCTACCATGTGTGTGACAATATTATAGATACTTAAGGGTCTTAATGTGACTGTCTTGAATGAAAGAGGATGAATGAAATAGGGGGTAAGAGACTAAGGTACAATAGCATGATTTAAATTAGTATGTTAGGAGGGAGACTTTTGTCCGCAAAATGCGGTTTGTGTTGTTACAATGCCTTTGGTGTTAATGCTAGTACCTAGAGAGTTAACCTTTGACCAATTCAACTTTGAAACCATGCACGATCAATTGTGATGCTACTTTCTTAAGTCTGTATGTGTAAGTTGTTGCATTCTACTATTTTTCATATGCAAGCTAGTTGTTTGAGGACAAGCAATGGTTCAAGTGTAGGGTAGTTTGATAACACGTAAAATGCACTAATATTTTGACTCGATTTACACATGTTTTAACCTTGGTGTTTTAGTTTTTTTTGCAATGTTATGCTGGTATTGTGCGTCTATTTCAGGTATCTCTTGATTAAAAGTCCCTACGAGTCAAAATGATGAAAAAACTGTGAAAAAAGGAAGAAAAGTCAAAGTCAACAGAAAGTCAACTCTGCAAGGGTGCTGGTCAACGAAGCCATGACGGCCGTCACCACCCATGACGGGCTGCCCGTCACCACCCATGACGCCCGTCATGGCGTCGGGTTGAAGTTTTCTCCCCACGTTCAAGAGCAGTTTTTCCCCACTTCCTCCATTTTCTCCACCTTTTGGGACATGATTCAGAGGCACTATAGAGCACACTTTGGCCTATAAATAGAGGTGGAAGAATCAGAAAAATGACATGAAGCTTTTTAGAGAGAAATTAAGTGATTTAGAAACAACTTATTTTAAGTGCTTATTTGTAGTTTAAGCTTTTTTAGTTATGGGACCAAAGTGATACCTCAAAAATAGTTAAGGGACCAAAAGAACAATTTAGCCAAACATAAATAAACATATTCATTAAGGGTACCAACAACAACGACAAATCTGGATAGAAACCAAGCATTCATTGCAAAAACCAAGTAAATCTCTTTCATATTTCTCTCAGTTTCATCTTGTCTTTGTCTCCTCCTTGATTAGTATTTTCTGGATATTCAACCCAGTGGACATGAATTTGTGATTTTGTTGTTCTCTCAATTAGAGTTTTTTAAATGGGATCCAAGAAATATATTGAGTTTAATTTAAAAATAGATTTGCCAGAAGTTGAAAGAACACGAAAATTCAATTGGTTTCATCAATGGTTGTTTTGGCTAATTAGTTATGGGAATCACCTCTTCGTCAAGAACAACAACATACTAAAGATGAAGAACAAGATCAATCTTGCTCGATTTCCTTCTTTGATTCCGGCTTCGGTCTCCAATTTTTTGTTGTATTTAGCGACACCAAGGTCGTTCATGTTTAGTTGATTTTTTCATTTTTTTTTCTTGTTGAGCTAGATTGATTTTGAGCTGGAAGATGAAGAAATGTATATATCTGGTTCTTAGTAATTTTGTTTTTGATCCTTTCTTTTGTCATCCAAAACAAAGATTATTATCAAAAATTGATTAACAAACTAACAAATCAAGCAAATCCAAAAACACAAAGATGATGAAATCCATCGGACCACGATGAGCAACAAGCTCCCTCATTGCTAAGGACTCCTCCCTTAATTTAAGATTGTGATTGAATGAAAGATGGGTTTTGATGAAGTTTTCCCTTAATTTGGGTATGTGGAATAATTCTGCTTTTTTATTTTGGGTATAAGTTGGAGCTTCTGGGTTTTTTTTGGGAGGAAGAAGATGAAGAATGGGACACAATTGTTTTTTTTAGGGATTAATTTATTTAAAGTTGAAAATTGTTGTCAAATTAATAAAATAAAAGGGGGTAATTAACTGGGTTATAACATAATTTTAATAAATATTGGGGTGACTCACAAATGATACAATAAATAATTAATGGGGCGTATTTAGTATTTTCAACATTACTGGCAAACCTGCAATTAGAGAGGTAAAAAAAACCTTTTGTACCATACACAAGAAGAATAGCTTTTGTACGCTAAACACCACCCTAATATTAATATATTAAGAAACAATGTGTGGGTCCATAATTTGAATCGACTATAACATTTGTCTTGTTTTTTTAATACAAATATAATATTTGTCAAGTTGGTATATTTATTGTTTATTAAGTAGACATAAATGTTGTTTTGAGGGGATTGATGTCGATGTGGCTGTCATTGTTCAAAAGACACAATGTTTATTGTGAATTTTAAGAGTGTTGGTATGGTGTTGTTGGAAACGTTAAGTGGAGGTCCAATTTTGCCGATATTTGATGTTCATTTGACACCACCTTTTAGTAGTTTCTATGAGCTTAATGTTGATGCAACAAGTCCGATAGAGAGGGGCAAGTGGGGTATTGATGTTCTGGTGAAAGATAATGAAGGTGTTGTCGTTGTTGCTCGTTGCTGACAAGTTTTTTCATTATCAGATTCAGAGGTTGCAGAAGCTTTAGCTATGCGAAAAGATTTGGAATTTGCAAAAGACATGTCTTTTCTGAATCTTATGGCATAATCGGATGCTTCTAATGTGGTTTTGGCGTTGCATGTTCATCAACAATCTCTCACCTATATTAGCTCTATTATTGGAGATTGTATTAGTTTTAATATTTGTTTTTGTTGTTTAAATTTTTTGCATGTTATGTGTAAAACCAACGATGTTGCTCAGTATTTAGCTACGTATGCTCGTCGTGATTTAGATTGCATATGGATCGAAAAGACTCCGCCTTATATTTATGTAGTCTTGCCTTTTGATTTATTGTCAGACTTGAAATTGTCTTTAATGTCAAACAATAAAATGTAGACATAAATGTTTGGTAAGGAAATTTTTTTAGATATAAATGTATTAGATCTAATCTTTTTTTTTGTCAATTAGTCTAGTGGCTGGAGCTCACGTATTTTAAATGTGGAAGAGAAGTAGGGTGTCCGGAGTTCGAACCTCGGCCCTTGCATATATTATGCAATGCCCCTACCAATTGAACTAAGCTCACAAAGACGTATCTCTATCTCTATCTCTATATACATGTATTCTAACCTACACTTTGCTGACATGTCATTCTAACAAAGCTCCCAGTTTTTTTGACTTTTATTCTAAGATTGACACTTGCTCCCAATACATGTGTTCTTTTAAATACCAATTTTTCATTTTCATTTCCCATATAAGTTACGAAATAACTCTCCATTAATTTGACTTTATGCATGTTGCATGATTAATACATCATGGGTCTATTTTAAAAAAAAAAAAACCATCGGTTGCATTTTATCTTTGAGTTACATTTCTTAGTTGTTGCTATTCTAATCATTTTTAATTTGCATATAAAAAACTTCTATTATCATTTTACGGGACAAATGTATTTGTTAAAACAATTTCAATTTTATACTTATTGATGATTGATGATATGATTGGTTGATTGATAGAGCATTGTATATATTCCACTCAAGAAAAAAAGATACAACATTATATAAGATATTTTATTAGACTTTTGATATTAAAAAAGAAAAGAAAAGAGTGTTATACAGACTATTTCAATTACATTATTGATTGTTTATATTCCTTTGATTACTAACTATTACTCACATATTTCTTTTTGCCCCTTCCATTTTCTTTAGTTTTCATTTTCATACTTCCCTCTTTCATTTTCTACAATGGAATTTCTTTTTCTCTTTTGTCATATAGTATGTGCAAGTTTTGGAGATAGGAGAATTTTGTTGAAAGAACAACTCTTATTTGCAAAGGTGGTTGTGGTTACATTGAAATTTGTGTTTTACATCATTATTTACTCTAACATTCTACCACTGAATGTTAATTTACCTCCCATTTCTTTTTCTTTCTAATCATTGTTTTTTATAGTTATGTAATATGTTACTCCTATCACTGTGTGTGATAAAACTTTCATTATTGTTATGTTCTTTATTTTTTATCCATTTTTTTTAATAAAAAGCTTAGGTGAGATGAGCATTTTCTTTGATCTAACAATAAACTTATAAAATTGACTGTGCATGCACCTAAGAATTATTCAAACAATCCCTAATTACTTACAGGATGAATATTACACATGTCCTTTAATATTTATGCAAATGTAACCTACACTATAAGAATAAATATAAAGGATTCAACAAAATCCAATTACTTACAATGTATATGTCCCTTAACATTCTTGCAAATGTAACCTATTCACACAAAAATAAATAATGTTTGATTTTTTAGCTTAATTTTCTAGTTTTACTACAACGTTTTATAACCACAACTTAACACACACATATTTTCATCTCTTTCCTCCACTTACTTGTCATTTTCATTCACATTGATCTGAGATCATATCTAGCATATTCAAGTTGTTCAGCAATATCAACAAGATAAGTGGTACAATTTCTACATTTTTTACCACCATATTTATTTTTCTTTGTAGTAAACTTACATAAATTGAATTTCATCATGTTAGGAAGCAAAACAATGATTGCTCATGTTCAAAAAGTGAGGAAGATTTGAAGGGATATTTAAGAGGTGAGTTTTGTCTATCCCTTAAAATATTTCTCTTCATGTTAGAGGATACCTATTCAAGTAGAAATATGATGTCATTAAAAATAATTGTAAACAAATTTGTTGTGAAATGACTATTTATTCAAGTAAAAATTGTTTAAATCATTGAAGTCTATAAAAAATTTGTTAAGAAATGTAGCCATTTATATATACTAAATTCACGTAAGTAATTTTAGTACAAAATGATAAAATAATTTTAGTATAAAAATAATACAAATTACAAAAATTAGTCAAAATATTTATATTTATTAAAATAGTAAAAGGTTATGTGTTAAAAATTTAAATGAATTTTAGTAATATATTTTTTAGTTATATATATCTTCTATTAATAAGTATTGTTATCTTCTTTAAAAAAAGAGTATTGTTCTATTATTTTTTTTAAAATAACTTTGCCACACCGAACTTTGAACTACTATTTGTTTTTATTACTTAACTCTATTCTTTAACTACGACCCTTCACTTGCTGCCAGGGAAGTCTATGAAAAATGACTGCTCATGTAAGTATATGTGTTTAATTCTAATATTTACGTCAAGAAAATTAAGTTCAAATGTGTTGAATTGGTATTGAAACTTTTTCTATATGAAGATGGCATAGTTAAATATAATAAGTTTTTTAAATATAAATTAACAATATATTTATTTAAATAGTGTGTCTCTATTTTTTTTATAAGCATAGTGCTTCTCTATAATTTCAATTTGGTTATTCAATATTTAATCTTATTTATTTCAAATGCCATGTAGAGCAATAAGTTTCATTGTGAATTGAGAGAAAATTTATGTTGAAGGCAAGAAGGACAAGAAACATAGTGAGGAATGAATTATTTGAAGTTGTTATTCATGTGACGTGGTTGTTGTGATTATAATATAAGAAGGATATTGATGAAACTCGGCCTAGAAGTTATTCAAATTGATTATTTTCATATTTTTATTGTATATCATGTTACCTAACATGATGGTTGATTTCTTTTTTTTTTTAGAAGCCTAACATGATGGTTGATTGATTCTTATTTATGAATTTTATTTGATTGACAAACTATATGTTCTTTTAAATTTTGTATCTAATATAAAAGACTATTACACATAACAATAATTTTTTTTGTTATTATATAAACCTGGATATTGATGTCGTATATTTGCATTTACATTTTAATTACTTTACACTTATTGTGCGACAAACAAAATATATTTTAGCGATGATCGTGTTGTTAATTTGGAAGATTTAAGGGATTGTCTTTTGAATCATTGAAGTGTGTTTTCACATAGAGAAGATAACGTTTTTCGGGTTACAAAGGAAGAGAAAGTTCTGCATATAATTAAAATTTTTGGTAGCTTTTTTAGGCACTATAAATTTAATTTATTTTTTTGACCTCTATCTATTTGACACAATCACAAATTTAATTAAAGTAAATATATGTTTTAAATATTTAATATACTTTTATTTTATTAAATAAAATTAATCAATTAGTATTTTTGTTTTTAAGCAAAATTAAGTGTAATTGAATAAAAAATGGTTTTGCTAACGG
Organism: Medicago ruthenica; assembly: GCA_018208015.1. Lineage (NCBI taxonomy): Eukaryota > Viridiplantae > Streptophyta > Magnoliopsida > Fabales > Fabaceae > Medicago > Medicago ruthenica. The sequence continues at coordinate 1,895,576 of CM031376.1, read as the reverse complement.
GTGCCCTTAGGACACTATTTAAGGATTTCAAATAAAGAAGTAACCACAATGAATTATTTGGAAAGGTAAAACATTTCATTTTTAATGCATTGAATACACATTTTTACAAAATATTACTATTTTTTTTTGGTCAAAAAAATTATAAAATATTACTATTTTAAACTCTTAAATAGTGTCTTTAGGGCACTCATTAACATTTTTTAATAAAATATTATAATAGTGTGGATTGTATAAATATTCCATTTTTTTAATCAATTTTATAAAGGCTGATAAAATTTTAATCATTGAAGACAAATCTATATAGTTTAAGTATGATGTGTCTTTGTACAAATCACTTTTTAAAATTCTTCTATTTCATAAATAATATTCAGGAATTTAAAGAGTACTCAAATTGATAAAATCAAATAATAAGCGCATTGTACAAAAAACAATATTATATAAATGCATTCTAATAAACCCGTGCGACGCACGGATTATATACCTAGTTAGATCTAATCTAATAGTAGTAAAACAAAAACTTCTACGTATCTATCTAATATTAATATCAAAACTTCCCATTTTATGTTAGATAATCGTAAAATAAGACATGCAACTTAATTCTATACCAAACAAAAAAAAATACAACATAAAAACTACATGAAAGCAAGGCATAATAAAGGTAATCCTATACAAAATAAATATGTACATTGAAATTCCACATATCTTATTACCTTCATGATTTTGATCTCTTCAAACTACATATGTAATGACAGCATTAATGAAGATATAATTCGTAACCCACTTTTTAGACAATCTGCTTTTTTGGCTAATTAACATGGTTTGTCTCATAATTTGATTTTGAAAAATGGGGTTTCGGTGATTCACTGTAGAATGGTTGAGATTGGGAATAGTACTAATGCTCCGAGTGTAGTTTGTGATGAAGATTTGGGTGTGCGTAGACCAAGATTGTGCGTTGGATTGCTTCAACATTATGGTTATGATACTCCTTGTGAATTTTTGAAGATTAATCCTTAGTGTAATTCTGAAGGGTGTATTGATTACTTGAGGTTTTTCTACTGTTAGATGTCGAGGTTTTATGGTTCTTGGTTATCTAGTATTGGGTGTTTGGCTTGCTGCTTTGTTTTATCTTTGGGGACGGAATGATAGAACCACATAAATAAAGTAGCAAGATTTAACCCTTAATGAGTAATTTATCCCTTTGTTTTAATACAACAACTAATATTTAATGTTCTCATATCTCATTACAAGACACTATTTCACTTGACTAGACTCTAACCCGTGCGATGCACGGGTTTTGTATAGCTTCATATATAACTATCAAATGGCTATATTATTACTTTTATAGTTATATTCAGTATTATGTTATCAAACTATCTCAAAAAGTAACAAAAATAAAAGATGGACTGCAATAAAAATGACAAATCAAAAGAAAAAATATATACAAAAGCTAGCACCAAGAAATTGATCCTAACCGCAAAAGTTGTTAATCGAAAGAAAAAAATAAGGAAAAGGAATTGTTATTTAGTAACCGAAAGAAAAAAAAATAAAAAGGAACGTTACGTGGTAATTGAAATAAATAATAATAATAATAATAAAAAGGAACCGCTAATAATGAAAAGGAACTACTATCAAAAAAGAAATTGCAATGGCGTTAGTGACTTTTAAAAACATGACATTTTCATGTGTTATCTGATTCAATTCCTTGCATATTTTTTTTTTCATAAAAATTAATTAGGTCCGTCAAAAAGGGTGGTGTTATGGTTATTAGGTTCAATTGCAAGATGGTGAGAGAGATGAAAGTGAGTGAGAAATGATTTAGGAATTGTGAGATTGAAAGAAAGAGGACCCGAGATTTGTGTTGAATACACAACATTGAAACAATCACATGTCATAAAAAACATCAGTACCTTGGTGGTAAGAGTTGTGAATTGAAAGCATGTGGTACCTGGTTCGATCCCCATCCGAAGTTTTTCAGACAATCAATATCAACATTGGTCATAATTTTTTGTCAATTCGATGAAAGATGGTGTGAATCGGTGAGAGAAAGCGAGTTATCGGCAATGACATTTACGGCAGTCAGTTGTTGGTGAGGTGGCAGTTGCGGCGACGGCGTGATGTGTGTGGATTAGTGAGAGAAAGTGATTTTCCGGCGGTGGCAGTTACGACGGCATGTGTTGTTGAAGTGGCAGTTGCAACGGTGGCGGGATGTTGTTATTGGGGTCACCGGCGGCGGTGAAAATGAAGTTGAATCGCATGATGTGTGTGAATGACGTTCAATTCGTGTTCAAATGATGTTGGAATTCAGGGTTGTGAGAATGACTTAAAGTGAACTCGCATTTGTGCTAGATAAATAAAATGAAAGCAACTATAAGTCACAAAAAACTTTAGTGATCTAGTGGTAATGGTTGTGATCTACCAGAACTTGGTCTGGGGTTCAACTCTCAGCAGGAATTGTTTTTCATAAATTTTTTTCAAAACCAAAAATTAGGGTTAGGGTTAGCTATTTTAGGGTTGCAAAAGTGTTTATCAGACTGCCTAGGATTTATATATTAAGACTAGACTCTAACCCGAGCGATGCACGGGTTTTGTAGAGCTTCATATATAATTATCAAATTTGCTATATTATTACTTTTATAATTATATTCAATATTATGTTATCAAACTACCTTAAAAAACAGCAAAAACAAAAGATGGACAACAATAAAAATGACAAATCAAAATAAAAAATATATATAAAAGCTTGCACCAAGAAATTGGTCTTAAATGTAAAAGCTGGAACTGTTATGTGGTAATCGAAAGAAAAATAATAATAATAATAAAAAGGATATGTTAATAACTTATATATAATGATGAATAGAGACTCCCCCTTACCTTTGGTTTGCAGAATTTGATATTCCTACGGTAAAATCTCTCTCCAGGTTCTTCTCACTTGTCTCCTTGCTTCTTCTCTCCACAACCCTAGTTTTCCTTTGATCTCTAATCTTTTCTTGTTTGTTGTAACCCTAATTCTCTAATGTTCTCCTCTATTTATAATCTTTTAACTGAGCTAGGTTTCTCTCATAACTATTTAACGGGTTTACTCTTCAATTTTAAAATATATTATTAAGTACAAAAATATATTAGATTTAGTACAAAAATATCTCAAATTGAGTACCAAAATATATCATATTCAATATAAAAATAGTATATTAGATTTAATTCAAAAATATCTCAAATTGAGTACCAAAATATATCATATTCAAAATATATCATATTAGATTTTTTTTCATAAATTTCTTTCAAAAGAAAAGTTAGGGTTAGTCATTAGGGTTATCAAGACTACCCTAATTCTCTAATGCTCTCCTCTGTTTATAACCTTTTAACTGAGCTAGGTTTCTCTCATAACTATTTAACGGGTTTACTCTTCAATTTTAAAATATATTATTAAGTACAAAAATATATTAGATTTAGTACAAAAATATCTCAAATTGAGTACCAAAATATATCATATTCAATATAAAAATAGTATATTAGATTTAATTCAAAAATATCTCAAATTGAGTACCAAAATATATCATATTCAATATAAAAATAGTATATTAGATTTAATTCAAAAATATCTCAAATTGAGTACCAAAATATATCATATTCAGTATAAAAATATATTATTGAGTATTAAAATATATTTCATATCACAAACCAAAATATATTAGATTGTGCATAAAAATATTTTAGCAAAACTTGGGGACTAAGAAATCACTTTCTAACATATTCAATATAAAAATAGTATATTAGATTTAATTCAAAAATATCTCAAATTGAGTACCAAAATATATCAATATATTAGATTGTGCATAAAAATATTTTAGATTTAATTAAAACACTACTTAATTCCTTCATTCAAACCCCCCTTTTTATAATTGCCGTAGATATATATAAAATAAAAGCAATTATAAGTCACAAAAACCATTAGTGATCCAGTGGTTACAGCTGTGACCTATTAGAAGTTGGTCTGTGGTTCAACTCTCAGCAAGGATTTTTTTTCATAAATTTCTTTCAAAAGAAAAGTTAGGGAGAAATGTGTCATTTTGGGTGTTAGGGTTGCATTAGGGTTAGGGATTCATGTAATCAGACTACTTAACATTTATATGTAAGTGACTAGACTTTGACCCGTGCGATGCACGGGTTGTTTTAGAAAGTCATAATTAAAACACACTGCACATCTAAAAAATGTAACATAGACTACACCTTAACTTCAAAACACCAAGTAAAAATGGCTCCCTCATAACATCTCTACACAAATATTATGTCTTTGATGGTATCTCTTATATCAGTAAATTATGTATTTGCAGTCCAATATAAAGTTTATCGTCATATTTCCCTAGTCATGGATGTTACCCAATGTGAGCATCTTTCAAAAGTGCACAGTCTACAAAAAGAATGCAGGAAAAATTAATTAAAACAAAGAACAAATTAGCAAAACAAAAAGCAAATACATGGTTCAAAAATAAAATGGAATAGAAAATTGGAAAAGAAGAATTAACATAAATTGCTACTTCGTTGAACTTATGGTTTTTTGTTCATGTTCATACTTTCTGCTCCAAGAATTAGCATTTAAGGGGATTAATTTTATTAGTTATCAGTTAGAATAAGATTAAATTTTTCAAAAAAAAAGTAGAATACGATTAACGAAAAGAATACATAATATAGAATCCATTGACTACCTTCATTCCAATTTTGGCGTGTTGAGTCTCTTAAATAATGGACATTACTACTTTGCTGTAAAAAAACACACACAACAATGAGTTGTGAGCAACAAATTTGTAGATAGAAATTTCCTATTTTTTAGGCCAAAATAAAAGACATGAGAATAGAGACTCCCCCTTATGGTGAATAGAGACTCCCCCTTACCTTTGGTTTGCAGAATTTGATATTCCTACGGTAAAATCTCTCTCCAGGTTCTTCTAACTTGTCTCCTTGCTTCTTCTCTCCACAACCCTAGTTTTCCTTTGATCTCTAATCTTTTCTTGTTTGTTGTAACCCTAATTCTCTAATGCTCTCCTCTATTTATAACCTTTTAACTGAGCTAGGTTTCTCTCATAACTATTTAACGGGTTTACTCTTCAATTTTAAAATATATTATTAAGTACAAAAATATATTAGATTTAGTACAAAAATATCTCAAATTGAGTACCAAAATATATCATATTCAATATAAAAATAGTATATTAGATTTAATTCAAAAATATCTCAAATTGAGTACCAAAATATATCATATTCAATATAAAAATAGTATATTAGATTTAATTCAAAAATATCTCAAATTGAGTACCAAAATATATGATATTCAGTATAAAAATATATTATTGAGTATTAAAATATATTTCATATCACAAACCAAAATATATTAGATTGTGCATAAAAATATTTTAGCAAAACTTGGGGACTAAGAAATCACTTTCTAACATATTCAATATAAAAATAGTATATTAGATTTAATTCAAAAATATCTCAAATTGAGTACCAAAATATATCAATATATTAGATTGTGCATAAAAATATTTTAGATTTAATTAAAACACTACTTAATTCCTTCATTCAAACCCCCCCTTTTTATAATTGCCGTAGATATATATAAAATAAAAGCAATTATAAGTCACAAAAACCATTAGTGATCCAGTGGTTACAGCTGTGACCTATTAGAAGTTGGTCTGTGGTTCAACTCTCAGTCTGTGGTTCAACTCTCAGCAAGGATTTTTTTTCATAAATTTCTTTCAAAAGAAAAGTTAGGGAGAAATGTGTCATTTTGGGTGTTAGGGTTGCATTAGGGTTAGGGATTCATGTAATCAGACTACTTAACATTTATATATAAGTGATAAGTCCCTTACACAGACAATGAGAACATTTTCTTATGTGAGAATAAAAAGAACACTTATCAACGAATAAATCAAAAGTAGATGGTTATGATTAAAAAATCTCATTTAAACGCATGTGTCTTTTCCCATTCTGTTGTTTCTTATAAACCCATTTTGCATTTTTATTTTCTTCAACCCACAATCATCTACAACATGTTTTCACAAAACACTTGAATCATCGTTAAAAAAAATCTAGAGAATGCTCTTGCAAACAAATTCAACAAACACCAAACACTTCAAATCCATAAACAAAACAAAAACATGAAAAATGTTTTCTCATTTCTTCACAAACATAAACACAAAAACTACGTACTTATTTGTGACATTCAAAATAGAACATTGTGAAAAAGAATACTACCACAAACATCATAATTGCCATGATCTCGAGGGCGATGTTGAAATCAACCATATTGGTTCACAATATTCAAATGGAATTGTGAAATTTCGATTTAAAATCTGGGATCAAAGTCTGTTTGGATCAGATTCAAATAGAGAAAGAGAGGGAAATGGACAAATGATATACTAGGAAAAGGCACACATTTTTTCAAATGGAACTATTTTAGGTTGAGACACTATCACTTGACTCTAATTTTTAGCCTGTTGTGAGTTTCGAAATTCAACTCACCTAAGTCGAAACTCACAATACCTTTCTTTTATTTTTATTTTTATTTTTTTTTCCATTAATTTTTGTGTGAGTTTTGCCATTGAAGTAATGGACACACAATAAAAAAAGAAATGGTTGAAATGAAACGGTTAAAAATCAATAGGAAATATCGAATTGAGAACACACTTCATTTAAAAAACAAATCTGAGGATTAATTAAAAGAAAAATAGATGGCAAAGATTTTTATTTATGAAAAATAAAGAAATAAAGAAATTGGTGAGAGAGACACACACAGAGAGTTGATTAAGAGAAAAGGAAGGGAAAATAGGAGTGGTAATTTTGAAATGATTGATTGGCGATAAATTGAATTGAATTGAATTGGAATCGTGTTCCTAAAACGTGAATTGTTCTGATCTAATCTCTCTCTACTTGTGCTGCAATGGCATCATCATCATCTTCGTCGTCGGCGCCTAATGTGGATCTGTTCGATGCTTATTTCCGTCGCGCCGATTTGGATCGTGACGGCCGTATCAGCGGTGTCGAAGCCGTCTCTTTCTTCCAAGGTTCCGGTTTGCCCAAAAAAGTCCTTGCTCAGGTCAGAGGTCACCTCTTTCTTTACTTTCTAATTCATTAACACTATAGTATGTATGAATCTGTTCGTCTAAATGAATCGCAAATCCAATCCAATCCAGATTTGGGAATTTGCAAACACAAATCAGAGTGGTTTCCTAGGTCGTGCAGAGTTCTACAATGCACTTAAACTTGTTACCGTCGCACAGAGCAAGCGTGAACTCACTCCTGAAATGGTTAAAGCTGCATTGTATGGTCCAGCAGCATCCAAGATTCCTGCTCCTCAGATCAATTTTGCTGCCACTGTCACACCCTCATCCGCACCTGCACCACAGCCAGTAAATCTTGGACCCAGGGGACCTCTTCCAAATCAAAACTTTCCTGCTTCTCAGCCAACTCCGTTAGTAAGGCCTCTGCAAAATATGTCTGCCGGTGTACCCACTCAAGGACTTCCTGCTGTTGCTGGACCTCGCCCTCGCCCTGCAACTTCCTCCGCTTTCACTGGGTATGGCAACATGCCTGGAGGACCTCTGCAACAACCAGTTAGAGGAACCAGTCCTGTGGCAATTACAACACCGGCTTCAAGTGTTGCACCCCTCACACCTACACAATCACAATATCCTTCATCTGCTAGTAAGCCATCCGATGCTTCTGTCAATGGTATTATGGCTTCTGATTCATTTTTCGGAGGGGATTTGTTCTCAACCACCTCATCTCAGCCCAACCAAAACTCTTCTCTACAAGGATTTTCATCTGCCATTGTTCCTGTATCTGGAGGGAACCAGAGTTCTATTAGGACCACCACCCCTGATTCTTTGCAGACCTCACTTGCTACTCACTCTGTTCGTCCACATCTTCAGCAGAACCAGCCGACAGTGAATCAGAACCAGCATGCCTCGGTTCAGGCGCCTAATATGTCCACATCATCTGGACTTCCAGTGAGATTGCAGGATTCTGCGTCAGGTCAGCCCCAACCTCCATGGCCAAGAATGACTCAGACTGATGTTCAGAAATATACAAGAGTATTCATGGAAGTAGACAGAGATAGAGATGGGAAAATCACTGGGGAACAGGCGAGGAACTTGTTTCTTAGTTGGCAATTACCAAGAGGTATATTTTCTACTTCCTTTCCTTTTGTTTGGATCAGGAGTAAAACGATTTCTCTGTTTTTCTACTTCTCTAGTGTTCTGGTTGTAGTTTCTCAATGGCTAGCTAATTCGCTGATCATTTTTTGCATGCCATGTTTTATGTTTTCCAGAGGTTTTGAAGCAGGTCTGGGACCTATCTGATCAAGATAATGATAGCATGCTTTCTCTCAAAGAGTTTTGGATTGCACTGTACCTAATGGAGCGACACAGGGAGGGACGTGCTCTTCCAGGTGTACTTCCAAATAACATTCTTCCTGATATACCAACAACTACCGGTCAACCTGCCAATCTCCACAGTCCCGTAACTTGGGGAAATCAGTCAGGTTTGTACCAAAGAACTAGCATGCTTTTTTGGGGTATTATGGAAACTATTTGGTTCTATAATTTCTTTTCTCTTCCTCCTTTTATCTTTGAAAGGTGTTCAACAACAGCAAGGGATGACTGGATCTGGTGCTCGACAACTCAACCCTACTGCAGGTCGGCCACCAAGGCCGGCTGCTGTCCCTCCTTCTGATGAAGGAACTCAGAACAAGCAGCAGAAATCCAAAATTCCAGTCTTGGAGAAGCATCTCATAAATCAACTGAGTTCAGACGAGCAAAATTCAGTTAACTCGAAGTTTCAAGAAGCAACAGAAGCTGATAAGAAGGTAACTACTGTATATTTTTTTCTTTTCAACATTATGTTGTGCCTAAATATGCCACGTTCAGTTACTTTCTTTTATTTTTGGGGTGCATTAGGAGGTTTTAGGGAATAAGTGGCCTTTGTTGGGGATTGAACCTCCCTCTGACACAATCACCGTAATCAATCTTAAAAGACTTAGGACAGGGACAGTCAAGCTATATCAGTACCACCTCAATGAATGACATGTTTATTTGTTTATCTTTTTCCGCTAACATAGCTGCTGGTTTTTGTTTTAATCTGATTGTAAAGCTTACATATTTACATGTGTTTCCTAAACGGTTTGCTTACCTATTGGCCAACTGCCAAATATTCTTGATTACACTCTAATCCGGTTCAATTTGAACAAAGGCAATTCTCATCTCTTTACTCTTTTGTTAACTGCAGGTAGAAGAACTTGAGAAAGAAATAGCGGAGTCCCGAGAGAAAATAGAATTCTTCCGTGCAAAAATGCAAGAACTTGTAAGTGTTTTCTTTGCTTCATACCTTTGCGCCTTGTTAAAATTCTATCCTGTTTAAGTTGTGCTCTATTTTATCTTTTTGGCAGTTTCTTTTCTCGATAAATCGGTGTTTTGTTTATGTGTACAGTGTATCTTGATTTGCAGGCTAAGCCAGAACCATATAGATGTACTGATTTAGCTAGTAGTTGAAATGTAATTTGGGAGACAGATTGTTTACAATTGGGATTTACTGTACTCGTGAAATAATGGATCTCGGCAAAAACTTTTACGATGTGATTTGATTTATTGAGCTTTAAGGATGCAAAATATATGTAGGCTGTTATTATTGTTATTGTAAATTTCATAGATTCTTTGACCAAACTAACCGTTCCTTACTATAGACCTAATGAACACAAATACGTAGACGGTAGACTCCCATCTGCTTGTTGGGTTTCTGTTTCTTATATATTGATTAATTTGGAGAAAGTAAAAATGGGCTGACGGAAAGGTCTTCTACTCAGTTCTCCATTAATAGACGTTATACCTTTCTTTCAGCTATTGGCTGCTTCTCTAGATACCTAGGGACTACTGGCTCAGAAGAGCGATGCCTACGAAATAGATTTGTTCTATTGTGAACCCAGGCGGTACTCTTTTGTGTATTTATACAATAGAATCGTGGATACCTAGAAGAGAAAAACTCATTAAAGCTGCCTTTCATGCTCTGCATATGTTTAACAACTTTCATGCTCTGCATATGTTTAACAATCTCATGTTAATACCCCTTTCTTTTATTTTCTCCTTTTTTAAACGAATTTCTGGTTTTTCTGCCTGCAAAAGGTTATATACAAGAGCCGATGCGACAATCGTCTTAACGAGATCATGGAAAGGATATCTGCTGATAAACATGAGGTATTTTTCTTTAGCATTGCATGTATCCTTATTAGACCTATAACGTTAACTTTTATCATTGGCTCAATATATTAATTTCAGGTAGACAATCTAGCAAAGAAATATGAAGATAAATATAAGCAAGTTGGAGATGTATCATCCAAGTTGACGACGGAGGAAGCCACATTCCGTGACATACAGGTGCAAGAAAATATGGCTTTTTCTTTAATTCATAGAATATATGCTGACACTTTTTTTCCTGCATTTTGCATCACTATATCACATTATTTTATTGTATGTATAGGAGAAAAAAATTGAATTATATCAAGGGATTGTCAAGTTGGAACAGGATGTAAATACTGATGACACAGTACAGGTATGTTTGAATATGACCTGTTCTGCACATCCATCATGAGTTTTTTTTTCCATATCTGATCTAGTCAAATACAATTTTCAGGTCCGTGCTGATCGCATCAATTCTGACCTTGATGAACTTGTGAAATCTCTAAATGAACGGTGCAAGAAGTATGGATTACGTGCAAAGCCCACGACATTAGTGGAGCTACCCTTTGGTAATTTCAAATTTATAGTTGTTACTATATCCTTTCAAGTAATTTTTTATTTACTATTCCTTTCAAGTGTTACCAAGCCTTTTCATGTCTCTAATTTTATTATATGATATTTGTTGCATTAGTGTTGTTGATATTTAGTTTGAGGAAGTACCCTTCAATTGCTGAACTACCGGTTTTGTATCATCATGAAAACTTTTTGAGCCAGCATAACTTGATATTAGTTGCCTGATCAAGTGGCATGGCATTTAACACATACTGTTTAATGATTTTCTTATGTAACCTTTGAACTACTTTGTGGCACTGGCACAATTCTGTATGGAAAAGCTCTATATAATCTTATATAGCTATTGTTGCTGCTTATCACAAATGTTTTCTCATCATTATTTTTTGAAGAATCCATTTAAAGCAAAATATGATAATGGTTTGCTATTGACACTAAATTAGCTATATGGTTCTTCATAATAGGGACTACTATAATTATTATCAAATGTTGTATTAGTGATTTGGTTGTATGAAAAGATATGAAACTTGAAACTGGTCGATGTTTCTGAGAATCTTGTACAAAATAAACTACATATTTGATCCAAATAATAATCCTTTTGTTGCATTTGTTTACTTTTATTTGAATTAAGCTCAGTAAACTCTTCATTGCCTACAAATTGACTCTTAATTTTTGCTAAATTGATCTGCTTTATTGTTTTTCACATGCTAGGTTCATTGTTGGCCTCTTGATTCAGTTATCACCTTCTATTATTTTGCTTGTTTTAGTTGTGTCATACCATTTCTCTTTGCTTTGTTGTTCCCTGCTCACCAGTCTCATGAGTCATCTGCCCCCATTCAATATATTTTTATATTGAACAATGTAATCGTTACATCATTACACACACACACACAAACACACACACACACACACACACACACACACACACACATACATATATAGAGATTTTTCTTGTATTATACGGCCTCACTCAAATTAATCCTTTAGGCTGGCAACCTGGTATCCAAGAAGGAGCTGCTGATTGGGATGAGGATTGGGATAAGCTTGAAGATAAAGGTAATCGAAATAACACTAATTAGATCTGATATTCTATTAATTACTAAAAATAAAATAAAAATGATATGCAAATTGTGTGGCATCTGCCATAAATTTTGAGGATTTTTTGCGAAAGGTTATGAAACCACATTGACATGGACACTAGGCTAATTATCATTTTATCTGGGGGATTAGTGGATACATGACTCTCATATTGGATGTCGTAGCACCTATAGTAGAAAAGATGGTGGAAACTGAGCTTAGGTGGTTTGGGTATGTAGAGAGAAGACCTATAGATGTTGTAGTAAGGAGAGTAAATCAGGTGGAGGATAGTCAGATCACGATAGGCAAAAGTAAACATAGAAAACTATAAGAGAAACTATTAAGAAAGATCTAGAGATTAATGAGTCGGATCGAAATATGATTTATGGTAGAACATTATGGCGTAATTTGATCCATGTAGCCAACTCCACTTAATGGGATAAGGCTTGGTTGTTGTTGTTGTTGTTGCATTTTTGGTTTCGATAAGAATAGTCTATCACTATTCTTATAATTTAGGCAGCACGGTTTATCTTAAAACAAAATTCGTCTGTGAAGTATTATAGTGTGCATTATTTTCTTCTTTTGTTGTCTTTTTGTTTAGTTCACTTGGTATATTTTTATTCCTCTTAGCTGTATTTACCCCTCTATATTAGGATTGAATGCGTATGTACATGTGATGCACAATTTAAGGCTTTGTCAATTTTTACCTGTATTGAGGCAAAACTGAATTTCAAGGCATGCCTACTCACGACACATGCATTTTTATCAGCTGAAAATGATATAATAACAAAAGACTAAGCAAACTGGTCAAAATCCGATCACACACACACACAGAGTTAATGATATTTGTAACTATAATTAATGGATGAGACAATGAAGTAGTATACTCAGTTGAATATTGCAATTGGGTGCTACATAAGTAGAACCTGAAGAAGCTGGCCAGTCTTATCTTTAAGGATATTATTATTCTTATCTATACGGTCAGTTCCTAGCTTTTCTCACTTACTCTGCCTGCGTATGCACCTCTCTTGCATCTGTAGTTCTGTATTTCTTTTACACACTACTTCAGCGGCTGTTGAACTATACTTCTTTGTGCTATATTATGTATTCATTTTCTAAGCTTACCTGTTTGTCTAATGGAAGAGTTTGATCATTTTGAACAGTTATATGGTTTAGGAAAAATGATAATCCAAAATTAGGTTATAAGAGATATTATATGATGTTGGTGAGATTAAAATTATGGGTCACTGCAATTTCTTCATTTTCCGGTCTCTATCCATTCTCTTTTGAAGAATGTTGGAAATATATGGATAGTTTCTTAGTTATCTACCATGCTTTCTTTCTTCTAGCAGAATTTACTCTTGTCAAAGAATACACTCTCGATGTGCAAAACACCATAGCGCCTCCAAAACAAAAGCAACCAAAGGCTGTGAACGCAAAAGCTTTGGATATTGACAGTCCAAAATTTGTAGTGTCGCCTAAGAGTGATGATAAATCAGAAAAACCTCAGACTACAAATGAACAGGGAGTAGGCAACGGATCTGTTTATAATAAAAGTGATGATGGGTCTGCGAAAAGTGCTCCTAATAGTCCATTTGCAAGCAGTACTATCGGAAGTCCGCATAGGGACTTTGTTGATTCTGACATTCGAAAGACTTCTGGTGAAGATAGCTCACCCCGTAATCAAGATGATGCGCAAGAAACCCAAAGGTATGGATTTTAAGATTTGCACACTAGTTTTCCAAATCACGAGTAACTCAAGTTGCTCATTTGGATTTTACTGATCATCTATATTCTCTGTGCCTTTTTAAAGTTTGTGGTGATCACAATGATTGTCATTGTATAAAATGGTGATTATTTGTATTACACTTTTGCTTCCACTTAGCAAGTTATTCTTTTTGGGTAACTTATGCATGACATTGTATTAGAGCCCCTGTGATTTTGAACAATAGGATAGGAGTTTGATCCTTGCTGCCCCATTTTTCTAATCGTATATCTTTAGTTCACGGTAAAGTGTTCATGTGTGTTGTACATTTTTCAACTCAAAGGGCTTGTCTCCACATGCGCGCATGTGCGTCAGAGACCTGCTAACAGCTTAGGCTATTAAGAGTTTTTTTTTTAATTTTTTTTTTTATAATTGTCATCTGTAATATATTGTGCATCAATATAGTCTCGCAATTTAGTCATCACTTCAACAGTTTTAGACCTTCATTTTTTCCCAAATAATTCAGAGCTGAACAGTAATACTATCATCAGCACACACCCATGTGTGCGTGCGCATACCTCTCCTCACATTTGTTTGAGGCTACTATCCTCCACTTTTGCTTGGGCAAAAAACCTATTTTTCCAACTTGACAGAAAACCCATCTGTCAAAACTCGGTCAAATATGAGGATGCGGACCTCCTCATATTTGAGCTGAAGCGAGCATGTTAGCATCCTCCACACAATCATTCTACCTTTCACTTAATAGAATTTTATTTTATCATAGCTTTACCTGTTGGAAGTTTTTGAGACATCCATGCTTTCTCTCTTTACTTAATTGCTTATTTCCTTGTTGACTAAATCATCCCCTCTCACTTTCACTGAGTGGTTTTTGCAACTTGAAAGGATGCATGCAGGTTTTGTACGATTTTATTACTGATTTAATTTGTTTCCTTTAAACTCAATCTAAAAATGTAACTTTTTCGGATAAAATCTCAAATAAAGGAAATTTCCACATCTGCGTGGGCAGGAAAGGAAACATAGTGAAAATGGGATATGCACCATACCATTCAAGGATTTTGAGAGCATAAGTCTCTGAAAAAATAGAATTAAAGGAAAATCAGTTGTTTATATGCAAAAAAAGGAAATAGAACACAATGAGGACTGCATTCCACCTTGTCACTTCAATGCTAAATGTCATACAGGGGTCTTACTTACCTAGAAAATTTAAATAGCCACAAAGTATATTATGAACTAGTTATAGTATGCATGAAAAACTCTTTGACGGATTAGAAAATAGCGTTAGATTGATGTGACTTTTACAAGCATGTGCATGATATGGAGTTGAGGTTTGGTTGTTGTTGTTATGGGTGATAAGGTAGTTTATTCCCAACTGTAGAATGGAAAGGTTATTTATTTGTTTAAAATGGGTTTTGGTTCATGTCTGTGTCCACGGTTACCAATATATGCTTCAGTTTTTTTTTTTTTGGTATTAGATAGATTTTGTGATCTTGTAAAATAATTGTTTGGTATGCAAGCTAATTGGGGAACCTTCGATTTTGTGATTTTGTGATCTTGCATATGCAGTGATCATGGTGGTGAGAAGTCTGTGTTTTCTGAAGAAAGAGTTTTTGACGAACCTAATTGGGGAACCTTCGACACAAATGATGATATTGATTCAGTTTGGGGATTCAATGCCAGTAGCATCACTAAGGAGGTATGCAAGCTCTTGCGTGTAAAGTGGTTTTTCAGCAAAATCCTTTCTTTTGAAGGACACATCTGTTTAAATTTCTCCTGCTATATTCTAACTTGTCAGCACCAATGTTGGTGGTTTAATTACTGCATTTCTCCTGCTTGATTCTAACTTGATAGTGATGTTATTGTTGTAATATTTTGGAAACGCTAACCTGATCATAGTCTAGCACACCACACCTATTTATACCAGTGATTTAGGAAAAGTTGCCAAACTAGTACCATTACTCAACATGATAAGATTCCTAGCAGAAAAGTGATAATATGATATTCTAAAACCTTTCTCCTCAAATTGAAGAATTACCAAGGTATCAGCTTGTTATAAATTTTTGTCAAGAAAAAGCTAGTTAAAAATAAACCCACACAACAATTAAAAAACAAAATTTATAAACTTAGTAACTATAAGATAACAAAACATATAATTTTAATAGGCTTCCCAAAAATGGGCTCTTAAATAATGTTTGTAAAACAAAAGGTGGTTGGGATGAGGCACATGTAGAGGAGTTAGTCAAAGTTTTCCATAGCTATGGGCAAAAAGACAATGTTGGACTGATGGTTACTCGGAACAGGTCACCATTCAGAACTGTCAGCATCGTGGTTGTCTTATCTAGTTGAGTCATACACTTGTATGAGTTTAAGACTCTAGTTATCAAAGTTTGGATTAACTCACGTACAATATCGTTTGTATAAATTTGAGTAGATTCAATTAGACTCATGGGTTAGAGGACGATTGAACAAGTCTACAATATTTTTCCAAAAATGCCTAAAATGACAGTGGTGCCGTGTTTTTCTTTTCTTTTCAATTCCTCAAATACAGCTGATATCCAACACGAGCTAATCTCCAAAGTAGGTGATCGATGTTGTATCGAGTCTCAACTCCTTTTGTAAGGTTCAAGAGATCTCGATAGCTACACAATACTTATGACCAAGGTAGTCAAAAACGAGTGCCGGGTCGTAGGATCTTCCGATCCTACGTGCCACAGCCACAGCCACCCCAACGAGCAGCGACCTTGTTCTGGGCCGTTTTCGTCAGTTTTGTGGTCAGGATCGAGTTCCTGATGCAGGGACGTAAAAAAAAACCGAGCTGGGCCTGGCAGATTTGGTTGTGCTTCACAAACCGGGTCGGGTCAAAAAATAACCTGGTTTCTTATATGTTAAAAAACCCGAAAATTTCATTTTCATTCTTCTCTTCTCCAACCCTAGAAACGAACGACGGCCATGTCCTTCACTCTCCTTTCGTTCACTTTCCTTTTCCGGCCAAGTTTTCGCTGTCGTTCCCTCTCTTCCCTCACCTAAACTCTGTTTTCGTTCACTTTCCTCCATAACCCATACTCTGTTTTCGTTTTCGATCTCTTTTTTCACATAACCTTTGTAACGGCTTCAACTAGTAATGTTAATGCATCTTCTTCGGTTGCTTTTTATTGGTACTTATGAACTTGTATTTTGAGTACTTATGAACTTACTCTTTTGGATTTTAAGTTACTTTATGAACTCTCATCTTTGTTGTTATGAATTTGAGGAATTATGATTATGGTTTATTAATTTAGTTTAATGTATTTATGATTTAAGTTATTTTGTTGTATTATTATGCTTGTGTGTGTATATGTGAAATTATTATTTTGCCCTTGAGTGGGTTCTTACGAACCGTGTTACTTCGCTCGTGTTTACGTTCCTTCACCGGCCGACCGATCCTATGTAGGATCTCGATCCTGACTACATTGCTTATGACTGATACGAATTCATGGTTATTTGGTTTTTAGAAATTGAGAGCTTTTATAAAATTTTATGATTGTGCCTTAGTATCAAAGGGTTAGATGTCATTCTTTAATACTCTTAGCAGTCTACTGATTGCTTTTGGACATTTGTTTATACTTTTACAGGAGAGAGAGCTTGATGGAGCTGGAGACAACTATTTCTTTAGTTCTGGAGACCTGGGCCTCAACCCCATTAAAACATCTTCACCACAGGCTGCTGATCTCTTCCAGAAGACCAGTGGATTCAGTTTTGATGATTCTGTTCCAAGCACCCCACTTTTCAGCTCAAGCAGTTCCCCACAAAGGCCTAAAGACTGGTTGGAAAACGCTTTTGACTTTTCAAGATTTGATTCATTTAGCACACACGATAGTGTATCTTTACCTGCCCGGGAAGCACAACCACCAGTACGATTTGATTCTGTTCGCAGCAGTGCGGATTTTGATCATGGTTTTCCTGCTTTTGATGACTCGGATCCCTTTGGTTCTGGGCCTTTTAGGACTTCATCAGAAAGTCAAACTCCTAGAAAAGGATCTGATAATTGGAGTGCTTTTTAGTTTTGCAATTCTACCACACATTATTTCTGTCTTCAGGCCTTCCGATATTTGCCTCTGGTGGAGTGAGTTGTGCATCTTTCTGTGTGGCACCTCTTATTTGTAATGTATTTTTTGTATTTAATCCTGTGTATTCCTTATCCCTCTGTTTTTCTTTGGCATGGGGCTTGGGTTGTGTTAAACCCAGCGATCCCACTTGATTTCTTAAATTGGAAGTGAAGGTCTGTTCATATTTTTGGCTTGTTCGTTGATAGTTTTCCATAGAGTCTCCGTTAAAAGTATCTCCACCTGATGAGATCGTGGTTATTGATATGACTATTTGATCTTAGTTTTGTTCAAACTTTAACGATCGGAATTTTATTATAATTCTTTTTATAGTGAATTATAGCTTGAACTTCATTTGTCTAATTAATTGCATAACTGATAACCTTCATCTCAACAAGGGTTGGTTTTTCAGGCTGATTTTTTATTTTTTTTTTATCTTTATGTGTGCAATGGATCAACAGTACGACACTGAGTTTTGATCTTCAAATCTCATGTATACTAGATATGATATACTCCCTCCGTCCCTATTTATAAGAGTAATTTACAAAAAAGTTTAGTCTCTAAATATAAGATTATATATAAATTTTTAAATGTATTGATTATTCTTTTTTCAAATATACCCCTTATTAATACTATCAATTTGTCTTTGTATGTGAAAAGTTAACATTAAATATATATTTAATTAAGGGTAATCTAGTAATATTCACACATATTTGAGACAACTTTATTACTCCAACAACTTTTTTTAATACACGTGATTTTTGTAAACTACTCTTATAAAAAGGGACAGAGGGAGTATATTTTTTTTGAGTTGAAATCCTCTCTATTTGCTAAAAATAAATGGATATTGTCATTTGATGAGAGATATATACAAAAAGTATGTAGTGGGTCCTACTACTAAGTGGACCCCACTACTATTAATTATTTTCAAACTTCTTTGTGTCTTTATCTCTTCAAATGAAAGAAATGGAGAGACTAATAAATAGAGAGGATTTTGACTCATTTTTTTTTTGAAGTGACCATACTTTAGAAGAAAGTAGGGAATTTTAACTAGAACCTTACCTAGAAATGGAGCAATACAAAATGGTAAAACATAAAAAACATGGATTAACCCAAATAACAAATGTTATATGCATTTTCGGAGTACAATGAAGTTCCATCTAGATTATACGAACAAAACTACTACCATTAAAGAAAATAACTAAGAGCTACATTCTTACAAATTGACATGTATTCAAAGTAGTTATACCTTTCCAAATAAAATACCAATCTTCAAACAACTTTTCCGGGAGTTTTAAGAGCATCTACATCATGGATTTTTTGAATGTATTCTTAGATGAGTTTTACATATACACATCACTAATTTATATATATATATATATATTTTTTTTTAATGTTCGTACTTAATAAATATTCAATCACTCCATTATTAAAAAAAACACTTAATCACTCAAATTGAGCACCTCAGTTTTTTATCTTCTTCCCAAAGTGATACTTAATGCAATGCATGTTTGGATTCACAGTAAATAACCATAGTTTATAGCTTCAATAAAACCAAAATATGATGACACAATGATTTTGCTGAGCTAACCGTTCATTTGAACATACACTTGATAGGTTGGTTCCATGGAGGATTAGAAATGAGTGGGCTAATCTCACTTCTTTAAGAGAAGGTGGTAGATTGATAATCACCGATATATGTTGCGAAGGAAACTATTGTGTCGATTCTTTAGCTAAAAATGGTCATAATATTAGGGACTTCTTTTGGTGGGATGATTTGTCTCCTTTTATTAGATTTTATTATTATTATTAGAGTTAATATAGGTATGCCAAACTTTAGATTTAAAAATTGTTGATTGAGTTTTGGTTCTTGTTCCCCAATCTTTGTATCTCTCGTTTTCTGTTTAATAAAATTTAGTTCATTTGATAAGAAAAAACAGGTTGGTTAAAAGGTGAATGCTCAAAATACTATCTTTTTAGTAATTTTCTAACACTCATTTATTTGATCCAATTCACTAGTCCCACCATTTTATGTGATACTTATCTTTAAAATATAGGACTCGCATTGATTTTACCTAATAAATGAGCTAAACTTATTAGTAGTGTAGCCTTCAACTGCTAGATTGATCGATGAAGCTCCTATATGGTGCCACTTCTCAACCATCTTGCACGGTGCTCACCCAGTCATGATGAGATTAATTGTTTGATAAGTACAACAATACTTACGATTCTCCTCAATATCAATTTGGATGAGCTAAAAAAAAGTACAACTATCTTGCTCTTTTTTTAATAGTCTAGGAGTGGAATCTTCAAATATTAAAACTTTGTTTGGTAACACGAATAAACTAGCGGATAACTTATTTGATTAATTTATAAGTTTGTTAGAGAAAAGTCAAATTTTGATTGAAATAAAGTGACTTAAAAATATATATTTGTTAATAAGGAGTGACATCCAACCCATCCATTCTTAAAGTTATTGTAACATATAATTATGATTGGAGTTAATGGGGCAGGTATATAAATCGAATTTGGTTTGTTGCCTCCAAAAAGGAAAAGGAACACAAAAAAAAAAAAAAAAAGGTGAAAATGACAAAAGGTGGATAATTGTTTTGGTTTAGAAATGACCCGACCCGACCCAGAAATGAAATAGAGTAGTTATTACTTATTGGTACTATCGATATCGAGTGTTTCACACTTTCACTCACTACACTCACTACACTCACTCTGCAATGGCTGCTTCAACAGCATGCTTCTTCCAGTCATCTTCATCTTCATTTTCACCTTTCAAACAAAATCAAAAGATTCATATTTCAATTTTTAGAATAAGATGCAACGCCTCCTCTCAGAAGCATCCCTCCGTCGTCACACTTACCGACCCACCACCTGTCTATTCATCCGTCAAGGCCTTTGCTCCTGCCACGGTTGCCAATCTAGGTCCAGGCTTCGATTTCCTTGGCTGCGCTGTCGATGGCATTGGCGACACTGTCTCAGTCAAAGTGGACCCAGATGTTCACCCCGGCGAGATATCCATCTCACATATTTCTGGTCAAACACCTAACATCCACAAACTCAGTAAAAACCCTCTTTGGAACTGCGCTGGTATCGCCGCTATCGAAGCCATGAAAATGCTCCGCATTCGATCCGTCGGTCTTTCACTTTCTCTCGAAAAGGGTTTACCTTTGGGGAGTGGGTTGGGATCCAGTGCTGCCAGCGCTGCTGCAGCCGCTGTTGCTGTCAACGAGATCTTCGGGAAAAGATTGAGTGTGGACGACCTTGTTCTCGCCTGCTTGAAATCAGAAGAGAAGGTTTCTGGTTATCACGCTGACAATGTTGCCCCATCCATCATGGGGGGTTTTGTGTTGATTCGCAATTACCAACCCTTAGAGTTGTTGCCGTTGAAGTTCCCTTCTCAAAAAGATCTCTATTTCGTATTAGTTACACCAGAATTTGAAGCCCCAACTAAAAAAATGAGAGCAGCACTGCCTTTAGAGATAGGGATGCCGCACCATGTCTGGAATTCTAGCCAGGCAGCTGCTCTTGTGGCGTCAGTGTTACAGGGGGATTTGTTCATGTTAGGGAAAGCCCTGTCCTCCGATAAGATTGTTGAACCTAAGCGTGCACCATTGATTCCTGGGATGGATGCTGTCAAGAAGGCTGCCATTCAAGCTGGAGCTTTTGGCTGCACCATCAGTGGTGCTGGACCTACTGCGGTTGCTGTCACGGATAATGAGGAAAAGGGACACATCATTGCTCAACACATGGTTCAAGCTTTTCAAAAGGAAGGAAACTTGAATGCTTCTGCCAATGTCAAGCAGCTTGATCGCCTTGGTGCTAGACTTATTAGCAGCGTTCATTTAAATTGATTTCAGTGTAGCTAGCTTAGGTATGTTAAATTGCTATCATACTCATACACAACTTTTACTTTATTTCATGTTCATGATCACGGTCATAGTGATGATGATGTTATAGTTTCCAAAGTACAGTCTGGTTCATTTCATATCACGTTTGAGTCAATTGAAACCCTTCTACATTTTCTTGGACAATTTTCAATTGTCTTGAATTGTTGCTCAAGGAAAGGTTATATTTTGTGTATAAGTTTTGTTTGTGGCGGTGATGATGTGAAGCACTTCATGTGCTCTATTTGTTTGTTTCTTGAATTTTGAATAGATATGTGTGCTTTGCTTTTGAAGCCTTTGCGGAGAAAATAGAAAGAAATGTCTTTGCTAATTAATTGATGCTCCTTATTGTCTGAGAATGTCACAGTGTTATTCTATGCAGCAGATCCTTTATGATCTAACATCTAGCTTATAGTCAATTATTTTAAAACAAAATCATCACTGTGTTGCTTTCCTCCTCAAAATTCATATACTTCATTCATTTGTGTTTGAAGCTTATTAAAATTGATTATGGCATCCAATCTGCAGTTTAAAAAATCTGGAAGGCTTTTGAGTTAGCTAGGTTTCCTTTATTTTAAGTGAATTTCATGGCTGAAACTCTCTACAACCACTTTTCTTATTTGCAGCCTGTGAATATATTATAATATGCATGATATATATATGTCTAAAACAATTTTGATTACTTGATCTAGTACTGCTGATATCTAACTTATTGTGCTTATGATTGCCAGAAACTTGTAGATTCCCAAAATTGGATTTCTCTATGGTGTGGCGCTGTAATGCTGACTTGTCACTTGTATTTGATCAAAGAAGCAGCATTGTGGTGTGGAGTTTTGAATAAAAAGAGAAATACTCAAACCAAGCTGGGATCTGCTTTTGGAAACAAAAATTTGATAGATGAATAATAATTATGAAAGACCTTCATTAGGTCAATGTTGTTGTAGACTCAAAGGCATGCTTTAGGGAACATTTTCATTGGTTTTTGTTTTTCCTCCTTCATCTTGCTTTGGTACTTTTAGATAGCTCAATAAGAAGTCTTTTATAGTCTTTCCTTATTTCACTGTGTTAGTCTTGCTTTTGATTAGTATTTAAAATGTTTTTCAGTCTACTTATCATTTCAATGCTAATGTTTTTCATTTTCTAGCTCTTTCTAGGTAAAATTTAAGAAAATGTGAGGAGGCTCGCACCGTGAATGAATTTTAATTTGAAAGTTTGCTTATGGTTGCTTGTTAAATTATTTACTTATAGCTCATCTCTCCTTTCCTATAAATCTTTTCTTACCCTTGGATATTCAGGATTCTATTTATTGAACTTGATGTATTTGAAGGGAAAGAAAGGTCAATGTAACACCAATTATTTCGTTTATTGTTCAAAAACTCATCCTATGCTGGCGTTAATTGAACCTGAAACTAAAACCTTAATATTTGCTGGGCAATAATCAGCTAGATTGAATTGAATCACTATTTGATTTACTTTGACACGTCTGAATAACTCTTTGGATGCATAGCATAGGTCCTGATGAGAGCAAAGCAGTAGTAATAGTAAATTGTAGTGTCGCTGATGGTTTTGCAAAGCAGGGGAATGCTTTACCTTTATCGGTTTATCTAATACTGCAACTTCTCTTTATGTAGCCTTCATGTTTGATGGCTCCTCAACTTATTTGCAGAGGACTCTGGGTGTGTGACAGTGACACTCAACCGATTTGATAACATAGCCGGTCTGAAAATCAGTTTTATTTTTTGGTGCCGTATGTTTTTTTTTTTATGAAACTTTTTAGCGTTGTATATAAAACACTCAGAAAGAGAAACAAAATTCAAATTAAGAAGAAAAGCAAGATCAGGAATGTAGTTATTCAGGGTCATAATCAACTAGTTCAGGGTCAGAATCGGGTGCAAGGAATGGAGTCAATTCAGATTGATGTTTGAGGCCTAATAAAAGTGATGACGGGTCTGCAAAAAGTGCTCCTAACAGTCCATTTGCAAGCAGTACTGCCGGAAGTCCACCTAGTGACTTCTTTGATTCTGACATTCGAAAGACTTCCGGTGAAGATACCTCACCCTGTAATCAAGATGACGAGCTAGAAACCCAAAGGTATGGCTTCTAAGAGTTGCACACTAGTTTTCCAAAGCATGGTAAGTTGCTAATTTGGATTTTACCGATCTATATTCTGTGCCTTTTTGAAGGTTGTAGTGATCGTAATAATTATCATTATATAAAATGGTCATTATTTGTATTACACTTTTGCTTCCACCCAGCAAGTTATTCTTTTTGCGTAATTTATGCATGGCATGGTATTAGAGCCCCTGTGAACAATAGGATAGGAGTTTGATCCTTGCTACCCCCAATCGTGAATCTTTGGCTCAAGGTAAAGTGTGATCCAGAGAGTCACTAAGATTGTGCATCAAGAGAGTGTCACAATTAAGTTATCACCTCAACAATTTTGGACCATTTTTTCACCAATAAGTCATAGCTGAATAGTAAACTATCATCAGCACACATGTGCCCGTGCACTTACCCCTTCTCACATTTGTATCGAGGCTACTATCCTCCACTTTTGCTTGGGCAAAAAACCAGTTTTTCCAACTTCACAGAAAATCCATCTGTCAAAACTTGGTCAAATATTAGGATGCTAACATCCGCAAGTCTGACCTGAAGCAAGCATGTTAGCATCCTCTACAGAATCATTCTACTGTTCACCGAATAGAATTCTATTTTATCATAGCTTTACCCATTGGAAGTTTTTGAGACATCTATGCAGATTTTGTACTCAATCTTGTGCACTAAAATTGTTGGATTTTCTGATAAAATCTCAAATAAAGGAAATTTCCACATCTGCAAGAGCAGGAAGGAAACAATATTATGCATCATACATACCATCTGACTCAAGGATTTTGAGAGAAAATGCCTCTGAAAAAATAGAAGTAAAGGAAAATCAGTTGTGGATATTGTAGAACAGGAAATAGAACACAGTGAGGACTGAATAATACCACATAATTGAAGGATCGGGAGAGTGGGGGGAGGGTTCTGTTGAGATCCTCACAAGCATACATTTTGATGATATTCACAATCTCATTAAGTTACTTGTATCTTAGTTGCACTTTTCTTTGCAATGCTTGCGGACGGTGTAAAACTCAAGTTAGGGAATGACACATGAGTTTTTTTTTTTTTTGTTACTCAATTTAAATATTGAAGATAACATGCATACTCTCTTGCCACTACACCACCGGTGAACACTTGATTTACATAGTTTCAAAAAGATTACAAAAGTATATATATTTATATAAAATAAGTGGTTAATGTCTTGCATTTTTATGGTTAATGAAATAGTCAAAGTGTGTAATAAGATATATGTTAAAAAAAGTGGTAAACAATATTATTTTTTAATTAATAAAATAGTGAAATTGATTAATGACATAACTTAATATTTTTGTTATAAAAATAGCTATCTATATTTAATTTTAAAAAAAAAAAGTATTGTTCACCGCACAATGTATAAATAGATGAATAATACTGGGTGTCAACTTTTGAGACAAAAGTTGTGTGCTATGCGAAACCAATATAAATAAGAGTAACAACAATGATACTTATTTACTGTTGAATCTATTTTGGATGGACCAAAATTAATTTTAAAGATGTATAATTGGATATGATATGTTTAGTTGTTTTAGAGTATAATTGATTTTACCTTTACAATTGATTCTATTTGAAGCTATGATTTATAGTTTTTGATTCTAAAATTAATTTTTACACATAAATTAATAGTTGAAATCAAACATATGAGAATAAACACCTCAAATTTTCAAGCACTCACGAAATAACTTATTTTACCTTTTATCTTTTTCATCATATCAAATCACTAACTACTAACTTATTACACTAATAATAATATTTGTACAACTATTTAATGATAATTTTAGTGACAAACTTCTTTTTCTCTCATCTTATTGATAAAAACAATAGAAAGAAAAAAAAATGAAGAGAAAGAATAAAAACATAATGCAAATATGAAAAATATAAATATCATTTCTCTTGTTACATTCTTCGCATCACTTTCTTTTATTTATAATTTTATATCTTAAGTTGTATATATCTATGGATGTCTACCAAACTTGTGAAAGAAGAGGGCGTTGATGAAAATTGAATGAAATTGAAAAACATGTCAATTTGTCAGAGCTGGTGGCTATGTCGTCCTCTCACCAAATCACTTTTCTCCCCCCAAAGGTTTTGGTGCCATTCATTACCACTTTCCACCAAAGGTACTCCATTGTTGAATTTCCGGGTACTCAACCAAATGGGTCATTTAGTTTTCTCTTAACATAATTGTTTAAATTGTTTCGTGAAGATGGTGTGGAGCATGTTTTTGACAATAATAAAGTTAAAATATTGAAGCACAAAGTGGAACCTCTTGGTATCAGCTTAGACAACTCTTGTTTGCCTGGGAACTACCATAACCTCTTTTGTCCAAAGGTATCCTCTTTTCTTCCACGAAACTAGAATCCACTTTTTCCACCTTGCTAGGATCTGCGAAGAGCCAGTCTTTTCAATTTATTTGGTTTTGTTTCTCACTTTTGTTTGTTTTTTTATATGCTAGTGTAAAGGTGGACAGTTAATGGAGAGGAGTTTGTCTTTTCACATTATCACTGATGGGTAAGTATCTTCAACTTGTTTTGAGGTTTTGGTGATACCCAAGTGTATCTTTTGCTTGTCATTTTGATCCTCAAATGTGTCTTCTGTTAGTTAGTTTGGTGCTTCCAATTGTCAGCGTGGTCTATAAAACTACTTATCCAGGGATGTTTTTGAAAGTTTGATACATTCAAGGACTACAATGACACTGCGACCCATTTAAGAACCAAAATGACCATTTACTCTGTTTATATGTGTATGCTGTATTGGAGTTTGTGTTCTTGCATTTGTGTGTTGTAGTGAATTTGCAATCTGGAGGTGTTTTAGACCTACATGTGGTTGGGCTGGTCAGGTAAACATAAAATGTCTATGAATTTGCACCTCTTCTCGAACATTGAACTTCGTTAGGGATGAATTACATATACATGATTACGTGGTAATAGGTTTCTGCAGATGACAAGGAACTGGACAATAAACCTGATGAGGAGAGCTTAGGGTTGGAGCCACTTGGTCCTAAGGTATTCAAATTATTTTATTCAGTTTCAGAAGGTAGAGTAACTACCAATTTTTCAGAATGAGGTAGCTCCCTCTTTTTGTCATAAATTGTCATTATTCCAGAAGTCTTATTTAGGTCTTTTATATTGATTATGATTACTATTGATTATTCTCCAAGTACAAGGTAAGCACTCTTGTGAGTTATGAGTATTGAGCGGTAATGCTTTATTATTTGCAATTTCAACTAAAGTAAACATAGGGTTTGACGGTCATGTACTATGCTTTTGAGTTTTGACATTATTCCTCAAATTGTTAATGAAAATTATCAAAATAATAGAGGTTTAACTTCAAGTTTTGAAATAAGGTTCAGGATTATCTACCCCCTCCTTATGTTCAAGGGTCAAATTCATTATACTATTTTTTTTTCTTGTAAAACTAATATCTTAATTGTAAAAATACATTGCAGTAGTAGTGTGGTATGACTAGTAGTAGTGTGGTCAATGGTTGATAAGTATCGTATGTCCAGTGGGTACCAAGGAAGCTAAGGCTACCATCTTAAATGAATATAAATGTATGGCCTTATCAGAACCACTTCTGTTTTTGGTTGTCCATGTTGTGTTAATACATTGCCACTTTCAGGTGCTAGTCAGATTATTTGCTTATGGTTTTCCTTTTCCCTATTTTAGCTTGTTGCTTACTTTAAGGAAAGATTGATATCAGAGAAAACCTTAAGCAGAAATTCTGTAAGGCAACTCTCGGACGGAAAGGTATTTTCAATGGTGTTGTAAGACCTCCGATATCTTGTTTTATGATTGTAAAATAAGTTCATGTTGAAATTATAAGTTATAGAACAAAGAGAAGAAGAGAATAAAGACCGAATACTCTGAAATTGATATTTACTTGATTTTAGATATGCATTATAAAAGACAAAATGCTAATCCCTGTTTTTACTCGTACTAGAATCTTGATGAATACATGGCAATAGGTAGACCAATCCTAAGGCTTTGTTTGCGAGTTTGGAGGGGAAAAGAGGGGAGGGTTTTGGAAAAAAAAAAACAGAGAGGAGGGGGTTTTGAGGGTTAATTTTTTATTTATAATGCAAAATCCCCCTTATTTGAAGGAACTAAAAAATTGTATTGGTAGAGGGTTTTGGTGGATTTTGGAGGGTTCATATGAATTTTTCAAATTCAATTTATGTTATCATTAGATTATCATTCTCCAAAAAAATTGCTCTTTAAAAAATATGAAAGATTTTTCTATATATTTTCCACCCCCAAAGTCCTCCCTTCCCCTCCCCTCGAAACCCCCAAACAAAGCTTTGTTTGGGAGTTTGGAGGGGAGGGGATGGGAGGGTTTTGGGGGTTGGGAAATATGGGGGGAAATAGAAAAATCTTTCACTTTTTTTAGAGAATGATAAATAATGATTATGATTACTATATTTTTTATTTTAAAAATATTATAACAACATAGATTAAATTTGAAGAATTCATATAAACCCTCCTCCAATACAATTTTTAAGTTCCCTCAAATGAGGAGAGTTTTGTATTATGAAGAAAAATTAACCGCCAAAGCCCTCCCCTCCCATTTTCCTTTTTTATTTCTTTCACTTGCGGATTCCTTTTTTCTAAAGCCCTTCCCTCCCTTCCCCTTGCAAACAAAGCCTAAGTGTTCACCTCATATACTTTTAAAATGTTCTAAGACACAATATGGATTTTAGGGACAATTTTTCTTACTTGATATTTCCTTAAATTGCAAGAAAAATAGACTCCGAATGTCTAATTGGTGTGGGGGCATTTGTTTTAGATTATTTTAGGGAAAAAAATCACTTTTGTCATTTTTAAGTGACAATAACGTTTTTAACTTGATATTTTTCCAAAATCATTAGGATTAGCTTTTCCCAAAATCTATTTTTTTAGAAAAATAATTTTTTATCAAAAAACTATTTTGACTATAAAATAAAAATCGATTAGGATTAATTAGCTTTTCCCAAAATCTATTTTTTTTTTCAAAAACAAAGAGTTAACACATGAACTAGTTAAAATTCATTTTTTTTTAAAAGTGATTTTTTTTTGGGTAGTAAACAAACACAAATAGCTTTAAATTTTTTTAAAAATCTCTTAAAAAAACACAAAATCTATTTTTTTAAAAGCTAAAACAAACTCACCCTGTATCTTGTTTGTAGTACTCAAGCAACATAAACATAAACCTAAGCCTTTTTCCACTAAATGCGGTAAGGTGACACAAACCAACTGACCATCATATGTTATCATGAATCATTTCTAAAGATAGATTAGTTAACTCAAATTCTCTCTTAATGGTTTAACTAGTAGTTCTCCTTGGTCTTCCTCTATCTCTTACTATTGGAATATTTTATATTCTATCTACCCTCCTCACTAGTGTTTTTTATAAATCTTTTCTATATATGTTTAAACTACCTAAGACGAGATTTGACCATCTTTTATACGTTAGGAGTTATCCTTACTTTGTTATAATGATATCATTCCTAATCATATCCTGTAAGTGTATGTCAATGCTATTCATCATGACGATTGCGTTTTTAACTTGATATTTTTTGTAAATATTTTATGTGCATGGTTTAGTTCTTGGAAACCTAACTAGTTAGTTCTTAACTTCAATCTGTATTGCTAAATTTATGCAGAATGTTATTGCTTTTACCTATAAACAAAATGGGTTGATTGTTGGTTGCAAGTACAGAACAATGGAGAAAAGATTTTGGCAGGTAACGTTTCCGGTTCAAACCACGCTTGCATGTTAAAATTTGTTCTTTAGACTTGAGTTATCTCGTATAATATGATTGTCATTCAAATAGTATTAGCGTATAATTTCATAACCAGTTAGGCAGTTGGTTCCTTTATTGTGTGGCATTAATGTACAAATTTACCTAATTAACATAATTGATTCAAGATCACAAAAAAAAAAATGATTAATTGAAAATAATAATAACGATGATTACAATGAGTATTCATCAAAAGATGTATTACAAAATGATGACTATACGTTAGAGACAGAAAAAGAAAATTTGGAGGATTAATGTGGTTACAGCCTGATATTTGGAGGACCAATTAGAGGGTTTACTCCAAGCATACACATTTTCATATGAAATAAAATTGATACTTAATAACCTGATTTTCATTGAAATGCTAAATTTTTTTTTGTGTCCAGGGAAAAGTTATAGACAAGGTACTTTATGGACTTGACGACATTAGTCATGCAACTGAAATCATCATTGTAAATTCCCTAAACCTATTTTCCCATCCCTATCTTCTTTTGTTGGAAATCTACAAACGAAGAAAACTTCAAAAAGGGAATTGAAGATGTTTTTATAGTTTGATAATGATAATAGGTTGAGGGGGAAATTGATAAGCTTTCACTTGAAGAGGCTGGATATCAAAATTGTGTTAGTGTTCCAGATGGTGCACCTGGAAAGGTATCTTCAAAAGATCTGCCACCAATAGAAAAGGTTTGTGTTATTATTGGAGTTTGTTTAATTTTGCCACCGACACTTCTAAGGGAATGTGTGTCCGGTGTCCGACACCGACACATGATTACGTTCAATCAATTCACTTTTAAAATTATATATCAGTGTCAACGTGTCCGTGTAAGTGTTATGTCTGGTGTCCGTATCTGTGTCAATGCTTCATAGATTTCACTTTTAAGGCCAAGTAAATATTTAGTGTGATCCCTTAATGATGCAAACATCAGTAATACTACTTCATCATCATAATCTATTTGTCTTTCTGCATCCTCATCTAAAATACATGTTTCAACCAATTGTTTTATCTCTTCAATCTATTAATGTGTGCATGCTTGTCTTTATGAAGTCAGGACACTGCATATCAATACCTGTGGAACAGCAAAGCTTACTTGGATAAGGTACATGTATTTGATGCCTTCCCTTTCAATTAGATATTTCTAGATCAGAAGGGACAACTTAGTAATTTGGTTTCCTTTCTCCCATTCTCTTAGGTGGTTCGCATTATCCTGGCTACTGATAATGATCCACCAGGTCAAGCTTTAGCTGAAGAGCTAGCACGGCGCCTTGGGCGAGAAAGGTCATTCATTCTGTCATCTACTTTTCATGTTCATAGTAAGGAAGCACTCAATATAAACATTGAACTTTAGAATTTGATGTGCACATAGTATGTTGCATGGGTAGCTTGCGCACAAAACTTGCAGCTTGGTGATCAATACCCAACGATTAATTGCACCTCAACTACAGACCTGGATTCCCTGCAGTAATAATACCATGCAGTTACTCGTAACAATCAATCTCTGCAATCGATTTATGATCGGGCGACTTTGATTACACATTCACTAAAGCAATTTTAAATTATCTGAACCATTGATTTAAATCGGTTGGTTGAGATCAGTAAGTTTGTCACGCAGTTACTGCCGAGAATTTATTTCCCTCAACTACTTAACGCACTGTGTTTGAATTGCATGCTTGCATTGCATTCTTCGAAATATCTTGCCATATAGAGCAAATATGCCCATATCCAACTAAATAAATGAAGACACATCCTGAATCCGGTACTCATAATGGACCTAAGAAAGATGAACTCAGCTTATTTTCTTTATTTATTTTTGTTAATGTCAGGTGTTGGCAAGTACGCTGGCCAAAGAAAGATGAACTCAGCTTCTTCAAAGATGCAAATGAGGTATAACTCAGGATTTTCTATCTTGTCCATATTTGATTCCTTTTGGGGCTTCTAAGAAAATGAACTTTTCAGGGCTCAGTTAATGATTTATCATGCTTGCATTTTTTGTTTTGAAGTGTCAAGTTCTTGATACATATAATCATTCAATTGTGGTTAATGGGCCTAGGTTCTCAAATACATGGGAGCTGATGCTTTGAAGAGAATAGTTGAAAAAGCAGAGCCATATACCTGTGCACACTAGGTAATTCCATGATTTTCGTCTAAGAATATGAAGATCGATGTAGGTATGAACAATTGTAACTCTTGGATATTATTAACTCAAATCTTCTATAATATTTAGTGAAATGTAAGGTTTTTAATAGCAGTCGTGGTAACAGTCCCATTGTTATCCTTAATTCTGTAGAGAATCACAGTGAAATGTGGTTGTTGCAACTTTAATCAATGGTCTCCATGCCATGGCTGAAACATGATCCTAAATAGCTGATAGAAAACGTGACACATGCGTGAAGACATGTGTCAACAAATGTTCAAAAACCCTTAGATGACACAAGCCTTCACACACATGTCATTTATTATTTTTTTTTATAAATTTGATTGTGAACAAGGTATCCTACAAGGATCAACAAAGTTAACCGCCAACACAATAAGTTTGATTGTGCAAGAACAAGTTTGGATCATAATCTCGTTAACTCAAACAAAAAACATGGAATTCCATCCAGACTTTCGTATGAAACTTAGGCAGCTGTGGGACGGAGGATGCGTTGTTACCACCTTGGCTAGAAGACACGTTTCAGAAATATCCTCAAACTTCATGAACTGTGCAACTTGAGCAGCAGCCAAGTGTGCGTAGCAGATTGGAGCAACTGCATAAAAGTTTTTTACTAATTAGAACCTATTATTCAATTATAAATACGTAGGCTCAACTATCTTTTTGGTCCCTTAACCTCGATAGAACTTACCGACAGAAACGGCAGTGGTGCTCCGCTGATAGCTGTTGTCATACAACAAATATTTTTATAAGATATTCTACATAATTTATTTCAATAGATTTCATTGAATTGAATATTAGAATGACAGAGACATAAAAGCAATACAATCCAAATGTACGCTTACACATAAGATAGAGAGTGCACAAGCTCCTGTAAATCATCTGGAGAAAAGCCAATTTCATCCAAAAGAAAGTGATAATGTGTTGGTCTGCTTGTACCCTAGGAATAGATTTTGATTGATAATCAGGATAAGCACAAGGTTTGCTACAGAATTTCATGAAAGAATGCAAGCAAAAAGGGTTAACAATTATACATTGACACAAATAACCATAACACAATGGCTAACAAAGATTGAAATTTGAAGTGTTCTAGGTAACCGTTGTGTTATGGTTGCTATAAAATTTCATGATAAAATGCAAACAAAAAGGGTTAAGAATTATACATACACAATGTTTAATTCAAACAAATAACCATAACTCAATGATTAACAAAGATTGAAATTTGAAGTTTTCTAATTAACGAGTGTTATGGTTGCAATAGAATTTTATGATAGAATGCAAGCAAAACGGATTAAGAATTATACATTCACATTATTTAATTCACGCAAATAACCATAACATGTAGAAATATATATTAGTTCCCTTTATTATTATTATTATTATTATTCTATTTTAAAGGTTTTTTTTTTTAAAGAATCACTCCTAAATGAGTTGATTAGCTGTATTCTTTTCCAAAAAAGGAGAAAAATTGCTCTCCCAAACCAAACAAATGACTCAAATACCCCTAACAACAGTAATTAACTGTCGTTTGCTCTTTCGCAGCAGTTAACTGTGGTTCCACATGTATACCTACATATACATAAAAAAGAAAAAAAAACTCCAACAGCACTCAAGAGCCGTGGAGCATCAAATTTGATTACTATGAAAGTGTTGTGTTCTTCTTTTTTACTTTCTTACGCAAAAGTCATCTTTAAATAAAGATATATGCTAGCTATCAAAAATATATATAATATATCAAACAATGAATCAATTATTTTGCCTGATTCATAAAATAATTACACTTGAGGTAAATACAATGAACTTTGCTAATACCTTCTCCTCCTTGTGGGTCACGTTGCTACTTTTTGTAGTAATCTAGATTATGAATACCGAATACTTTGCCAATAGAAAAAATTGTTTGGGTGGGCCACAAAAATAAACTCTAATATATATACAAAATTTACGTTATAATAAGCATTAAACACAAGATTGACCATCAAAAAATTAAATTGTATACCTTAAAAATTGAAGATAATTATCTATACATTTCGATTGACTTGAAATTGTGCTAATAAAAAGTACTAAAATGGAGAAGAGGGTGGGCCGCAAGGTAATTTTAATTAAAAATCAAAGATATTTTAATAATTTTCCATTTAAAAAAAATTAATTTTTTTTAGTGGGGTGGGCCGTGGCCCACCTTGGCCCTAAAGGCCCTCCGCCACTGCAAATAAACAAATTTCATGTTCCACGGGACTTAAGTGCCGTTGGAGTGTGTTTTTAAAATTTTTTTATGTATATGTAGGTATAGATGTGGAGCCGTAGTTAAATGTCGCAGCGAAAGAGCAAACGGGCATTTAAGTCATTTTCTGGTTTGGGAGAACAATTTTTGAAGTGGGAAAAGCGATTTTCTAAAAGAAGCACCCTTCTCATTTAAGCTATCAAAGTATAGAGTAATTTCAAAATAATACAATGGTTAGTGAGATTGAAATTTCAAGTATTCTAGGTAATCTCCTTAAAAAAAAAAAAAAAAAAGTCTTCTAGGTAATCATTGTGTTATGGTTGCTATAGAGTTTCTTGATAGAATGCAAACAAAAGGATGAAGAATTATAAAAAAAAAAATAAAAAAAAATAAAAAAAAAAAAAAACATACCTTGCATTTAACACATTACAAGTCCCCTCGAAAAAAAAAACAAACAATACCTTACAGTTACTGGTGAACAAAAAAATAAAAAATGAACCATGCATCATATAAAAACCTTTTCCAAATTATATGAAAAACAACAAAGAAAAAACCAATAAACAAAATTTCGTGTAGTTTCTTTCAAAAAAAAAAATTCGTGTTGTTATAATTCTATATTTGCAATGAAAATGTGTACATACTAACTCGGAACAGCTTCATAGTAGACAATACATTGAAGTAATAACTTAGACTGAATGAATCAAGTATAGATCAAACAATAACGTTCCAACATAATTACAATAGCATATATACGCATTTGATCAGGGAAAAGAAGAAACAATCATGCAACTTCAAAAAGCAAGCTCAATTGAAACGAACATCTTCGGAAAAATGAGTAGAAGATACTCACAATCCTTCCTGCATGAGCACACACATATAGAAATCATAATTCCTAGGATAACTGTCTATATTTTATTATGTTTGTTTGTATAATTTTGATTATCATTTTTAAATTTTTAAATATTAATGGAAATTATTCATACGTTAATTTATCTACAAATTATTGTCAAAGCATATACCGAAATTATTTATCAACTCGATGTATTTTGGTTTCTCTGTATATAAAATAAAAATAAAATAACGATCATTTTCTTATTGATTATATTTATAGTCACATATACTTGATCTAGTTTGTGACACTTTTTTTAAGAATAAAGGAAAAAAGCTGGACATATACTCATCTCGTGTTTGTTACGCGATATATTTTGTGTGGTAACAAAAAAAAATATTGTGTTTGTTACACTTTTTTTAATATTTGAGTTCACTCTCATTCTTTATCTTTTTAAAATAATATCGAAAAAATCGGACGTATACAATTTGTTACATTTTGTTTTAATATTTGAATTTACTCTTATCTATTTGTTATATGTGTTATTTGTATTGAAAGTTGAGGGTAATTTTGGAAGGAGAAAAAAAAAACAGCCCAAAAGTGCCAAAATAGGTTATTTTCTTTATATATAGTATAAATATAGATTAGAGTTAAAACGAGACATTAACGTGTTCATCTTTCTATTTTTCTATTGCGCTTAATTCAATATTTATTTTATCGCACCTGGTTATAATTTTTTTGGAATGCCAAAATCAATTAAAGATTTATGTTATATTGCTCCTTTTCTAGTGGAATTGTTATTATTAGGATTAAGGGATTAAGCTGACTTTTTCAATTAAAAATTTAAATAATATTATAAAAAAGATAAAATTTTAATGATAATAGTTTAATTCAAGAGTATAATTGAAAGAAAAATACCACACCAAATCATATCCGAATCTGAACTCCTTTATATATAGGTATGGGAAATGATATGATATGTATAGCGAATTATATATTCGCGAAAGCATAGTGAAGGATTATTAAAATATAAGTGGCAATGCATTAATGCTACTTTCCCATAACATAAGAGAAATTGATTGGTTAACAAAAAAATTACAGGCCTAAAATTTGAAAGATTAAATATTAAACCGAACAAATAAAACAATTCATACATTTAATGTAAATTTGATCAATTTAAGAACCTCAATAATTTGGCGGAGTTCAATGTTCAGAACTTGGTTGAACTGAGACTCACTGACTGACACCATCCCTACAGTTCAGTAGAATAACAAAAGGGTCGCAAAACACCGTCAAAAACACACTAGTAGCAATATAACAACTACAATAACATTAATTATATTGGTATGAAAACAAAATGTTATCATAAAAATAATTGCAACTAACAGGTAGAAGAAAATGAATGGTAGGAAATTGGGAAAGAATGTTAACCTAAAAATGATAATATTGGTAGGTTTTATGTTCCCAGAAGTATTAAGGAAATCAATCAAAAGTTCCCTGCATATCATAAAACCTATTCTCAAAATAAACACATCTGTTATAATTCATTTAACAATGACCAAGATAGTTGAATGATCTTATGCTCATGCAAAATTCATAAGAGGAGCATGTTATACAAAAAAAAAAAAATTGATGTTTTCCATTGTTGTTTAAAAAAAAAAAGGATTATTGCTTCCAATCTATCTTTGAATATTAGACCTTATTGATGTGCAAAAAAATCTGAGGAGCAATTCGTCCTGAATTGATTTCAAGGAAAAACTTGGGAATAAAAAATAAGCAAACCTTATGATTCCTTCATCTT
Organism: Medicago ruthenica; assembly: GCA_018208015.1. Classification (NCBI taxonomy): domain Eukaryota; kingdom Viridiplantae; phylum Streptophyta; class Magnoliopsida; order Fabales; family Fabaceae; genus Medicago; species Medicago ruthenica. Next base: position 1,859,089 of record CM031376.1, on the reverse strand, counting down.
TCGCATTATTAGACACTTGCTTGAACAGATTGTCAATCATCTCAACCTTCGAACCCTGAGTTCGGACAGATGCCCTATATTTAGATATCAGTGGCCAATGCCTCGAGCTTACGACCTACATATTTAGGCATTCACACGGGAAAAATCAAAAACATTTAGATAGCTATGAAATTTAGACCGAAACCATAAAATACACTCTTGAGACATAGTTTTAAGAGCACACACAATAATAACTTTTATTACCGCAACAATTGAAGGAATGTTAGATTGGCCAAGTGAACCATGATAAACATCCATGCCCAAAATGAGAGTAGGAGCTTCAGACACAATAGGGATGGAATGAGAGTGTTCAACGCATAACAAAGAATTCACCCCATGCCACCAAGCTACAAAAGAATAAAAACCTTCGATGGGAGTACAAAAGGAAATGGTTGTTGACAAATTGCAAAAAAATATACCTCAATAGAAACCAAACGAAGAATTGATATACCTTAGCATTGATCTTCAGCAAAACATTGGTCGGATACTGATCGTTAACCCTGGTAGGAACTATGCACAGATTAACGATTCCAAACTCCGTAAGATTCTTCTTCTTCCATGGACCTTCACATTTCCAATAAATATTTTATTAAGAAGTGCTTTTACTAAATGCATTAAAAAAAGTAAACAGAACATGAAAATATATCAAGGAACTAACCATAAAGATCAGAGTTCTTCTCAGGAAACATCTGCTCAACTCTAACCACAGGTGATGTGCGGGTACACTGGCGATTTTCTTCAAATACGTGAGAAGGTTGTTCGATAAGCTGCCAAAAGCAAACGAGAAATAATAGAGTTAGCCCGATTTTCTACGAGTCAGTAAATATGTTGTAACAAAACTTACAATTCCTTTCATTTGTCCACATTTTATCATAGCCCTCACAAGTCCTTGCACATCAGAAAAGTTCACCACAACCCAGTTTTCTATTTTAACAGGTTGAGCAATTTTCTGGAAACAATATTAAATCATTAGAGAAAAAAAATGTTTTTGATGAAAACCATGAAAAGTGTTGCTCAAATTTGACTTGAATACCTTATTATTGAAGCTCCATTGCCCATTTCTGGGATTGAAATATTCCCCATTGCTGAACTTCAACTAAAAATAAATTTAGGATAAATTTTATATCACACTGTAGAACTATATTGGGTAAAATAAAGCAATACACTAAAAACACTTTCTCGTGAAACTAATATTGGTTAAAATTCATGTGATTAACATACACCCAGTCATCGTGATTTCAGCAAAGTAAGCATGATACCAAATAATAAAAAGGATGTTGCAACAAATGTTTCTTTTTTAATCATGGAGAGAAGTTATGGCAGACATATAAAATTTATAAATGATATTAAGCATTCAAAAAACAGTGATTTATTATTCAAATGGTGAAAAATAACTACTACAATAACAAAAAAGTTTTATCCACTAAATGGGGTGAGAAATTCTTACGTGAAGTCGAATCTAACACCTCATTTTTGCAAACATCCAATAAAAAGATTACAACACATTAAATAAATAAAAAGTAATTAAAATTTGAAAAACAAGTCAGGTTGTCTTCCTTATTTTTCATTGAAATTTTTCGTTCTCTCTCAGAAGAACACGACCACCATGGTCCTTACATCGGAGCCTCCATGATTTTGCCCAATGAATATCGAGCAACCACCGCTCTAGAATCGTGGTTCAGCCACGCTTAAAATTAAATGTCCACGCCTCCTATAAAATAATGCAGGTTGCAGAATCAAAATCACTGTCCGCAAGGGCGTTAAATAACAGTTTATATTCATTGTTTAGAATCATATTGGAGATAATAACACAGTTTATATTCATATTGGAGATAAATTGTTGAAACAAGATGATGGCTTCTACTGTGTAATTAATCGAAACTTGAAATACATGATATGCAACATGATGGAGAAGAACGATGACGGTTTCCATTTTTCATATTAATTAATTTTTCTAAAAAAAATAATAATAATGACATGTCATGTTCTTATTTGTTGTTTCTAAAGTCCACATGTTGTGTTTGATCCTAGGCAAGTATTTCTCAAGTGGGGTGGGCTACATGAATCAAATGTCATCATAATGCTTTATAAAAAATCATGTCTTTTTCCAACTCATTTATCTCTAGATCTTACCTGATAGAATAATTTTTCTAAGTCTTCCCCTACCTATAGTCATTTGTGTAACACCCTTAAACCCTGCATAATATTTTAAAATAAATAATGCAACAATTAATAAAAACAATTCAACGTGTTACTCTTCATCATCAAAACAAATTCATATTCCATCATATACTATCAAGTCGCAACGGAAAATAAGTCTCAACACATAAAGTCATACATCATATCCCCAGATAAATACATCGACAAGAGAACTCAAAGGTTCTATAAACAAGTATGGAAAGACATAAAAATAAACCCCAACAGTCCTAATCAGAGCAATACTATGTTAGACTCCAAAAGAAGGCGGTAAAGAACGAGTAGGCTCCAAACCCATCCTCGGAAAACTCATGGCAACTAGGCTTCCCCTTCCTGCAATACTACACCACAAGGGCGTAGGTGGAAACCCACAAGAGAGGGTGAAAAATATTCAACATAAGGAAAAATACGAACGCATGTATAGCTTCAAGGTAATTCAACACATCAAGTATGGTTATAATCAACATAATCAGGGAAAAGTCACATGCATTCTCATCCATATATACATATAGGTACAACGAACTTCAAGTCATCATCACAAGAATATAAACAAGGAATCAACGTCATCAAATTGAATACATAGCATTTACACATCATCACTGTAATATCCCGCTTAGACGTAACTTTTATCAGTATCAGAGGAATTATGAGTGAGTAGGGACAAAATGGTAATTTTGAGAGGAATTGGCATAAATAAGGATAAGTTTGAATATCTCTTCATTATCCTCATTTCCTTCTCTCACTAAGGAGCAGAATTTTCTCTCCCTCTCTCTCTAGGATTTCGATCAGCAGCTTTGATGTATCAGTACCTTCCCTGATTTCTTGTGCTGAAAGCAAACAGCTTTTGGGGAAGCTTGAAGCAAGAGGAACTAAGGAAAACCAAGTCAAAGGAAGAGTTCCAAAGCTAGGTTTTGGAGAAGAAATCAAGTTAGGACTTGGGAAAGCTTGGCAAGACCAGCAAGGATTCAGGTGGGTTCCTTAGAGTAGCAGTTTACCCAATTGGGTCATGTATGTGTGAGATCACAACTTAATTGCTAAGGTCTAGAGGAAAGGATAGTTTCCCCTTTTGATACATAGGTTTGATTCCGGTTAATCCTTGGATATAGTATGTTTTTATAGCTTAAAATGAGTCCCTGACATGTTTCAAGGATCATTGGGCAGTTGGGTACCAAGGTTTTCAATGATTGAATTATGTTTTTCATAAAATTTTGTGTTCTGCTACAGTCGCAGAGCAACCTGAGGTTTGCTCTGCGAAGTAGCAGAGTTTTGCTACTATCTATTTACGCCTAGCCATCGCCTAGACTTCGCACTGCAAAGTTATCAGAAGCTGAGTTCGCAGAGCAAAGTCCTTGGACGCTCTGCGAAGCTTCAGACTCAGGAATACCAGCGTCTGAAGGTTCAGACTCTGAATGTTCAGAGTCTGAAGGATCAGACGCATGATCGCAGAGCGAAGTCAGGGGTCGCAGAGCGAAATGGCCCAGAACCTCTTTTTATTAACAAATAACTGTACCATGCCAATGATCTTCGATATGCTTTGGGATAATGATACTCACAAACTTTTCAGGGTTAACCTAGGATAAAGATATGTGTCATACAGAGTGATGGGTATTTTATCCACGAGAATTATTATAGATGGGATAGTAAGCCCATAAGTATGGCATATGATAACGATATGTCTAGAACCTTTAATAGGTTAACAGGAACTGAGAGGTATTCAGTTGGAAGTACATGAGTACTAGGAATGTTTCTTAACATTCAAGGATTCTTATGAGATTAGTATCAGGTATATTAAGGGTTAGTTTCAGGATACCCTTAATCAGGCAGGTGCATTTATATGTACATCAGGACGTGCCTCAGTTGTTCACGTCCGAGTGACACTGAGGGAACACGTATCAGTTCCGGATAGTTGTACCCTAGATAGTGGTACCAGGAATGTATCAGGTTTATGTATATTTTTATATACAAGTTATAATAATATTAATTATCAGGATAAACTATGTGTCTTCTGGGTTCTCGCAGTTAGAGAGCGTAGGGGGTTCCAGTATTGCTGGAATGGGAGGAACTTTCCGCGAGGATAACCACACATATGTTTATAGTGTGTCTTCTGTGTTCTCGTTAGTTAGAGCACAGGGGGTTCCGAATACGTCTGGAATGGGAGGAACTTTCCGTGAGAATAACCACACACAGGCAAGAGGAGTCTGGTGATTAGCCTATTATAGGAATTTTCACCGGTTATCAGGGGAATGTGCTCCGGGGTTACTCCACTCGGGGGCATTCCGTAAAATGAACTCGGATAATTATTGTTTGTTCAACGCTAACATCTAACATATTAATATCAGTATACACTTCATTATGTTATCAGGTAGGAGAACCTATCAGGCAGGTATCAGGTGGTGATCTTAGGAGTCTCCTCGATCACCCAGTTATTAGGCTATAGTCTAGTTTTACGACTATATAGTTATCAGGTATCAGGCTGTGATCTTAGGTTTCCCCTTGATCACTAGTTTAGCAGGATGTAGTCTAGTTTTATGACTATACAGTTATCAGGCTCAGGCAGGAATAGTCCCTATATGGGTAAGGTTAAGGCTAGGCGATCATAGGTTTCCCCGAGATTGCCAAAAGTAGGCATGGCGACCCTAGGTTCCCCGAGGTTGCCAACAGTAGGTTGGGTGAAGCTCACTGAGACATTATGTCTCATCCCATTCCTTTTGGTGCAGGTTTTCAGGTTAGCACGAGGTTCGTGAGGAAGATCATCAGGGAGACGCTGGATGGAGTGCAGTTGCTCGTCATATACCAGCTCAGGATCTTAGCAGACTTTTGTTTATGCATTTATTATGGTACTTGAAAGGTTGTATAAACGAGCAAAATTGTATTCATTCAGTTGTGTTGTATTATTATTATTATTGAAAACCTTAATGTATCCAGTATCAGTTTAATGCACATGCTAATATTCTAGATAAAATTAGTATGGGTGTTACAATTGGTATCAGAGCTGGTCGATTCAGACCGTGCCTTGGGTCATTAAAGATAGTGGGACCATTGGGTTCCAATATTGTTCTAAGGGTCACATCTAGTTGAGCCTGATCAACTCAGTCTAGTATGTGACAGTTAGGACAAATAACTGAGAGCTGAATGTGACCATGAAGGAATGAAGCGCTTGAAGAGCGATGTTTAAGATGTCATATTTTTAAGATAGGAATTGGCGAAGAAGTATTTCATGTCGAGTGGTGGTTGTTAAAATGTAAAGTAACGGAGCCTGTTAATGGCAGAGTTTCAGGAATATTAGAGATACTTAAGAATAAGGTGAAGTACCTTAAAACGGATGGACGCGTCGTTGAGAGATGTCTCGTCTAAGGAGACATAAGAAGTAAGGAATTAAGGGGTTATCAGTCGATTATTAAGAGCTTTAGACTCACAGCAAGTATAGAGTGTGTAAGAACTGAAGGACTTGGGCACTCAAATTGTATGAGATTTTAATATCCAGCAGTTAAGAGACTTATTTATGGATTAAGTGAATTATTGGACAGATGAACAGATTACCTTCCTTTTTTTGAGTCTTCAAGATGCTTTGTATGTGAAACGCAAGCTTAGCGATAAGTGAAGGAGACCCTAGTAAGGGCGTGAAGTAAAGATTGAATCGTATGTCGTCGGATTATGGTAGACCGGTTTTTAGGAATAATCAGGAATTATCCAAGAACTATTATGAGGCCCTAGCATCATTAAGATCGTCGCTAACGCACAAGTTAAAGTTAAGGTGGAGGTTAATGTTAAGGAATTCTATGTTTTCATTTGATGGGTTCCTTACACAAGTATTCAGGAAAGCTGACGGAGATCACCTATGTTGGTGTGTTTTCAAAGATGATAGAAATACAGACCTTGGATTGTTTGGAACCATATGAAAAGGGCAAAGGTCGAGAAGACTTGTGGAGAATTATTCAAATAATAAGATTGGATTTGAATTGAGGATACAGTAACAAGTTACTGGAGGGATCCAATAAGAAATGATAAGTGTTGAAGTTTAAGATCAATTAATCAGGTACTCGAAGAGATGTAACCTATGTTTGGGCTTACAGGAGAGCCGGTAAAAGTTTGACTCTAATCCAGACGGATTGTTCCAAAGAAACTCGAGGAGTAACCTAAGAGATATGGTAAAGTTATGTGGACCAAGTTGTCTTGGAGAAGGTTATGGATATGAAATCCTTACGGATAATAATAGAGCGAGACTCGAATCATCAGTGGATTCAGTGTATGAGAGATGTGAATCTCCAAAAGCCATAATTTGTTTTTAGAAGTTGCCACAAGTGATTAATGTGTGAACTTAAGTTGCTTCAGGTATGCTTTCAGTCGGGTTTATGCAATGTTTAAATGATTATACATGTTGAGCTGACCATGAGATGGTTACAGAATTTAGAATATGGAGAGTAAAGCTAGAACCAGTGTATAAGCTGTTTTGACCGAAGCACTGTTGGGCTCGTAACAGTTGCTGGAAACTGTTTGCAGGTTTTGGCGTATTTTCGTGAAAGTAAGTATATGGTTTATGTCCGAAAGGAAACACAAAGTCAGGTGACGATCAATCAGTAAGTTAACAGGTGGTTTAAGCCACAAGAGAATTAACAAACGTAAGATGGTTCTGCTATGATAACTACAAGTCATTAAGGAACGAGGTTAGCCAGGAAATTTAATAGTGGTGTATTACCCCTTTTCCAAAGTGTATTGTTTAAAATCAGAGTTGTGCAACGGAGAAGTAATCCAAGGATGTGTTAACGAACAATTCTAAGCTGAAGCTTAGGGAACAAGGATGCTTGTGAAGTCCCTATCAGTTGAACCGCAGGAAGGACAATAAGTGCCCAATTATTGAACCACAGAATAGTAGCGAGCAGTGACGATTCGAACTTATCATAAGTTCTAACAGAAAATTTTAAAAGTTAAGCTGAGGAATACTATGAACTTCGAACTCATGAGGAATGGAAACCGAAGCAGTTTAAGATTATGTGATAAGGAATAAGAAGGATGTGTTTCTAGCACAATAGGTCTAGAGCAAGGGAAGTCACCGCTAATACGGTAATTTAGCTATTTTATCTCAGTAACTTCAAGTGGATTTAAAGAGAGTAAGTTTAGCCAGGAGAGTTATGCACAAGGCAACATCAGTAAAGGTTGCACTTGCATATGATATTTTTGAATTTGAAGCATTGATCAGAAACGACAATGCAGTGGCATATGAGTTTAATCCAAATTGTACCCACGTTATGTCAACATGTCACATGTATCAGGTTATGTTAAGTATTATGTATACTTATCAGACAGTGCTTATACTACTCCGATAGTAGTGTAACAGATTTTCAGTTATGTGACATGTATTGGTAACAGTGGTACGCAGTCAGGAATGTTTAAGTAGGAAGGTTTTGACCAAAACAGATTTGTTGATATCAAACATATCTTAGCTGAAGAGTTCGGAAATTTTGAACTTAATGTTCACTAGTAGAAGAAGAAGAACTTTCTATGCTGATCAAAAGTCACTCGTAGTCTACAGAAAAAGGGTTACGTAAGTTCAGGTTATGAATAAAGGATTAAGAGTTTAAGTGTGCTATTTTGTAGCAATCAGAGTAGAGTTTTCTTTTCGAAAACAAGGAGTGTCTTGAATGACATGAGTTAAGTTGTAGACGGGTTTCATGAGACCAGTTTTACTCGCCCCATTATGACCAGGGTATATCTTGAATGAGGCAAATTGTCAGAATCCTAGTGAGGAGGAAAATTCCTAAATCACAGAGATACGCGTTGTCGTCAAATAGTTAAGGCGGGCACGAGTAGCCTATAAGATTTCTCGAGCCTTAAGGATTTCCGCAATGGGAACGGAAGTAATGCTTACAGTTGAGATGAGTGTTACACCAGGATGTCAAAAAAGAAAGGGACAAGAACTAGAATATGAATGGTGGAAGTGGTTATAACAGTCTTTACTTCCAGTTGAGAATACTCAACATCAGGTGCTTTTCAGTGTAAGGATAATTCTATATAAAGAATGGTATGATTGTAACTGTAAGATGCCGTCTTGCGAGGCAAAAGTCAAAGATAAGGATTCAGTGGAATCAATTGAGGAGGATAAAATTGACCCGATGTCGTCAGGGTAAGACCAAGTGGTCAATGAAGGAAACTTATGAGTTCAATACGAGTATCCAATGCTTTGTAATCTTAAGTTGAATTCGCACTAAGTGTGTGGACAAGAGTTATAGTCAAGTAAGTCGGGTATTGGTTCAGACAACCATACATCCTACTACGTAAGAATTGTATATGTACCTCAAGACTTTCAGTTAAGGAAAAGTTTGTCAAATATTTTGACTTACAGAGATGGAAACTATGGCTAGGGAACAGCTTTAACCAGTCAGATTTGATCAAGGCGCATGGATAATCTTCATGTCAGACCTTAGAGTGGCCATGGAATCCAAATAAGCGTTGAGTTGGAGCTTTGGCTAGTAGAGAAAGAGGTAGAAAGGATCTATTCATTCATGATCTCAGGAGAATTTTAAATTTCGAGGACGAAATTTCTTTAAGGGGGGTAGAGTGTAATATCCCGCTTAGACGTAACTTTTATCAGTATTAGAGGAATTATGAGTGAGTAGGGACAAAATGGTAATTTTGAGAGGAAGGGGCATAAATAAGGATAAGTTTGAATATCTCTTCATTATCCTCATTTCCTTCTCTCACTAAGGAGCAGAATTTTCTCTCCCTCTCTCTCTAGGATTTTGATCAGCAGCTTTGATGCATCAGTACCTTCCCTGATTTCTTGTGTTGAAAGCAAACAGCTTTTGGGGAAGATTGAAGCAAGAAGAACTAAGGAAAACCAAGTCAAAGGAAGAGTTCCAAAGCTAGGGTTTTGGAGAAGAAATCAAGTTAGGACTTGGGAAAGCTTGGCAAGACCAGGAAGGATTCAGGTGGGTTCCTTAGAGTAGCAGTTTACCCTTTTGGGTCATGTATGTGTGAGATCACAACTTAATTGCTAAGGTCTAGAGGAAAGGATAGTTTCCCCATTTGACACATAGGTTTGATTTCGGTTAATCCTTGGATATAGTATGTTTTTATAGCTTAAAATGAGTCCCTGGCATGTTTCAAGGATCACTGGGCAATTGGGTACCAAGGTTTTCAATGATTGAAATATGTTTTTCAGAAAATTTTGTGTTCTGCTACAGTCGCAGAGCGACCTGAGTTTTGCTCTGCGAAGTAGCAGAGTTTTGCTACTGTCTATTTACGCCTAGCCATCGCCTAGACTTCGCACTGCAAAGTTATCAGAAGCTGAGTTCGCAGAGCAAAGTCCTTGGACGCTCTGTGAAGCTTTAGACTCAGGAATACCAGCGTCTGAAGGTTCAGACTCTGAATGTTCAGAGTCTGAAGGATCAGACGCAGGATCGCAGAACGAAGTCAGGGGTCGCAGAGCGAAATGGCCCAGAACCTCTTTTTATTAACAAATAACTGTACCATGCCAATGATCTTCGATATGCTTTGGGATAGTGATACTCATAAACTTTCCAGGATTAACCTAGGATAAAGATATGTGTCATACAGAGTGATGGGTATTTTATCCACGAGAATTATTATAGATGGGATAGTAAGCCCATAAGTATGGCATATGATAACGATATGTCTAGAACCTTTAATAGGTTAACAGGAACTGAGAGGTATTCAGTTGGAAGTACATGAGTACTAGGAATGTTTCTTAACATTAAAGGATTCTTATGAGATTAGTATCAGGTATATTAAGGGTTAGTTTCAGGATACCCTTAACCAGGCAGGTGCATTTATATGTACATCAGGACGTGCCTCAGTTGTTCACATCAGAGTGACACTGACGGAACACGTATCAGTTCAGGATAGTTGTACCCAAGATAGTGGTAACAGGATTTATCAGGATTTATACAGATTATGTATAAATGTATATATATATATATATATATATATATATATATATATATATATATATATATATATATATATATATATATATATATATATATATGTTGACAAGTCGTGGCACAGGTACGCTTCAGATTTATTCTGGATAGGCCAGCCCGTTAGGGAGCCTACATGACCACTCTTATATATATATATATATATATATATATATATATATATATATATATATATATATATATATATATATATATATATATATATATATATCTGTGTGTGTGTGTGTGTGTTCAGGAATGTATCAGGTTTATGTATATTTTTATATACAAGGTATAATAATATTAATTATCAGGATAAACTATGTGTCTTCTGGGTTCTCACAGTTAGAGAGCGCAGGGGGTTCCAGTATTGTTGGAACGGGAGGAACTTTCCGCGAGGATAACCACACATATGTTTATAGTGTGTCTTCTGTGTTCTCGTTAGTTAGAGCACAGGGGGTTCCAGATACGTCTGGAATGGGAGGAACTTTCCGTGAGGATAACCACACACACAGGCAAGAGGAGTTTGGTGATTAGCCTATTATAGGAATTTTCACAGATTATCAGGGGAATGTGCTCCGGGGTTACTCCACTCGGGGGCATTCCGTAAAATGAACTCAGATAATTATTGTTTGTTCAACGCTAACATCTAACATAATAATATCAGTATATACTTCATTATGTTATCAGGTAGGAGTACCTATCAGGCAGGTATCAGGTGGTGATCTTAGGAGTCCCCTCGATCACCTAGTTATCAGGCTATAGTCTAGTTTTACGACTATATAGTTATCAGGTATCAGGCTGTGATCTTAGGTTTCCCCTTGATCACTAGTTTAACAGGATGTAGTCTAGTTTTATGACTATGCAGTTATCAGGCTCAGGCAGGAATAGTCCCTATATGGGTAAGGTTAAGGCTTGGCGATCATAGGTTTCTCCGAGATTGCCAAAAGTAGGCATGGCGACCCTAGGTTCCCCGAGGTTGCCAACAGTAGGTTGGGTGAAGCTCACTGAGACATTATGTCTCATCCCATTCCTTCTGGTGCAGGTTTTCAGGTTAGCACGAGGTTCGTGAGGAAGATCATCAGGGAGACGCTGGATGGAGTGCAGTTGCTCGTCATGTACCAGCTCAGGATCTTAGCAGACTTTTGTTTATGCATTTATTATGGTACTTGAAAGGTTGTATAAACGAGCAAAATTGTATTCATTCAGTTGTGTTGTATTATTATTATTGAAAATCTTGATGTATCCAGTATCAGTTTAATGCACGTGTTAATATTCCACATGGATGCACATAATCAATTCAAACATCTCCACATAAACTCGTCATTATGCATGCAATGTTCCTGACTCGACTCTATATGCATGTGGTACCGTTTTTTGGATATTAGAGGTATGTTACTGATTTATCCCACCATCGTCATATCATCGTTTTTCACCATCATTAAATCGGACTGACCATGAATGCATGAACATCTCATCTTAACTCGACAATGCACATCATTCATAAGATTAAACAGTTAAACATCAATAACATCGTCAAATCATATATTCACCATCGTTATATCACCATCATCATATCAACATCATTATATCAAAACAACATCGTTGTATCAAATCAACATTGTTATATCATATATTCACCATCGTTATATCACCATCATCATATCAACATCATTATATCAAAGCAACATCGTTGTATCAAATCAACATCGTTAAATCATCATTATAAAGCATATCAACGTGTGTTCACATTATCACACCACCTCATCGCATATTCATAACACATCATTCCACATCATCAAGTATACTTTATTAATCACATCATTAATATAAATAAATATCTCATTTATATTCAACATATCATTATATCAACATATCGTTATATAATCACTTCATTATATAACACATCATCATATAACCATCACAACTCATCATTCACTAATTCATCAATTCAATTCATCAAATAGTTTCCAACATTCAAGCTTATCAAGGCTACATGCTTACACATACTCATTAGCCATATACATATTCCCATGTCCAACATCATGCTAGTTCAATCACTATTATCAATCAAAAACCTTTCCAATGTTATTCATTTTGTTACACTAGTTCAATCTATCAAAATCAAGTTCATTTTCAAGTTCCAAAATAATCCCCATTTTACTTCAAAGTGATCATATATGATCAATTCATTCCAAGCATTCATCATCCATCACTAAGTCATCAAAACATTAGCAAAATCAAGTTCATTAATTCTCATAGGCCGCTAAAAAGGTTATGCTGAAATTACATGAAAAACGCGGCATGACCTATGTGTAGTATTTTGATGATAACTCAAGTTCTAGAAATCCGATTGGAGTCAAACCGAAGGCAAATGAAAGCTAACGCCCATATCTACAACTTTCATGAAGACACCTAAACCCAATTCGGAACAAAATTTTGAAAATTTGAGACAGCAAAAAAGGGCAGAGAAAAACACACAGTCCATGTGTTTTGGACGCACGGTCGTGTGTTTTGCCCAGGACAGCAAAAATGCAATTTTTCAGCTTATTTCAAACGCGATTTTCACTATTTAAGCTTCTCTAAGGCTCCTAAATCAACCCCAACACACCCAAATCATCCAAAAATATTACCCATGGTCAAAACACTTTAAATAAGCACTTACAACACATCAAAACACCAATCATGCATCAAATTTCAAGAATTTCACTCATTTTAACATAAAACCCAAAACCACAACATTAACAAAACCAAATCATGGATTTGACATAACAACATCATGGATTCACAATTAATCACATACTCATAATCAGAGCAACATATTAGAACACAAATTCAACATCATTTCATCATAAAAATGTGAAAATAGCAAGAATCACACAAAACCCTTTTTCTACCTATTTGCTCATAAAATTCCAATGGTGAATAGAACTCCCCCTTACCTCTTAACCTTCAATTCTAGCCACCCTCTAGCTTGGATCTTCCTCTCCTCTTAGCCTCCATCTCCCTCTCCTCTTAGCTTCCTTGAGCTCTCATCTTATTTCTCTAGATTTCCTCTTTCTTTATCTTTTCTCTACTCTTGCCTCTGTCTCAAATGTGTGTGTGTTATAAGTCTAACCCTAATTCACCAACACTACAATCTATTTATATTCTCTTGTTTTGGGTTTTGGCTCTCTCAACACTAAATTGGCTTAGTTTCTAACATGTCATATCTCTACAAATAAAACATTACTCATTTATTTCATTTAAACCCCTTATTTACTCATACACCTATATTTTCCTCAATTTCTCAAAAATACCATTCACTCTAATTTTCTAATAAATCAATTAACCTATCAATTCAACCACGTTATAAATACATAACAGATAAATAAATAAACTAATAATAAAAATCGGGTTGTTACAATTTGACCCCTCTCCATCTGATATGCTCTCCTTACTACATAAACCACATGTCTTTTCTACATGCTCAAACCACCTAAGTCTAGTTTATACCACCTTTTCCACTATCGATGCTACCCTAACTCTCTCTAACATTGTCATTTTTAATTTTATCTTGTCTGGTGTTACCACACATCCAACACAACATCCTAATTTCTTCTACACTTAATTTATTTTCGTGTTGGTTCTTTACCGCCCAACACTCTGTCCCATACAACATTGATGGTCTTACCGCCCTCCAATAAAAATTTCCCTTCAACTTGAGCGGTACTTTCACATCACATATAACGCCCGAGGCACTCCCCCATTTCAACCACTCAGCTTGAATCGTATGGTTTACTTCTTCAATGTCTCCATCGTTTTGTACTCTAGACCCAAGATATTTAATTTTTGTAACTTGTGCTATGATGTGATCTCCAATTTCCACCTTTAAACTAGAAATGCTTTGCCTTTTGCTAAAATTACATTCCATATACTTTGTCTTGCTTCTGCTTTGGCGGAAGCCATACATTTCTAAGACTTGTCTCCAACCTCCCATTTAACTCTTCCCTAGACTCTCCAAGTAGGACAATATCATCTACAAAAAGCATGCATCTTGGTGTCCAATCTTGGATGTGTTCTGTAAGTACATCCAAAACTAAAGTGAAAAGATAAGGGCTTAGTGTTGAACCTTGATGAAATCTTATTGTTATGGGAAATCTGAATTCATTTTCATTAACTTGAGTCTTTTTCATTAGCCTCAGTTTGAGCACTCTTTTCGATAACTTCATGGTATAACTCATAAGCTTTATCCCCCTATAATTTGCACAATTTTGTATATTTCCCTTGTTCTTAAAGATCAGCACTAAAATGCTTCTTCTCCACTCATCCGACTTAAAAGATTGGGGAAAAATAACTACTAAAAAAAACCGTAATTGTGATTTTTTCAATTGAAAGCAATGAAAGATTGTTCTATTCCCTTGCCAATAAAAGGATGAATGACAAGACCATGAACAAAATCAAATAAGCATTTTCATGATAACAATAATAAAAGATAAATACCCTCGGAGCCTGCAAAACTCTCCCATCAACTTGTGTGAACCCAGATGTTATTGAAATGCCACAATTACGTAGCATGGGTTCAGAGTTGTAGTTGCTTGTTTTCAACCCCTGTAAATTAGCTAATAATATTCAGTAAAGTGGCATTCATCTGACATTTCATTACTCAATATATATCAAATAGACTTACATCTGACAAGACCATCATCCGTTCTCGAGGATTCTGCCTCGACTGTTCCAGAAGGGAGGATCTTTGACGCGTGGATAGAGCCTTGGTGTATCTTTGCAGGGATACAAATGAGCAAAGCTAAGTAAAACACATAAATGGAAGAAAATAGTTAATGATCAATGAAGATAAATTTGCTCATAATTAGAGTATTAGAAAAGAAAAGAGAACCAAAAGTTTGTTAATTCATCCATTGATATGAATTGTAAGCACCTAATCTACATCAATAGGATCGTAAGTTTTTGAATTCATTCTTTAGTTCATGAGATAATGAGTTGCTAATCTTAACAACATAGTTGTGATATATATATATAGAGTGACTAAGAGACTACGTAAATTATATCCCATAGCTGAGTGCATGAGAGACTAGGTTCCAAAATTAGAAGGAAAAAAATTCGAAATTAAAACTTAGGAAACATATCTTCAGATTTTTTTTCAAAATTAAAAAGTTTTTTAAAATTTATTAAAAAAATTAAAATTAATTTAAAAATTTTGAGTTTTTTTAAATTAAAAATCTAAAAAAAATAAGAAATTAATTTTCAGAAAATTATATAATCTGAACATTTTTGAAAAAAATCTAAATATTTTTTAAAAAATGTAAATAAATTTTCGAGAAAAAAAAATCAAATTTTATTTTCTAATTTTTTCGTCTTTTTTTTTATTTTCGAAAATTAATTTACAAATTTTACTTTAATTTTAAATACTGATAAATCATTTTCAAAATTAAAAAATGTGTTTTTTAATTGCCACGTGGCCACTTATGCACAGTCAGCATGCGCCACGTCAGCATAAGTGTGCCACCTTGCAGCTTCAATGGGCTAGGGACTATTTTAAAAAACAAAAATTTTGTAAAGACGGATTTAAAAAAAAAAATTACAAGGACCAAAAGACAAACGAGGCATATTTGTAGGGACCTTTCAAATATTTTAGCTATTATCATAATGTTGGGACTTTCAGTGTAGCTTACGGTTGGTTGTATCGTCACATTAGGTTAAGAGAAATCATACACATGAGATTGACACCACATTTTCATCCAAAATCTTTAGGCATATGTATATTGTTTATCTTACTTATATGTTATTCAACATCTACTATTTCGTCCATTGTAGAATTTTAATTCATATTTGACACGTTAACATATCTTTTTCAAGTGTGCGACTCTCCACGTTTGAAATTATGTGACATAGCTAAATAAGGTCAAACAAAGGCACAACATGGCCAAAAAGGTGAGTTGATGATAATTTAATGGAGGGAGGTTTCTTTTCTTTTCTTTTATGAAAGAGAGAGAAAGGAAACTGAAAAAACAAAATCGAAAAATAAAAGAAGGCAAAAATTAATTTGAGATTAAGGTAAATGATATTGGTAGAAAAAAAAATTATGTGTCTTATCGATGAAGTTATAAAAACAGAGTTTGTTGAAGAAGTTTGAGATTTTTGGGTAATTAATTTACCAAAATATTAGACTCAATTAAAAAAAATGTCACAACATTTAAAAATCTCTAATAAGCATGAATTTTGTCAACTCAACATAGCATAACACATCAACATTTTTCTATAGTTAAATACAACCAAAGACCAAAAGTGAAGAAATTTGAAATAATGGAGATTGATTAAAAAATATTGCATGAAAGTGAATGACATTAAAACTTTAATTTAATATAAAAATTAAATAAAAGACATCCAAAAACTAACAAAACAGTTCATCATAATGTTCAGAGTTCTGATGGAGACTACAATGGGTTGGATCATCAATTTAGGCTAATAGTGGTCATACAATATTACAAGTGAGATTGACACCACATCATCACCCAAAACTTCAATGCATTAGGTAAATTGGTCATCTCACTTATTTGTTTCTTAATATATACTCTTGCATCTAATGTGGAACTTTATGTCACAATTAACACATTAATATATCTCCCATAAGTGTGAGACTCTCTGTGTTTGTGATATGGTGACATAGACAAATTCAGCTCAACATAACATATATGTATTTTTCATTGTCGCATCCCACCAAAAACCAAAAATGAAAGTATTTGAAATATAGAAGTTGGATAAAAAAAATTAATAAAAAAGTAATCATAATGTTTGGAGTTACGAGGGAGCCTACAATAAGTTGGATCATCACATTTGACTAAGAGAAATCTCACAAGTGAGATTGACACAGCATTTCCACACAAAACCTGAAGATATTAGGTATATTAGTCATCTCACTTATATGTTGCTCAATATATACTATTGTATCCAATGTGGAAGTTTAACTCACAAAGACACATTAACATGTCTCCTTCAGTGTGAGACTCTCTATGTATGTGATTTGGTGAGATAGCCAAATAAGGTCAGAGGCACAACATGACAAATGATGTGGGGTGGTGACAGTTTCATAGAGGAATGTTTTCGGCTGTTTATTTCATGAGAAGAGAGAGTAAATTAGAAAAATAAAGAATATAAAAAAGGAATATGAACATGAGATAAATGATAAGGGAAAAAACTAAGGAATGAGTGTTTTATTTGTGAGAATATAGAGAATAAAGTGAGTTGCTGGTAATTTTATGAAGTTCTTGAAGGCCTTGGTGATTATTGGGTAATTATGCTACCAAAATACTAAACTCATTAAAAAAATAACACATCAGTTTAAAATGTCTAATAAGCACATATTTGGTCAACTCAGTAGAACACATCTACATTTTTCCACAGTAAGATCCCACCAACGACCAAAAGTGAAGGAATTTAAAAAAACAGAGGTTGCATAAAAAAATTGCATGAAAGCTAATGACATTCAAAAACTAAAATTTAAGGTAAAAAATTCAACAAATGACACCCTAAAACTGACAAAATAAATCGTTAATATTGAGAATTTTGTGGGAGCCTATGATGACATTCTGTCATACAATATTTTTAGAGTCTTCTTAATTAGGTTTTTTTGTTTATTTTTATTAGTTTAATACTCAATTTAGAGTCATTCTAAATAAATTGTCGTTTTTAATTTATTGAGTAAAATATTGTATCATTGTTATATTTAGTGGTCATGTATCAAAGAATAGACAATGTTCTTGGCTGATTGATAGAAAGGAAACATGCATCAGCAATACACAAGAGGCCACATGAATGAAGAACAAATGTGTGTTTGTCTGGGGTGGTGTGAATATAAAGAAAATATGAGAAAGAAATTGGGCTGACCCGTATTGGGAAAGAAACGGCATTTGGAGAAAGAAAGGAAAGCAAGGTTTACATGAACCGTATAAGAGGAAGCAACACGCCAAGAGGAGGATTGACGTTTTTTGAGAAAGAAAAGGAGGCACGCATTATGAGGCGGAAAAAGGAGGTTTTGGAGAAAAAGGAGAAACGGCAGCATATCAGAGGGAAACGAGGATGGATATGTAAATTCAACGTTAGCTATCTGAATGAAATTGAGGAGGTTTATTTTCTTTACTATCTTGTTTATTTTTTTGATTATGTCTAGTTAATTTCTTTTGATTAGGTCTTAGATGATTTTAATTTGAACTGTTTAAACCATGTGATTGTATAAACTTTTTTCAATGCAATTACAATCCTAGTCTTAATGGACCTAATAATTCTGGTTAATCTAACGGGTCAATATAGGGATAGATGAACTACTCCCTCCGTCCCAAATTGTATGACGTTTTGAGCATTTCACACGTATTAAGAAATATGATTAATTTTGTGTGGGAAAGAGATATTATGAGTTGTTTAATTTACAAAATTGTCCTTAATAAATGGTATGGGAAAGATAAATTAAAGAATTGAAAGAAGATAGAGTAATAAATAGTTAAGGATATAATAGGAAATGTAACATTAATGTTTCATTGGTATTGTAAAACGACATATAATTTGAGACAAATTTTTTTCCAAAGCGACATACAATTTGGGACGGAGGAAGTATTTTGTTAATTTGTCGTGAGACTAGGAGAATAATTGTAGAGGCTAGGTACAATTTACCAAACAACGAGAATTAATTGATTTGAAAGACCTGATCACTTTAATCCTTATTATTTTTCCAAAACAATTTATTTTTATTTTCCATTGAACTCAAATATATGCACTACATACCCCATATTTGTTAAATCCTTATTATAATTAAACTGTCAAGTTGAGATAGAAACAATCATTGTGGAGATGACTTATAAATTTTATTATTTCGATGCATTTTTAGAACACTTGTTAAAAGTCTATCAGCCTACAACGAGTTGTATCATTGCATTATGCTAAGATCACCCACACAAGTGAAATTGATATCGCATTTTCGCTTTTAAGTATTAAAGCATTAGATATATATATATGTCACCTCGCTTATATGTTACTTAACATCTACTCTTGCATACAGTGTGAAATTTTTACTCACACTTGACAAATTAACATATCTCCATTAAGTGTCTCAATCTCTGTATTCATGATCCACCACCGAGAACTGCTCCCTACATTGTTGAACCGAGATATGATACAATCGTTAGACCTTATGGGTGAGCCAACACTAGTGTGATTCGACATATTGGAAAAAGAACAACCATATAAGGGAGCATGATATCACATCTTCATCCAAAGTTTTAAGGCTCAAGTATATGAGTTTTTTTCACTTATTTGTTGTTCAACCTCTACCGTTTTATCCAATTATTAAACATAACTGACCCCGATATATCATAATATTATCTCACTCAGGTATACAAAATTCTAGCTGGCGCTTGGCAGGAACGTCCATACTAGTTCTTTTTAAATCAAATGTTCATTACAAGCTTCCATAAAATAAAAACTTATTTAAGACATTTATGAGTTAACTCGCTTTCTCTCTCCACCATGTATTTTAAATAGGGGTGTTCGCGGTGCGGTTTAGTTCGGTTTTGAGCACAAAAGTCGCCCTAACCGCGAGATAAAAAAACATGCGATTTGGTTTGGTTCGGTTGGGCTTTAACAAGTCACCCAAACCAAACCAAACCAAAGCAGTTTGGATTGGTTCGGTTGGTGCGGTTTTTTTGAGACAATTCAATTTTTTGTTTCAAACATTAAAATCAAGTTAAAAAGGAAAACACAACATATTTCCAACAACTTTTCAACAATGTTTTATATCTTGTCCAACATTACAATTTCATTTTCATCCAACAACATAGATCAAATTAAAAATGTCGACAAAAGGTAATCCTATTCTCTAAGAAATGTATAAGACTTAGATTTTATCATTATCTAAAAGTTCAAGTAGCACACAAATACGTTTTTGAAATAAAAAGCAAGGAAGAAACTTAACAAGAAAAAAAAATGTCATTTTATAAAAGTTTTCATTGAGTTTCTATGAGTATTGATCTATGTGACATATGTTTAATTAGTGTTTTTCTTATGTTGCGGGTTGGTTTGGTTCGGTTGGTAAAATAAAAACCACAAGCCAAACCAAACCATGCGGTTGAGTAAAAATATAATCCCAATACATCCAAACCAAATGCGTTTTTTTGTGGTTTCGGTTTCGGTTGGTTCAATTTGTTGTTTTTCTATTGGATTAGTTTGGTTTTGAACACCCCTAATTCCAAACGATACTTCTCTTTCTGACAATATAGTAATGACGCATTGGTTTACTGTTCGTTTCTCTTCGATGTTGTTACAATTTACCTAAAAATCAATTGAATTGCCCTTTAAAAGTAAACCAAAAATCAATTGCTTTCTAACTTTAATGAATTGTTCTTTTCACTATGCATTTTAAAATGAATTGAGAAATGCTAATAAGTGCTCTTATGACATTCTTTAACAACTTTTAAATAGTAAATTTGTATAAAAGTTGATGCATTCAATGCATTGGAAGTTGAATTATTTAACTTTTTCTATAGACATTTTCTTAATTAAGAATCCTTAAAGAGTGTCTTTAGGACACTCGTTAGCATGACTCTACGATATTCATTTTTTAAGGAAATCAATAAATGTTCTCAACACATTGCAGTGTTCACAAGTTTTTAAGGGGGATCTTCATTGGTTTAACAAAAGAATAAATATCCATTGTGTACAATGTACCGATAAGTTCAGAAATGAATGAATGAAAGTACGAATTGCTTAATAATATTGGTTAAACAAAGGAATATGTAATAATAATTATAGAGGGATAAAATTGGAAAAATAGTGCAAAATTTTATTGATATGACAAAACGACATATAATTTGGGCAAATTGTTTTTCCTAAAATGACATATAAAGTAGGACTTAAACTTTTGAATTAGTCCATTGATTGAAGAAGTGGCTGTTACATCTTTTTATGATTTGTATCTTTTCAAAGTAAAGGATAGTCTATAATTTATTTGATGTTTTATTTTTTTATTTTTGAGATTTTAAGTATTATTTGTTGGTGTAGAATTTTGAGATTTCAAGTATTATTTATAGAGATAGAATAATAAAGTATGATTACAAGTCTTCTCTCCTTCCATCTTATTGAACCGCAAATTTAATATCAGGTGTTTAATATTCAATTCAATTCATATTTTATAATTCGAAAATGTCAAAAACACTTTATTATCTTACTTAATATAAAATGAAGGTGGTCTGATGGCTTCAAAGCCCTAGCCCTAATTGCATACCCTAACCCACCATTTGCTTCCTTTGCTGACTAGGCTTTATTTTCCCGCGCCATATTCAACCCTAGTCCCCAACTGCCTTAATTTAATGTTGGCATGCCTTGCTAATTGAACTTGGCCGTCAATCTGCCTTGGGCGGGCAACTCCTACCCATAGCTGCAGTAAATGTCCTCTGCACAACCGTTTTACACCTTGGTAATCCAACAGACTCTCTTCTGAACCATGCTAGCCAATCCCATACTCTCCTATATTAAGATGATAGATCCCACTTATGCCATGCCTTTCAGAATTTGCTTTTAGCCTGCTGCATAATCTACCTCAAAAGACTTTGAATATGGCGAGTTTGGACAGTTTTCTCATGATTGCAAAGGATCAAGAAGCAGCTGATGCATTAATCCAACTCAAAGGTTTGTGATTCAACTGAAGTTTGATTGGTTTTTTGTTTATCTTTGTTTAATCGAACCATATCAAACCTTGATGAATCTAAACCCTAACAGTTTTTTGATTTGAAACTAAACCCTAACAGTTTTTCGACTTCCCTTCTAACAGTTTTTCGATTTGAAACTAAACCCTGACATTTTTTCTGAGCTGGTAACCAAAATAGAGGATTAAAACTGTGTAATAGAGTTTTTCGATCTGAAGTGTGAATTTTGAAACTGGATTAAAACTGAAGGATTAATGTTTAAAGTTGGTAATAGAAAGATAAAAAGTGTCTGTTACACAGTTTCGTTAGTTTTATACCATGTTTTTCGATTTGATAGAAAGATTAAAACTTATGGATCTGTTTCATCATGTTTTATACCATGTTTTTTCGATTTGAAACTAAACCCTAACAGTTTTTTTGAGCTAGTAATAGGGTTTAGATTTGGAACTAACGAAAATCGATCCAACAAGATATCTGGGTTGTTCGATTTGAAACTAACAGTTTTTAGCATACCACTGCACAACATGATTGTTGTTTCAAACTTCCATTTTTAATGAATTAGGCTGTTAGTTTCATGCTCTCTGTGACCTTTCTCCAAATTCTTGAGTGCTTGGATTCATCAACATTTTATATTTTTTTATTTGTGATTCAACTGAAGTTTCAATCATTTTTCCTTTATCTTATGCCCTTCTTCATCCATTACCAGTTAAGGACAACTCTACTCCTGAGATATGCAAGGCCGTGAGGAGGGATTTGGGAAAGCTAAGGACGTTTCAAATGGAGTACGACGTGGGAACTGTAAGTAATTCTTGATTTAACTTCAAATATCATTACTGTGATACATGCGCCGTCTTTGTTTCCAGACTGTGTTGCTGTGTTTAAGTTAAGTGTTATGGTTGCATATTAAGAACACATGTTTTTCTTGCATATTATTGGTTTTGGTTGTTGGATTTTCCGCAATCATGTGTTTTAAAAATGAAAGTTAAAAGCTGATTTTCTTTAGATGGTAGTTTATTATGTGTGCTTTTCTTTAGACATAGGTGCATTCAATCCACAACTTGAATGCGTTTTGCTTTAGATTTAGGTACAATAAGATGTTGTTTTTTATGATTAGCTGCTATTTGAGATTAATCCAGTTTTTGTTCGTTGTTTTCGTGTTTTAGTGGAAAGGTCGACTGCCTGGGTACTTTTCAAGGATGTATGGTATGCAGGTTGCGCCATACGTAATGCTCCGTGATCCGAATAATAACGAGTTTGAGGTGAAGGTGGAGAAGAAAAATGGAAGGGTTTATTTTACTGATGGGTGGTAGATGTTGAAGAATTTTTACGGATTTCTTGTTGGAGCTTGGATGACTGTCATTTTTGCAAATAGGAATTTGTTTCTAATTAGACTTGGCGATTTGTACGATGAAGAGGTTGTCTATCCTATCTACAATCCACCCAAGATATTTTTGTTGGAAGGTGGGTCGGCCGCATGTCCCAGTGTTGCATGTTCCCCTGATATTCTCTTCCTTCCCACGACCTTTTACCATACTTACACAAAGGAGTTAACCAAAGATGATCTTTTGACTGGGAAATTGGTAAGTTTGTTTTAAATCCTTGAATTCCAAATTGTATTCTTTAATTCGTTGAAGGTTTTCTTTTAATTACAAAAATATTAACTTATGCTTGATTAAACCAATGCAGAAATTGGGATGGCTAGGATTTTGTCAACTTGCGTTTCCATCGAAAGAATGCTAGATAACTGTTCACGATTACTTAGGGTACAGCTGGAAATGCGATTTGACCCTCCAACTTACTTCAGACATGTCTTGCAGCCTATTTGGTGATTGGGCAAAGATTTGCATGGCGCGCAAATTCAAGATTTGCAGCCTATCTTGTTTACCTCTCACCTCCTTCCATGTTGGTCCTTCGCACAAAGCTGCCTCCATCTAAGGGTTCCGGTGTTTATGGATTTGTTTTCAATGTGGAGCAACACTTTTGGAAGAATTAACATATCTTAAGTCCAAATATTTGACTGTGTTTTGGACTCTTGATTGTGCAGTTATTTTTTTTGTTTGTTTGTGTCGTGCTATGATAGGCAACTCTTGATTGTGCATTTTTTTTTGTTTGTTTGTGTCGTGCTATGTTAGGCAACTCTTGATTGTGCGCTTTTTTTTGTTTGTGTCGTGCTATGTTAGGCAACTTTCGATCTACTTCGGCTTTTTGGTTTTGGGATGGCTGTTTTGTATTCGTGTTTCATTAAGTTAGTACTATAAACCATCGAACTTTTAGTTGGCTTTATATTGTATCGATGTTATTTTAATTCATCTGCCGTTTTATCGACCAATCTTTGCAGAATTAATCTAAAAATGCATTTACTTATGTTGTAACGAAAAACTATAGGTTCCAAGTTATTTTCAAAATCATTAAAGTACTATACAAAATTAATTAATATAGAGTGTAATGTTCTTGGCAGTGTTGTTGATTTAGATGATCCATCAAAGGTATTACACATGAATGAAATAAATTAACACAAAAAAAACTGTAGAGCATGCCTCAAGTGTTACTTAGAGTGATTTGAATAGAAAATGATACAACCGTGTCGTATACAAGCGTGTTGTATTTGCTACTTACGTACACTTCTACAAATTTTATGACTACATTTTGTTATCCAAATTCTGTAATCTATTAATATAAAAATGAACGCACGAAAATTTTATAGAAATCTATATCATCGGTTGTGGATTTGGACTTATCAAAGTACAGTATCATATAAGTAGTCTGAATTATTTTTATTTTTGGCTTAGGGCCTGGCTTAACAAAATACTAAGTTAAAAGGTTGTGGTATCATCTTTGTTGCGCATTTGTATTCACTAATCCACTAATTGTGATTGACGTGTAAGTAGCAAGATGCCTTACTTTCAGTTAATTTCCTAGATGCTCAGTGTGAACACTTGTATAGAATTAAGTGCTCGATAAGCTATATGTGCAATAGACAAATTTGGTGTGGTCAAGGTTGTAGTTTAGTTAGAAAGCTTATCTCACCTATCCATATTATTTTAAAAATTGGTCTTCCACCCGTGTAGCATTAGAACCTAACTTACACAAAAAAAAATTCCTTCCACATGGTAGAAGTCCGTTCAAATTGATAGGTTAGTTAGATAAGATTTGCCAATAGTTGCTAACTACTTCAACCCGTGTGTAATGATTGCAAGCCGTTTTGCTAGGATCATAGGCTAGGGGCTTCAGCACATTTCGTGATTGCAAAGCATTAATGGGCCATCAATTTGGGTGCTCAATTACAACTCATTGAATGGTTTGGATGGTCAAAGTTTTGATGTGCTCAAGACTATAGGATAGCAATTTAGCATATTTCCCATGCTCCTAGCCTTTATAGGACGACCACCAACCACCCATATTCTGGGTGCTCAAGCCCTATGTATAGCTACATGCAAGAATCCATGATCAACTTAATGAAGCTTTGCTCATGGATTGGTGAAGAGTCTCGAAAATTGGAGGCAATTTAAGTTGGGTTATGTGCTCAAGGTGATAGGTTTAGTACATAAGAGGGAGCAATTATCACTGGACTTTAATGTCATGCCAGCCAACCACTAGCAAGCTATCACCTTGAGCTCACGGCTATTGTCCCATGAAGGATGTTTTCCAATGTAAATTAAATGCAAGTGGTTGACATTGCATCACACCTATGCCTCACTAAGATAGGGAACATCATTAAATGCATTGTTTTTTCGTGTTTTTTGTTTGTCATTGACATAGGATTGTCTTCACCTATCCCACGCCACTCCTTTCATATATATGTGAAGCTTGAGTTTGCAGAGCCATTGCCATCTGATACAACAGTTAGGTACTAAAGGGAACTACAACTGTTTAACTTTTAGATAAGATGTACTGCACGAATGACCATGGCTGCCAAAGGTTCCTTTTTTTTTTTACGTATAGATATGCTTTGGTTGTTTAAAGATGCGTGATATATCAGATCTAAAAGATGAAACTAACTGCTCAATTGTGCCTTTTCTACAGGAAAAGCACCTAAGATCACGAAATTCGCAGAGATTGTTGGTGGAAAGATTGACTTCCAGATTCAAGGTAGGGTTATTAACCTGTGGACAACTCCAGACTGTTTCAACCTAGCTGAGGCAGGTAGTATGCTCATGATCTTGCTCAATGATAAGGTAATGTCTTGCATCTTTGACCGTTAGTTTGTGTAACCTTTAGAAACATGTGTCATTGAATTTCGAATGGCACCTAAATCTTATAATGGTTCTGTAATGTTTGATTACGACATTTGATTTGATCACTGCTCATATTTGTCTGTCTATTTTGTTGTAGTCTGTCAAAATCCATGCAACTATTAGGAAGCAATTGCTATCTTTGTTCAAGGACCAGTTCGAAGAAGGGTCTGTGTATGTCATTGAGAAGCTAATGGTTGCACAAAATGACCCTACTTTTAAGACTACCTCTCACAAGTACAAACTTAATTTCATGGCCGGCACTACTATTTTCAAGCTCACCGATTCACCCAATATCCCAAAGAGACATTTTGATTCCATGCCCTTCGTTGAAGTCATGGCTTGCCATAAGGAGGATCGACTGATTGGTAATTTGTTTATATATACACAATAGTATGTTCTTAGGTGTTTTTTACATTTCAAATGAACTCCAATCTGTTGTTTGCCAATCAATGTCATGATCAGTTTCATTTATCTTCGTTGAATAGATGTCATTGGCCACGTTGTTGAAAAGGATGATATGAAAGAGAGTGAAAAGAATGGCAAGAAAACAAAAGTGATGGATGCCACTCTAGAAGACTTGGAGTAAGTTCGACTGTATTTTCATAGTTTTTAAATCTTGACTAAAAGATGAATCTTGTTTGTGTAATGGTGTTGACTACTTACTTTGATGCAGGGGCAACCAGATCCATTGCACCTTATGGAACGATTACGATGTCCAGCGGAAGACATTTTTAGAAAAGCATGATCCAAAGCTTTCGGTCGTTGTCATCATTCAAATGTGCAAGCTTAAGAAATATTTTGGCACAATGGGAATTTCCAATGCTTTTTATGGAACAAAGCTTTTGTTCAATGCTGACATACATGAGATTAATCAATATATGGAAAGGTATATTACATTGTGTTATTTGATGTCATCTTTCTATTACCATCTAGATATTTATTACATTGTACGCTACCATGTTTATGCCTTTATGTCCGTCTTTGATAGAATGGATGCGGCCCATGTTGAGCTTACTCAAGTGGTCAGCCAAATGACTGGACCTATTGTTGTAACGTTAGCCGACAATCTGATCAGCACTCCAAGAATGACCATAGAGGATTTGCTCGAATCGTCCGAGGTGATTGCATTTCGCGCCCGTATGTTTTGTTTTTATTTATTTTTTGATTATATCGTACGTGCACCCTTCCTTATACTCCTGTTATTGTCGTTTCCTTGCTCATAAATGTTTCATAACTGTTTTGGCAAGGACATGTGAGCTTGAGGTTGATGCTGGGTGGTTCTATCGTGCGTGCACTAAATGTGCATCAAGAATAACTGCGATAAATGGTCAAATTTACTGTGATAAGTGTAGCATGCCTAGGACTAATGTACCCAGGCAAGATACTTTGTTTTCTAATAATAGTTGAATACACAAATATAATGCAAACAATTTGGATCATTTATTTATATATTTTTTTACCCTTCAGGTTTAAGGTACATGTGCAAGTGATTGATAATACTGGGTCGTCCACTTTCATCCTTTTTGATCGCATTGTTGCACAAAGTTTGGGAAAGTCTGCACAGGATTTGCTCAATGCCTATGCAGAGGCGAGATTGAATGGGAAAGAAAAATTTTATGGATGGCGTTGTTCGCGCCGGTTAAGTTGACATTCATTTTAGATCCTTATTTTTGTTCCGTTTTTTTCATATAGGGGGACAATGGTGGTACATATCCCCAAGAGCTTAACATGTTTGTTGACAAGAGGATGTTGTTTAAGGTTGAGGTTAACGATACAAATTTATACCGCAATTGGCAAAGCTATACTGTTAAGAAGATTACATCTGACATTG
This sequence comes from Medicago ruthenica, assembly GCA_018208015.1. NCBI lineage: Eukaryota > Viridiplantae > Streptophyta > Magnoliopsida > Fabales > Fabaceae > Medicago > Medicago ruthenica. The sequence continues at coordinate 1,831,161 of CM031376.1, read as the reverse complement.
AGATTGTTAAGCGATTCATTTCTCATCATGGAATTAATGTAAAGTTCTACTAAACCAACATTTATAAAATGAATGTATAATAAGATACAGTTTGCATCCTTTCATGTTTAATTTTCTCATTTTGTGATGACTGTCAGCTTGGCAATGATGAAGAGGAGGCCGACTATATTGATGTTGTTTCCAAGTTAGAGGCTAACAATCCATTGGTATGATCATATAATTTTTATAACTGAATAACGACATATGACAAATTAACATGTTACTAATCTTTGTTTGATAATCCCATATAGGATGTGAGCGAGGGTGTTGGATCAAATAGCAAGGACGACATCATGTTGTCTGAACCCGTGTTGACTCCAACTAGCAAGGGGTTGGGGAAGCAAGGACCTGAATTTGTGGAATCTGTGGACTATATTGATCTTGCTGATGGTGACGCATCAACCACTAAGGAGCCATGCATTAAGACAATCAAGGTCGAAGCGAAAGATTGATAATGATGTGCAAGGTGCTAGGGTCGTGCGATGTTTCCGTGCTTTCCTTCAAGTTTTATGATGTTTTCTACTTTATTTCCTTTAGACTATTTAAAATCAAGTTGCTTATTAAGTCTGCAATGTTGTTTTCCGACTCAACATGCCTTACATGTTGTGTCCTTTGGCTATTTTAATTAAGTACTTATTTCCTTCAACAATATGAGTTAGTAATGTCTTACTTTTTTCATTTCGGTCTGATCGGAGTTTTGGTTTTTTTCAATAATTATATTTGTGATGATTTGACAGTTCTATTCTTACGGTTATAATCAAATAAAATTGACCCCCTTTTATTTGTAGACAACAAAAGTAGTTTAAATCATTATGGATTTACACATCAAACAATGTTTTGTTTATGTAGATGCAATGACATATAATCAAAACTTAGATCTATATTCTTCTGTAGAAAAATATGCACCAGTTAAAAGCTTGCTTCCCTTTGTGTTGCTAACTACCTTCTGATATAAATTCATAGGCAACTAAGTTTGTGATGCTCAATAACTATATATATAAATTCCAACTGTTTTTATTGCCGTAGACAAAACAACCTAATGTAGAACATGACCAAACTTCATGGATAAGGAAAAATTAAGATGGCTGAGCTCTACGGAAATCATTGATTTCTAATGACGAGTATATTAAAATGGTAAAATTTCGTTACACGTTCGATAAACCATGTTGAAAAGTGTTTAATTTGAGCAAAGCCATGAGTAACACGTTTGGATTATTTCACCTAACAACAGCTGTGATCAGTATGGACAAGATGGGCGATTAGTAATAGTCTTGGGGGAACATATCGAATGACTCGCCTTATGACTTTTATTTGCCCAACGCAAAGATAACATATGAATGCCACGTGTAAGTTAGACCTATTGTAGGCCCTATGATCAAGTCACCTTATTGTATTTAATGTCATCGATTGTCACAATAGTAGTTGGAACAGTTCACAATGCCCCCAACCATAAACCATATCAATTTAAGTTATTGTAGAACCTACAATAGGATAGACATAGGTGCGATGCTCAACATGGGCTAACCCAATAGAAATGAATGAATTGAATGTGTGTTGAGTGGCTCAAGGGTCATCCCTACTTGCTTCATCTATTCATAGTAGGTCATATGCTCAATGCACCCTGTTGTATTTAATGTCATCGATTGTCACGATAGTAGTTGGAACGGTGCTCAATGCCCCCGAACCATAAACCATATCACTTAAAGTTATTGTGGAACCTACAATAGGATAAACATAGGTTCGATGCTCAATGCACCCAACCAATGGAAATGAATGAATTGAATGTGCATTGAGTGGCTCAAGGGTAATCCCTACTTGCTCCACCTCTTCATAGTAGTATAAAAGGGAGCCTTCATGCGCCTATGTGCAACCAAGCACTAGAATGCCACTTAAGAACCTTTGATTTTTTTTGTGTGATGTTCTGTTTCAGAAGATAAGTATTGCTTCATACAAATGTGTCGGTATTTTGATATTCTTTTTGGTTAGATGTGCGACTTTTGATTCTGTTGGACATGTAGATATATTTACTAGCCATTCATATGCATTGACCTGTATGAACAAGTCACGTTATGGAAGGCTCGCAAAATTCTGCAAAGTTCACGAAGAGGTGGAGGTGTTCTGACGCCAACAACTATGTTTTCACTGAAACATATGAGAGGACTCCTTTGTCTATCATCACTAATGGTAAATCATGAATCCATTCTCTATCCATTCTCTATTCAGTTGTCCTTGAATCGTGTTTCAATGAAGTTTTATAATCACCAATATCGATACATGTGCTTTTCTGTTTTTTCAGTTACCTCTCAAGGTTCCTGTACATGTCCTTCTAAAAAAAGGAATGTCCGGCTTGAAAGTAGACTTACTCCTGGACGATATACATTGAGCCATTCTGTCCTGACAGTCCATTCCAAAGAAAAGCAAAAACGATACAATGTTAAAAATGTCAACCCTATTATTTGCATGTTGTTTTGTTTCAAGGTATTTGAAAGCTTGAAAACTAACTTATGTAATATGACTTTGGAGCATCTCCTGTTGATGATTGTTCGATTTATGTAGGATTTAATGGTTGTGACGAGGACATTGTCATCCAATGTGCAAATAATGGGGAAGATTCTGATATTCCTTCTAATTTAGGTATGAATTAGAAGAATAAATGTCATTGAATGTGTTATTTTTTAAGATAGTTATATAAGATATCGACCATGAAGGTGAGTGTTGTGTTCTGACCATTTGATGTTGTTTAGTTTGCAGTTATATACACCATCGAGCTTCAGAAGCGTGGATTGCCACATGCTCATATTATGGTTTTCTTTCATTCGAGGTATAAGTGTGTCAATCCTAAGGATATTGACAGAAACATATGTGCGGAGTTGCCTGGTAAAGACAGAAAGCCTAAATTATTCCAAATTGTATCCACCCTTATGATCCATGGTCCATGCGGTCCTCAAAACAAGAATTCCCCTTGCATGCAAAACAAGAAATGTACAAAATTCTTCCCAAAAAAATGCACTGAAGCCACAGTCATTGATTCTGAGGGATATCCTATTTATAGATGCAGAGATAATTGAGTCTTTTTTCAAAAAGGTGAGTCGTTTGTCGACAACAGACTTGTGGTTCCGTACTGTTGGAACAAAATGTATGAACAACTCTCTTTTGGGTTTTGATGATAACAAAGTGTTAAAAAGAAAATTGGAATTGCTAATGCTTGTTTCTAAGTGTGCAGAACCATGTTCTTAATGTTTGGTATTTAACATTGGTTTTGGAAGAACAAGCTAAGAGCAAGAAGGAAAGCATAGAAGCTTATGTTGCAAGTATGAAGCAATTCTATGTCTGAAGGCAGCTTCTGAAGACTGAGTCTGAAGGTGCGTCTGAAAGCAGCTTCTGAAGGCAGCGCCTGAAGACTGAGTCTGAAGGTTAACGGAAGTCAACGTCTGAAGGCTGAGTCTGAAGGTCAACAAAAGTCAACGTCTGAAGAAGTGCGTCTGATGAACGGCGCGTCTGAAGGGAGCGTCTGATGAACAGTGATTCTGAAGGGTGCGTCTGAAGAGAGCTTCTGATGAACAGTTCCTGAAGAAGCTTTTGAAGTCTGAGTTCTTAAGGAAAAGCAACTGTCACTGTCAGCATTAAATGCCTGCAATGTCAGAACAACTCAATGGAACAGTTGCCTTCTTTGAAGAAACATTCTCCAGCTTTTAAGGAAAACAATTCAAAAATTGCGTGCTCTGTTTTCTGCAGTTTAGCACACAATTTCAGCTGGACCTAGCTTCTAATTTGCAACGGCCCTTTGCTGGATTTCTGGGTATTTCTCAACCGCTCTTTTACCCTCTATAAAAGAGTGAAGATTTGAAGAAGAAATACAAGACTCTGTACAGAAATACAAGACTGCAAAAACCAGAAAGTTCATACTCTGTTTTACGTGTCTGTCATCAAACAACTTAGGAATTCTTACAAACTTGTTTATCTTAGAATTCCTTAAGTGTAGAGTCTTAAACCTGAGTTGTATTTTGTGAACACCACTGATTGTATATCAAGTGTTCAACTCAAACTATTTTATGTTGTAAAATCTGTTTGAACCCAAAGTCTCTAGCCTGCGTGCTGAGCAACCAGAAGTCTCTTAACTTTGTGTTTTGAGCATAGAAGTCTCTTACTAAGTGTTTGAGCAACTAGAAGTCTCTTGACTATGTGTCTTGAGCAGGGAAGTCTCTTAACTTTGTGTTTTGAGCATAGAAGTCTCTTAACTTTGTGTTTTGAGCATAGAAGTCTCTTGCTAGGTGCTTGAGCATTAGAAGTCTCTTAACTTTGTGTTTTGAGCAATTGTAATCAGTTGATTATAGTTAAAATCTCCTGTAAGTGACAGGGGGGCTAGACTACTTCCGGTTTGTGGAAGGAACTAGTATAAAAACTTTTGTGTCTCTCTTTCCCTTTCTCTCATCTATATTTACCCGCTGCTAACAAACTCTGAAAAATAGGTTCAGAACTGATCTATATCAGAATTTGAACTTAACATAAGTTTTAAGAAAGAAAAGAATTTACCTACACAATTCAACCCCCCCTTCTTGTGTGTTTTTCTCACCTTCAGTTGGTATCAGAGCCCCTGGTTCTGATATTCAATCACTTAACAGTGAGTCAGTATTGATCCTGAGAAAAACATGTCTTTTGGTGGTTCTGGTGAATCTACATCTAGAAGTGGAGGTGGTGGCTATGGTACAGATAACAAGCAATCTCACTCACACAATAAACCTCCTATGTTTACTGGTGATGCTGAGAAATTCTCCTGGTGGAAAAGCAAAATATACAGCCACATTATTGGAATTAATGACTCCTTATGGAATATCATAGAAGATGGAATATCTATTCTAGTTGATGAAGAAGGAGTGGCTATTAACAGAAGAGGTATGTTTGATGCTGAGAGGAAGATCTATAGGAAGCATCACAATGTTAGAGGAATCATTGAGGACTCTTTACCCCACAATGAGTATCTCAAGCTGAGTGACAAATCAACAGCAAAAGCCATCTTCACCTCTCTGTGCTCCAACTATGAAGGAAATAAAAAGGTTAGAGAAGCAAAGGCAAACCTTCTAGTTCAGCAGTATAAGCTGTTCAGAATGCAGGAGGATGAAAATATTGAGGCTATGTTCTCAAGATTTCAAACTCTAGTTTCTGGACTTCAGATTCTGAAGAAAAGCTACACTACTGTTGATCATGTGAACAAGATCCTCAGAAGTCTGCCATCTAAATGGAGACCTAAGGTGACTGCTATTGAGGAAACTAAAGATTTAAATACTCTAAGTATTGAAGATCTTATAAGCTCTCTCAAGGTGCATGAACTGGGACTCAATGAAGATAAATCTGTTAGACAGTCTGAGTCTATTGCACTGAAATCTAAAGGAAAGTCATTAAAAGCTCTAAAAGCTTCAGAATCTGATGAAGAATTTCCTGAGGGAAATTCTGAAGAAGATTCAGAAGCTGAGGAGCTGGAAATGATTTCTAAAAGAATTCAGTATTTGATGAAGAGACAAAATAAATCTTCTAACAGAAGCAGCAACTTCAAAGGATCTAGTTCCAAGAAGAAAGAACAGAAAGGTTGCTACAAATCCAGAAAGAACAACTCAAAGTCATGCAACTTCAAAGACAGATTCAGGAAGAGTCTTATGGCTACTTGGAGTAATCTTGACCAAGAATCAGATTCTGAAAATGAAGATGAAGATGAAGAAGAAGCTAACCTGGGTTTGATAGCAATAGAATCATCTGATGAGGAATCTGGATCAGAATCTGATAAGGAAAATGAAGAAGAAGCAAATTTGGATTTGGTTGCAAATGTATCTTCTGATACAGAAGCAGGTTCAGACTCTAAAGATGAGGTATATTCTGAACTCTCTCATTCTGATCTTGTTGAAACAGTTAAAGATCTTATGAACCACCTCAGAAGCAAGTTAAATCATTTTAAATCTTTGAAAAAGAAAAATAACTTGCTGGCTGATGAGAATCTTCAACTTCAGAATCACATCAATAAGATTGATGAAGAAGTTAAAGAACTCAGAGAAATGGTTCATAAGAAACCTGATGAAGTTCCTAGTGAACATGAAATTGCTCTTCAGAATTTTATTTTGACTGGAATTAACAGAAGCAAAGTTGCTTCTATGATTTATAATATCAACAGAAACAAAGGAGAAGGAATTGGTTTCAAAAATGATTCATTTAATTTTTCAAATGAAACAAACCTTCCATCCTGTTCTGAAGATAGTATAAAAGGCACTAAGGTATGCTTTGTACCTGCATCTGACAATTCTGAGAAACAGAATTTAGCAGAAACTGAGACTGCTAAGTCTGAAGTTCTGAACTGCTCAGAATCTAAAGCTTCTGAACCTAAGGGAAAGATGAAGGCAGGATTTAAAACTTTGACAAAGTCTAAACCAAAAGGTTCTAAGCCTAAGACTTTGAGGAAAACAGACTTTCAATCTGAAAAGGTTCAAAGTCTGAAGAGTTCAGAACCTAAGACAAGCAAGTCTCAGAATCTGAAAAATTCAGACTCAAATTTTCAAAAGGTTGTGTTTAATAAACCAGTTTATACAAAACCTTTTCAAAACCAGAATGTCAGACACAAAATACAAAAGAAAGTCAATCTGTCATCTGATTCTAGTTGTACTAAGAAAGGTCAGAAAGTCTGCCTTGTATCAGGAGCTGGCAAAACTGGAGTTCTTAACATAACAGAACCTATGATTTCTGAATCCAAGATTCTGAACAAATCAGAATCAAAGACTTTTAAGTCCAAAGTTCTGAAGAAATCAGAACCAAAGTGTTCAATGGTTCAAACTCTAAACAACTCAGAACCAAAGACCTTCAAGTCTCAGGGTCTGAAGAAATCTGGGTCAAGACCATTGAGAACTCAGGTTCTGAAGAACTCAGTTTCTAAAACTAAGACTTATTCAAGATTAAAGGATTCATATCCAAAGTATCTGAACAAGTCTGAATGTTATAACTCCAGACATAAGGTGCAACAAAAGACTAAACATTTTAAGACTAACCCAAGAGGACCCATATGGGTACCCAAGTCAGAAATCATTTCTGTTGCAGATATGATTAAATGCCAAAGAAAAGGTGAAGTCCTGGTGCCTGGACAGTGGCTGCTTGCATCACATGGAAGGAAACAAGTCTATGTTCCAAACCCTGATCATGAAAGAGGGAGGAACTGTGGAATCTGGAGGAAACCACAAAGACTGGATCATTAAGAGCTCTGCAGAAGCTGATATTTCTCCTTAAGCCAATCAAGAACATTGTTGGAACAAAAATGGGTGTTCAGCAACAAACTAAATGAACAAGGAGAGGTAGATCAGAAGCTCAACAGAGGTATGTTTTGTTCTCAGTTATTCTTAATAGATTCTACATCAGTTGGAAATATATCAGATTCATGAAAACAACATAACCTTCTTTGTGATAACACTGTTGTAATCTGTTTGTCTAAAAATTCCAATTCTACATTCAAGAGCTAAGCATTTTTGAACTTAAACTTCATTTTATAAGAGACTTTGTTCAGAAGAAAGATTTAAATTTATTAAAAAGAATCTGAACAATGCATTTCATCTCTTGGAAAAATTTGCTTGACTCTGAATAAGAAACTGAGATTCTAAAGTTCATCAGAAGCTAAGACTTATCAGTAACTCACTTTGAGAGTCTGAAGAAAGTTAAGCCTCTGAAAAACTTCAGAGTCTGAGTTTCAGAATCTGAATTTCTGACTTCTGAATCTGCATAGTTATCTAACTTTTAGTCAGAATCTGATAAGTTATAACTCTGGGCAATGATGAATTAAGCTTTGAAAGTTACACTTTGTCCCTCCTAAAGTCATCAATATGCTAAAGTGTTTTTCTGTTTTCAGTTCTGAAATGTTTTTAACAAAAACACAGACACTTTCATCTTTTCATCATAAATGTTCAATTTGATATCAGACATGTTCAGTTTTTCAGATCCTTTTTCAAAAAACTCTGATCAGTTTTGTCTGAAAGAGTTCAGCATCACTGAACTAAATGCTCTGTTTGTCAGTTTTTCTGAAAAAAGTTTAGTGGTACTGAACAAAAATGATCTGTTTTCAGTTTCCTAAAACCAGTTAAGTGGTACTGAACAATACTGGACAGACTGTACTGAACAAAAATGCTCTGAACATTTTTATCTCACATGTTTTCAAACTCTCTTAAAATTCTGGAAATTTTCTTTTTGTTGATGACAAAAGGGGGAGTAAAAGTAAACAAGTATTAAGGCTCTGAGCTCAGAATATAAGTTAATTTCTGTCAGTTAATTAACTTGTGAGAACTGTTTTTAATCTCTTAGCCTCTGAATTAAATTCTGTGAGATAAGTTACTCTTTATTGAGTTGAAATGAATTTAAATAACTTGGATAAGACTCAGGGAGCTTACAAACCTCATCCTGTGGATAATCAGACTTAGGGGGAGAGCTTACAAACCTCACACCCTGAAGTCAGCTTGTTATTTACAATTCTGAGTGATAATTTCATCTTATTGTTTTAAGTTGAATTTAATTAACTTGGATAAGAATCAAGGGGAGCTTGCAAACCTCACCTTGTGGACTATCAAACTTAGGGGGAGCTTGCAAACCTCATCCTGAAGTCAATTTGTTAATTAAAGTTAACAACAATTCTGAAATAATCACCTTTTTTGATCTAAACTGAATTTAATTAACCTGGATCAGACTCAGGGGGAGCTTGCAAACCTCACACCCTGCAGTCAACTTGTTAATTAAGTTAACAACAATTTTCTATTAATAATTGTTTTTGTACTTAACAAAAAGGGGGAGATTGTTGGAAAAAAAATGTATGAACAACTCTCTTTTGGGTTTTGATGATAACAAAGTGTTAAAAAAGAAAATTGGAATTGCTAATGCTTGTTTCTAAGTGTGCAGAACCATGTTCTTAATGTTTGGTATTTAACATGGGTTTTGGAAGAACAAGCTAAGAGCAAGAAGGAAAGCATAGAAGCTTATGTTACAAGTATGAAGCAATTCTGTGTCTAAAGGCAGCTTCTGAAGACTGAGTCTGAAGGTGCGTCTGAAGACTGAGTCTGAAGGTCAACGGAAGTCAACGTCTGAAGGCTGAGTCTGAAGGTCAACAAAAGTCAACGTCTGAAGAAGTGCGTCTGAAGGGAGCGTCTGATGAACAGTGATTCTGAAGGGTGTGTCTGAAGAGAGCTTCTGATGAACAGTTCCTGAAGAAGCTTCTGAAGTCTGAGTTCTTAAGGAAAAGCAACTGTCACTGTCAGCATTAAATGCCTGCAATGTCAGAACAACTTAATGGAACAGTTGCCTCCTTTGAAGAAACATTCTCTAGCTTTTAAGGAAAACAATTCAAAAATTGCGTGCTCTGTTTTCTGCAGTTTAGCACACAATTTCAGCTGGACCTAGCTTCTAATTTGCAACGGATCTTTGCTGGATTTCTGGGTATTTCTCAACAGCTCTTTTACCCTCTATAAAAGAGTGAAGATTTGAAGAAGAAATACAAGACTCTGTGCAGAAATACAAGACTGCAAAAACCAGAAAGTTCATACTCTGTTTTACGTGTCTGTCATCAAACAACTTAGAAATTCTTACAAACTTGTTTATCTTAGAATTCCTTAAGTGTAGAGTCTTAAACCTGAGTTGTATTTTGTGAACACCACTGATTGTATATCAAGTGTTCAACTCAAACTGTTTTATGTTGTAAAATATGTTTGAACCCAAAGTCTCTAGCCTGCTGTTTACTCCCAAATTTGGTAAACAACCGCTAGTCTAGATCAATTGCTTGCGAGACCAACTAGTGAATCTCAGGAGCATTGTGCTTTGATTGAATTCTTTAAGTTATTTGAATGTCCATTACGCATAAACATTTTGTGTAGTTTTGGGAAATTAAATGCACAAGTCACTTGGATTACAAGCAACAAGGGAAATAAACTTTTAATAAGAAAACTTGCTATTTCGATCGAAACAGATGAAGAAAACTGAATTTAAAGAAAACGCAGTAAAGTTTGCATGAAATTTAGAATGCTGGAAAGATACATTTCATGAAAAGGGTAAATTGCATTGAATTGTAAAAGATGCTTTACATAAAAGGATGGTTCACAGATTCATACTTGGATCCCATTTCACTCGTTTCTCTCGATAGCGTGGGTACTTTGAGTTTACAAGGATTTTGTATAAATGAATTGCGACCAGTTTTCTGACTAAAAAACTACTATATATAGACTTTCGAAAGTAAACTGCCCTAACGGTCGAACACTATACGACTGCCAAATGTCCTGCCACGTACACCCTGCATGCACATAACTGCTCCTTGGAACGGTTGCATCTTTCGAAGTCGAACTGAGTGTTGTGAAAGTTTGTCAGAATTGTGCTAAGTCCAGAACTTTGTTGCTTCGATTCGATCATACGCTTGTTCGATCTGCCTTCTGGTTCGAAGTCCTCCTTCTTTGCCTTAGCCTTGTATTCGAACCTGTGAACAATACCAAGATTCTTTTTCCTTCTTAAATGCATTTAATGCATTTAATGCATTTAATGCATATTTAGAGCATATTCTTAGCTCATAAAAATATGGGCTAACAAATTGCCCCCAAAAAATGTCTGCTTCGATTCGTGATCGAAGGAAGAGAAGAAGTTGACATTTTTTCTTTTTCTTATATGTTGAAAACTGTAACCTTCGATGGAAACTTTACATCTTCTTAAATGATGACGTCATTTACCTCGAGCAGTTCCCAAAGCAGTTATTATTACAACACTATTTTCGGAGACTTTTTGGCTCCTAGAAAAAGTAACTGACGGCTTGGTTCAGAGACCCTTCAGTTCTCCTCTTGCCACGTGTTGAATTTTTTCAACTTCTTCAACCACGTCTTTTCAGTTTCCCTCCGGTAATGAGTACAAAACCTACTTTTCACTTCTCTCATTTTCATTTCCTTTCCAGAAAAAACCTACTCTCTAGAAAAACCAACTTCCTTCTTCTATCATGGATAAACTTTCAGAAGACTTACTAATCGCCATTACTAAAAAAGTAGCAGCAACTGGTACTCGAAACTTACTTAACTTTAAAGCAACTTCCGTTAATCATCGTCGATTGGCGAACAAGAAGACGGTTTTTAGGGCTTTGCCTCGTAGCTGTGTGTGGTATTTTTATGACCATTTTCCTTCTACTGAAAAACTTGCTTTCATGCGTCGAATGATCCAAAGTGGTCATGAATCGTTCAGCCTAGTGGAGGCAGCAAGACTTCTTTATGAGGAACCTAATAACTTGAATGGCATCCTCTGTATTTTGCGCAAAGCAGCTTCCCATGGCGTGGAAGGGGCAAAATACTTACTGATGATATTGAAAATCCTTTCAAAAGATGGATTCTCAACGGAGGAAGTGTTTCCCATTTTCAAAGATCTCTTCGATCGTCAAATGCTAGCAGAATGTAGAAGATCGACTTGTGGAGGACCAGGTTTTCCCTACTTTTTGCCACACAGGCCTCATCGTGGTGTTAGGCCTCTACCTCCAGGCTTGGTCATTCGTTTCACCTGCGTTGCTTCAGGGGAATGTAAAGGACATGGGAGAAGACCTGGGATCTTCTGGCCTTTACCTGGTTCAGATAATGAATACTATGGGACTGAACTCTGCCTCTACTGTCGTCTTGACCTAGAAGTTAAATGGTTCCTGCATGAATTCCATTTCTTCGAAGGACACCAACAAACCAACTGAGTCCGCGGCTGGAGCAAGTTTGGCCAGTACCATCGAAAAAGCAAAGCAACCGCTCGAGCCTGGTAAGCCAAGTAAAGCAAAAAAGAAGAAGAAGAGCAGGCAAGAAAAACCTGAAAGCCAAGATGATGCCATTGTTGGCGAAACGGTCGAAGAACAAGAAGCCTCGCTCACTCTCACCGAAGAAAAATCTGCTGAGAAGCACAAGAAGAAAAAGAAAAAAGGACAAAACTCGTCGAAAACCTTCTTCTTCCAGTCAGGCGGACCTGGAAGCTCCTTCCTTTCAACAAGAAAAGATTGGGCAACCACACCCCACAACTGGAAATGACTCACCCCCAAAGGTAATTCGCCAACTCCTTCTCATCGTTCCCTTTATGTATATCGCATGTAATCTGACTATTTCCTCCACTTTCCAGGATCGTCCCATGTCAACTATTGTGGAGGAAACTTCTCCAGACAGCACAGTAAAACAAGTTCTCGAAGGACTAGGCCAACAGCTTTTTCCTCAAGAACAAGACTTGGAGCCAACCTCCCCCGAAAAAGGCACAGACGAAGAGAACCAGGCAACAGATGAGGTTGGTGCTAGCAAAGATGAACCCTTACCAATGACCTCTCCAAAAACCTTGGTCAATTCTCCACCTCGAATGGACATTACCAACAAAGACCAGGTTTTACCAACTGAGGTTGACACTTTGCCAGTCAACGAAGAAACAACGCCTGTTCGAGTTGATGCTGCTATGTCCGATGCCCCCAGTGCTGGCGAGAGGAATGATCAGATCCCTGAAGGTGCATTTTCTACTCCCGAAGGTCACTACCAGCCTCCAGTTAGCAAGGAAGATAAGGCCAAAAATGTTGAGATAACTTCAAATGCTGACTACGAGCAAACGACTCAGACAGATAATTTACTTAATGATGAGGACATTTCATCTCCGAAATCCATTCCCAACATCTGTCTTCCAGTCGAAGTTTTACAAGGCGTCAAACACCTAGCACCGGAGGATGCGCTCAACACCTTGTTGTCCAACCATGGTACGTATGTTCCCACAGCAGCTGCCAGAGAACAGGCTCTTCAACTCGAACAGGCAGAGCATGAACTAAGGTTTCAACGAGAAGTAATTGATGGAGACATGTTAGAACTCCTCGAAAGAGAACCCACAATTTACTTCAACATCAAAGCTCTTTTCAGCAAACTTCAAACTCCACAAACTGCTGAAGACCTGTTCGTACAAGTTTCTCAGGCCGAAACTCTCTTGGAGCAATATGCAAAAAATCTTCATGCCTTGAAGAGTTGTATCCAGCTTCGAGACACCCAACTTTCTGTTCAGCAAGACCATTTTAAACAGGCAACCCACTATAATGAGGAAGCTGCTAAAATCAAAGCCGCGTCTGCAGGAGCATCCTTGCAGATGACTGCCTGTGAAGAAAATATTTCGAAATGGAAAGCTGAAATCCGGGAGTTGGAGGCCAAGATAGCTCAAGAGGAAAAGATGAAAGAACGTTTCGCTGCTCAAGCTGTCGAAGTCCCTAGGTCCAAAATCGAAGAGCTGGCACATGCAGGCCTCCAACATTACAGTGATGGGCTAATTGTTAGCAGCGAAGTCGATCGCTTGACAAATGAGAGCAATGTTTTGCAACGAAAGCTTGATCACACCAAGGAGCAATACTACCTCTTCAGACAAGTCAACAAATCTTAGACGGCAGCAGATTAACTTGCTTTTCTACCCATCATTATTTTGTTGTTTTCGAATTCTCTTGAACAATTTGGTTATATTACTTTAAATGCTCTTTTGGCAGTAACTTTATTTAACCACTTTCACTGTTCACTTTACGGTATTCTCGAATGTGGCAGTTGTACTCGAATGGCCTCTTCGCTAGTTGCCACTTTAGCTAAATATTTTTGAACTATTCTTGATTTATCCGAACCTCTTGCAGCACTGGTCTATAACTTTTCAAATACTTACCATTTATGCTTAAGGTACGTTGATCGGGAGTTAATTCCTCTAACTCATAAGCACCATTCGAATAAATCTGAACTATCTTAAATGGTCCTTCCCAATTTGGGGACCACTTGCCCAAGATTCGACCCTTTCTATCCATGGGCAGGATGACTTTCCACACCAAGTCTCCAACATTAAAAGTTTTTGACTTTACTTTCTTGTTATAAGCCTTTGCAACTCTTTCCTTTTGCCGAGTCAAGACTTCTAATGCTCTTAATCTCTCCTCATCTAAATCAACCAACTCATCTGACATCATTTCCCAATAATGATCAATTGGTATGTCCATTTGTTTTTGTATCCTGGCTGATTGCAAATGTATCTCGACTGGAAGTACAGCATCATGACCAAACGTTAGTCGAAATGGGGTAGTGCCGGTTGATTCTTTAGGAGAATTTCTACATGCCCATAAAACTTGATCCAAAGTTTTGTTCCAATTTTTTGGTTTTTGGGCAATATGCTTTTTAATCAAGTTAATGATAATTTTATTGGCTGCTTCGACTTGACCATTTGCTTGCGCGTAATATGGTGTTGAGGTTAACAATCGAAAGCCAGTTTCTTGAGCAAATTCTTGCATTTTTCGTCCAGTAAAGACTGAACCTTGATCAGTGGTGATTGTTTCAGGGATACCATACCTGTAAATAATATGGTTTTGAATGAAACTAATTACTGCCTCCTGATCAACATTTGGTAAAGGGACTGCTTCGATCCATTTAGTAAAATAGTCTATTCCGACCAAAATATATCGTTGGTTTTTAGACGAAGCAGGCTTAACCTCACCAATTAAATCCAGAGCCCATCCTCTGAAAGGCCATGGTTTAATTATGGAGTGTAACTCACTAGCAGGTACATGCTGTATCCCTGCATGCTTTTGGCATTCTTGACAGCCTTTAGCAAATTCTATGCAGTCCTTTAGCATAGACGGCCAATATAAACCCTGTCGAAATAAAAGCCATTTCATTTTATGGCCTGCCTGATGTGATCCACAAGCACCACTGTGAACATGGGAAACTGCTAAATATGCTTCTGACTCGCTTAGGCATTTTAATAAAACTCCCTCTGCAGTCTTTTTAAATAACTCATTTCCCATAATCACGTAGTTCAAAGCCCTATATTTGATCTTACGAGCCACATTACCTGTTGGATTTTCCAAATATTCAACAATGGATTTTCTCCAATCATTATCCAGCATATTGTCAATGGCCAAAATTTGGATTTTTTCCTGAAGATCATCTACGTTTTCATCTTCACTACCTTGTGGTGTACTTGCCCCCACAAGTTTTGGCATTGATAATGCATTGGTCAACGGCTCTTGTAACACCAGTTTTTCTTTTATTTCGATCAACTGAGTTAATTTTTCCTTTGACAACTTGTACCCTGAAGCTATTTGGGCTAAATCATTTGCTTCTTGGTTTTCTAGTCGAGGTATATGTTCAATGTTAATATAATCGAAATGATTCAGCAGAGAACTTGCTATAGCAAAATATTTCGCTAAGTGTTCTTTCACACATTTGTACTCTTGTGTTAATTGTTTCAACACTAACTCTGAATCACCCCTTATGTTAACATTTCTTGCCCCCAAGCTAATTAAAATTTCAAGGCCTGTGATTAAAGCTTCATATTCAGCCTCATTATTTGAGCAAAGACCTTTAACTTTATATTTAAACTTAGTTGGGACTTTTGTGGGAGATATTATTAAGATTCCAATCCCAGTTCCATGTTTATGTTTAGAACCATCGAAATACAAAACCCAAGGTTCAGTATCTACATAGTCCTGAGACATTTCGACCACTGAGTGATCTACAATAAAATCTGCCACAATTTGACCCTTAACCGATTTCAAGGGCTTGTAAGTTAAAGAATATTCTGTTAATGCTAAAGCCCACTTCCCAATTCTACTGTGTAAAATAGGCTTCGATAACATGTGTTTAATAATATCATAATGAGAATACACATAGACATCAACAGGCTTTATATATTGCTTAAGTTTACTACAAGAGAAATACAAACAAAGACAAAGTTTTTCTATGGCAGTATATCTAGTTTCTGCATCATTTAATACACGACTAAGATAATAAATTGCATGCTCCACGCCATTTTCATCTTCCTGAGCCAACATGCTCCCAATGGTGTTGTCAGACGCAGCAATGTACAACTTCATATCTTTACTTTGACTCGGAGGCATTAGTACTGGAGGCTTAATCAAATACTCTTTAATTTCATCAAAAGCCTTTTGATGCTCCTCATCCCATTTGAATGGTTCATCTTTCTTGAGTCGAAGCAATGGCGAAAAAGCTTGAGCTTTGCCACTTAAATTCGAAATGAATCTTCTCAAGAAGTTGATTTTTCCTAGCAAGGATTGAAGCTGTTTCTTGGTCGAAGGAGGCTTTGTCTCAAGAATAGCCTTCGTCTTGTTCTGGTTTATTTCGATGCCTTTTTTATGCACCACAAAACCAAGGAAATCTCCTGCATGCACACAAAAAGCACACTTTAATGGATTCATTTTTAATCCATGTTTCCTCATCCGTTCGAAAGACTGCCTCAGGTAATCCAAATGGCTATCTTCGGACGAAGATTTGATGATTATATCATCTATATAAACTTGCATGAATGTGTCTATAAAATCATGGAACATAGAATTCATGGCCCTTTGATAAGTGGCCCCAGCATTTTTCAAACCAAATGGCATGACAACCCATTCATAAGTGCCTAACGCACCAGGGCATCGAAATGCTGTTTTTGACACATCATTTTCAGCAATAAATATTTGGTTATAACCAGAATAACCATCTAACATACTTAAAAATTCGAAACCAGCTGCTGAATCTACTAACATTTCTGCCACTGGCATAGCATATTCATCTTTAGGTGTAGCATTATTTAAATCCCTAAAATCTATGCATACTCTAAGAGTTCCATTCTTTTTAATAACAGGGACTATATTTGCTAACCATTCGACATACCTGGCAGTTCTGATGAATTTACACCTCAGCAGCCTTTCGATCTCATCCTTGATCTTGGACATAATTTCTGGTGCGAATCTTCTTGGTAGTTGTTTCACTGGCTTCTTTCCTTCTTTAATAGGTAACTTCAGTTCGACCATTTCTCTGCTTAACCCAGGCATTTCGTTGTAATCCCATGCAAAGCAGTCTTTGAACTCTTTAAGAAGCAACACCAACTTTTCTTTTAGACTTGAAGTGATATTGGCGCTGATATAAGTTGGCCTTTTAATCGAGCCATCTCCAATATCGATCTCCTCCAAAGGATCTTGTGCTTGCATTTTTGGCGCCTCGCTCATAGGATCCTTCTCGAACCCCAGCGGCTCATCATCATAGATGCAGTCAAGTCTTCGATCCTTTGTTTCTTTGACTTCCAGATCTTCGATCTTGGCTTCTACTGCCATATTTTGTTGAAACTCAGCCTCAAGGGCCGTATTTAATCTATTTTCGGCCATATAAGCCGTAATCCTGGCCCATGCAGTGGCCTCAGTCATAGTAATTCTCACGTATATTCCACCCAGTTGGTGGAATGACTCCATCTTCAGAAGAAACATCATTAATTTCTTCTCTTTCCCATATAAAGCCATGGGCAGGGTGGAGCTTGACAGAATGAATGACATTGTCACTTGGCACAAAAGCAGAATCCTTGTCTCCACAAGGTGCTATATTAGCCAAATTTTTGTCAAAGGTTTGTGGGGTGACAACGTCAACCTCTGACTTATAGAAGCTTTGATCTGCCTCTATGTTTTCAACGATCCCATCTTCCCTCCAAACAATCAGTTTCTGGTGGAGAGTGGATGGTACTGCCCCAACTCCGTGGATCCATTCCCTTCCTAACAACAAGTTATAGTTAGCTTTGGATTGAACCACCAGGAAAAGAGTTGGTCGGACTATGCTGCCCACAGCAACATCAACTTGTATGGCTCCCATCGAATAGCCAGTTTTGCCTTCATAATTAGAAAGCACAATATTGTGTGCAGATAGATCGCTGTCATACTTCCCAATCCTGTAAAGCGTAGATTGAGGCATCAAGTTAACAGCTGCTCCCCCATCAATGAGCACTTTGTTGATCCCAACGTTCTCAACCTTTGCTCTGATGAAAAGGGGTTTGAGATGGCTTTTCATCCCAAGACTTGGCCTTTCGAAAGAGGCCAGTTGCTCCTCGATGCAGCCATTGTTCATCACATAGTAACACACAGGCTTTGGGTCAGCCATATCAAGGTGATCGAATTCACCTTCGATCTCAGTCACTTCTGATTCGACATCATACTCAGACGGCAAGATGGACACTACGCAGATGACGTCGAAGTCAGGTTCAGAGTCCAGTAGATCCTCGTCCTTCATCTTATCTTCATTCACCGGAGGAGAGAGTCTTTCTTTTGCAGGCCTCCTGGACACATCCTTGTATTGGCCAGTTTGCAGATTTTGTTCGGCCAATTTCTTTTGACGCTGAAACCTGCGCCATTGGGTCCTTGTCATGGGATTCTTACCCTTGTAATTGTTTCGGTAAGAATACTTATTAGCGTCCTGTGGGCCAACTTGCTTAGTTCCACTGGAACCACCTACCTCCATAGTTCCTTTGTTGAACCTTATAAGCCCCTGGTGCATCCATTTTTCTACAGGAATCGAACCAGGAGGAATGAAGGTAGTCTTCCGACCAGATTTCTGGCCGTTGTTCGACTGTACCATAGTCCTCTTACCTTTATCGAATCGCTGGTTTTGCGTTGCCCCCTTGTTGATAACCTGGTACTTCTTGAGGCCCTCAGTAGCCTCTCTATCACACACTGCACTGCAGCGGGGACACATCATTACATTCTTGTTTTCGAGTTTGCATCTATTCAGAAAATCGACCAGATCCTCTTCAGTTTGAGGATAGACCACCTTCATCTTTTCGTTGTAGTCTTCTTCAGGTATGGTTTGAACTTTCACTTCAGACACCTCCATGGCTTCGACCATCATTACTCCTTGAGGTTCCGCATAGAGGGTTTCAACAGCTTTTGGTGCCTCAACATTTGCCTGAGTTGTCTTTGGTTTCTCACCAAACTTGAGTCTCCCCTCATTGAGAGCCTTTTGGACCAGATCCCTGAAAAGAATACAACGTGAGGTTTTATGGCCAAGGAAATTATGAAATTTACAATAACCCCTTTTCTTCTGTTGTTCGATTGGGGGTACTTTTAAGTCCTTAGGAACAATAATCTGGCCATCTGTAACTAATAAATCAAATATTTCATCACATTTGGTTATGTCAAATGTATAAGTTTTTGACACAAATTTATCATTCTTAGGTTCAACAGGATTTTTCCCATTCGAAGGTTTAAGGAGTTTACAGACATAAGGAGGTCCAGGTTTTAATTCTGCTAGATCAACCTCATTGTCTTCGACATCTTCATAAGTGACATCGAACTCTTGGTCACTGTCGTTTGCTTCGACATATGCAACCTTTTCCCTCTTATGAAATTTAGAATTCCTAGCCTTTTCAGCTTTTAGCCGTTCGACTTGTCGAACTCTATCAGCCAACTGAGCCATATCCCTCAAATACTGAGTGTCTAATTTCTTTCTAATCGAATAGTCTAGGCCACCAGCAGCCATTTCGACTAATTCATGCTCAGGGACTTGGGTGAAGCACCTTGCCTTTAGAAGTCTGAATCTATTGAGATAATCATCAATGGACTCAGGCGCTTTACGTCGAACACTTGCTAATTCTTTAAGGCTTATTTTCGATTGTCCCATGTAAAATTGTTCATGGAAAACTCTCTCTAATTGATTCCAATTATGTATGGAATGTGGAGGGAGGGTTGTAAACCATGTAAAGGCATTTTTTGTTAAAGAATTTGGGAAATACTTCATCCTTAAATTTTCATTATTGGCTATGTCTCCTGCTTCTGTCAGAAATCTTGCAATGTGCTCAACAGTTGATTCGCTAGTGTCACCAGCGAACTTAGTGAATTTTGGGATTTTGACACCCCTTGGTAGTTCAGTCTGAAGCACATACTCTGACAAGGCAGAAACAAAATTTGGTCTATGTAAACCTACATTCAAACCATTTTGGACTAAGATAGCTTCGACCAAATTTGCTATGTTGTTTTGTGCCCCTAAATTATTTTGTTGGATATTTCGAACCACTTCATCAGCATTTTGATTTCGATTTACTAGGACTATCCCTGGATTTGGTTCGATCTGTGGTTGTACTTGTGGTTGAGCGTATGGTTCGATTGGACCCATTTGTAATTGCCCTTGATTAGGCTGTACCACTAAGTTATTGGGCATAGGCACCATAGCATCATTTGGTACTTGGATGTTTTGTATGGGTGCTAGATTCTGGATCTGAGGGACTGGTTGATTAGGGACATGTGGAGCCCCGAAGAAATCAGCCATTCTACCCATCTGGGTGGCTAACAATTGATAAGACTGGTTAGTATTTTGTATCAAAGGATTAAACACTGTACCAATTTGTTGTGTCAACATATTAACCATATCATGATTACTCTCATCCATTTGTTGCCTTAAAGACATCAAGGATGTGTTAGTTAGTGGTGGCACTACATTTCGATTAACAGAACTGGAGGCCAATCGTTGGTTTGTAGGCGAGTAAGCGCCAGGCACAGTTTCTGAATACAATGAAGGGTTGGTTTGCAGCCCTTGCATCAGTGTTGTAGGCATACCATATGGTACATTCCTACTGTTGCCTTGACTCATATATTGTGAAAAAGGCATACTGAACGTAGAGCCTATTGTGCCTGCTCCTCTTGATGGGGACGGCTGGCTTCCTAAATTTTCGGGTATCGAAACTGCAGAGCCTGCAGTGGTAAGAGGCATCGTTGTTGATGCAATGATAGGCATAGTAACGCCCAATGTCGAAGAACTGGGAGCGGAAATGGTCGCTCCAGTCACATTCGAAGTGTTTAACGCACTCGAAGGCGCTGACACATTGTTATCATTCACATTTGCATTTTCCATATTATTTGTGTTTGTATTTCTGGGTGGTGGTCTAACCATTTCAGGGAGTATTTTCCCACTCCTCAAGAACATGCACTAACGCAATTTCCAGAAAGAATGCACAAATAAAAATTTGCAAATCCAAACGAAAATACTTTTGATAGAAAAGATTCAATTAAAGCACAGTCCCACCGGGCGTGCCAATTTGTTTACTCCCAAATTTGGTAAACAACCGCTAGTCTAGATCAATTGCTTGCGAGACCAACTAGTGAATCTCAGGAGCATTGTGCTTTGATTGAATTCTTTAAGTTATTTGAATGTCCATTACGCATAAACATTTTGTGTAGTTTTGGGAAATTAAATGCACAAGTCACTTGGATTACAAGCAACAAGGGAAATAAACTTTTAATAAGAAAACTTGCTATTTCGATCGAAACAGATGAAGAAAACTGAATTTAAAGAAAACGCAGTAAAGTTTGCATGAAATTTAGAATGCTGGAAAGATACATTTCATGAAAAGGGTAAATTGCATTGAATTGTAAAAGATGCTTTACATAAAAGGATGGTTCACAGATTCATACTTGGATCCCATTTCACTCGTTTCTCTCGATAGCGTGGGTACTTTGAGTTTACAAGGATTTTGTATAAATGAATTGCGACCAGTTTTCTGACTAAAAAACTACTATATATAGACTTTCGAAAGTAAACTGCCCTAACGGTCGAACACTATACGACTGCCAAATGTCCTGCCACGTACACCCTGCATGCACATAACTGCTCCTTGGAACGGTTGCATCTTTCGAAGTCGAACTGAGTGTTGTGAAAGTTTGTCAGAATTGTGCTAAGTCCAGAACTTTGTTGCTTCGATTCGATCATACGCTTGTTCGATCTGCCTTCTGGTTCGAAGTCCTCCTTCTTTGCCTTAGCCTTGTATTCGAACCTGTGAACAATACCAAGATTCTTTTTCCTTCTTAAATGCATTTAATGCATTTAATGCATTTAATGCATATTTAGAGCATATTCTTAGCTCATAAAAATATGGGCTAACACCTGCGTGCTGAGCAACCAAAAGTCTCATAACCTTGTGTTTTGAGCATAGAAGTCTCTTACTAAGTGTTTGAGTAACTAGAAGTCTCTTAACTGTGTGTCTTGAGCAGGGAAGTCTCTTAACTTTGTGTTTTGAGCATAGAAGTCTCTTAACTTTGTGTTTTGAGCATAGAAGTCTCTTGCTAGGTGCTTGAGCATTAGAAGTCTCTTAACTTTGTGTTTTGAGCAATTGTAATCAGTTGATTATAGTTAAAATCTCCTGTAAGTGACAGGGGGACTAGACTACTTCCGGTTTATGGAAGGAACTAGTATAAAAACTCTTGTGTCTCTCTTTCCCTTTCTCTCATCTATATTTACCCGCTGCTAACAAACACTGAAAAATAGGTTAAGAACTGATCTATATCAGAATCTGAACTTAACATAAGTTTTGAGAAAGAAAAGAATTTACCCACACAATTCAACCCCCCCTTCTTGTGTGTTTTTCTCACCTTCATGTACAACAAATTTTTGTTGTTAAAGTACAATGCTCATATAAATGTGGAGTGGTGCAATCAAACAAGGTCCATAAAATATCTCATGTGAGGCATCTTGGAGGATATTTTCTTTTGACATCAATTACAGAGATCCATCAGTTAAGAGGCTAACATTTCACCTTGAAAATGAACAGCATGTAGTATATGGCGACAACGATGTACTTGAGGAAGTAGTTAACAGGAAGAGCATTCACCATACAAAGTTTCTGGCATGGATGCATGCCAACAAAATATATCCTGAAGCAAGAGAATTGACATATAGTGAGTTCCCTACAAAGTTTGTTTGGAAAGCAGAGAAACATTTATGGAGTCCCCGTCAGCAGGGTTTCTCAATTGGCAGACTACATTTTGTTCCACCCGGATCAGGAGAGTTGTTTTACTTGAGAACGCTCTTGAGTTATGTCAGAGGTCCTACATCTTATAAAGACTTGAAAACAATTGATGGTGTTACATTAGATAACTTTAAGGAGGCATGCTCTGCATTGGGGTTTCTTGGTGATGACAAGGAGTTCATTGAAGCTATTCTTGAAGCAGGAAAATGGGGGACAAAGACCTTTTTGCGCTTGCTATTTGCGACTTTATTGGTCTCCAACCAACTGTCTCGACTAGATTTTGTGTGGAACAACACTTGGGAGTATTTGTCTGACGATATGCTTAATAGACAACGACGGCGTTTGCAAATTCCAGGTAATGCATTGGATTTGCTAATCATATTTTTTGTTATACATATGTAAAATTTGTTTATCTCACCTATATGATTTATCTGTTTGGGTTTAATCAAGCTTCAACATCACGTAGTTAATGCGTTGTTTGATATGCAGATTTGGTCCTTACTTCCGATCAGTTGAAGAGTTATGCACTAACTGGGATTGAGTCTTTATTGCAATGTCATGGGAAAAGCCTTGAAAATTACAAAGAAATGCCTCAAACAGATAGATCGTTGATAGCCAACGTACATATAGATTAATTTGTGTATGGCTACGATGGAACCGGTAAGACCTATATTTGGAGGGCATTGTCGGCAACATTAAGGTCAGATGGTCAAATTGTGTTGACTGTAGCATCGAGTGGGATTGCCGCATTGCTTATTCCTGGTGGTAGAACTGCACACTAAAGGTTTGCTATTCCATTGACCATTGATGAATTCTCTTCATGTGGCATGAAACCAAGGAGTCCGTTAGGTAACTTAATTATCAAGACAAAGCTAAGTATTTGGGATGAAGCATCTATGATGCACAAGCATTGTTTTGAATCTTTCGACTGGCATTAAGGGATGTGCTTCGGTCTTCCAATAATGGAAGGACATATATTCCATTCGGTGGAAAAGTTGTTGTGTTGGATGTAGATTTCCGCCAAATCCTACCAGTTATTCTCAAAGGAACCAGACAAGAGGTTGTACAGGCTACTATAAATTCTTCGCATCTCTGAAATTATGTTGAGGTCTTGACACTAACCAAAAATATGAGACTTTCTTTAGGGAGTTTTGACTCTGATGTTGAAGAAAGGAGATAATTCTCAGAATGGATATTGGCCATTGGCGATGAAAGTGTGGGTGAGAGCAATGATGTTGATATTCAAATCTAAATACCCCCCGATTTGCTCCTTAAAAGTTATGGTGATCCACTTGCCGCCATTGTAAATAGCACATACCCTGATATTCTGCAAAACATGAATGACCTTTCATTTTTTTTTTCAGAATAGGGCTATTTTGGCACCGAAGAACGCAATTGTCGACGAGGTAAATGATTACATGTTGAATTTGTTGCCTGGCGAGGAAAAAATATATTTGAGTTATGATTCCCCAATTTACCCAAAGTTAGGCAGCAACTCTCCAGATGAAGTGCTTACGCCTGAATTTCTAAACACCATAAATTCTTTTGGGATTCCAAATCACAAGATAAAGTTGAAAGCTGAAGCCCCCGTTATGTTGTTAAGGAATATTGATCCGAACTTAGGTTTGTGTAATGGAACAAGGTTGGTAATCACAAAGATGGGGAAATATGTACTTGAAGCAAAGGTAATATCTGGAACAAATATTGGCCTAAAGATTTATATACCAAGGTTATCTTTGACTCCTTCTGATAAAAAGTTGCCTATCAAGTTTCAAAGACGACAGTTTCCATTGTCTGTCTCATTTGCTATGACTATAAATAAGAGTCAAGGTCAATCCCTCAAGCATGTTAGGGTCTATTTGCCTCAACCAATTTTCTCTCATGAACAGCTTTATGTTGCACTGTCAAGGGTAACATCAAGAAAAGGTCTGAAATTGCTGGTTATTGATGATGAAGGGGAAAATAGTTACGTGACGTCTAATGTAGTTTATAAAGAAATCTTTTAGAATGTACTTTAATTTATTTATGGACCATCTGTTGTGCTTATCTATATTTTCATCTCATTGTCTGTGTTACAACATAATATATTATAATGATATTTTTAATGCACCTTGTTTGACTTGATAAAAAATACTTAACTTAGTTTACTGATTTACAGCCGACCCGTGCGAACGCACCGGTCGAAAGTCTAGTAAATTATAAAATCAAAAGGAAGTAAAATATTACAAGTAGATTAGAAGAGGGCGAAAATAGAAGATGAAATGAAAGGGAAGGTTTGACCAGAGAGAGAGAGAGAGAAGTGGTGTGCGTAGCTAGCTGGTCAGCACTGACTTGGTTCTGATGTTTCTCGGTAGGAACCATTAACCAATGATAAAATAAATAAAAAATATATATATTCCATCAAATCCATCCAATAATAATAATAATAAGAATAATAATATTTTGTTCCTTCTCCTCAGCTAGTTGCTAAGTTTGCGGAGATCTGTCGGAGAAGAACACAATCATCTTTCTTCTGTTTCTGTTTCTGGTATGTATGTATGTATGGATTATTGTTAATGAATGAATTATGTTTGTTTGAAATTGAAATTGAAATGAATGTTTGATTTGATTTAGAAATCTGATCTGATCGATGAGAGATTGATGGGCAATACATGCCGTGGATCTTTAAAAGGTAAATATATTCAAGAAGGCTATACCCAGCCTGTTGTTGTTGTTGACAATTCCTCCAAGCGAACAACCTCTGACGACTCTTCAGATCATCATCATCATCATAACAACAATAACAACAACAAACCACTCAATCCCCCACCACCACCATCCTTCAACTTTAAGAACGACGTCATGCGCCGCGGCCCCGATAATCAGACTTATTATGTCTTAGGTCATAAGACTCCCAACATTCGTGATCTATACACTCTTGGCCGCAAGCTTGGTCAAGGTCAATTTGGCACCACTTTCTTAGCCACCGATAATTCCACTTCCATTCAATATGCTTGCAAATCCATCTCCAAGAGGAAGCTCATTTCCAAGGAAGACGTTGAGGATGTTCGTAGGGAAATTCAGATTATGCATCATTTGGCTGGTCACAAGAACATTGTCACCATCAAGGGTGCCTATGAGGATTCACTCTATGTCCATATTGTCATGGAGCTTTGTTCTGGTGGCGAGCTCTTTGATCGTATCATCCAGAGAGGTCATTATACCGAGAGGAAGGCTGCTGAGTTGACCAGAATTATTGTTGGTGTTGTCGAGGCCTGTCATTCCCTTGGGGTTATGCATAGAGATCTCAAGCCTGAAAACTTTTTGTTGGTTAACAAAGACGACGATTTCTCTCTTAAAGCTATTGACTTTGGCCTCTCTGTTTTCTTCAAACCAGGTATGTATGTTACCTACCTCTCTCCTCTAGTCCTTACTTTTATTTTATTGTATGCCGACCGAAATAAATACACACTTTCTTTTTTTAATCTTTTTCAATTGAATGCTTCCAAATGTACCAGATTTTTACTAATGATTTTCTAGAGATCATAAAATCATTCCATATTAACTACTGTTTATTTATATCTTCATTGAATCCTCTCTGCCTTAGGTCAAGTGTTCACCGATGTAGTTGGCAGCCCATACTATGTTGCTCCTGAGGTTCTCCTCAAGCATTATGGGCCTGAAGCAGATGTGTGGACGGCGGGTGTCATACTTTATATATTGCTCAGTGGTGTGCCACCGTTTTGGGCAGGTATATGTCCCTTCGTGCAAACACTCTTTTGATATTTTGTCATACATCTGTGCCATTACTGAAAGTTTGTCGTTTTGGAGCTCAGAGACCCAGCAGGGTATATTCGATGCAGTGTTGAAGGGACATATAGATTTTGACTCAGAGCCATGGCCTCTAATATCTGATAGTGGAAAAGATCTTATTAGAAAGATGCTGTGTTCTCGGCCTTCAGATCGGTTAACCGCTCATGAAGTTTTATGTATGCTTGTCCTTTTCTCTACTACGCTTGCTATATAAACAAGGACAATCCCTATATGAATAGAATAAAAGACATTACTTTTGTGCTTGTTCAGGTCATCCATGGATATGTGAAAATGGAGTTGCCCCTGACAGATCATTGGACCCTGCTGTTCTTTCTCGTCTCAAACAGTTTTCTGCAATGAATAAGCTAAAGAAGATGGCTTTACGGGTAAATAAAGCTAATGAATGCATGAATATTAATTTGTGGATGAATGCGGATCATATATCATATATTGTTATGAAAAAGATAATGCATTTTTGTACATAATATATGAACTGCCGTTGTTGCCTTTGTGGCAATATACTATCATGCACTTCTTGATTGCCGAACTAACTTACCTTATTGTATACTTTCAATTGTATTCAAATTATTTCCATATTCATAATATATGAACGACCATTGTTTTTTGTATGATTGAAACAGAGTAACTTTAACTATAATTGTTTGTCATGGTTGCTTGTTATGGTGTTTTCTTAGGTAATTGCTGAAAGTCTTTCCGAGGAGGAAATTGCTGGTTTGAGAGAAATGTTCCAGACTATGGATACTGATAACAGTGGTGCAATCACTTTTGATGAACTCAAAGCTGGTCTAAGAAGATATGGGTCTACCCTTAAGGATACAGAAATACGCGACCTTATGGAAGCGGTAAGATGTTAGTGACTTAGTTCTGTTAAAAATATATTTTTCTGTATTTGGTGTTTGTACTCCCATTCTTTCTAGAAATTATATTTTAATCGTTATATATTTTCTCTGTGAGTTTCTATTGTATTCTTTGTCACTCACTATGCTGCATGATTTTCGGCAATTTTCATTACACATTGAGTACATAATTCAGGGGGTCATATCGTCAGTTTTTTTTTTTTTTTTAAATTAGGATGGTTTTTGGTTCAAGGCCCAAGTCTTGTATGAGTGTTAAGTCATCGGTTTATGTTCATGATGTTGTGCATGTCAGGTTTAGCTAGCCTAACTGGGCGCACTTATAAAGGGTGTGTTTGATAACCACTGATGATAACATATCAACATTTTGAATGTTATTGATACTGTTAAGAATCCCATATTAATTTTTCTCTTTTGATGCCTTGCATCGTAGGAGAGTGGATATATTTGGTAAAAATTTAAAAGCTTAATGCAGAAAATGATCGGACGTGTTTCCTGATATATACGCAAGTAGTTATGCTTGGTGAATACAATAAATGATATGGTTTTTGAGATAGGTAGATAGCACATAATGTTTGACTTAGTCTATTATACTTCTCTTGAATGTCTTATTTTCTTTATTTTATTTTATATTCGGACATAGGGAGCATTTCTTTGTTCATAGTGGTATTTAATATCTTTTATTCTCCGGTGTTTAATTGATTATGCTATTAAAAGAATATCTGTAGTTGAGACATGGAAGTGGTATATGGATATTTGTACCGTGATTTTTAAGATTTACTATTGAAAACACTTGGCTTTCGTTCAAGTTGGAGAGAATTGGGATCTTCACCATAGCAGAAATTTGAGTGATGAAGAGCCAAATGAGTTTCTACGCCATCTTCTTTTACTTGAGTCTGTTCAATTTTGAACAAGTGTCCATAGAGGACTCTTAAACCTGGATTCTTCTGCGTCAATCTCTTAAATGCTTCTCTTCCTTTATTACCCTATGGAGATATGCTAGGCTATACTTTGCTTGAATTGATCAGTTCTGCATTGGCTGGTAGTCTGTCATTTTGACAGTGGAGTTGACATTGGACATTGGTGAACCATGTCTAAATGTGATATAGAAAAACAAGGACTAATCAGTCATCCTTTACATAGACTCAACTTTTCTTTCTGAACCGCAACTTATATTTATGTTAAATAAATTCTGATTGTTTTCCATTCAGCTGAAATGTTTGAGCTGTTTCAGGCTGATGTGGACAACAGTGGAACTATAGATTATGGGGAGTTCATTGCTGCAACCGTTCATCTCAACAAACTGGAGCGTGAGGAACATCTTGTTGCAGCATTCCAGTATTTTGACAAGGACGGAAGTGGTTATATTACAGTTGATGAACTTCAACAAGCTTGTACAGAACATAACATGACTGATGTTTTTCTTGAAGATATTATCAAGGAAGTTGATCAAGATAACGTAAGTCATTACACTTGTGCCATGCATTGACATAGGAAACCCCAGTAGGCTGTTAAAAGACCTTACAGTTTACACACACACACTCCTGGAAAGACTGAGCTTTTAGTTTCACATTTTCTCTACTTTATGAACCTTGCATTGGTTTTAACTTTGAATCTAACTCGAAAATTTTGTGGAGAAAGTATGCTTGTGTTCTGTAAGCAATACTAATTTGGTTTTATTTTATCCTACAAAAACTGGAGTTTCATTTTTAAAGCTTTTAGCTTATAAGAATTTGTTATCTAACATCTCAGTACAGCAAGAAGCTTAAATCCTTTTAACTACTTCGGATTAATAAAAAATATCATATCTAATTTGTTTCTGTAGCAATTAAAATAACTGTATTTGAAACTTTTGTGCATACCAAGGGAATCTTGTATTTATCTTTTTTGAAATGAATGTGCAGTATCCAAGATAAATTATAATAGTTAATATTCATCATAAAAATTATTTAGTTTCTTAAAATATTTGGTTTATACTCGAAGCAACAAGGATAAATTAATTGTTTGAGTATGTTGTAATGGGGCTATGTTGTGATAGTTAAAGACGTGTAAAATTTTGTGGCGATAAATAGTTCTGATGATTGCTATTATTATTGCCAAAATCACTCGGCTTTTATTATTGACTGACCTTGCAAATATAACTTTATCTTCATAGATATGATAATTAAATTAACTTTTGGCGTATGGTACCCTCCTCCCTCCAAAAAACTGCGCTGCAGTACAAGTTTGTTATATTATTTAGTTAAATTAATGATCATCGTAATGATTTCATGACGATTAATAGTTCTAACGAGTAATGAAAATGGAATTCTAGCAACATACTCTTTCAAACACACTTTCTATTATTGAGTGAGTTTCATGTGGATTCCATTAGATAAGCTTGAACCACTCTCTGAATTGTGATATATATATATATATATATATATATATATATATAGTGAGACCCACATGAAATTACTCAAGAATAGAGAATGCATTAAAAAGTATGTGTGAAGAGTATACTATTATCAGTTTTCGTTCCTAAATTACTGATAAGTACTTGCGCATCAAATTCACCGTACTTTTAGATTTTTAACTAGGTATGAATGTTAAGCAACCACCTATATCAAGGAAGGAATGTCAGAGGTGGGAATTAGAGGTTGTTGAGAGTAGTCTGTGATGGAATTTTCCTCAACATATGGTGAAGGTGCATTGTAATAACGTGCACATGTGGCAGTTAGGGGCAAGAAACAGATTTGGCTAGTGAGAAAAAAATTAAAAGAGAAAAGAGGAAAGTTGGGAAAACTGTGAGGGAGGTTTGTGAAGGAAGTGGTGATAGATGTACTTTGAGAGAATATATTTTCAATAACTTTTACTGAACACTATATATACATATTGTGTTATTTCTTTATCAAAATAATATCATGTATTTATTTATATAAAGAAAGTTTGAAAACAACTATCCCACAACTAATCTGTAAAAAACTACCATAAAAGAGTTAGAAAACATGTATATCTGCTATATTTACTTCTAGAGTCATCTTTGATACTATCAATGGCAAATACAACCACTAAAAGAGTTTTCTTTACTATGAATATCGTCAAGAATTGGATGTGAAATCATGAGAGATAAATGGTTGAATGATCATTTAGTTACTTTTATTGAGTTTTTTTATAATGTTGAAAATGAGAAAAACACTGAATGTTTCTAGAAAATGAAAAATCCTATGAAGAGAACAACTATTGTTATGTATTTTTTTTTTGGTGACCAAAAGGGAGTTATCCCCATGATA
This sequence comes from Medicago ruthenica, assembly GCA_018208015.1. Classification (NCBI taxonomy): domain Eukaryota; kingdom Viridiplantae; phylum Streptophyta; class Magnoliopsida; order Fabales; family Fabaceae; genus Medicago; species Medicago ruthenica. Next base: position 1,800,638 of record CM031376.1, on the reverse strand, counting down.
TGTATATTTATGCTTCCAAAAATGAAATGTTATATAAATATATATAATTAATGCTACATATTTATCAGTATTGCGTCCCCTACTTTTTTTTTTTTTGATAAATATTGCCTCCTCCACTACTTAAAATTCCTGGATCCTCCACTGGAAGGGAGGTAGCAAGCCCCTCGATATGCTTGCAGTGTCTCTACATTTTTTTTTGTTTCCCTAGAGTTCTATTATCTGTTCTTGTATGAATTTCCATTTAAGAGTGATGTCTTGGTATGAGAAGTGAATAAGGGATTTTTAGCTGTTCTTTTCCTTCAAAAGTGCTCTTTCTTCAGGTTCCTACCACCTAGGGACGATAGATGTTGACAATATGAAGCATGTATACTATGCACTATGCAGTTAGGACCTATGCTTGATCTATCTATTAGATGTTTTATGATCGAAAACATTATACTAGTGAAAAATAATTGAGCAAAACAACATCACACCTTAAGTAAACTATAAATATCAAATGCCTGAATTCTAATGATTTGACAAGTATGTTTATATTTTGAGTTCCTTCACCTCCTTATGCAATTATGCTTCATGGTTTTGGTTATGTTTTTTGTTTTAGGATGGAAGGATTGATTATGGTGAATTTGTTGCCATGATGCAAAAAGGCAATGTTGGGATTGGTAGGAGGACCATGCGCAACAGTCTGAATTTGAGCATGAGGGACGCACCAAGTGCTCATTAGCTTTTAATTGTGCTCATTATTTGCAGGTACTTCTCTGGGTTTGGAAAAAAATAGATCTTTGTGCAGTATAATATAATTTTCCCTGATGTATTTACTTTTGAATTTTTAAGAAGTGATTCGTGAACCTAATAACCAGAAATGATTTCGTGAAGCTCAGTTATTGGTTCAGGACATTTTGAGTCTGATACGGATGTCCTACTTAATATGGGACTCATTTGCTTATGTACATACTATTTTCTTCTAATCTTCTCACACTTTAGCCTCATGCCTTATGAAACATCATGTGCCGGTGGCTCTTGAATTAAGTGTGATGTTTTGAAAGGTGAAATGCCCAGAATTTTGTTCTATCTGCTTACTCATTAGCAGATGCTTCTTATACTTGGTTTTATTCTTTTGATTAAGGCCCATCAAATCTATTAAAAAGGACGAGTCATTATTCGGTCCATTCACCCAAAATAGAGTGTAATGATAATTTGGTAGTACAATTAGCTCACAGAATATTCAGTGTCCTTTATGGATACATTGGGTCTATATGATGATGGTTTATGACCAAAGAGGGCCACTAAAGGTTGACAATGTCGTCCCAAGACAAATATAGACTGTCTTCCGATCTTTTCCAGGATTATTCAGTTACTTACATTTTTCTTTTACTCAAGAGTTGCTTGTAATCATTTTAATCCCATAATTTATTAAGCAAGCACTTCTATTACCATCTTCTCTAATTAGCCAATGCCCACAAACATAATGGATAACAAAATTTCGCAAGAATTTCTTATCCCACCCTCCAACCTTCTCGTGCACCCTATTCAGATTATAAAATCCGAAAAAATGGTGTGTTTTTGAGGGTGTTTTGTGCTTTTCGGATTATACAATCCTAAATCGTAGGGCGCGTGAGAAATCAATAGGGTGGGAAGCTGACACTTCCTTTTAGCTAATCTTCAGCCAATGCTCTTGCTACACTTCCTTTTAGCTAATCTTCAGCCAATGCTCTTGCTACAATTACGAGCACCTCTTATCACTATCTATTGACACAGAATAATTGGTTTTTCCCTCCCAAGTCCCAATCCTTTAATTCTTTTAGTTTGAAGCTGACACTTCCTTTTAGCTAATCTTCAGCCAATGCTCTTGCTACAATTACGAGCACCTCTTATCACTAGCTATTGACACAGAATAATTGGTCAAAATAGATGGAAAGAACAGGTTTAGATTCTATGTGGGGGAAGAAGACAGAATTAAGTACTTACTATATTGCAAGTGAAACTGTGAAACTATGATAAGAGTTATCACTCATCGATTTTAGTTTCGAGATGAAAAAATTAAACATCATTCTGTCTCTGGAAGGTGCTCTGTAAAAGAAATTATGAAATCCAAGACACACTTGCCATGTTTTATTTCATAATTTTAGAATAACGGAGTATTATTTCTATTAAAATACAAGTAGAGCTGAGATGCTGTTGCTATGTGTGCAAATATTCTTGACTTAATGTACTTGAGTGGTAAAAAATGTCCAAGCACCCCAGAGCTGCCTTGTCCTAAGTTTTTGATTTGGAATTTGTATGATTTCCTGATGACAGAAATTATTTATGATGATTTGGGATAAAATAGAGTAGTTGGCAGAATACTGGCATACATTTGGAGGCGTATTGAGCTTAGTTTAGTGGCAAAGAACTCTTTGCAGTTTATATATGGTAGAAGCATTTATGTAGAAAAGACGCGTGATTTAACTTGGGGTGGGAGACGGGGAGTGGAGCCCCAATTGAAGCTAATTTTAGGAAATAAAAGACCTTCCAAATTCCAATCATAAATATTCTTTCTGGTTGTCATGGAAGTTACAGAACCAGTTTCTGGTTGTTGAATGATATAACTCAATGTAAGCAGTAATTTCTATGATGTTAACTTGCATGATTGCTTATTTATATGCTGCTGGGAGTTTTTCGTAACATGCATGAGCCCTTGTCTATGTTTTACTCTTCTGATGTTAACATGGCCTGAGCTGTATTCTGAGTCTGAAATGTCATTTTGGCAGGTTGTATAGCAAAGCTAGAAAGAGCAAAATAAAGCATAAATCTTTACCAAAGATTGTTTTTAATCCTCTTGGAGGATGTCATCGCATGGAGAAAACTGGGGATTGTGGATGCTCCTGCACGAGTACGCATCAAGTGTGACGTTTACGTGTTGTATGACTGCAAAATTTGTTTGTGTCTGTGTCTGTCTGTGTAAAACTAATGCTTGCAGCTATTTTGAGTTGGTCTGTTATTTATCTGTGTTTTGATATAGGGGAATTCTGTTTATAGTTGAAGTAGAAGGATTTTGATCATTCAATTTCTGATTTTTCGCATGTAAAGTTTCACACACAAGATATTATGTATCGGCTGAACTGAGAAGCGTATTTGGATTCTGTAGGTGCACATGAATTGTGTTAAAGTGACAATGAAGAATTTTATATCCCAGTAGTTTTTTTTTTGGCATTAAATTCATCCTTCTGATAATAGTATCATTTTGTAATAATTTAATAAATAAAAATAACTATGTCCGAAGTTATAATTATGTGCATTATTTTTTTAAGAGGGTAGTGAAGAAACACACTGAGAATTGGAAAATTATGGGTTCAAAGTTATACACCCTTGCATATCAAATGCCTGCATTTTGTTATGATGCGTAGGTACATCATAATAAATCATGAATTTGTTATAATAATTCTTGAGTTTATCACTTTACACTTTACGAATTTTAGAGATCGAAATTTCTAGCTTTTCGAAAAGAAAAGAAAATTCAAAATCCTGCATTTTACATTAGAGCATCTCCAATGGGGTTCCTTTACTTAACAAGGATCTCACCTAGTTAAGGACCTTCATTGGAGGAAGAAAAAATAGTACCTATTAGTTAACAAAAAACTATATAAAGACTCTCTTTCCTCAGCAACTAATAGGTTATACAATAAAAAAAGTACAATAAAAAGAAGTTATATTGTTATTAACACTACCATTTGTATAATGATACAAAGTTAGTTTGACCTATTTAAGTACTTTTCATTGGAGTCCCTACTAGTGTATTACCATTAGAGTTATTAGATCCTTAATAGGTACTTTTATTAAAAAATTATAAATAAATGATGTATATACGTTTGGTCTATTTAAAGAGTCTTTATTAGTTTACTACCATTCTAGATGCCCTTGTGAGCTGTATGGTGTCTTTATATCCAAATTTATGGTAATGGAGTCGTAAAATATGATCTCGGCCCTACAAAAATATACACCAAATCAAACTTTGACAACAAATGGAGTTTCATAACAACGCTACAGTTTTATCATTCCTTAATCTTGGAAGATGTTAAGTAGAGTCGAAAGTGAACCGAATCAATTTTAATATAATTTGAAACTTGATAATTAATTTGTTAGACTTTGTTTATAAATCAGTAGTTTGTGTGTGCGAGTTTTTAATAGCTAATATTATTCCGTTTATCTGATAAAAATATTAATATGGCGATTCTATTTTTTTTTTATATATATACAATTATATTATGCTTTTACCTTTAAGGCTCCGAGCCTCCACCAAAGACAGAAAAATGAATTTATGACACATGTATATTATTGTCTAGCCTCTAAGGAAATATATATATATATATATATTAAAGACTTGAACAATACTATGACAAAGTCCAACAAATTAAAATTAGTATTATTGACTTACAATATTTATAAATCGTTGCCTTATAAGTTTTAGTATTCATAAGAAACATAAATTTAAAACTAAGCAATTGAAGTCAAGTGATTAATGAACTTCATCAAAAATCAAATTTTCATGAGAACCCGAGTTTGATTTTGGGTCAACCAATGTTTTGCTAGACTTTACTTATCTTCTGATAGAATTTCGAATTACAAGGACCCCTTTCTCCTAGAAAATCAGAGACTTCACATATAAAAAAACATAAATTAATCATGTCAATTTTTCTTAGACAATTATGCCAAAAAGATTGATAACCCACAACAAAATGTTGTGAAAAAAGAAATTAATTCATAAAAGAATTCTAATTTATCAACCACACGATGGATTAAAACTAAGAATTATAATATTGTTGCTAGTGTGTCAAAATAGCGGACTAAAAAACAAACTATGGTAAATTCCTATGTATTTTAGAGTCTGGTTAAATACAGTGCAGGCAAAATTTTCTCAAACAGTTAAAAAACTGCACCTAATTTTTTTTTACGGTCAATTAATCTAATACCTACCTATCTTTAAAGTAAAATACACATGTGTATTAACTTAACTATGTTTACACCGTCAATCTTTTTTCGGTACATTTTATTACGCAACCGTCGGTGATGGATTGATAGGAGTGTCATTCTCTACCATCATTCTTTTTTGCGAAAGTATACCACATGATTGTATATCGCTGTCTGTCAACCACCTTTGAAAAGGAAAATAACAAAAATAAATCAAATTAATATTTAGTCTGGGCATAATTAGGGGTGGGAATATGGTAGGTCAAGCTAGGTTTTGCAAAGCCTAAGTCTGGTCTGTTAAATTTTTTAAGGCCTAAGTCTGGCCTGCGGCTTGCCATAGACTTACTTTTGAGGCCTAAACCTAACCTTCTGAAAGCATGATAAGACATGCTAACCTGTTTAAAAACCTATAGCATATGAACATCTTTAAGTAAACAATGTGATCTAAGTTTAAATAGACTAGTGAACTAATAGATCAATTAGATTAAACTCTCTTTTAATAATCAACATGAGTTTTTAGAAAATTTGACTATATGTTGTATCATGTTTCAATTCTAGTTTATAATAATATATCTGTATATGCGAAAAATTAATGTATACTAATAAGCTTAAATTACTAAGGAATTTGTATTTTAATTCAAAGTACACAATATATTATAATAATAAATAATATTATTCATATTTACTTAAATAAGCCGACCTAATAGGCTTAAGAGGCTTCTTAAATGATATGTGGTCTGACCTTTTAAGTTAAATAGTAGGCTTCTAAAAAAGCCTAGACCTTCTCTATTTACGAAAAAAGTCTGACCTAATCTGTCGTAGGCCCCTGTAGGCCGGTCTGACCTTTGTCCATCCCTAGGCATGATATAATAAAGAACATGAGTATTTTTCTGCACAAATTGTAAATTTTTTTTTAAAACAACCTAGACACATTTCAAATATATGATTAATTAATAAAGTGTCATAATTTAGTAATCTTTTATAGAATTTAATTAATAAAGTGTCCAGCAGCCTGCACGTATTGTCAGTTGGCAACGACCTGGTATGGATTCAGTATCTCTTAATGTTGATAGAAGTGTGTTCCTCGATTCCAACTTGGGATGTTTTGGTGGTCTTATTCGTGATCATACATGTTTTTTTTTTTGCATGGTTTCTTTGGAAAAATTAGGAGACCTTGCATTCTCCATGTTGAGATTTTGGGTTTATTCAATGGTTTGAAGTTGTGTTGGGATACTGGATTTAAGCATGTGGTGTGTCTCTCTGATTCAACTACTGTTGTTGACCTCAACCAAAATGATTTGAATGTACATCACAAATATTAAAATTTGATCATGGCTTTAAACACCTTCTTCGTATAGAATGGGTGGTTAGTTTACAACATATTTTGCGTGAGGGTAACGATGCAGCTGATTTTCTAGCTAAAAAGGGTGCTCTTAATGATAGTAGCCTTGTTATTCCATCCTCTTAAAAAATGTCATGGGTGTTGAGTTTGTAGTTTGAGTCTTTTAGTTTTTTTTTCCTTTTTGTTTTTTCCTTTTGATACCAAGAAAAAAATATAGTAATTATTAGTGTATGATCGATCGATCATGAGATTTTCCTTATGAATTAATAAAATTATAATCTTGTAACTATTTGAATTTGAATGTCATTTAAGACTTGTATTTTTGTTGTAAAAATATAATGAAAAATGCTAAATAGCACGACAAGATTTTTCGTGCTACACACACGAATGCGATATTTCTACTTGGTTTACCCTATCAAACATGTTTCTCTCTATTTATGTGTTGTGTTTTCAGCTTCATATCCCCCTTTTCAATTTTCATTCGACCTGCTATAGCATTTTTTTTGCTCGTAATGCACAATCCTCTTCAATTGAATATTAGATGGTTTGATGTTTTTTTTTTTTAATTGTTCCAGTAAGTTAGTTAGCCATGCCCTTCCTGTAACCGTGCTCTGCTCTGCTTCCTTGCCACTATCTCTCTCACCCTCTCACCTTTTTTGAGCTTCATTGCTCTCTCTCTCTCTCTCTCTCTCTCTCTCTCTCTCTCTCTCTCTCTCTCTCTCTCTCTCTCTCTCTCTCTCTCTCTCTCTCTCTCTCAGATGAAACGATTTTTATATAGATTATTTCTGGTATTTCATTCTTTATATGACAGCAATAACGGTGGGATGCAATGACAATTGTCGTTTCAAGGATGACACCAAATAGAGGTGATGTGCGGTTGGTGGTGGACTCTAGTTCTCATAAGTTGTCGTGGTTATGAGATTTGGAGCATTTTTTTATTTGCTTTTTTCTTAACATCTTAAAACAATTAAACAAATCCATAAATAGGGAGTTTGTAAGTGTTCGTATGTTTTGGACGACAAAAGTTTCGTGTCATATTCATAATCAAATTACTTTAAAAAGTTACCTTCAATAAAAATAAAAGTAAAACTATTTAAAGCTTACTATGTATGTGTTATGTTACTTATGTAATCAATCATATCTTAGAGGGAGTGTAGTAGTTAATACATCTATATTTGCAACTTTATATCTAAGAATTTAAGAAAGAGGATTCAAGTCAAACAAAAAGGAGGAATCAAGTCAAGACGAGGTGTACTCTCCATTGAACTTGAACTCAGTGGAATCGAGTTTTCATCACCAATGGTATTTCCTAATCACATGCACATGTATATTATATTATATTATATTATATTTATGACAACTGGAAATTAAAGAAGAAGTAATGCACCGACACAATGCAAACACATGTGATATGGCATGATATAGATTTTCAATGGTGTGTGCGGTGGAACCGTCTACAGACAGCCTCGCATCGTTAAAATACGGCATCATACGGTTAATCTCGCATCGTTGGCAGAATCTACTGTTTCTTTAGAAGATGTTTGGATGATGGGTTTCGGAGGGGTTGATATGATTTATTTTTCTTTTTTAAATTAGACACTAGAAAATGTCGTTGAAGTATTATATTATTATCATTTATACTAAATTCGACCACCAACAACCAATTATTTACTTTTAAAATATATGAACTTTTAGCCACTAGTCTAATGATAAAAAAAATCATCATTTACATGTTGTAATTCAATTTTTAGAAATATAAAATTATATTAAAAATATATATTTAACTCTCTAAGGTTATTTATGTAATAATTTCATAATGAAACACCACAAAAAAAAGGGAAACTTCAATCTAGTGGCATGGTACTTGAACTTCGAAGTTATGGTACTAACAAATTAAACAATTACAGCTCCCACTTATATTAAAAACGTTTGGTGCATAATAATATAATAAGTATATTGATACGTATTTTCTCGTGTAGCACTTGTGTGACGTTGTGGTGTCAATGTCATGTGACATTGGCCAACCACAATGTGACAAGTGATTTTCTACTCTCTCTTTCATAAGGATTGTATGCTTTTTGTAATTTTTTTAATGAAAGAATGACATGTGTGACATTGTGGTGCCAATATCAAGTGATATCCGTATTTTCTCATGGTCATGAGACTTTCTATGACCTTGTGAACTTTTATGGCCCCACTTACACAAAAAATTAAGTTGGACAATTAGATTTCATTTATCTTTATGCATGCAATTAATGATTTACTTTTCCTTCTTTTTCGTTTGATATGGCAAGGTATAATTTATTGGCTAATCTGCCATATTTTAGATTTGTTATGAGCAAAATAAATTTTGCTTTATGAAAAGACAAAAAAAAAAATGAAAGTGGTGACAAAAACATATTTATTTATTTTGAAGGGCAAAGAAGGCAGCTACATGGGTCGTTTAACCTTCCTTATAGCACCCAACATCCACCCATTAGATGAGGTAAATAAATAATTTTATGGCATTATTTATAATATAATCCACAAAACAATCAATTATTATTATTATTACAGAGAGAATAACAATCAATAGTGTAATGTTACTACTAATTACATACGTACGTACAGTGAATAATAGCAATACACATGAAGATCAAATTAATTGTACATATAGCAGAAGGAACAAATTAAAGAAAGGAATTGTAGAAGCAATAAGGCTAGGATATAGCAAACGTACGTAATTTGACTTGACTTGATTTAACTACTTGAATGATTGATTCAATTTGTGTAGGCCGCCATGGTTTGAGGAAGAGGGGCGTAATAATCAGAATTGGTGATTCTTCTGATCTCAGACCTCATCCTGCAAATAACATGTTTCCAACTCCCCCTATCACGCGAAGTCAGCAACTTGGTTTCCTGCTCATTCATTTCAAGATCTGTGGCAAAGATAGGTTTCCTTGAGAGGATCCATGCCCAGCTCCAGGTCCACCAATTTCTGATAGAGTCACACATGGATGAGAATGAGAATGAGAATGAGTAGTCAAATGAGAGGGACTTGGATCTGGGAATAAATGACCATTTATTAGTTGATTTTGTTTCTGATGCACAAGTGTTGCTGTTGTTGTTGAGAGAGGAACATGATAGACGTCTGCGAATAAAGCCTCCTCCTCCTCCTCCTCCTCCTGCATCAGCATCTCCTTTGGTGGACACAGGGAGAGACCCCTTTCCATTTCTACTTGTTGGTAAGAAGCTCATGATGGTTGGTTGAGTTGGTTGTCTCTTGTTTGTGCGTGCTTATTACTACTACTGAAACCAAACCAAACCAAACCAACCTAGCTCTCCCTCGCTTTGTCTGTGGAGAAATACTAATACTAATACTAATCATATGGTCAAATGCATCCTTCACAGCCTGTTTATTCCTTTTTGTGGGGTCATTCCTTTACACCCTTTCTCTTTTTTTTCTTTTCTCTTCTCTTCTCTTTCTTACTCATCACCTGTCTGTCTGTCTGTTACTACTACATTTTTTTTTTAATTATTATTATATTCTATTTACGTAGAAGAGAAAGTAACACATTTATGTTTGGTATCCCATATTATGAATATAATTAGAAACAGTTGACATGATCTCTTCGCATAGCAGAGCTTATCTATGTAGTTATCATTGCCGCCATTGTTGCTGTCTTCAAAGATACCAAATAGAGACACACTACAACCACTACTCCATATTCTCATAGTCTCATATTGCCTCCATTGTCTCTCATCGTTGATGTTGTTATTGTTGCCTCCCATCATCGTCGCCACCATCTTCGTTGTTTCCTCTGGTTGTCCTCTCCATTGTTGCCTCTCGCCGTCGTCGTTTTACCAGTGTTGTCTCACTCCCCACGAACCCGTCTGCCTATCTCTCCTGGTTCTCTGCCACTAGCAGCTCTGTGTATCATCATTTCAACCACTATATCCACGAGGATGTAAAAACATAGCGGAATCAGTGACAGTTATAGTCAAACTGAATTATAGGTAATCCATAAAGGTAGAAGCGAGATTGGTGGTGGGTAGCATGCAAAAGAACGGGTGTCAAAATAGAATTTAATAGAATGAAAACGTATTCGTGGGAATTGCACGATAATTGATGTCGTGCACATTAGCTTTTTCCATATGCTTAGGCAATTGATAAAACAATTGGAAGTAGAATAAATAAGTATTAATCAATTGATTTTTCTGATAAATACAATTAATAAATTATTAAAAAAATCAATGAAGAACATGAGTTCAACTGCCGCCGTCGATGTGAGAATATCTTTGACATATAAGTATATTTGTGACCACTCTGTAAGTTTTGAGGTATGTCCTGACCCTGACGAACTTTCGAAAGCAAACTTACTTAAAATTATCGAGTAAATGGTCATTTTGGTCCCTGATTCTGCACCTCGCTGTCACAAAGGTCCCTGACTCAGGATTAAATACAAAATAGTCCCTGAATGTGCACTTCCGTTATCACTTTAGTCCCTAACGTTAAATAATTCTGTTAATTGATGATGTGGCAAATGTTTTATGTTGACAAAGAGTATGATGTGTCATAGGGACTAAAGTGAAAGTAGAAAATGGTCACTTTGGTCCCTGAACCAAAAATCAATATCCCGAAAATCAATATCCTCAAACTCGTCCCAACAAAGTGTTGTTCTTCGTCAAGAATTGGGTCATCTTCCTCAATGAAGTTGTTTTATGATTACAGGAGACTTGTTGTCAGGTCCCTGACTGTGTATACTTACTATCAGTTAGGTTCCTGACAGTAAACACTTATTGTCACTAAAGTCCCTGACAGTAAACACTTACAGGCACACATCATTTGTCATGCTTCCATGCAATGGCTGCTATCCCACGCCTAGAACATTTAGCTAAATATGACATCAAACGGTAAATATTAGCTAACAATTCACATGATAGCTTTGGCGTTATATCAATGATTATTATAATAGCTAATATGAAAACAAATACTACATCAAGTGGCTCAAGTTTCTGTTTTGCAATCATACCGCAGAAACGCACATGCTCAGATAAATATACTAGGACAATATTTGTAAATAATCAATTGAAGTTTAGTTGAATATGTATTCTTGAAGCTAATAATCTTTTTTACAAAAGGGAAATAGTATAATTTGAAGTTAACATTGAGATTAAAAAGAAGAAACCATGAAGGAATTCAAGATATACAAATACTGAATTTGGAAAAATGTGATTCATAACCAGACCTGAAAGCCTGAAACAATTCTTCATATTGCTAGAATTGATAAATTGATATAAAATAGGGTCATAGTAGGCCTACTTTGTGCCTGTAAGTGTATAGTGTTAGAGACATAACTGATGGTATGCACAATCAAGGACTTAACATCAAGTCTCCCGCAACCACAGAACAGCTTCATTGACGAAGAGCAACACTTTGTTGGGACGAGTTTGGGGATATTGATTTTCGGTTCAGGGACCAAAGTGACCATTTTCTACATTCACTTTAGTCCCTATGACACCTCATGTCCTTTTTAGCATAAAACCTTTGCCACATTATCAGTTAACATAATTATTTAACGTCAGAGACTAAAGTGATAGCGGAAGTGCACATTCAAGGACTACTTTGTATTTAATCTTGAGTCAGGGACCTTTGTGACAGCGAGGTGCCGAGTTAGGGACCAAAGTGTCCATTTACTCTAAAATTATATATACTATAAAGAAAATAACATATTTTGACTTTTTGGGCTAACTTTTTATCTTTCTAAAATTACCCTCAACTTTCAATAGAAATAGTACATATAACAAATAGATAAGAGTAAATTCAAATATTAAAATAAAAGTGTAACAAACACGATATAAGTATATATATGTCCAATTTCGGTTCCTTTATCCTTTAAAAAGTGTAATAAACTATATGAGTATATTTATACTTACTTTTTCATTATCCCAATTATACCCTTAAAAACTTTTTTCTATAATAAAGATTATTGTTGGTGTCATTAAAAAATAAGAATTTAGATTATATTTTTTGGTTATATTATTGATGTCATTGAAATAGATAATCATGATTAGTTTGATTTGTTATAATTTGAAAGCAAAAAACATTTATATTTTTACTTTTAATCAACATCAAGATTTCATAAAAAAAACAACGTTCATAATTTTCAAACGTTGACGCATTTTGGCTAGTGTTTATAAAAAAGATATATTAAGAAAGAAGTGGGAGTAAGAGTTGTAGACTGCAAAAAGTAAAAACAGTTGAAAATGGTCGAGGATTGTTGATCGAGGCCCAAACATTGTAATTGAATTTATTTTGGTAGAAAATAAAAGGCTTTTACTTTTCTTATCCTATGACATTCTCGCGCGCCTTATTTTTTTTCTTCCCAAAATACCATTTGTTCGGATTTTATAATTCGGACTCAGTTTGGATTATAAAACCCGAACCATTCTTAAGTTATTGGAACATAGAGCACCTTGGAGATGTTTGTGAAATCTTTGTGAAACTACACTTCGGATTTTATAATACGAAATCTTTTTAGACATTTCGTATTATGTAATCCGAAACATGCCAAACACCCAAGAAAAGCATAACTTTGGCATAAAAAAGGTAAATAAAAAATGACCAGTTCGGATTATATAATATGGAATGTCATTAAACATTCCAGATTATATAATCCGAAATGTATCAATGCAGAAACAGAATCTGTGTTTTTTCTCTGATACATACAAATTATGTAATCTTGTGAAATAAAAATGGATTATTGAATAAATAACAAAAATGTTGTAATTGAAACGATAAGAAACAACACAACACAAATTTCAAACATTTAAATTAAGACTAAAATTATCCATAATTTACAAACCAATCCAATTGTTCGGACATAAAATTCAAAAGTAATGATTACAACACCAATAAACTAAAAGTAAGTAAAACTAAGCCATACCACCCCTGCCCCCAGCACGCCTACGACTATAAACTCGCCCTCCATGAACCTCCGCCAAGATAGCCTCCAAATGGCGCCACTGATCAGACCCCTGCTCCACCACACCACTGGCCATGACGACATAGACATGGTCTATGATACAACCCAACCTTCTGGTCAGCACCAGGTACCTCTTCTCTTCGTCCTTCTAGCAGCATTCTCATAAAGGGCCTCCTGCTGGGGTGGCCTCGGGACCTGAACAGCCTCGTCTTGAAGAATGACGCGTGGATGCGAGATGGTATAAAACCATCTGATGTATCCTTGTGCTCCACACAGTAATAGCAGGGAGCACCAAGTCCTGGGCTGTCAACATATAATCAAGGTAGTGCGCATAGCGGTGGCTGATCTCCGTCAAGGTCGTCTGGGGAGATGCATTGCCGCATGGATGTCTGAGGACGGTCTGGAGATACCCAAACTGGCGTATCATCCGTTCCGGCAGATATCTCACCTTACGATTGCCGTATCTAAGCCATTCAGAGTAAAGGCTGACCCGCTCGAAGGGACATACCTCACGGTTAGTGGCGGAGCCAAGACCCTGACTCAGGGGGTGCAAATTTATAATGACAAAACTTAGATTGTTTCGTATTATATTTCTTAACCTAACTTCCTGTGATTTCTTTAAATCTATGTATTTTAAGTTAAGAACAACACTTTCTCAAAAATAAAAAAGTTAAGAACAATACAAAAACATCTTTAAAAACGCATATAAATTTTGTCCTTGTTTCAACTATAATTTATAATTAACCAAAAAAAATCTAAATTTTATAATTATTTTTATATATAAAAGCATAAATATTTAGATTGTAATTTTTTAATTCGTGTGAGAGAGAGATTTATAGTTACATTTATTCTCAAACTAAAAAGATTTATTAAATATGTAATATATTTTAAATTCCCGTAGTTATACAAAAGAATTATCTCATTGTGGTGATAAAGACTACGGAATACAAGCCCGTGACATAGCTCCTTTTTTGCGAAATAAAGAAGAAAAATATTCACAGAAAAAAAAAAGATAAAAGTTAATTATTAGAAACAAAAATAATGAATTATAAAAAATTAAAGGATTGAAATGGAATAAAAAAATAATGGCAAAGCCTAAATAATACGTCTGGTGGAGCGACTTTCAACAACAAAAAGGTGAAAGGTTCATACTCAGACACACACAACAATGGGTATAAAGATTCAGTTTATGTGCAACTTTGGTGCAATATACAATATTCAGGGTGTGCAAGTCCTAGTTTCAATATGATGGTACTGTAGTTTTCAAAATCTCAGGGTGTGCAGTGGCACACCCTCACTGTAGGGTAGCTCCGCCACTGCTCACGGTGTGCCTCATAAGGGAACATGACAACATCCATCAGATCCAGTTGATCCAGATGCGTCACGTAATCGTCTGGTGAAGGCAGGCCCCTGAGTAGCAGATACATCAAGGCATGTTGACATGCCTCCTAATAACCACCCCATGCATCCATGGCACCCATGCCCCTGACATTGTTCAGCTCCCTGTACAAGTGTGCAAGGGCAACATCTCCCCTTGTAACATACATAAAAGGGTTAAGTACTATCAACATAAATACACAAAAGTCAAAAAATCTTCATACTGGTACCGTTCAGATTATAAAATTGAAACCTCAACAATCCAGTTTCAATTTTATAATCTGAACTGCTTCAGTGCTTAGAAAAAAAAACGAACTCAAAGGCTTGCATGCAGAGGGAATAAGACCTAACCTTCTGTTTGGTGTTTGATAAAACTTGAAATGTGATGATTTTGAGCAAAAAAACTCCAAGATTCGACCAATTTGTTGATTTTCGAATTTTGGGATAAGAAGAGAGAGAAAGTGAAAGTGAAAAGTGAAACTTTCAAAATGGCGGAAGTTGTTGTTCTTGCATATATATATATATATATTGAAATGGTTCGGATTATATAATTGAAACTGGTTCCAGATTATATAATCCGAGGGGCATTTTGAAAAAAAATAAGGCGGGATTTACTTTTCCCACCCTATCACCTTCTCACGCGCCCTATGTTTTTTTTTACAAAAATGCCCATGTGATTTTCGGATTTTAGAATTCGAACTGAGTTTTTCCTTTGCTATGGGGTGAAAAAAAATGAGTTTTTCACCAATTCGGATTTTATAATCCGAAAACCTAAAAAAAAATAAGGCGCGTTCCTTCCTTTTTTTGGATTATAGAATCCGAACACCCTCTAAACACCCTTTTTAAAGGGAAAAATAGTTCGAATTATATAATTCGAACCGTATCAGCACAAATTCTGAGTCTGTTTGTAACATGGATAACTAGTTTAATGATCATATTAATCTTCCTAACTCTCATTCTTCTGCTTTAGGTCATTGTTAGCTATTCTTAGTAAAAAATCCGGTCTTTAGGGTACTTGATCAGATTGCTCTGAAACTTCCCTAGAAAATCAGAAAAAAATCAAGGATCATGACTCCCATAGAAGGGACTTCCTTCGGAACTCTTCCCCCCAAAATCCAAAACTTCATCGTTTAGACCCATATTCTTAGAAAAATCCGAAAAAATTTGCGTATTTCGGATTTATCTGATAGTTTACGGTTCTTGGATTTTTCTTATTGCTGATTATACATAAACATATTTTGGATTATAAAATCCAAACTTAATTTAAATGTGTTTGGATTTTAAAATCCGAGGAGTATTTAGAGAAAAAATAAGGCCCGTGAGAATTAATTAGGGTGGGAAAAGGAATTGAGGACACGGGAGAAACTGGCAGGGTGTCAAAAGTAACTTGCAAAATAAAATGAATAAAAGATGTTTAACGCGAAAAAGAAAGGGAGCGGAGAGAGTGTGAGTGAGAGAGTGCGAGATCTATCTGTTGCAATTTCAATTGAATTGGAAAAAGAATAGAATGCGTGTTGTGGTGTGTAGGGTTTGAACGAACTGCATTGATTCAAGTTTCTGTCTGTCTGTCTGTAGATCTCTTCTTTTTCTCTTGCGATACTAAAATGGACTACAGGAAAATCAAAGACCAGGTCAGTGTTTTTCTTTTCTTTTCTTTTCTTTTCTTTTGATTCATTTCTTCAATTGATATATTTTGCATTGGTTATTTATTAGGATATTGATGCGGAGGCTGCGGAGGCCGACGTTGAAGAATCATATTCATTTGTCCCTTCTGCCTCCTCCATTGGAGAACCCAAAATTGACATAAACAGGATCAAACCACAGTGGAAGCGCAAGTAACTATATATCAATCAATCAATCTATTTATTTAGTAACGTAACAATCAATCATTTTTCTTTCATTTCTTAATTAATCATTTTCCATACATAGGTCCCTGGTTACATTTGCATTGACTATTCTTACTAGTTCCCAAGCCATTCTAATCGTTTGGTCCAAGAGAGCTGGCAAGTATGACTATAGTGTTACTACTGCTAACTTTTTGGTCGAAACTTTAAAATGTGCTATTTCCCTCATCGCTTTGGCAAGTGCTTGGAGAACAGAAGGCGTCACCGACCAAAACAAGTTGACTGCATCATTAAAAGAAGTTATAGTCTATCCTATCCCAGCAGCACTTTACCTTGTCAAAAACTTGCTTCAGGTTCATTCTTATTTATACTCTACACATATTTTTAATGCTTTCCTTAATATCACTCTTACTTCCTTTTCAATTTTCATCGCAGTATTACATCTTTGCATATGTAGATGCTCCAGGCTATCAGATATTAAAGAACTTAAATATTATCACTACAGGCGTGCTCTACAGAATTATACTTAAGAAAAAGTAAGACTCTTATTTTTTTTCTTTCTTGTTTCTTAAAATAATAATTAGTAACTGCTGGTCACGGACCAAGAAAATGCCGTCTCCTCTGCATACTAAGTTTCAACGTGGACCAAAGATGATCATGAACGTCCCCTCCATCCTTTGCACTGTCATTCAATTTTCCGCTCATTGTGTTATGGAATGTTCTTTGAACATGGCTGTTTAGCATTGTGTTCTTGTTACATTTCAGGTTGAGTGAGATTCAGTGGGCTGCTTTTGTTCTACTAACTGCCGGGTGCACTACAGCTCAGTTGAATTCTAAGTAAGACTAATCTAAAGCATGCCATTTGTCCATCACTTTTGTATTAGTATATCGATGATCTTATTAGGTAAGGTTTATGTTGTTGTTCTATAGATTTTATCTATTAATATACATGTCAATGAAATGTTTCTGCACAAGCAGTGATGTTACAAACAAATGAATCATAAGTAATGATAGGTAATTTGTAAGGAATAAGCATCATCGCTACTAGAAAATATGTGGTATTCAATTAACCGATCCTTGAGTGTACCATATATAATATTGAGGATCAAAGCATTCTCCCAGCCTTTTTGTTTTCATGATTTTTCTGATAGTTTATGGTTCTTGTATTTGGTTTTGGCAAGACTGTTGCATAGGGGCATTTTTTCTTTCTGACATTTCTCCCTAGCCTTTATCATCTTATTACTTGGGCTCCTATATCGGATTTTACAGTCCTAGTGGATATCTGAATGATTGAGAGAGTCTATAGATTTTTTGACCTATGGAATCTGTTAATGTTTTTCACATTTTTACTTTACCAGAGAGAAAGTTACAATGTTTACACTTTGCAAATCTATT
This sequence comes from Medicago ruthenica, assembly GCA_018208015.1. Taxonomy (NCBI): domain Eukaryota; kingdom Viridiplantae; phylum Streptophyta; class Magnoliopsida; order Fabales; family Fabaceae; genus Medicago; species Medicago ruthenica. The sequence continues at coordinate 1,782,771 of CM031376.1, read as the reverse complement.
CACAGTTTCGAATTTTGAATCCTACTTTCCGTCCTTTATCAATTTGACATTGTTTGAAAGATTGCTTGTGAAACTATAGGGAAAAGGTGGAAATGAGCAAAAGGGAAAAGAATTCTGAACGATATCATGACTCTGATGGTGTGATGTGTACAAAATGCTAATCTAATTCTTACTTCTGCTAATATTCTAGGTCAAGTAGTAATATAGTACAACCAGTTTAACCCTAGCACATTTACTTAAGAGTATGATGCATAAGGCTTCCAAAGAATTATTTATCCTAATATTCTAACGGTTACAGCTCCAAGTAAGGTGAAAGATTTTTTGTGGACCGCGGTACTAGATAAAATTAAAATAAGCAATCTGTTTATGCACCCGTAAGCTGTAGCTCTTTGGCTTCAGAAGACTGTTTGTATTAATTTATATGCAATGTGTTTTTGTACTAAAGAGATTAATAGCCATCCTTGAATATTATGCACTGTCAAAATAAGAGATTAATAGTCATCCTTGTATCACATTATGATGATACACTATATCAATCTGGTATCCTTTTAGTCTAAGTACCTATTCTTTCATCTCTCTCTCTCTCTCTCTCTCTCTCTCTCTCCCCTTTCATATTTAGGCACTTATGATGAAATAAAAATATGATAGAAGTTTGATGTTTTTTTGTTATTTATTCATAAATTTGTCTGACTTTGTTTTTCAGTTCTGATCATGTTCTTCAAACTCCTGTTCAGGGTTGGGTGATGGCAATTGTGAGTTTCTTACATTTGTGGTACTCTCATATTAGAAATATAACGTAATGAAGACTAAATTTATGGTTGAAATGATCTTGATGAGCTTTTCCTTTTCAGGTAATGGCTCTCTTGAGTGGTTTTGCAGGAGTATATACTGAGGTGATTTTAATTGAGGGCAGTTACATTAATCCCTTGAGGTTTCTTGAATGACTATGCACTGCCATATTTTTACTGTGTACTATTGACTTCTTTTGACTCATGGAATATATTAAAACTGGATGGGATATTCTGCTTAAAAATTGTTTAAAATTCAAACCCTTTTAATTCTGCCTATGCACTGCCATACAATAATTTGATTGGTCAAAGGATACATACACCAGTCTGCTTATAATAACACTTTTGAGCTCTTTTAATCTTACTATAGCATTGAGTAAGAGTTCTTAGTGAACAATCGTGGCTTAGTTTATTTTATTTTTAAAATATTGGCAGGCTATTATCAAAAAGCGCCCTTCACAGAACATAAATGTTCAAAACTTCTGGTTGTATGTCTTTGGCATGGGCTTCAATGCTGTTGCAATATTGGTTCAAGATTTTGATGCAGTGGTGAACAAGTAATTCAAGCCCTTCTTTCAGATTTTACATTTGCAGTTTATTTTGGTCTTCTCTAACTATTTAGTTCCTATTTTGTCATGTATTTTTTTGCATAAATTTTATTCCTTCTCATTAAACTTGGATAACACCAAGCCAAGGGCCAAGTGTTATCTATAGAAAATACTCTTTTCCATTGAAATTATAAGGCCTAAAATGTCCCGCCAATAATATGTGCCTTATTTCCTATATTATGATGTATATGCAGGGGATTCTTTCATGGATATTCATTCATTACCTTTCTCATGATTTTCAACCACGCACTCAGGTAAATGTCAACTAACAAGATTTATAAAATTTCTTGAAGGCTGGGGGATTTTCCTTAATTACTATCTAGTTGTTGGATTGAGATCCAGTCGGCTGACATGGGAGAATGAGGCGAGGAAGTTTGACATGTGATGGAGTGGAGAAGTTGTAATGTGATTTAGTCATTTATTTCTTCCCATTTTTGGCTTCTTCTGTTTCATCCTGAAATGATGGTTACTTGTGATGTGAAGTATGGGAATCAAAAGAGATAAAACAACATTTAGTTTTGATATTATTGATGAAACCGTGAATATGCAAATCTCAGAAGGGCCAAGTGCCAAATACATGACATAGTCCTTATTTCAATTTTCAACTACTCTCTCTCTCTCTCTCGTCTGTGCCTCTCCACTGCACAGAAAAAAAAAAAATTTATCTGAGTCGTCTGATCTCTTATTGTTATTGACAGTGGAATTGCTGTATCAATGGTAATGAAATACGCTGACAACATTGTGAAGGTAAGATTGAGATTATGACTGTATAATATGGTATTTGTATGACTGAATATTTACACACACACTGGAATTTGAAAAATCCAATAGTTTAATTAAGATCAATCACATTTCTTATACTTGGAATAGTTCATATATCATACATGCTAGTTCCAGAATAACCTTTTTATTGGTTGTCTCTAGATTTTAAGATCATGCTTGCTCATCTTAGAAACACTCAAATGACTATAAAATCGTACAAGATATTCTTGGAATAGAGTTGTATATATTCTTACATGAGGCCATTGTTTTTCTCTCTTTTGACTTTTGCTTTTATGAAAACTAATGCAATTTGTAGCATTTGCGTTGTAACAACATATTAATATTATATGGCGCTAACATGTGTAAACTATGAAGTGTTTTTTTATGTAATTTTGATTAAAATTATAGGTATAGACGTTTGTGATTTTCAAATTGTAACAAACCATCTTTTTGAATAACACTAGTAATATAGCAAATAAAATATAAATTCTTATCTTTTTCAATGACATCAACAATATAACATTTTTATAGACCAATTTGTTTAAGGGTATAATTGAAAGAATAAAAAAGGCACTCCAAGATCCCCTATTCCCTTTATATATTGTTTTAGATATCAATATATGATAACAATCAAAGGTTAGAAGAATCACAAATCTGAACACATTCGTAACAACATATTAACACATTTAATATTTTTTTATCCCTTTATTTAATTGTATGGAGCTGCAGTATGATGAAATTTAGCATCAAATGCACTCTCTATGTGTGTTTATAATTGTTTTTTCGTAGTTTATTTGATTATCATATCATTTTTATTAGCACAAGAAAAAGCCATTGAAATGGGATTCAAATTTATGATTAAGTTCCAATTTTTACAGGTGTATTCTACTTCAGTGGCAATGCTTCTAACAGCAGTTGTTTCTGTATTCCTTTTTGGCTTCCATCTCTCCCTAGCCTTCTTCCTTGGAACAATGTAAGTTGTTGTTAATTATATCATGAACAGGCTTGCATGTCCTATGGTTGTGTTTTTCTGCCAATGACCAAGCATTTCACATGCATCAAATAGGGGTTAACAGAGAACATCCTTTTATCACATCAAATTATCTGAAATTGAAATATTAAAACTATGGAGGGTTTTGTTGGCTCTTAATCATAACTTGCGTTAGATTTTGAAACACCTCATTTTTATGTGCATGCAATGGGGCAATAGCTCCCAATGCTTCATTTGCTAATCTTGCTTGAAATAATGTAAATCCTTTGCTCTCTCTTTTTCTCTTGAATAAGAGTTTGTTAAATATGTTTACAGTGTTGTCTCCGTTTCAATTTATCTGCACTCTGCTGGGAAGATGCAACGATAACTATGACTGCTGCCCTCTATTTTTCCAACACGGGATATTTTTATTTTTTTATCAATAGTTGATTAGCCTCATTTCAAATGCTATTTCGAAACTTTTTAGTTCAGTGTTAGTATATACTTTGAAGCCCATCTTTGGTGTATCTCAACAAAGAAGGAATCGGGTTCTTGAAAGGTGATATGTAAGTTCCACAGAAGCTCTTATCAGAGCCTATGCATTGCCTTTAAAGTGAAATAATTTTCCTCCCCCCTCCCATATTTTTTGTTTAAAAGGTTTAAGCAATGCTATAATTAAGCAATGTGCTTGTGTGTGTCACGTGATTTGTGGCGAGGGTTATGTGTATATTACATTTTCACGATCCAATTTTTGTATCTAACTCAGTTATTGTGATTATCGCAAAAATAACTGGTCTCCTTTCATTAGGATCTGTGTGGAAGTTTAGGAGGCGAGGAGGTGGAGAGAGTTTTGTGTGAATGGAAAGAGGAAAGAGAAAAGTAAGGAATAATAGTCTACCAATTTTAATGGAGGGTTACCTTGTTTTTCTTTCTTCATAATACAAAATTTCCCTAATTGGGGAACTCAATATATTGGAGGATTTTTTAGGATTTAGAAAAATTCTTCATATCTTTTTCATCTTTTTATAATACTCAAAATTTAAAATATATTAATCATACACATTTGGTTTTCATTCTAAATAAGGTGGGAGATTTATCTCTCTTTACGTCTCCTTCACTCCCTTGTAGACACTCCCAAACAGAGTCTTAGGCAATCTTAGTTGTATTGATTAGACGACTTTAGTATTAGTATCGTTTTTTTCTTCTTCTTCTTCTATATATACAATAAACATGTCACGGGTCCGGATAATAAGTTAAGGGTTTAGGAAGGAGAATTATGGTGCTCACCAATATGCAACTTAGTAGTGACATGATATGATTTTCAAACATAATCCAAGAGCGATCCAATTATTTATCCAAGTTGAAACATCAAATGACATGTTCAATAACAATAGAACTTACTTGCTTGATCCTTTATGAACTACAACTCAACTTATCGTTACACAATGATAGTTTATACTAAGCATGACACTTAACTCTTATATTATTAATAACAAGGTAATTAAATTGGAGCAGATAGGCCAGTTCAACCGTTTGGACTGGGAATCGAACCTGAGTGTAAATTAGATTGAAATTGGTAAAACCAACTGCTGGCTTTACTGGTTGGACTGCGCTTTTGTTAGTTCAACCAAAAAAACCACTTGAATTTATCTGATAAAAACACTTTTTTTTACAATTAAAGTCACTCACAACTTTACATACAATTATCGGCGTGGGAAGTGATAATGCAAACCCATTTTCCAATAAATTATTGGATTGTTCCAAGCAAGGTGATGAAAACATAGGAAAACAGGTTTTGGAAGAAAAAACATAAAGGCAAGCGTGATCTTCCTTGTTCCCCCACTTCTCTAACTTGTTCTTCTGAATATGGTTTCCCATTTTCAAAGTTAATTTATTTAATAAAGGAATATAAAATTGAAGTCGCAAATTATCCTATTCACTTGCTCAGTTTTTTTTTTTATTTTCCCTTTTTGTGAGTCTTATGTTTTGTTATATCTGTCGTTTTCAATACACACAATATTATTTTGCCGTCTTTAAAAAAATATGTAAGATAAGATGATAAATAAATAGTTAATAGTAATGTTTGGGGCATATGTAGAGAATTGAGTTATTTTGATGGAAATTTGACATCAAAATTCGACAACAACTTAGATGGTTAATATATATATATTAAAGATGAAGAAGATGAAAGTCTTTGTGATTATTCTCTACACAAGTGTATACTTTACATTGACATATAAGTCCTATTTATAGGACGCAAATGTGGTAAGTTACAAGTACATGAAGAATCATAAGACTAAGTGTCAATACCAATGAATATAGGCATTTACTCATAGGAGTTAAGGAACATAGAAAGCCTTAGGGAATATGGACATTCATACCATAATAATATTATTCACAACACTCCTCATTGGATGTCCATGAAGGATATGCCTCATTAAAACCTTACTAAGAAAAACCTCAATGGAAAAAAAATCTTAGTGAAGGAAAAAGAGTACAATATCCAATATATCTGTCTCGTTAAAAACCTTATCAGGAAAACCCAATGAGACAAAACCATGACGAAGGGAAAAAGAGTGCAATATATATTTATATCTCCCCCTCATCCAAACAATCATCTGAGATGATGAAAGCCAATCTTTTACATCAGTTGTTCAAAAATTATGTTTGAGAGTGACTTTGTGAAAAGGTCTGCAATATTATCACATGAATAAATTTGTTGACTGCTTATATCATATCCTTTCAAATTGACAATGCATATGGTATTATATTCATAAAGGATTGTTGCTCGTTCTTCTGAAAGACAAACCACAAGTTTCTTTTATGTGTTCCATCATAACCTCAATCAAGCACATTAATATTGAGGATCCGACAAATAACCTGCATATCTAAAATAATAAAAATAATAATATATGATAACATGAATAATCATCAAGGTACATTATTGTCCTTTAATTGAGCTACATTATGGTACTTCAGAACCAATTAGTTGTTCATAATTTACTCAAATTTTCAAACGATCTTTGTCTACATCTAATGACTTTTTAACCATTTGAGTATACAACAAATGAGATTTGTCCATATATAAATATTTTAGCACCTTGTTTTAGAAGCTTCTTGATTAACAAAAGTGTTACTCTACAAATAATCAACTTGTAATCTCAAATAAATATTTATCCTTTCTACATATTTCATCTCAATATTTTTCTTTAATAAATCAACTTTCAAAAACTCTTTAAGAGTTCTCAGGTTTATTTCAAAATGGACAATTGATATCATTTTTATATCTCTCTTTTAGAAAATATTCACTAAGAATATTATACAACATGTTTCTATATTTCAAGTTGATTAAGTAATCTCTTCAATAATATGAATTGTATACCTCAATAAAATGATTCCTTCGGGGAATTTTATATAAAAACATCAAGTCAGTCATATAAATATATTGTAAGATGTACTTCATATATAGATAGATTTAGGCTTTCAAGTTGTGTTAGACTTAATCAAGTATGATAATGTACTTGAATTCACTTCATTTGAATACGCTTCTTCAAAATTAATAGTAGGTTTTCACCAATACTTTTGAAAATAAGGCAAATTTCATATATCAATATTTCATGATTCTCTTTTATTTGCACATCTTCAGATGTATGAACTACTGGTCCAAAAACCATTCTCTTTGCAAAGCTAGTTTAATATTGCCTCAAATTCGTCTTTCCATTTAGTCAATCATTTTATTGTCTATAATCCTCAATAGACTTTGATTCATGATCCTCGTTATCATTTTTAAATATAGCGCTATATTTTATGTAAAAACATCGTCAACGTTGACTTTTATTTTTCGGTTCCATCTCATTTCATTGAGATCTTTCACTCATGACATAATTTATCGATATTTCATAATTTTCAGGTACCTGATAAGTTCTTCTAGAACTGAAAAATCCATTAAGTTAGACGACTCTTTTAGAGTTTCTATATCCTCATTTGGGTTATCTTTCATTTTGGCTCCTTTTCTTGTTTGAGGATTTTTATATTTGGAACCGATTGGTTTACCATGCTTGATGCATGATTGAGACTCATTTGCAATATTAGATTATCCTACAGAGACACCTATTTCGTTTGGAGCATTAGCAGCTGCTATTTTATTTGTTTAACTTCACAAATGAGTGATATTTCGAGGATCTCATTTAATAATATTTTCTTTCAAATAATTCAATTGAATTTCGGGTTCACATTTTCATTCAATTGAACTTCGGGTTCACATTTTCAACTGCTTATTCTCTCCCCCTAATATTGGGAAAACTAATCCATCAATCGATAATCGGGCTACTGAACTTGGCTCAATACAATTTATAATAGTAGGGGATTCATATCAAATATATTTTTCCAATATTCTTTCAATGTTTATCTTAGTGCATTATTTTGGAGCAATTGTGATATACACAACACATCCAAAAATTCACGTAGATGAAAAATATTTGGTTGTTAATCTAAAATAAATTATAAATTAAGGGGAGGACTTACACATAATAGTGTGTTGGCTTGATGCGAATCAATATCTCAACATACTAGATTACATGTTCCCAAAGTAGAATTTAGAAGTTATGTTCTCATAAATATCATTCATACAATTAACTTGACGTCTAAAGAATGGACCTTCAAGACAATTTTTTTTGAACATATACTACACGATGTTCAATATCAATTTAAATTGAGAAATGATACTTATTGAATGCTTTCTGAAAACTCCAAAAAATTGAGCTCTTAGTCAAATTTGTTGAGAAAACAATCTCACAAACTTCTGGTTGTGAGTTGACAATAAACATATATGTGATCATTTAGTTGATGTATTAAATCAATTTATAAGGTATCTAAATGATTCACATCATTGATGTATTCATCCACAAATATCACCTAATATATATAAGAGACTTATTTTCTCAGATTGTCAACTTACTTTGGAAAGTAATAACACACAAACATTAATGGTTTGAAGAATCTTTTGGTTCTTCAATACATGTCCATATAAATTTTAACTATTTTCGCATCATAATAGATCCGGGATAACCCAACCGGTCTTGCCAACAATAAATTTAATATGATATGTAAATTTCAATTTTACAATAATGCGTGCTTCAATTGCACTAATATAAGTGTAGTCAATCCATATGAAGACATGCAATTTTTTATCTACACTTATTTCTATCCAAAACATGTCTCGTAATATAGAGATATTCAACATCTCCTTTATTTCTTATTTCAATATGATATCCATTTAGAAGGATAATAAATTTCTATGAGACCTAGATAGATATAATGCATTCTCAATGTGTAATTTTATTCCTCCATATAACAATATATTGACTCTTCTGGAGCCTTTAATAATTTTTGTAATGCCAAATATAATAATAAAATTAGTTTCTTTCTATCACTCATCCAATTTTTTATAGTCTTTTACAGAAGAAATCATTCATTTACAAACAATATCCAACAAAATATACATAAAATTATTGTACTCCTTAGTAAGTCCAAGTTCTAGGAGCAATACTTGAACGAAACATTGAAATAGCATAAACATACTTTTTAGAAGGAATCCATAATACAAATATGATTTATAGTTATTCAGTAAACTAACAAGATTCTCATTTCAAAACAATATAGTCTGTAAATCTAATCGTTTCAAAAGTAGCAATAATATCAAATTAATAAACACAATACCTACTATTTCACTAGAAAAGCAATTATGTGGAGCATTCTACCCAAACAATAAATAAATATGCGGAGCACAAATTATACGAAACAACTAGTATAGATGATTCAATCTAGAAATAAAGTTTAATTTATCTTGTGAGACTTCATCTTTTCAATCAATGACTACTCTTATGTTCAATCACAAATGTGATTTATCTTTCAAAGTTTTCTTGATATTATTTTATCAACTTTGCTACTTCAGGAGCACATTCAAGAGGCATAAATAATTTATTTTTTTCTTTAATTCTTTCATAGAATTTATACTACGATCAAATAGATCTTATATATTTTAATTGTGGTCAAGAACTCCACAAACCACTATGAGCAATAAACAAGTAAAATCACAATTTTGCAATCCTTCAAGGATGATTTAATATTAAATTTTAGTTCTTTAAGAGCTATATTCCAAATCTTCATAAACAATGAATAAGAAAATTCTTTATTTGAACGATCCTTCAGGGATCCTAAAAAAAAAAATTAATTCTTCGAGAACTACATTACATTCTCAACGTGTAACTCTTCAATACTTTAAAAAAAAAATAATTATACAAAGATAAAATAGATCTTATTTTCAACCATAAATCTATCAACACCAAGGAATGTCATGATTTTGCTATCCTTCGAGGATGCTTGATATTAAATGTTTAGTTCTTCAAGAACTACATATATATCTCAAACCTTCACAAACAATGATAAAAATTTGATTGTTTGCAATCCTTCAGGGACAATTATTTTGATCTTTATATATATATTTAGTTCCTCAGGAATTATACATGATCTTCACAATGATCAAGAACAATTCTTTTGCGCAACCCTTCAGGGATACTAGATGTTAAATTATTCAAAAATTTATCAAGAATATCAAACATGCTAATGTGTTAACCGAATAAAATTCAATAAAAAAATTTATTAAAAATATAAAAGATTAGCATGATAAAAATATAAATTCAATAGATGTTAACAAAGATCTAGTTCTTCAAGAACTCACCACAAACCTCTATCGAGAATAACAAAGAAAAATCAAAATATTTTTATTTTGCAATCTTTTACGAATGCTTGATATAAATTATTCGTTCTTTTAGAACTATATCTCAAATCAATGAAAAAATATATATTTGTTTTTTGAGCAATCTTTCATGGATGCTTTAATATTAAAAGAAAAAATAGTTCTTCAAGAACTATATAATAAAATATCTTCATTGTTTGAACTATCCTTCAGGGATGATTCGTTGTTGAATTCTTCTGGAATTTAAAAAAAATAAAGAAAGAAAAATATGATAATTATAAGTTAAAGAACTTCAGTGTTAAATTCTTTTAAAATTTAACAAGAACAAAAAAAAAAATAATATGATAATTATACACGTCAAATAACTTTTTCAACAAAATTTATGTGCAAAACAAAAATTATATAACTATAGGTATGAATGAGATTAGAACCTCCATAGTCGTGGTTATCTAAATGTTATTTTCTAAAAGAGATGTAAATGTTGATATTATAATTATATAACTAAAGAAAGAAAATGGTTCAAAAGGCTTACCACAATAACAACTAATCCGTGTGTTACCGAATTATGTGCCCTAGTTCTTCTTTCAAATAAAACTACATGTTCCAAATAATGAAATCTCAAATGATCAGAGCATCGTGCTAATAACGTGTTATAAAATAAACTAAAAACACAAGATCAAAGATGAAGAAGATGAAAGCCTTTGTGATTATTCTCTACACAAGTGTATACTTTACATTGACATATAAGTCCTATTTATAGGAGACAAATGTGGTAAGTTACAAGCACATGAAGAGCCATAAGACTAAGTGTCAATACCAATGAATATAGACATTCACTCATATGAGTTAAGGAACATAGAAAACCTTAGACAATATGGACATCTATACCATAATAATATTATTCATAAAAGATTACAACTTATTAATCATACAATAAATCATTATTACTCAATTATGCTGTGCATGTGAAAAATAAATTTGTAATATGTAAATAATTGAGTAAATGAAATGAGTAATAAATAAATGGGTTGTTGTTATAGTGGAATGGCGGGGGGGAAGAAGAGTGAGAAATGGTTGGCTTAGGATGTGCGGTTGGAGTCGGAGGGAGAGTTGAACTTCAACCAAATAGTTGGCATTATCATCATCATTATCATCATCATCTAGCTGCTTCTTCAAAAGCAATAACAGTAACACGTTCGGGATTCCCTTCTTCTTCCTCTTCCTCAAACAAGAACTACGCCAACTTCACAACTACTAATGGTCGGTTTCGTCGTGTGACGCCTCACAATAGCAAAAATAGAGAAGGAGTTTCATCATCATCATCTTCTTCTTCTTCTTCTGAATGGATTCGTAATTCGGGAATAATATCTTCATGCTTGGTTGGTCTCTTAACAGGTGTTGCAGTCGTGCTCTTCAACAATGTTGTAAGTTCATTCATTTTCATATTCATTCATTTTCCATTTTAAGTAACGATGATTGTGATCAAATATCAATATGCAGGTTCATGAAATTCGTGATTTGTTGTGGGATGGGATTCCAGATAAAGGCGCCTCATGGTTGAGAGAAGCGCCTATTCAAGAAACATGGAAAAGGGTAATACTTGTTCCCGCTTTTGGAGGTCTTCTCGTTTCTCTCCTCAACCTTCTTTCCAATTCCAATTTCAATTCCCGCCCTTTCTTAAAGGCTATTGCAGCTTCTGTTACTTTAGGCACTGGTAATTCCTTGGGTCCTGAGGGTCCCAGCGTCGACATTGGAAATTCCATTGCCAAATGGATTGCTTCCACTCCTCTTTTCACTTCCGCCAAACTCCTTCCCCTCCGAGCTGCTGGATCTGCTGCCGGCCTCTCTGCTGGTTTCAATGCTGCCGTTGCTGGTTGTTTCTTCGCTGTTGAGTCTGTCTTGTGGCCTTCTGATTCTGATTCTTCTAATTTATCGCTTACTAATACTACTTCCACAGTCATTCTCAGTGCTGTCATTGCTTCTGTCATTTCTGAGATTGGCCTTGGCTCTCAACCTGCCTTTCAAGTTCCAGACTACGACTTTCGTTCTCCTGCTGGTAAGTAAGTTAGTGATTCATATCATGATTTTGAATTTCAACAAAACAAAACCTGATATCATATCATTATTCAACTTCATTTCAGAGCTCCCGCTGTATTTATTGTTGGGTATCTTATGTGGCCTCGTCTCGTTGACCCTATCTTGGTCTACATCCTATATGCTCACTTTATTTGACAACCTTCACAAGGCCACTGGCATGCCAAAAGCTTCATTCCCTATACTGGGAGGTTTATCTGTAGGCCTCATAGCATTGCTATATCCTGAAATCCTCTATTGGGGTTTTGAGAATGTTGACATTTTGTTGGAATCTCGACCCTTTGTCAAAGGCCTCTCCACGGACCTATTGCTTCAGCTAATAGCGGTCAAGATAGTTACAACTTCTCTCTGTCGTGCTTCTGGGTTAGTAGGAGGCTATTATGCCCCATCTCTCTTTATTGGTGGTGCAACTGGTATGGCTTACGGAAAATTAATTGCTTTCGCTGTTGCTCACTCTAATCCCGTGATTAACCTCTCTGTGTTGGAAGTGGCATCACCACAAGCTTATGGCCTGGTACGTACTGCTCTTTCTTATTTATTTTTTAGTATTTCATGTTTTCTTGGTATCACCGTGTTTTTCTTCTCTTTGGGGTGGGAGATCAATTAGATCTTTCTAAGATCACTTCCGTGGATGTAGAAATGAGCCTTTTCCTGGAGGATTCCTATTTGCAGTGTTCACAATTCTTGAATATTTTAGAATTCTTAAATTTAGACAAGAGCCACAAGGTTTACTAATTTGACGTTAAGCCCTTTCTCTTGAGTTATCTTATGAGAATCCTGTAATCTATTATCCTGTTATCTTAGTTGAAGGTTCTCCTTTTGTTTATGAGAAATAAGCTTCTCATGCATATAACTTGGCATTTTAGTTTGTATTAGTATTTGAAGAAAATCAGAGAAAAAGAAGGGAAGTGAAGGTTTACTCTCTATTGCTTGGGATTTTTATCAGTAATTGATAGGATTGATGTTTTGATGATACAAAAAGACTAAGCACTGGCACATATTTAAACTAATAATACAAGACTCCAAATCCTAATTACACAAGGAAACTTATCTTGATAATAACTATGAAATATAGAACTAATCCTATAAGATAAGAAATTAATCTTAAGAGATATTCCAAGATACTATAAAATAATATCAAGATATTTTATATATTCAAGCACTTCCACTCAAGATAAAACTTGATACAAAAATAAATCTATGAATTTAGAATGGATTAGGGTCAGATGCCAACTGAGCCAAAACTAGTGCTCAAAACTACAGCCGACTTTCACGACAACTGGCAAAACAAACTAAAACGATATTAGGTCAACACTTACATCAGCCAAAGCTTAACTGGAAGGTGTCAATATAACACCGAGCAACATGTCAAAACCAAGAGGACAGAAGTTTAAAGCATTAAAAGAAGAAAACTGTTTGAAACAAATAAGAAAAAGGAGGGTTTAACCTTGAGAGCATCTTCCATGATAAAGAAAAAGGAGGGTTTAACCTTGAGAGTATCTTCCAAGATGAAGAAACCATACATTAACCAAGACTAACATGTCTGTAATATATAGTAGTAACATGGAAGAAAATTTTCTCATATCATGTGGGACTAGATTCTGTATGTTCCAAGCAGCTTCCCGGGCCAGTTTAGAGTTCAAAACAAATTTTGGAAATTCTTTTGCTATTTAAAGTTGCAGCGTATGGTTGTCTATGCTGGAATGCTGCTACACTTTGATTTGTTGGGTCAGAATAAGACTTGTAAGAATAGATTTCAGCTTGAAAAAAGACCTGGAAAGGGTTAGAGACTGAAAGCTCCAGTATATTATATCATTTGTCTTTTGCAAATGTTCAGGAAAAGAAGCTGGTGTGGCACGGATGATCATATCGAAGTTCCTTTTGCAGGTTGGAATGGCTGCGACTCTTGCAGGTGTTTGCCAAGTACCACTTACTGCAGTTCTGCTTCTGTTTGAATTGACACAGGACTATCGGATTGTTCTACCACTGCTTGGAGCAGTAGGCTTGTCTTCATGGATTTCATCTGTACAGACAAAGAGAGGTGATGAAAGGGATAGAGAAAAGCTGAAGATACAAAACTCAAATTCTTCTTCGTTTCCAGAAATATCTTCTTGTAGTTCAATTGAGTTATCTACTGGTAATACCTCTGCTGAAGGTGTGTCATATTTGAGTAAATTGTGTCAAGTGGAGAGTTCAAGTAGTGTAGAGGATAATAATGATGAAACAATGAATTATGTAAGGAGAACATTAGTTTCGGAAGCCATGAAGACAAGATACGTGACGGTTTCAATGTGCACAACACTTACTAAAGTAATAGATCTCATGCTCGCAGAGAAACAGTCTTGTGCAGTAATTGTTGATACTGATGATACTTTGATTGGTTTATTGACACTTGGAGACATTCAAGCGTTTGGAAAATCGGCAAAATCTGGAAGTGAAAATCCGAAGGTGCAAGAAGTTTTAATCTCAATTTGATATGAAATTATTATATAGTTTTGCAACCTTTGTGGCAACCTAGAATATTTACAACTGTAAGCTAAATTTATACCACTGCTTGTGGTTGATAGACACTTTTGATGATACATAAGATAATAGATGGAACTAAGTTCTGACGATACTGCAAATTTAACCTAGCATTGATTGGAAACCAACATTTATTACATTTAACCCAAATGTAGATATGAAAAATGTCAATTCTCTATAGATGTAATGTAAACTAGAAAGCACAAACACACACTTAAAAGGGCCTTGTGGATTTCATGCATACATGTTTGGCCACTGTGATTTCTCAATTCAGCTCAAATGAGTCAGAATGGCTCATCATGGTATATCTTGGTGGGGCCTTTTACTATATCAATATATACTGCTAAGCAAGTGCTGAGTTAAACCACTTTATTGTGGCTTTACATATCTGACTATTTGGTTCTTCCTCTTACAGGAGATTTTAGTTTCTGAATTATGTGTTTTAAATGGAGGAATATGTAGTGTACCACGTACAGTTACTCCTGATATGGAACTTTGTCATGCTCAAATGATCATGAAGGAACATCGAGTGAATCAAGTTCCAGTTGTGAAGAATATCTATGAAAGAACTTATCCAATTGGCCTACTGGACCCTGACAGTGTCAGTTTAACATACAGGTTTTGTTACATTTTTTCAATGATTTATCTTAATAGAGTATATGCTCCCTTTTCATAAAATTGGTTTAGTGATCCAGGAAATATGTCTTTCTCCAAACATATTTATTTAATTTCACATTTATTTCTTATTTTGAAAGGATTAACTTTATAGCAGTCAATTTTGATGCATTTGCTGAACTAAGCTTCATGACATGGAACAAAGGTGTAAAAAGAAACCAAATGCACAACAGAATAAAGCTGAACAAATCGAGTCTTGAATTCGGATGTGGATTGCAGGGATGCAAATTCCGTAATAAAGGAAATACTAAAATGGGTGGATCTTAAAGGAAAATCTAGGCCCGTTTGCTTCATATTTCCTATTTTCATTTTTACTTTAACTAATAAACATAGGAGAATATAGATTTAATATTTTTCTCACCATTTTCTTTTAAATTTTTTGAAAATGGCAAAACAGTGTTCTCATTGTTTCTAAAAATGCATTATTCCTATCTTCCCTTCCTTCTTCTCTCTATCACAATTGTTCACGACATGAATCTTTCAACTCATCATTAGCAATTTAAATTGAAAATGAACAAATATTTAGAAAATGAATATTGCAAATGTTTTTAGAAAGTAAACGGTGTCAATAGATGGGGTGGGTGTAAATAGTAGTAGAAGTTAATCATGAAATTCGAAGCAACTTTATGTGGGAAAGAATGGTGTAAGAAGAGTGGAGGGTCTTATCATTTTCACTTCAATGCTTTTTTGTTTGTATGGTATGACTCAACGTAATTACTTTTTGTTGTTGAATGCAGTGCTTTGGCCGCAAGACAATCCCTCAGCCGATGTTCCAAGTTAGGAGGAGGGCAGGAAGGCTCTTCCGTTTGATAAATTTCTATTATCTGCCTTTAACACGTCAAGTTTAACCATGCCATTTAGTTCTGTGGTTGGTTGTGTGTTGAAAAAGTTCCAAATATAGCTCATTTGCTCCGATTATTTCACATTGTTTTACGGCCGTAAGAATCCTCAGCAGCAAAGATCTCCCCTGATGCAAGACAGAGAACGCTGGATTATCTTTTAATTATAGAAGGAAATTTAAGGCCTCTATTTCATCTAAAAGTTACCAAACTCAAAGTCACTCAAGTGGAACCCCAGTTCCATCTTTTTAGTGCGTATGTGGTTGTTTATTTTTTTTTCATTGTATATAGTCACATGTACCTATTACTAATGGGAGTATGTTGCAATGCAATGGGGGTTAACAATGTCCTAAAATGTATTATAATTTGAGTTTAATTAAAATATTCTGACAGTGTAAAACCACTTTACACTGTCAACCAATTAAAATTACTAAATCAAACACATCAACATTTGTGTTAGAAATAGAAAAAATCAAATAAAATCTTCTCTATTAACTTCCTCCCACATTTCCTATTATGAGTATATTTTTTTTTCGCTGCATTATGATACTCTCCTTTCATCCTTTCAAATCTAGTTTCCATCTCTCTCATCTCCCACACCACCTCTTCCATTACATCCATGTCTGCAAGGCTAGTGTTTACATACTACATAAGATAAAACTTTTTCTTATTTAATGATTTTTTTTAATCAAGAGTTACCTCTGAAGAAAATAAAAAAAATTGTGAAGAAAACAATACCTGAAAGATTAGAATGGTATTGAACTGCATGTTTTTTTAGCATAAATTTGGTCATAGTTTTGAGTGACCGCATATTTTTTTATGGCTATGAACACTCTGAGAATTATTTGTCAGTAGATTATGCAATGGCTCCAATTTTTTACGTGGAAAATTAATTTTCTTTTTGCGTTATTTTTTATATGGCTCCAATTCATGCAATGGCGGCTATGAACATCATGAGAATTGTTTGTCAAATAATGTGCCTTAATTTTGTACGTGCTTGAAACATTCCTAAATAAATAACAATTGTGGCCTGGATTTTAACAAACATTGGTTGGTCAATGAAATCAATCTGGATAAGTATTACATCTTTATAGGATGTTGAATGGCAGTAGTTAATTTTTTGACTTTATTTGTGCAATATCCTTTGTTTCTCTCTACTAGTGCAACCTCAGTTTTACGAGCATGCTAAATAGTGTTAGCATTTAATCATGAAATGAGAAACAAATTGAAAAGAAGAGTTATATATCTGGGTTCATAGCGAATGAGGACAAGAGTGAAAACGGAAGAGGAAGTAGGAGAGAAGAAAAAAATATTATTTGTCGTGCAAATGGATGAGAGATAACAAATTAGAAACATGGAAATAAGGCATTTATTAGAAAAGATTTGATTTGATTTTCTCTATTTTTAACACATATGCTGATGTGTTTAATTGAATGATTTTAATTGATTGACGGTGTAAAATTATTTTACCTTGTCAAAATATTCTAATTAAACTCTTATAATTTTATTTTATATAGTAAGCAAAACTGTTATTAATTCAATATAAATTATAAGACCGTCATGGTAAAAAACATGATTGTCTTCAAAATTGTAATGGACCGAATGTTTGCCGGAAGCCTCAATGTGATGTGATACATGTCCAAGATAAAAATAATAGCTCAAAATTTTATTCTTCAGCCAAGATTTTTGTTGGTTTAGTTTTTAGGACTTTTTTTTCCAGCATTATATACTAGTATAGATTTGGGATTTTGGTGAGAAAATTTGAATAAGTTGTAAATTGAAAGACACCCTCTTTGTGATGCGCTAGAAGTCCTTGAAATAAAATATAGTTCAAATTTTGTAGGTACGATTTCTTGGGATTTTTTCCTTACTATATGACCACAAATTTTGTTGAAAATAATGGAATGGACCGAATGTTTGCCGAAGGGCTCCATGCGATGTGACAGTGGTTCAAGGAAAATATACAATATTTCATTAGGCTTTTACTTTTCTCATCCTATGACATTCTCGCGCGCCCTATTTTTTTTTCTCCCAAAATACACTTTGTTCGGATTTTATAATCTGAACACAGTTTGAATTATAAAATCTGAAACATTCTTAAGCTGTTGGAACATAGAGCACCTTGGAGATGTTTGTGAAATCTTTGTGAAACTACACTTCGGATTTTATAATGCAAAATCCTTTTATACATTTCATATTATATAATCCGAAACATGCCAAACACCCCATAAAAGCATAACTTTGGCGTAAAAAAGGTAAAAATAACGACAAGTTCAGATTATATAATACGGAATGTCATTAAACATTCCGGATTATATAATCCGAAATGTATTAGGACAGAAACAAAAGCTGTGTTTTTTCTCTGATACATACAGATTATGTAATCTTGTGAAATAATCATGCATTCTTGAATAAATAACAAAAAATGTTGTAATTGAAACGATAAGAAACAACACAACACAATTTTCAAAGATTTAAATCAATACTAAAATTATCCATAAGTTACAAATCAATTGTGCAGACATAAAATTCAAAATTAATGATTACAACACCATAAAACTAAAACTAAGTAAAACTAAGCCCCGCCACCCCTACCCCCAATAGCACGCCTACGACGATAAACTCGCCCTCCATGAACCTCCACCAGGATAGCTTCCAAATGGCGTCACTGATCAGACCCTTGCTCCACCACACCACTGGCCATGATGGAATAGACATGGTCTCTGATACGACCCAACCTTCCGGTCAACACCAGGTATCCTTGCTCTCCGTCCTGCTCAGCAGCAATCTCATCAAGGGCCTCCTGCTAGGGTGGCCTTGAGACCTGAACAACCTCGTCTGGAAGAATGACGCGTGGATGTGAGATGGAATAAAACCATCTGATATATCCATGTGAAGTCTCCACAACAGTCATAGCAGTGAGCCCAAAGTCCCTGGCTGTCAGCATATGATCAAGGTAGTGCGTATATCGGTGGCTGATCTCCGTCAAGGTCGTCAAAGGAGATGCACTGTCGCATGGATGTCTGGGGACGGTCTGGAGATACCCAAACTAGCGTAGCACCCGCTCCGGCCGATATCTCACCCTACAAGAACCGTATTTGTGCCATCCAGAGTAAAGGCTGATCTGCTCGAAGGGACATACCTCACGGTGTGCCTCATAAGGGGACATGACAACACCCGCCAGATCCAGCTGATCCAGATGCGTCCTGTACTCGTCTGGTGAAGACAGACCCCTAAGCGAAAGATACATCAAGGCACGTGGACATGCCTCCTGATAACCACCCCATGCATCCCTGGCACCCATGCCCCTGAAATGCTGAAACACCCAAGCCTGCAACAAAGTCAACAACATATAAATATACAAACAATGAAGACATAGAAATGAATAAATATACAAACATATTTATTTATACATGCAACAAAGATAAGTAGCCTACAAGATGCTTGGTCTTCTAATGGCAGGCATTGTTCAGCTCCATGTACAGGTGTGCAAGGGCAGCAACTCCCCATGCATAATCAGAGACAAGCTCCAAGTCTGTGAAGTACCTCAAGTAGGCAACATCAACATAGCGAGCACTCTTGTTAGTGAAGAGCGTGATACCCACCAAGTAGAGCAAATATATGCGGAGAGACTGGTCCCGATTCTGCTGCATCTCAACCAAATTACCAACATGGTAGGCCTCATGTGCCTCCTGAAGACGCTCCTTGAAAGCATCCTTCAAGAAGCTAAACCGAGCATGACTCCATTTTGTCTTCTCTACCTCGTACTATGCCTCCCCCGCATCAACCCCCAACAACTCCATCATCAACTCAACAACCTCAGTCCTGGTCATACTCTCGTGGGACAAGAGCATACCCTTAATGGGGAGGTGCAACAAACATGACACATCATCAAGTGTCACTGTCATCTCCCCAAACGAAAGATGGAATCTCAAGGTCTCCTCGTGTCATCTCTCCACAAATGTCGAACATAGGACGTGGTTAATCTGGTTGTAGCTGGTATCCTGCAGCCACTGAAGACCGGTGGCTCTCAGGCCATCCTTAAATCATTGTGCTGTCATCCACGCCTTGTTTAGTTTGTGAATTACCTCAATCTTATTTCCGTTGTTCACACACTTCAAATTGTCACGCCACTGCAAAAATTTAAAACAAAAAATTAACTTCAGTTTCACAGTAAACGGAATAATACATGACAAAAATTAACAACAATTTACAATCATTATTAAAACATTATAGAAATTCAATTTTCATTAAATAAAAGGTGTAATGTCTTACCACTCCATCAGCCGCCATCTTGGCCACGTGAACATGGTACTTCGTCAGCACCGTCAAGTCGTGTGGGCCATCAGGATAATCCTCAAGCTCCTCTGGCTCTAGCTCTGGCACACGATCCTGCTGCTCATCATCGTCTACCTCCACCTCCTGGTCACCCTCCACCTGCTCCTCCATCTCTATATGAGGCTCGTAATGTGGCTCAACATAGTTCCCCTAGGATGTTCCCTCGCCATCAGCACCAGCACGACGTGCCCTTCCCTTGCCACGCCTGGGCTCTCCCCCCTACGTTTGCAACCTCTCCATACGGTCCCTCCTAACAGAAGCATGCATCGCTGTTCTTTGACCCCTAGTGCGCTCAACGGGCTGTTCCATACATGTAACATGCATAAAAGGGTTAAGTACTACCAACAGAAATACACAAAAGTCAAAAAATCTTCATACTGGTACAAATCAGATTATAAAATTGAAACTTCAACAATCTAGTTTCAATTTTATAATCCGAACTGCTTCAGTGCTTAGAAAAAAAAATTAAACTCAATGCAAACATGCAGAGGGAATGAGACCTAACCTTCAGTTTGATGTTTGATAAAACTTGAAATGTGATGATTTTGAGCAAAAAAACTCCAAGATTCGACCAATTTGTTGATTTTCGGATTTTGGGATAAGAGAGAGAAAGTGAAAGTGAAAAGTGAAACTGTAAAAATGGGGGAAGTTGTTGTTCTTGCATATATATATATATATATATATATATATATATATATATATATATATATCGAAATGGTTCAGATTATATTTCCCGAACTGGTTCCTGATTATTAAATCTGAGGGGCATTTTGGAAGAAAAAAATAGAGCGTGGGAGAACCTCATAGGATGAGAAAAGTAATAACCATTTCATTCTTCATCCAAGATTTTTGTTAGTTCGGTTTATAGGGCTTTTTTCCCCATATTATATAGACTACAAATTTTTCAGATTTTGGTGAAAAAAATTGAATGATAAGAATATTGTAAGGCACGGTCTATGTGATGTGCTAGAAGTTCTTGAAATAAAAGATATTTAAAAATTTCACCCCTCCATCAAGATTTTTGTCGGTACCATTTCTTGGGATTTTTCCTTACTATAGACCATAAATTTTGGTGAAAAAAAGTTGAATGGACCAAATGTTTACCAAAGGGGATCTCATTGATGTCGTACAAATCAAAGGAAAAAGAAAATTGCTCTTCTCACAAAGAGAAATGCTTCCTCTCATATGAAGTGCCGAAAATGCCCATGTGTGACTTAAGTCACGCTCAGTACATACCAACATGACTTAAGCCACGCTGCGCTCTGTTATAGAAACAGAAACGCAGAAACACAGAACCATTGTGTTTCAAACTCAAGCATACAAATTTTCTCCCTCCAAGTGCGACTTTCTTCATTCTTGCGCCAATCAACGTCAATTTCTACCCCAAAATTAAGTAAGTGTTTATTATCCTATTGCATTGGCTTTTATGGTTTAAATTTTTTTTTTGGAGAAATTTCACAATTTTAGGATTTTAGGGTTTGATTTTCATGTTAGTTATTAGGATTGTTAAGTTACAAATAGTTGTTTAGATGTTGATTAGAGTAGGTTTGACTCAAATGTGGTAGGTTAGAGTTAGGTTGGAGTTAGAAATTGTTAGATTTTATGTTGAACTCTAGGTGTTTGATAAAATGTCACAATGAAAATTTGTTTGATTTTTGCATTGTTAATGTTGAAATTAGTTAGAAATTGGATTGTTAATGTTGATTATAGTGAGTTTGAATGCAATGTGGTAGGTTAGAGATTGAAATGATACTGCCAAAATTGAATTTTTGTAGTTGATTATTTATAAATGATTGATTGAAATGTCCCTATGAAAATCATTGATTTTTGCTTTTATAAATGTTGTGTAGATATGTCTGAGAGACCAGAGAGATTGAGAGCAAACATATTGATAGCATGCATGGAAACCATGACCGGGAGTGCACAAGCCGAAGAGGCGGCTGCGCACCCTGCTACTCGAAGGAGATAGGGCGTTAGGAGACATGATGTGGGGACGTCGTCCCAGACTTCTGCGTCCCAGATAGTGGACCCGACGCAACATCAGCAGCAACATGAGGAGTATCAGCCTCAATACGAGCAGGCTAAGCAGCAGGAGGGTGAGGCCCAGCAGTAGGCTCAAGACCGAGGGCCCTACTGACTTGACGCTTCTTTCGAATTTCGGTAGACATGTGGCATGCATGCTTTAGAGCGACGCCACAGTAAGTATAATTGTTTAATTTTATTTAAATAGGCGTCAATCGATATGTTTAATTTAATTTAATATTACGATTTAATTTTTATGTTAAAATATTTTAATTACACGTCAATTTAACTACGCGTCAATTTAATTGTTTATTTTATTTTAATTTTACTATTTAATTATTATGTTAAAATGTTTATTTTAATTATTGTTTTTTAACCGTTAAATTGTTATGTCTTTTTTAGTTATTCAAATGTTTATATTTTTAACGGTTTGTTGTTCGTTTAATTTTTTGTATTTTAGTTTCAGAGGACGCATAAGGTGAACGTTGTCTCGCACGGGAAGAAGCTTGGGAAGCTGACAGTCCCGACACATGGACATGTATGGTTCTGGAAGCAGGTGGATGCATCCGGTCTTGCACCCCTCCTTCAGACTGGGTACGAGAACATCAGCTCTCCCTTCATCACCGCCTTGTCAGAGAGATGACATGCAGAGACCAGCAGCATCCATTTGCCCGTTGGGGAGATGACCGTCACACTAGATTATGTGGCGTGTCTGCTACACATCCCCCATCGTTGAGAGCTCATGGGTGACGAGGATGTAGGATACGAGGCCGGTTTGAGCCTGTTGCAGAGTGAGCTGGGTTTGACGGTGGAGAAGGCTGAGAATGAGACAAGTAAACAGTGGGGTGGGTATATTGTATATCTTATCTGAGGAGACAGTAAGACAGACTCTTGCATAGGGGCAATAAGTTGGAGCAGCCTGCTGATGAGGAGGAGGAGCGGGAGACGGTTAGGACGCAGTGCATTAAGGCGTTTTTGTTGTTTTTGGCTGGCGTCACCATTTTCGCCAACAAGAACAGCATAAGTGTTCATATGTTGTGGCTGACTATGCTCCAGGACTTGGACACGGTGCACGAGTGGTCCTGAGGCGGGATGGCACTTGCTTGGCTCTACCACCAGCTTTCTCTTGCTACGGACCCGACCATTGGCGCTTGTGGCGGTTACATGACTCTACTTGAGGTAATATTTTTTTTCTTTTCTATAACATATTATAAATGACTTGCATATTATGCGTTTGTGATGCTGAAATATTTGTTTGTATGATACTTGTGTTGATATTATTGTTTCTCTCTGTGTTTGTAGGGATGGCTTTTGGAACACTTCAAGAAGCTCTTTCCGAGGGTTCAGGCTTTGGACTACGATCGTGTTGCCCCGCTTGCTACTAGATGGAAACCACCCAGGGGCCAATCTGATCCTGGACACTACCGTGGCCTCATTGATCTGATGGTCAATGCTGATATGATATGGAGGCCGAACGAGGATCGGCGGGACATCATGTCTTTCCACAACATTTGCTGGTACTCCGGTTGGATCATGGCTAGCAGTACAACTATGTGTCGTCACTTGCCAGAGTGGGTTCTGAGATAGTACAGATATGTGCAGACCATCCCCAGATCTTCTACTGTGATTAAGTCTCTTCAGGCTCAGGCGGTAGTTGTGGCCTTTCAAGATTTTATGCTCCATGTCCTTCCATAGGAGCTTCGGGGTCGGCCGACAACAGCGGTTGGGCAGTGGAGGTCTGAACAGGGGTACGTGCTTTAGTACTACAGTGTATCTCATCCTATCATGAGTGACCCTGCGCCCGTTGCTAAGTACACGGCTCATGTCCCTCCTTACGAGGTGGTTATTGTTCAGCAGCAGTGAGCCAGACAGGTTCTTGACCCACTGCAGATTATTGCGAACATCAGAGCCAGAGTGGACAGTTCAATGGAGCATCCTGATGTGTTTGCGTCTCCACTCTTTGCTGGTATTTTGTAGGGCATCCAGTCGGAGTATCTTATTTTGTAGTAGAAGCCGGTTCCCCGGAGGAGGACTAGGATCCATAGTCCAGAGGAGTAGGGTCTTGTGACATTTGTACATTTGTATATTTTTTTATGACATTTTGGCGAACATGAATGTATTATATTTACCCTCGAGCCTTTGCGCATTTTTATGACATTTTGGTACATTTTTTGTTTTATTTTTGCGTATTATAACTTTCAATGAATTTGCGTATTTTAACTTTGAATGATTGAATTATTGAAGAATGAATGGATGAATGAAGGAATTAATGAATTAAAATAGGGAAAACACTCACTTTTGCTGTTTTGGTTGCTGACACAAACAGAACGTGAGTTAACTCATGCAGGGATATAACCTATGTGACTTAACTCACATTGGTGTATAACCTGCGTGACTTAAGTCATGCTCAGTAGATGTCAATGTGACTTAAATCACGTTGCGTTCTTTTATAACTCAGACAGTGCCTCATTTCTCCATTTCACTTCTCAAATCTTGAAAAACTCTCTCAAACCATCCAACCTCAAATTTCTTCAACTTCAAATCACCCACCACTCCAATAACAAGTAAGTTTTCATAATCAAGTACCATTGTCATTTTATGTTTATATGTTACATTTTTCCTCTTAAATTAGAAATTTTTTAGTTTTAGGGTTTGTTTACTTTTTGATTTTTTTTGGCAAGAAATGATACAATGTTTACATGTAAATGACTTATGTTGCATAAATGTTTGCATGTTTATGCTTCAACGGTGGGAACCCTAATTTTTTCAAGGTTCGGGACGATGTCATGTTAAATGAACTGAAGGATCAACTTGATGAAATCAACAAACGACTTAACAATGAAGACACAAGGAGGGTGGAATACGTTTGTTATAAACGTCCATTGTTCAACTATGAGGGGAAATTGACGTTCTGTCATTCGGAGTTAACGAACGACGACGTGAGGAGCATGTTCTCGATATTTGTTCAGCACAACATGTTCCCGAGGATCGAGATGGATGCTACATTGCTGGGATCGACTGAAGATATTCTCAAGAGTTTGATTTGGCCAGATGAAGATGTTTAGGTAGTATTATTATGTTGTGTCATTATTTTGTTAGATTTTAGTTTAATTTTTGTTAGTTTGCTGAAGATGTTGGCATTGAAGTGTCTTATACTTAGCGTAAAGGTTTGCAAGTCTCTTTGGAAACTCAAGAATGAAGAGAACACAACAAGTATTCTGCCGAATCAACTATATAGGTTTTCACATTAAATTCCTTCGTATAGGATAAGTGCCACCGAAGGGAATGCATTTCTAAGATGTTGTTTTGTGCTTGATCATGCTCCTCTATCAATTGAAAATTGTCAGTTGGTAGGGCAGTAGGATTAAGTTCAAAATAATATATTGAGATGCATTCCTTTCTGTGACAACTCATCCTATATGAAGGGATTCGATGTGATAACCTATATAGTTGATTCGATAGAATACATGTGTTGTGTTGTCTTCATTCTATTGAGTTTTGAAAGAGACTTGCAAATTTTAACACCAAGTATAAGACACTTCAATGCCAACATTTTCGGCAAACTTTCATGAATTTAATTTTAATCCACCATCATGATGATACAACATCCTTAGGGATAATGTAATGTAATGTAACACAACGCTTCTTTTATTTGAATGGAGATGAAATTAAAACTAAATAAATTTTTCGTATTATATTAATTTTGGAATTTATTATCCGTACTTGTGTATTTTTAGTTATGATTTATTTTGGATAATGAAGGAATTGTTGTTATTGTTGTTTCTAAGACATGACATGCTTTTAAAAAATGAACATAACATATTGTATGTTTGGGGTCTTCAAAAAATATTATCTTTGTGCAAAATTGGTGAAAACATAACTTACATAAAACAAACGTGTCTTAAGTCACGTTGGCGTTGTACCAACATGACTTAACTCATGTTGGTATATACCGAGTGTGACTTAACTCACGTTGGTATATATTGAACGTGACTTAAGTCATGATGGGGGGTATTTTGGTCAAATCACGTGGGAATAAGCAAAAATGTATGAGAGAAAAGCAATTTTCAAGGAAAAAATAGCTCAAATTATTGGGCCAAGACTTTTGTCGGTTTGGTTTTTAGGGCTTTATTGCCCTATTACAAACTACAAATTTTGAGATATTCGTGAAGAAAATCAAATGAGCCATAAATTGGAAAACACACTTTGTGATGTGCTAGAAGTGCTTAAAATAAAATATAGCTCAAAATTTAATTCCTCCATCAAGATTTTTGTTGTTACAATTTTGAGGGAATTTTTCTTTCTATAAACCACCTATTTTGGTGAAAAAATTGGAATAGAACCAATGTTTTCAGGCAGCATCTATGCTATGTGATAAATGTCAAAGATAAAATAATAGCTCAATATTTCATTCGTCGGCTAAGATTTTTGTTGGTTTGCTTTTTAGGGCTTTTTTGCCTTATTATAGAATAAGCAGTAAATTGCAAGACACATCTATGTGATGTATAGAAGTCCTTGAACTAAATTGTAGCTCAAAACTCTATTCCTCTGTCAAAATTATTATCGTTACGATTTCAAGAGATTTTTTCCTTACTATAGACCACATATTTTGGTGAAAAAGGTGGAATGTGCCGAATATTTATAGGCAACCTCTATGTGATGTAATACACGTCCAAGATAAAAATAATAGCTCAAAACTTCATCCTTCGAACAAGATTTTTTTTTGTTTAAGTTTTTAGGGCTTTTTTTCCTTATTATAAATACACGTCCAAGATAAAAATATTTATAGGCAACCTCTATGTGATGTAATACACGTCCAAGATAAAAATAATAGCTCAAAACTTCATCCTTCGAACAAGATTTTTTTTGTTTAAGTTTTTAGGGCTTTTTTTCCTTATTATAGACTACAAATTTTGGGATTTGGGTGAAAAAATTTTGAATAGCCTGTAAATTGAAAGACACCCTCTATGTGATGTCCTATAAGTCCTTGAAATAAATATAGCTCAAAATTTCATTCCTCCATCAAGATTTTTGTAGTTACGATTTCAATGATTAACATTCCTCACACACTAGCTCCTTGCTACAACTTAAATCCATACATGCAAAAATCTTTATGTCACCTCTTGATCTTTAAATTCTGACACCCACAGTGGCATCATCAATTACCCAATGTTCACATGTAGCTCACAACACTCAAAGTGACCAAAAATAGAGAATTGAGAAAAGGGTTCGGTTCATAGGGAAGGAGAAGAGGAGAGATCAGTTTACCTTAAGCCTCCAATTGTTCTGAAGTTCACAAATCATCAATTGCATGTTGATTTTTTATTGTGTTAGGGTTAAGAGTGGTGGATTGGGTGATGAGATGAGAGAGGCCGAGGGAGGAAGATGAGAATGGAGGGAGTACATTCTGGTCTTGGGTGGCAAGAATGAATAAAATGATGGAGAGAAGTAGGGAAAGGCCTATATACTAGTTTGAGCTAAAGACCAAAATGCCCTTCCTTAAACATAACTTTCTCATGTACGCATAAATGACACTGCAGTCTAACAAATTAAGCGGGATGTTAACTCTACCCTCTTAAGTTCGTCCTCGAAATTTAGGAATTCGTCTCAAACTTGGTGGTAACTTTTCATCACTACTGATTCAAGTCTCTAAATTACCCATCCTTATGAGATTCTTCCCATTCACAATTGTTCATCGGGACATTCCACTTCTCATGAATCTGACATCTCGATCATCCATACAAATTGGTTCAAGATGATAGGTTAAGACTAATTCCAGAGCCATGGTTTCCAATTCCATAGACCGAAAAGGGTTTGATAAAACTTCCTTAGCTGAGAGGCGTGGATTACATTACATAATTCTCGCATGGCATAAGGTGAGGTTGATTGAACCAATATGTCTGATACACTTCAAGTTATGTTCTTTTTTGTTTGCACGCTTCTTATAAATCCGACTTAGGGTTACTTATACTTGAATTACTTTTACTGAATTCGAAAAGTCTTTTTCATCATATGCCTAACTATTTCTGACGACATCGTGCCGATCTTACATTTCTTTAAATATTCTTACTCTTCAAGTGGTTCCTCGCACCACAACTGCTTTCAATAATTTCTTACTTCTGGCTTTTTTCCCGCATGACGGGGGCTTATATTTATGATCATACCATGCTTCGTATAAAATCGTTAATATACTAGAATAGTAACAATTGTTAAGTAAATTTAAACGGAGACAAAACTAATTCAACTTCTTCCGTTGTCCACAAAAAGAGAAGGAGACATTACTTCTAATATTCGTTCCCACTCTAAATTATACTATTATAGTTTCACATCATCTTACAACTCTTTAGTGCCATATTTAACTTGTTGACAACAACATGCATCTCAATAACTTAGGAATTTCCTGTTTCCATGCTAGGCTTCCGACAATCTTGCATCGATCATGATACATCTTGGTCATATCAGGATGAGTAGAAACTACCCTCACGAGTTTTACCCGAATTTAATCTCTTTAGTCCTTATCGTTTAGGACACATATCATGGTGTTAAATACTGCTATATCTGTTGTTACGAACACTCAAGTTGTCCTATTTCCTTCTGAATTCACCTCCATGTTATGAGCAGGCATATTCTTAGACCATAGGCTATGGGTGATTTCTAACTGGCGTAACAAAGCTTTAGTTTCCACTTCTGAACATCGAGTTCCAGATTCACGAATTCCTCAACTAAATTTCGTTCGGGTATCGCCAATCATATTCCAAGTAGTATCTTCCCCCTCGAACACCTTCTACTATACTTGTTATTCCTGAACGGTTCTTAATTCAAAATTATAATCCTCTAGGTACTTCATACACGACTCTATTCTGACTCAACTGATACTTCAAGCTCCTTGAAGTCGTTGAACCGAATAACTAAGTTACCATACTAGCGGTGACTCTAATCACTTCAGGCTTAACGTTGTAGGAACATATCCGTATAATTCTTGCCACATTCTCGTAGTCTACTTCAATTTCCATTACCCCCGAATTTCGAGGTTTGAAGTATTCCTTAGCTCGACTCTTAAGATTTCCCACTAGAATTCATTGTATGCTTAAGCTAACATTACTTACCACTACTCCATGCCATGGTCGAGCATGTGCACATTTTTCTTACAGTTTATCCATCAAGAACCTTCATAAACATATGTGTTCCCAAGCCTTAACTTCGGATTATTATGTTGCTTCTTTCTTGATTAAATCTCCGCTGCGCAACTCTTATTTAACATCCTACTTCGATTAGGAGTACTGATCAAGTAGTACTGTAAGGACTTAACAATCCCTTGACTTCATTACGACTTCACAGTTATTAGGGCGAAAACCTCCTTATGGCCTGCTACTTATTCACGATTTATTATTGCATGCTTATCCAATTATCATAACCATCCTCCGGAGCCTACATGCTAATCATAGAGAGGTTAATTTTACGCTACATACTGCCTTGAAACATAACTTATATTTACTGGCAAGTCGTTTCCAGATACTGCAGTTTCCTTTAGACATATACGACATACTTGTTCTAGCAAGGCGACTCCTCAAATACCTTCGACATTCATTTCATCCATATACTAAAACTCACTGACGGTTTGAGTCTCCCTTCTATTCGTTCGACTCTTATCCGTAAAAGAAATCATAATTAAGGTCTCACCTGAGACAACTTCAATTTCACAATTCGGTCCAGTCGATAACAAGTTACCCATAACGAGTTTCCAGATTAATTGCACAAGAAAAAAACAGTGTTTGAAAGCATATTACTCTTAGCACTTGACTACATTCTTATCTTCTTCGTAGTACTTAAGGCCTTTCACACGACAGAACCTTAAGGAAATTCTCGACTCAAATATTTTCGATTATTCCTCAAATTACTGACCTACTATATCTCTGCGTTAACTTAATCTTATCCCTTGCATACTATCTAAGGGTCCAATATTACATGTGCATCAATTCTTTAAGATTCAACAATTCATTGTCCACCTTTTACTTCTCGACTCTGTCGAAAGTTATGTATCATCTTATTCCACGTACCGAGATCTCATTCACTGAATGTTAAATTTACATTTCTTAGTCCAATGACGTCTTAAAAACTCGCGCTGAGAGGCGACAGTAAACCACTTTCACCGTGTACAATTCCAGACCGGAGTCAGTTCCTTATTAACTCCTTAATTGCTAATAGCATATTTGGACTGCATACTGATATATACCTAGTCTTAACCCTACTACATACTCTTTCTACAGAGGGTTGCATCACAACTTCACCTTCTAATTCATAACATGGCACTTACGATTCAGGAGGTGTTATTGGTTCGACAAAACTTAATTAACCTGTGTTGCACGCTTGATGACCACCTCGAAGGGTTAACTTCGTCTGCTCCAAAATAAAATACTTAATTAACTTGAGTTACGCTTATTGGGATTTTTTCTTTCTATAATCCAATAATTTTAATGAATAAAATAGAATGGACCGAATGTTTTGGAAGGACACTATGTGATGTGATACAAGTTGAATGGAAAAATTAGTTGAAAATTTCATTCTTTGGCAAAGATTTTTGTTGGTTCGGTATTTAAGATTTTTTTTCCTTATTTTAGACTACGAATTTTCGGATTTTTCTAAAGAAAAATGAATGAGCTTTAAATTATAAAACACCCTCTATGGGATGTGCTAGAAGTCCTTAAAATAAAATAGAGCTCAAAATTTCACTCCTCCGTCAAGATATTTGTGTTTAAGATTTTGAGGGAATATTTCCTTACTATACCACCTATTTTGGTGAAAAAATTGGAATGGAACGAATGTTTGCATGCAGCCTCTATGTCATGTGATACATGTCCACGATAAAAATAATATCTCAAAATTTCATTTTTTGGCAACGATTTTCGTTGGTTCGGTTTTTAGGCTTTTTTTTCCCTTGTTTATAGATTACAAATTTTGGGACTTTCAAGAAGAAAATTGAATGAGCTTTGAATTCAAAGACACCCTATATGTGTGTTGTTAGAAGTCATTGGAATAAATATAGCTCAAAGATCTAATCCTCCACCAAGATTTTTGTCATTAGGATTTTGAGGGATTATTATCTTACTATAAACCACCTATTTTGGTTAAAAAGTTGAAGTGTTTCCTTACTATAGACCACCTATTTTGGTGAATGAAATTTTGGCACAATAGATTCCAGATGCTGAACGTAATGATTCAGCACAGGAACACAATGTAAAAACAGAGTAAAACACGAAACAATAACAGGGAAAGAAATAACAGACTGAAAGTAAAAGACACAGGATATTTGTTAACCCAGTTCGGTGACAAAACACACCTACGTCTGGAGGCTACCAAGCCAGGAAGGAAATCCACTAGCGTAGTCCTAGTTCTAAGTTCTCAGCGAACTCCCAGTTTACAACTTATCACCTAGCAACTACCCCTATTGACTTCAACCTAGGAACTCCTAGACCTGAGATCCCATCTCACTTCCCCTCAAACAGTCACTGCCCCAGTGATCTTAAACTCAAAAAAACAATCAAAGTAGGAGACACACTCAAAAACACACAAACGTCACTCTTGCTTAAAAGCTTATGAGTGATTCACAATTACAACTCAATAAACACAGTCCTAAGCTTGCATCAAGGTGACACAAGAAAGGCTCACAATTAACAGACTCAAAACCTAAGTATACCTTTCAATGATAGCTTTGGTTGAGTTTTTTTTCTTCAATAGTGGCGTCATCTATTTATAGCCTTCAGCAGCAACAAATATTTGAACCAAATATCCTTCAAAGATATATTTCCAAAATTCTTCTTTAGAAATATATTCCACAATATTCTTCAGAAATATATTTTCCAAAGATCTCTTTGAAAATATATTCACAAATAAAAGTATCCAATCTTCAAAATATATCTCACGAAAATATTCTTCCTTCTAGAACCACACACAGCAAGGAGAATTCTTCAATCAAATCTTCAAAAGATCATGTGAGAAAATAAACAGCTCCAAGGCACGAAAACAGGAGCACAGTAAACCAGCTTCTGAAGGTCAGCGTCTGAACAGTGCTTCTGAAGGTTCAGCTTCTGAACAGTGTTTCTGAGGTCCAGCTTCTGAAGACGTTCAGCTTCTTTGTATATTTGATTTTAGCAAACATGAAGCCAACAACCAAATATCCAACAATCTCCCCCTTTGGCAAATTTTTGGCTAAAATCAATCTGAGAACAAAGGCAAGTTCTTCACTCATCAAAGTACGCAACCATGAAGAATTTAAACGTAGCAACCAAAAATCAACAGAGTCAGCAGCGACACATAATAACAAGAGATATACACTACGTTTCCGCACATAAACTCCTCCTGAAACAGAGACTCCCCCTGAAACACATCAGCTTCTGACAGGAAACACATATACTTATCTCCCCCTTTTTAGCCAAACAATTTTGACAAAACAACCATGCATTCACCAGGAGTAGAAAGAACAAGAACAACAGTAGACCATCACAACACATCAAGTGCATCACAACAGAGACAGTAACATCAAAAGGACTTGTGGTAACAGAACCTGGTACAGGTGAAACAGCAGGAGAACTCACATTTACAGCAGTCTTCAGAATGAGAATGATTTCCCTTATTTCTCGTGCAACTCTAGTTAAAGTAAATAGAAAGAATTTGTTTGCACTTTTCAACACCTGTAATTGCTATAGATTCTTATATAAGCAACTACTTGCCCAGTCTGCATCACAACACCATTGATCAGTGTCAACACCATTATCCTTTTTGATTATCTTCACATGTGCTGCATCAGATGTTCTCTTATGTGTTGCATTCATAAGAGCAAAATTCTTCATTCTACTCTTGGCACAATCTCTGGATCTGTTGGTAATTTCTTCATTCATATTCCCTATGATCAGGTCATTAGGATGATCCTTTTGGATTCTAATATTTAGACCTTTGCTACTTTCAACAATCTTGAGTTTGGGTCTCCATTCCTTCTTGACATTGATTTTGTTTACAATGGGTTCCACTTTTCTTTGTTGGAAGTGCTTGGGGTATCCATATAGCTTTAAACAGAATGGCTTTATGTGCCCCTTTTTACCATAGTAATGACATATCAAAGGACGAGATGCCCTTTTTCTCTTAGATCCCTGAGGTTTGTTCTGATGTTCCAACTTAGGTTTGCCCATCATTCGATCATATGTTCCAACAACTGCAATGAACCTTTTAGCTGGATTTTGTTGTTTGTTGTTCAAGGTCCTATCATCAAACCCTATTCCTTTTGGTTTCCCTTGGTTCTGACTCTCCAATATCTCGTCTAGCATATCAGTACCAGTGTTCATCATTCTGACCTGCTTCTTTAAGTGTTCAAGTTGAGAGTTCAACTGGGTTACTTCATCATTGAGATCAGAAATTTTTGCTAAATGGTCACTTCTTTCAGCATGCAATTGACTGATAGTCTCCTTCTGATTTACTAATAACTTGCAAACTTCTTCAAATTTAACATGCAACTTCTTGCAAGAATCAACAAGTTCTTCATAAGACAGTTCTCCATCACTGGATTTAGTATCAAATGGTGCGTCAGAACCTGATGATGCTTCTAAAGCCTCAAAACCTGATAGTGCTTCAGAACCTGATGGTGCTTCTGAAACGTTAAC
The DNA here is from genome assembly GCA_018208015.1 of Medicago ruthenica. Taxonomy (NCBI): domain Eukaryota; kingdom Viridiplantae; phylum Streptophyta; class Magnoliopsida; order Fabales; family Fabaceae; genus Medicago; species Medicago ruthenica. The sequence goes on along the minus strand of CM031376.1, from coordinate 1,748,744 downwards.
TTCATCATCAGACATGCATCTACCAGTTAAAGCAGTGACATGCTTAGCAGACTCATACTCCACTTCTCCTTCTAAGTCATCTTCATCAAACCAAGAAACTGCCAAACTTTTCTTCTGTTTCTTGAGGTATGTTGCACATTTTGTCCTAATGTGGCCATATCCTTCGCACTCATGACACTGAACACCTTTTGATTGACTGCTCTTCTCATCAGTTCTTGTCTTCTTCAAATCATTTTGTTGCTTACTGATGTTGAACCTCGTGTTCTGACCATTTGGCTTGGGTCTCCTGTCAGCACGATTCAGAATCTTGTTAAACTGTCTACCAACCATCACAAGAGCTTCTGATATGCTTTCATCATCCTCATCATCAGCATCTGCTACAAAAGCAACACCTTTCCCCTTCTTATCAGTTTAGTTATTGAAGGTTATCTCAAAATTCTGCAAGGACCCTATTAATTCCTCAACCTTCATACTAGAGTTGTCTTGTGCTTCCTCAATGGCAGTCACCTTCATGTCAAATCTCTTAGGTAGAGACCTGAGTATTTTCCTCACATGTTTCTCATCAGATATTTTTTCTCCAAGAGAATCAAATGAGTTAGCCATGTCCAGAACGTTCATATAGAAATCTTGTATGTTCTCATCCTCCAACATTTTGAGATTTTCAAACTTGGTGGTGAGAAGTTGAAGTCTGGACATTTTTACCTTGGATGTGCCTTCATGAGTAGTTTTGAGAATCTCCCAAGCATCCTTAGCTACAGTGCACTGCTTGATCAGTCTGAACATATTATTGTCCACTCCATTGAATATAGCATTCAAGGCCTTGGAGTTTCCAAGAGCTAATTCATCTTCTTCCTTGGACCACTCTTCTTCTGGTTTCAGATCAGCTGTCTTTTTTCCATCTTTGTCAAGCACAACAGGATGTTCCCAACCCTTCATTACTACTTTCCAGGATTTACTGTCTATAGACTTAAGGAAAGCACTCATGCGTGATTTCCAATAGTCATAGTTGGAACCATCCAACAGAGGTGGTCTGTTCACAAATCCTCCTTCTTTATCCATTCTGCCAGAAAATAACTTCCCTGGAGCTCACCCTAAAACAGGCAAGGTGCCTGCTTTGATGCCAATTGAAATTCTGGCACAATAGATTCCAGATGCTGAACGTAATGATTTAGCACAGGAACACAATGTAAAACAGAGTAAAACACGAAACAATAACAGGGAAAGAAATAACAGACTGAAAGTAAAAGACACATGATATTTGTTAACTCAGTTCGGTGACAAAACACACCTACGTCTGGAGGCTACCAAGCCAGGAAGGAAATCCACTAGCGTAGTCCTAGTTCTAAGTTCTCAGCGAACTCCCAGTTTACAACTTATCACCTAGCAACTACCCCTATTGACTTCAACCTAGGAACTCCTAGACCTGAGATCCCATCTCACTTCCCCTCAAACAATCACTGCCCTAGTGATCTTAAACTCAAAAAAACAATCAAAGTAGGAGACACACTCCAAAACACACAAACGTCACTCTTGCTTAAAAGCTTATGAGTGATTCAGATTTACAACTCAATAAACACAGTCCTAAGCTTGCATCAAGGTGACACAAGAAATGCTCACAATTAACAGACTCAAAACCTAAGAATACTCTTTCAATGATAGCTTTGGTTGAGTTTTTTTTTCTTCAATAGTGGCGTCCTCTATTTATAGCCTTCAGCAGCAACAAATATTTGAACCAAATATCCTTCAAAGATATATTTCCAAAATTCTTCTTTAGAAATATATTCCACAATATTCTTCAAAAATATATTTTCCAAAGATCTCTTTGAAAATATATTCACAAATAAAAGTATCCAATCTTCAAAATATATCTCACGAAAATATTCTTCCTTCTAGAACCACACGCATCAAGGAGAATTCTTCAATCAAATCTTCAAAAGATCAGGTGAGAAAATAAACAGCTCCAAGGCACGAAAACAGGAGCATAGTAAACCAGCTTCTGAAGGTACTTCTGAAGAAGTGCTTCTGAAGGTCTGCGTCTGAAGGTTCAGTGTCTGAAGGTCAGCGTCTGAACAATGCTTCTGAAGGTTCAGCTTCTGAACAGTGCTTCTGAAGTTCTGCTTCTGAGGTCCAGCTTCTGAAGACGTTCAGCTTCTTTGTATATTTGATTTTAGCAAACATGAAGCCAACAACCAAATATCCAACAGTGAATAAATTGGAGTGGAATGAATGTTCTCCGAAAGCCGCTAAGCAATGTGATGCATGTCACAGATAAAAATAATAGCACAAAATTTCATTCTTAGGCAAATATTTTGTTGGTTTGGTTTTTAGGTCTTTTTTTCCTTATTATAGACTACAAATTTTGGAATTTTTATGAAAATAATTGAATGAGCTTTAAATTGAAAGACACCCACTTTGTGTTGTGCTAGAAGTCCTTGAAAAAAAAAAATATAGCGCAAAAATTCATTCTTCCTGTAGAGATTTTTGTCGTTTGGATTTTGATGGATTGTTTACCTTACTATAGACCACCTATTTTGGTGAAAAAAATTGGAGTGGAATGAGTGTTCGCCGGCAGCCTCGAAGTGATGTGGTACATATCCAGGTTTAAAATAATAGCTCAAAATTTCATTTTTCGGCAAAGATTTATGTATGTTTGGTTATTAGGGCTTTTTTTTCCTTATTATAGACTACATTTTTTGAGAGGAAAATTGCATAAGCTTGAAATTTCAAGACACCCATTATTTGATATGTTATAAGTCCTTGAAATAAAATATAGGTGAAAATTGCATTCCCCCATCAAGACTTTTGTAATTACGATTTATTGGGAATTTTTCCTTTCTAGCTATAAACCACAAATTTTAATGAAAAAATGGAATGGGCCAAATGTTTTGGAAGGGCTCTATGTGATGTGATACAAAATCAAGGGAAAAAAGAAAATTGCTTTTCACACTTCAAACAAAGCTAAAACACACCAGAAAATGACGTTTTTACCCCGTCGGTAGTTAACTGCCGTTGGGATGGTGCATCGGCAGTTAATTGCCGCCGGATCCATCGGCAGCTAGTTGCCGCTACGATCTGTACTTATGCACAAACGAAACAAAACCTGTGTTTACAGGTTTTCAAATTTCCAATTCTCTAAAATTCTCTCCAATCCTCTCCAATTCTATACCCACTAAATTGAAGCAATTTCATACCCACAAAACAGCAAGTAAGTAGTATTAATCATTTTTGATGTTAATGTTAGTTTAGATAGGATTATTTTTGTTAATTTTGGTAGATTGCATGTGGTTAAGGTTTAGATTATGTTTAAGTATAATGTGGTTGTGAATGTTGTCCAATTAACACAATGTGAATGTTGCACTCAAAGTGTTTGTTAAAATGCCTAAATGAGTATGTTGATGAATGTTGTTTAGATTGTGATAGAATTGTGAGAATGTTGAAATTGTGATAGAATTATGTTTTTATTATGACTAATTTTTTTTAGTTTTGTTTTTGTGTAGATATGTCTGATCAGAACCAAGATAGGACGACTAGAGCTGGTAAGCAGCCCATGACTAGTAGCTACCAACGGGAGAGGCAGGCTGCAAACCCTCATGTGCCTAAGAGGGGAATAGGTCAGAGGCCTGTTGCGGGCGAGGGTAGTTCTCAGCCATCGCAGGTGGTAGACCCTACGCAGTACATTGTGTATCAGGAGCAGCTACATGATGCCACAGATGGTGGCTATGACGTCCAACATGTTGGGGAAGAGGGTGTTGCGGATGAGGGTGAGGACGCTGCGGGTGAGCAAGATGAGGACGACATTGCGGCTGCGACAGCCCCCGAACAGGTACCTGATGTGGCTCCATTTCCTGGAGGGTCTTATGATGACTCATAGTTGTCTTCATACGCTTCACATGTTGCATTACCGTTGTGGTATAATACAAACAATGTAATTTTTCTTTTTTCTTTTTTAACTTTTATATATGAAGTCGATATATTTTTTTTGTATGATAACTTTTAAAAAAAATGACATGAACACATGTCGTTGTCTGATTATTTTTTTTGTCTTCAATTATTGTTCGCGCATAATTTTTTATATATGAAGTATATGGCTTTTTTGTATGTTTTTTATTTATGTGGTGTTTTTTTTATTATTTTAGATTCGTAACACCCATAAGATTAGATGCATAAATCACAGGGCGAAGGTGGCAGATCTCCAGCGTCCATCTATGAGTCAAGTCTGGTTTTGGGATCCTATAAGGGCGAGTGGGTTGCATGATTTGTTGTACACAGGGTATTCTACTGTTAATCATGCTCTGCTCCAGGCGCTTAGCGAGAGGTGGCACTCCGAGACCAGCAGTTTTCATATGACTGTGGGGGAGATGATCATCACTTTAGATGATGTGACGTGTCTTCTCCATATTCCTATTAAAGGGGTGTTGCTAAGCCATCAAAAGAAGGTGTCTCAGGTTGATGGGGTGGACTTGATGGTGAGGTACTTAGGTGTCACCCAAGATTATGCGGCGAAAAATTGCAAGACTGAGTATGGTGGCTACATTAACTATAAGGCGTTGAAGGAGCTTTATAAGGATCACCTGAGTGAGGCCACCAGATTAGCGCATGCTGAGAAGCAGGAGCAGCTCCAGGAGCTAGCCAGGTGTAGGCTTGCCTATGTGAGGTGTTTCCTCCTATACCTGCTTGGATGTACGTGCTTCGGTGATAAGAGCAACAAACACATCGAACTGGCATACCTACAGACGATGGAGACCTTCGCTGGGATGAGGGACTACTCGTGGGGAGGAATGGCATTGGCATGCCTTTACCATAGTCTATCTGAGGCATCTTCGCTTGCAGGAAAGAGAATCGGGGGAAGCACAACACTTTTGATGGTAATAATTTTAATTTACTATACCTTTTAATTTACTATGCTTTTTAATTTACTATGCCTTTTAATTTACTATGTTTACGAATAACTTATAAATGTGTTTGGTTTGTGCAGGGATGGTTTTTGGCACATTTACCAGGAGTCTACCCACATGACGATAATGATGAATACCGGCAAAACTTTCCTTGCGCTTCCAGATGGATTCCACATAGGGGTCATGCGAATCCGAAGCCCTACCGTCTGGCGCTGGATCGTTTGGAGATGGATGATATTACCTGGATGCCATATGAGGATCATAGGGAGATCCAAGAGTTTGTGGAGATACGTTGGTATTCAGGCTGGATCATGTGTGGTCGTGACATTATCTACCATCACTTGCCTGAGTGAAAAGTCAATACGGGTACATGTAGGACATCCCTAGAGCTCCGACGTCTGTGCTTCCTCTCCCTTTTCAGGCCGTTGCACAGGCTTTCCTAGACTTTCGTGTGCACATCATTCCTCAGACTGCGTGGGGTAGGGAGGTTGATCAGCCATGGGAGTACGAGGAGGGATACATGAGGTGGTACGGACATGTATCTCACCCAAAGATTCTGCCACCTATTCCTGGATCTCCTCCGAGGCCAGCAAATAAGGAGCAGATCATTGCACACCATCAGCAGCGGCACCAGGAGAGAGGCTCGCCTGATACCATTGACATGGTTGGTGACGTTGTGAGCCAGGCTGATGACTACTTGGGTCAGGAGGCGATGAGCAATGAGGAGCTGTATCAGGCGATGCGCCATATCAGGGACATGATGGCACCGATGATGTCTAGGAGACATAGAAGGTCGAGGAGGCTGCAGCAGCAGCATGACCATGATCAGGATTAGGACATTTTTTTAGGACTTCTGTTAGTTTTTTTTTATATTTGTTAGATTTTTTTGTTAAATTTATGGCACATTATCGTAGTTTTTTTGGTACAATTTTAACATGATTCCAGGTTTATTTTGCTTTATTTTGATTACTTCGAAACAACAATAACAACAATTCTGTTGGGTTTTTGTAGATTGGCTACATTTTGCAAAAACATCTACTAGCCAGATGCTGGGACAGATGCGGTAGCATATGGAACAGCATTATGTGACTTGTGGTTTTCGCGCCAGCTAGCGCTTTATTTGTGTACGCAATCTTCCAAAGATTTGCTTGAAGATTTATTTTCCTCTAGCTTGCTGATCAAGGCGCGTGTATCTGATTGAAGATTTGCTTGAAGTTTTATTTGCCTTGCTATTTGTTCCACAAGATATCATTCTATATTTGGAAGCTTTTTATTATTTCTAGAAGATTTTTTCAGCTGGACCGGACAATGTCCACGCTCTGTTTTGAAGCCCAAACCCGTGCTATCTCAGTATTATATATTTGTGAAGACAAACCCTAGTTGGGTAACTAAAAACCGTGTGTGTTAGCAAAGCGTGTGTTTAAGGTTTTTAGGGTTTCTTTTGTTAATTGTGAGCCTTGCTTGTATCTCCCTGATTCAAGCTAAGGACTGAGTTTGTTTGAGTTGTAATTGTAAGCTGCTCCTAAGCTTTTAAGTACGGAGTGAGTATGTGTTATTAGAGTGTGTTTCACTTGGTGTGTTTTGTGTGGTTGATAACAATACTGTCTGTGCTGTTGGTTGGAATTGAGACGGGGTCTCATATCTAGGAGTTCCTAGATAGAGTTGACACTGGTAGGGTCTAGGTGCAAAGTCAAGTAGTGTGTCTGCGTTGGTCTTTTCACTAGAACTATAATAGTGGATTCATTCCTGGATTGGTATCCCCCAGAGTAGGAGAGTTGCTCCGAACTGGGTTAACAAACTCACTGTGTACTTTATATTTCTGCTGTGTTCCATTTAATTTGTGCTTTGTTACGCTGCGTTATTTTAATTGTAGTTTTGAGTAGACAGGTGCTCGGACAGTTGTGCCAACATTGTGCACAGCATCTGTCAGTCAGGTTGCCAGGAATTTCAAATTCATTCATGATCCGAGCTAAATCATAACTAAAAATACACAAAATAAGCGCTACATTACATTACATTATCCCTAAATATGTTGTATCATCATGATGTCGGATTTAAATTTAATTCTTGAAAGTTTGCGGAAAATCTTGGCATTGAAGTGTCTTATACTTAGTGTAAAAATTTGCACGTCTTTTTGAAAACTCAAAAGAATTAAGAGAACACAACACATGTATTCTACGAAATCAGCTATATATGTTTTCACATCGAATTCTCTCATATAAGATGAGTCATGACAAAAAGGAATGCATTCCAGTATATTATTTTGAACTTAATCTTACTGCCCTGCCAACTGACAAAGTTTCAATTGACAGAGGAGCATGATCAAGTACAAAACAACATCTTAGAACTACATTCCCTTTTGTCACACCCATCCTATACGAAGGAATTCGATTTGAGAACCTATATAGCTGATTCGACATAATACATGTTGTGTTCTCTTCATTCTTTTGAGTTTCCAAAAAGACTTGCAAACATTTACACCAAGTATAAGACACTTCAATGCCAAGATTTTCCGCAAACTTTAAAGGATTATAAAAAAAAATCCAACAAAACAACGACGCAACATAATAATACTACCTAAACATCTTCATCCGGCCGAATCAAACTCTTGAGAATATCTTCAGGCGACCTCAGCAACGTAACATCCATCTCGAGGGGGATCATGTTCGGCTCAGCAAATATCGAGAACATGCTCCTCACATCATCGTCGTTCATTAACTCCGACCGAGTGAACGACAAATTCCCGTCTAAGTCGAAAGATGGACGGTGATACCAAACGTATTCCACCCTCCTCGCGTCTCCGTGGTTGATTCGTTGGTTGATTTCATGAAGTAGATCCTTCAACTATTTTAACATCACATCGTCGCGAACCTTGAAAAAATGTTGGTTACCACCATTGAAGGATACATGAAAGTATACTTGAACCATTTTTTCAGATCTACACCATAAGAAATTAAAAATAATCCAATTAAAAACTCATTCAAACATTTCATCAAACACTTGTAGTGCAAATTATACATAAACCCTAAAGCTAAAAATTACAACATAAACATGCAAAGATCTAAACATTTAAGCAACATAAGTCATTTCCATGTAAACATTTTATCATTTCTTGCCAAAAAATAAAAAATTAAACAAAGTCTGAAACAAAAAAAAAATTAATTTAAGATAATAAATGTAACATATAAACATAAAATGACAATGAACTTAATTATGGAAACTTACTTGTTATTGGAGTGTTGATTGATTTGAAGTTGAAAAATTTGAGATTTTTGGAAGATTTGAGAGAGTTTTTTGACATTGAAGAGATGAAGTTGCAGGTTCTGGTTGCTGAGCTTCATAAGTACTGACCGCAGCGGCAACTAGCTGTCGATGGAGATGGCGGCAACTAACTACCGATGCACCATCCCAGCGGCACTTAACTGCCGCCGGGGTAAAAACGTCATTTTTTGGTGTGTTTTAGCTTTGTTTGAAGTGGGAAAAGCAATTTTCGGGAAAAAATAGCTCAATTTTCAATATACGGCATATACTTTTGTTGGTTCGGTTTATAGGTCTTCTTTTCATATTATAGACTACAAATTTAAGGATTCTGTGAAGAAAATTGAATGAGATGTAAATTGAAAAAAAAAAACCACTATGTGTTGTGCTAGAAGTTTTTGAAATAAAATGTAGCTCAAAACTACATTCCTCCGTCAAGACTTTTGTTGTTACGATTTTGAGGGGATTTGTATCTTACGATAGACCATCTATTTTGGTGAAAAAATTGGAATGGAACAAATGTTTTACGGAAGCCTCTATGCGATGTGATACATGTCCAAGATAAAAATAATAGCTCAGAATTTCATTCTTCGGCAAAGATTTTTGCTTGTTTGGTTTTTAAGACTTTTTCCCGTACTACAGACTACAAATTTTAAGCTGCTAGAAGTTCTTGAAAAAAATATAAATCAAAATTCAATTCCTCCGTCAAGAATTTTGTCGTTACTATTTTTAGGGATTTTTTTCTTACTATAGACCATCTATTTTGGTGAAAAAAATTAGAATGTAACGAATGTTTGCCAGCAGCCTAGATGTGATGTGATAGATGTCCAAGATAAAAATAATAGCTCAAAATTTCATTTTTCGGCAAAGATTGTTGTTGGTTCAGTTATTATGCCTTTTTTTATTTTATATAAACTACAAATATTAAGATTTTGGCGAGAAAAAAAAATTGAATAGGCAGGTAATTGAAAGATGACTGCTATGTGATGTGCTATAAGTTCTTGAAATAAAATATAGCTGAAAACTCCGTTCCTCCATCAAGATTTTTGTATTTAAAATTTCAAGGGATTTTTTTCTTACAATAGACCACATATATTGGTGAAAAAATTGGTGTGGACCGATTGTTTGCCTAAGGGCTTTATGTGATGTGATACAAGTTAAAGGGAAAAAATAGCTGAAAATTTCATTCTTAGGCAAAGATTTTTGTTGGTTCGGTATTTAGGGATTATTTTTCATTATTATAGACTACAAATTTTGGGATTTTTCTAAAGAAAATTGAATGAGCTTTAAATTAGAAAACACCCTCTATGTGATGTGCTAGAAGTCCTTAAAATAAGATAGAGTTCAAAATTTCACTCCTTTGTCAAGATATTTGTGGTTATGATTTTGAGGGAATTTTTCCTTACAAAGACCACCTGTTTTGGTGAAAAAATTGGAATGGATCGAATGTTTCCCGGAAGCATCTATGTGATGTGATGTGACAAATGTCCACGATTAAAATAATATCTCAAAATTTCATTACTCGGCAAAGATTTTTGTTGGTTCGGTTTTTAGGCCTTTTTCCCCTTGTTTTTAGACTACAAAGTTAAGGACTTTCATGAAGAAAATGAATGTGAGAAAAACACAAGAAGGAGGGTTGAATTGTGTTGCCTTTTTTCTGGTTTTCTTTTCTAAGTGTTTATGTGTTGATCAAAATATGTGGTATGCAGATTCTGATACAGAGTCTGTTTGCAGCAGATATAATAAAACACAAAGATAAGTAGAGAGAGAGAGAGAACACAAACACAAGGCAAATTTTATACTGGTTCTTCCTACAACCCAGAAGTAGTTCAGTCCCCTTGCATTTCCAAGGGATTTCACTATAATCACTCTGGATTACAATTGCTCAAGGACAACTCCAAGAGACTTTCATATGCTCAAGCACAACAGCTCAAGACTTCCTGCTCTAAGACTCTTCCTAAAGACTTCCTTGCTTAAGCACACCTGCCTAAGACTTCCTTGCTTAAGCATGCCTGCCTAAGACTTACTTGATTAAGCACACATCTTAAAACTTCCTGCTCTAGGACTCTCCTAAAGACTTCCTTTCTCACGGACTACTCCAAGAGACTTACAAGTGCTCAAGCACGCAGGCAAGAGACTTCCAATGCTCTAAGGACACACCTAAGAGACTTCTAATTGCTCAAGGTTTCACCAAGAGACTTATACGTTTTAGCTTTGCAACTAAAGACTTCTAATTTGTTCAACACCTGATTTAACAATATTTGGTGTATATGAACAAATGAACATACTCTCTACAACTCTAGGATTTCTAAGTTATAAACTAGAAAGCAAAAATACTAAGTGTTTTACGCTATTGAATTTGGCAGAGTATCGGCACTTTGAAATAGCAGAGTCTGTTAATCTTCTTCGTGGTCTTCAGCTCCTTTTATATGCATGGATTTGAGAGATGTTGGAGAAGAGTGTCAACGCAAATAGAGTCGTTGAGAAGCTTAGATCAAGAATGTTGGTCCTTTGCCTGATATGGATAATCCTGTTGAAATGAAGTTTGAATTCTCCTTTATTGAAAGAGGAATTATTCGTTGCTTGATTTGTTCTTGATGTCCTTTGTCTAATTGTGCACGTAGACAGAAGACGACAAAAGAACTGCACCTATCGGAACCTTGATAGTGGCAGTTGACAGAGTTGGACAGAGCCTACGTGGATTCTGGGTCCCTCATAACTTACTCAAGTCTGAGGGTGATCCACGTCTGCAGTGTCTGCCTCTGAGTCTGATGACCAACACAGAATCTATTGAGTTCCCTCTTTAGAATATGTGTTGTGCCCATCTTCTAAGGACGTTGACTTCTGGTTGACCTGTCTTTGGTCTTCTACCATAGTCTTCTTAGCTTCTCTTGTTCCTTTTGATACTCTTCATATGTTCTTTCTTGATAGATAGATCTTTCTATGATTCTGCACATTGAACATATGTTAGTATTCCAATTGTTCTTCAATACTTTGTTATCATCAAAACCTTAGAGGAATTGTCCAAGACACTTCTTGTTCCAACAGAAAATTGAATGAGCATTGAATTGGAAGACACCCTCTATGTGTTGTGCTAGAAGTCATTGTAAAAAATATAGCTCAAAGTTTTGTTCCTCCGCCAAGATTTTGTCATTAGTATTTTGAGGGATCATTTCCTTACTACCACCTATTTTGGTGAAAAAATTGGAGTGTTTCCTTACTATAGACCACTTATTTTGGTGAAAAGGTTGGAGTGGAAAGAATGTCTCTCGGCAGCCTTTAAGTGATGTGATACATGTCACAGATAAAAATAATAGCTCAAAATTTCATTATTCGGCAAAGATTTTTGTAAGTTTAGTTTTTAGGGAATTTTTTTCTTATTATAGACTACAAATTTTGGGATTTTTGTGAAGAAAATTAAATAAGATTTAAATTGCAAGACACCCTTTATGTGATGTGCTAAAAGTCCTTGAAATAAAATATAGGTGAAAAATCCGTTCCCCCATCAAGATTTTTGTAGTTACGATTTATTTGAATTTTTTCCTTTCTATAAACCACAAATTTTAATGAAAATAATGGAATGGATCGAATGTTTTGAAATGGCTCTATGTGATGTGATACAAAATCAAGGGAAAAAAATTTGCTCAAATTTTAATTATTCGGCATAGACTTTTGTTAGTTCGGTTTTTAGGTCTTCTTTTAATATTATAGACTACAAATTTAAGAATTTTGTGAAGAAAATTGAATGAGATGTAAATTTGAAGAAATCCTCTATGTGTTGTGCTAGAAGTTCTTGAAATAAAATATAGCTCAAAATTACATTCTTGTGTCAAGACTTTTGTTACGATTTTGAGGGAATTTTTCCTTACGATAGACCACCTATTTTGGTGAAAAAATTACAATGGAAACAATGTTTTACGAAAGCCTCTTTGTGATGTGATACATGTACAAGATAAAAATAATAGCTCAGAATTTCATTCTTCGGCAAAGATTTTTGTTGGTCCGATTTTTAAGACTTTTTTCCCCTATTATAGACTACGAATTTTGGGATTTTTTTTAAGAAAATCTAATGAACTTTTAAATTTGAAGCCACCCTCCATGTGATCTGCTAGAATTTCTTGAAAAAAAATATAGATCGAAATTCCATTCCTTCGTCGTTAATTTTCAGGGATTTTTTTCTTACTATGGGCCACCTATTTTGGTGAAAAAATTAGAATGGAATGAATGTTTGCCGGAAGCCTAGATGCAATGTGATAGATGTCCAAGATAAAAATAATAGTTCAAAAATTCTCATTCTTCGGCAAAGATTTTTGTTGGTTCAGTTATTATGCCTTTTTTTTCTTTAGTATAAACTACAAATTTTAGGATTTTGGCAAGATAAAAAAATTGAATCGGCTATTAATTGTAAGACGCCCTGAATGTGGTGTGCTATAAGTTCTTGAAATAAAATATAGCTCAAAACTACATTCCTCCATCAATTTATTTGTATTTAAAATTTCAAGGGATTTTTTCCTTACAATAGACCACATATTTTAGTGAAAAAAATGGTATGGACCGATTGTTTGCCTAAGAGCTCTATGTGATGTGATACAAGTTTAGGGAAAAAATAGCTGAAAATTTCATTCTTAGGCAAATATTTTTGTTGCTTCGGTTTTTAGGAATTTTTTTCCTTATTATCGACTACGAATTTTGGGATTTTTCTGAAGAAAAATGAATAAGTTTTGTGTTGTGCTAGAAGTCCTAGAAAAAAAAATATAGCTCAAAATTCCATTCATCCGTCAAGATTTTTGTTGTTACGATTTTGATAGATTTTTTCCTTACTATAGACCACCTTTTTGGTGAAAAAATTGCAATGGAATGAATGTTTGCCGGCATCCTCTATGCGATGTGATGCATGTGCAAGATTAAAATAACTCAAAACTTCATTTTCGGCCAAGATTTTTATTGGTTAAGTTTTTAGGGATTTTTTTTCTTTATTGTAGACTACAAATTTTGGAGCCTTTGCGAAAAAAGCTGAATAGGCTGTAAATTGAAAGACTCCCTAAATGGGATGTTCTATAAGTTATTGAAATAAAATATAGCTCAAATTTTATTCCTCCATCACGATTTATGTTATGTTTTCAAGGGATATTTTCCATACTATACACCACATATTTTGGTGAAAAAAATAGTATGGACTGAAAGTTTGCGGAATGGCTCTATGCAATGTGATACAAGTCAAAGAGGAAAAAATATATCAATTTTATTATTCGGAAAAGATTTTTGTTATTGGTTTTTAAGGCTTTTTTCCTTATTATAGACTACACATTTTAGGCTTTTTGTGAAGAAAATTGAGTGAGTTATAAATTGGAAGACGCCCTTTATGTGATGTACTAGAAGTCCAAGATAAAAATATAGCTCAAAATTCTGTTAGTTCGGTTTCTAGGGCTTTTGTTGCCGTATTATATACTACAATTTTTTGGGATTTTGGTGAAAAATATTGAATGAGACATTGCATAATATGTACTGGGGTCTGAGTTCGAACTTTAACACCTCACTTATTCATCTTAATAGGTAAATTTATAGTCATTAGTCTACTTGACAAAATAATATATTTATAAGGTCAAATAAATATATGTAAAAATTTGATTATTTATTTTTTAAAATACTTTTAAATTTTGTGATTTGAACAAACAAGTTAAATCTAACAAAGTAAACCAAGTTGATTGTGATAAAATAAAAATTCGTGTCAAACTGGAGAAGAGTTTTAATTTTGACCAACCTTTCTAAAGGTTGAAACTAACTTTTTATGTTAACCCCCTTTTCCCTTCGAAAACAGATAGTGTAACTTCAACGCAGGAACGACACCCCGACTTTGGTTAGTATTTGATCCATCATACGCTTGAGAAGCTTCCATGTGGCCAACTTTCTCTCTCTGTTTTTTGTTTTTGAATAATAAAATAATACAGCTTTAAATTAAAACAATCAGAATCCAAAGGCAAAGGGTTAAAACTCTCCAAAGGCGAATGGCATAATCTACTTGCATATTTCCTCATCCTTTGTTCGATTTCATTAAAGGGTTAAGAAGATTGTAATAAGCACGATTTTCATTGTATGAGTACAGATAATAAGTAGTTATACAACTATTAAACTTAAAAAGTATTAATTACATATTGAAAGTCATCAACTATAAAAGTTAAATTTGACATAATAAACATCGCAAATTATCTCAGCTTTATAAAGGAAGTGGGTGGATGAGTGTGGGTGGGGGCGTGAAGGCAAAAGTTGAAATGACTATCACTTTCTACAAAAACTAAACAAAATGGGTAATTCATGGGAGCATTAACTAGATTGTCAAAAAAAGGAAACATAACCATCTTTTCCATTTGTTTTCCTATCTGTTTCTATGTACTCCACAATCCTCAGAGGCCGTCTTTCATGCTTATCTTAATGTTTTCCACCTTTACTGACAACTCTAACTTGTGATCCTCAACAGCTTTCAAAACAGAGAGCAAGTTAGACCGGTACATTTCACACTTCCTATTTGCACACTCAAGCTCATCTGTAAGTTTCGTGATATGCTTATCCATATCATCCTGCAAGATATTAAGTAATTCAGATAAACAAAAGCATATTTGAGTATGAAATATCATAAATTTAAAACACGTTATCCGATATAATCTATTACACAAAAGAAAATTCAAGAAAACAACATTTGAAAGAAATGAGAGAAAGCACATGGGGAGAATTACAAATCTACTAAAATAGAAAAATGAAAGACACGCAGAATATATTAGAAGGTTGTTCCCTCTCTTTCCATGTCATTATTATTCAACATTCCTCAACCAAATGCACGTAAGAACAAAATATATTTGTGGACCTGAAAGCACTTTTTTGCTAATTGAAATTCACGAAGAACACTAATATCACATGCTTCTGTTCCAACAACTGTTATAGACAATATCCAATCAATGGGTATGAAATTAATATACAATTAAGCACATCATGATGGAAAGAATAACTATATAAAGGTATCATAGAGTAATTAAACAAGACTAAATCCAGCTTCTGTAAAGCAAGAAGAGTAGATGTTTAAGTAAATCTTCATGTCATTTTGCAAATGTATGCCTCAGCTAAATCGAGTGCAAATGTGTATTCCAAATATTTGTTCACATTACTTTTAAATGATATTTTGGATTTATAACAGTTTCAAAGCTAAGAATATTATGATAGATGAGTGGTTATGCAAAGATAATATAGGATTAGAAATAAAATCATTAGAAAAAAAAATAGGGATAGTTCCTATTGTAGAAAAGAATGTAGAACCTCGTCTTAGGTGGGTTAGGTAGGTGTGTGAGTAATTCCAAATAAGTAGTAAATGTGATTTATAACAAGACAACAGTCTTAGGTGGGTTATATCAGATTGAGGATAGTCCAACAGTAAGTGGTAAGAATAGTCCAAATAAAACTTCAAGCCAAACTATTAAAAGAGGTTTGGAGTCAAATTGTCTCTCTTTAAATGTGATTTATAACAAGACATTATGCGTTGTTTGATCCTTGTAACTGATCCCACGTTGGGAAGAAAACGCATCGATAAATAATTAATGATTAATGTTGTTAATGATGTTTTTGGTTTATAGCATTTGAAACTGCTGTTTTTTCTTGTCTCCATATCACATTGAAATGTAAATTGTTGCCACCAAAATTTTGTGCATTTGTGCTTACCAATGCAGTAAACATAACTTCATTGATAATACCAAAATCCACAACATACCAGATCTACAAGTCAATTCAGTCCACATTAATTGCTTAAAACCCAATATTAAAACACAAAATGTGTTCAAAGAATGCTTTAATGAAAACAAAATCATAAAATGTTGAGATGATATATGATGCAAATATTTTTCTTTATGCCCTAAGGGAAAAACATTGCAAATGAAAACTAAACCCAACACACTATGCATCCTTAGTTAATTCAAAACCATGATTAAGATAATTCTATTAATAAATTTGGGTGAAAACAATGGACATCAGACAACTGAATGCAGTAACAAGACTGACAAAATACAAATTCCTAAGAGAAAAAAGAAAACTAATGACTAAATTTATTCACATGTAATGTAACTATGTAATGTAACGATTAAAACATCAAAATGTGAAGTTCTTGGTCAGGGGAGAGTGATAGGAACCGAGTTAACAGATAACATAAAACTAGTATTATTGATTAAAAAAGAAAATATTACATTACAGAAGATTAACCCCTGTAATCCCAGAGCAAAAGCTCATCAGAGACATTTCTCTCTACCCAAACATTAAGGTTCTAACTGAACAATGATCTAAAATAACTCCCTCTGTAACTGCACATTTTCTTATAACAAAATAGATCACACACCTCACCCATCACTCTCTGCCACGTGTGTTTCCCATTTTTCCCTCTAACGAACTTGCCAACTCACCTCTACTATCCATTGGGCTATTCTTTTTATGGACCCTGTCAGAGAGACCTAAGGGTTAATGGATAAGGAATTTATCTTTCAAAAGGCCAACTTTGTTCAATCAATGAAATCAAGATGTTACTTTATTCTCTAAAAATCTCAGTGCACTGCCAATTTGGTTCTTAAAAGATGACTTAAAATAATTAAGTAAATTAAGTCCTAATTGATGATAAGTCCGATCTTCAGAGGATTAAATTTTCTTCCAAATTGATGTGTGCTTCAAGCCAATTGATGTAAATAAAATATTTTTTACAACAAAAAATTGTATCAAAATAAATATTTAGGAGCAAATAGGTAGTTTAATGTAAAAAAACATATCATACGTGTTTACCTTTAACTTCCCCTGAATATGTACAAATAAAATAAGTAACTAGCTTCTCAATTAGGTTTTAGACTATAAATTGCATAAATAAGTGTTGAATGAGTGTTTCATAGGTATTACTCAAATTGAACAAACATTCAGGTACTTTTGAGTCACAAAACTCATAACTCAAAATGGTTGGAAGATTTTAGTACTAAAACCGTAGACATGTAGAAGGACACAAAAGCATATGATGATTATATATTAGTAGGACTTATAATATATATAGAACATATGCAATAGCACTAAGCAAAAATGAAGGTGATCAAAGGGTTAAGATTGAAAAGCAATTGCCAACTAGCCTTACCTTGAGAGCTAAAAAGGGTGGGTCGCCGAATAGCCAAAGCTGTACAACTGAAAGTTAAAGATTGATTTTATATCTCTAGCACATCCCCTCATCCACAAAACCTTTGGACTTGAGGTGTGGCCAACACACAAGTCAAAACTACCTTGTGCTCTGAAATTCAACTTTATTGGAAGAATGATGGTGGTGACAAGTATCAAACTGCTAACCACTTTATCATAGAGGCTCTAATACCATTTCAAGATTCAATTATCCTAAGACCGCAAGCTATTTGGTGAAGATTCAATGTTAGTTTTATATCTCTAGCATGGTGGATTAAGGAGTAAAATACATTTAAAATAAATATAACATGCCATCGTAGAACAGGTTAAAAACAACCGTAAAATGGAATTCTGACCTCATTCATATGCTCGCCCAAGCTTTCATCCTGACAGCCACTAGTGTAATTAGCATGATTTTCATCATTCAGCAAGTGACTCCTAACCTTCCCATTGTTGATGGGAGTTCTCCCCTCCTTTCGCATTACCTGCGCAACTCTTTTTGCAGCTTCTTGTAAAGCATCCTTTGCAACATCATAAGTTTCAGGGGAGCTTGCACCTTTATCAACAAATTTAAAGGCTTCATGTCGGAGAGTGTTATATCTAACTGTATGAGATTCCAAATAGTAAGTATATACATGAGAAGAATGTTCTTGCAAACTGACGATGCTTTTGGCATTTTTTGTCCAGCGTTTGAGTATATAATGAGATGGAAGAGTAAGGACATTGGTAACTCTAAAGACTGCCAGAATATGTCTGCAAAGAAGGCCTGAAAACTCAAACATTTGGCAACTGCAAGTCGCTTTCATCTCCAAAACATTGAATCTAACATTGTATGCTTTATGATCCTCTCCAAATTTAGCTACATGATATGTAATGATCTCCCCATCATCCTCAGCTTTGGATGCCATGAATGTTAGCGTGCCAACCAACTCCTCTTGGAATCGTGTGAAAATTTTTCTTGTGTAAAGCTCGGATGCTTGCCTCTCCATCGGAGATGGGGTCCTCAATACTGGCAAAGTATTCATTGTGTCATAATCTGCTCTTACTTCTTTCTCATTGCGACTTTCAAGCGTTTTCTCATAAAGCTTAAAGAACTGATTTAAACTGGTTGAAGCATTCACATAGCCATCAAAGTAAGAGTTCATGCTATCACTTCGCTGAGTGATGGACATCTCTGCAAAGAATGTGTCTCGCAAATATACAGGTACCCACTGCCTGCAAGCGGAATGTATTGCTTGAAGCCATTCGTTGTCCCTGAGATCATATCTGTCTAAAAGTGTGGACCAGCAAGACTCAAATTCGTCAATTGAGTCAGTCAAGTTAACACATTTGTGAAACTCGGCTTCAAAGTTTGGGAACTGGAGGAAAATGTGAGACAACTTCTCCTGGCATTGCTTAAAGATATGCCACTTGCAGAAACGGTGGCGGGTGTCTGGGAATACTTGCATTATAGCGGACTGAATGACAGAATCATGGTCGGTGGTTATGGAGAGTGGGGGGCGTCCAGACATGGCGGTAAGCCATGTGTTGAAAAGCCAGACAAAGGAAGCTTCAGTTTCATTAATTAGAAAAGCACAACCAAAGAGAACAGGTTGACCATGATGGTTTACACCAGTAAAGGGAGCAAAGGGTAATCGATACCTGTTAGAGCGGTAAGTAGTGTCAAAAGTGACTGTATCTCCGAAAAAAGTGTAATTCAACCTTGCCTTGGGGTCAGCCCAGAAAACATTGGTGATAGGATGATCCTCGTCATCAAGATCACCTTGAACAGCAAAGAAGAAATTAGGATTTTGGGCATGCATTTGTCTCAAATAATCAAGAACAAGTTGAATGTCGCCTTGTAAACTTTTATGGCGATTATTCCTCATGTAATTCCTACAATCAACCTCAGTAAAGCCAACTTTGCTGATACCACCATACTCTTTGATGAGTGCAGACATAATTCTGCGAGGACCCATACCAGCAGCCTGTAGAGTGTCAATTAGGGTTTTTGCAGATCCAGAAATTTGTCTGTGGGAACGAAGGCAGTGAACCTGATCGGGTGGAACAAGTTCGTGATTGTGTTCTCTGACGAAGCCGGACACGATCCACTTGGCAGAAGAATCGTGCATTTTGACAGATAAAGAGGCTTTGCATCCAACCCTAGTGACTGTTCGTGGGCGTTTGATCTCTCTGTCTTTGGTACGTTTCTCGTTCAAATTGCGAAACCCTTCCTTAGCACAAACGAATTGTCTCTGAATGATAGCTCCGTCGCGGCGAGAACGACGAGAAGAACTGACGCGAGTACTGAAACCAACACGACGAGCATATGAATTATAGAAAGCCTTAGCAGCCTCTTCAGACTCGAATTCCATACCCTCAGAAGGTTCCAGATCTCCAGCCTCGGGAAAATAAACAGCACCGCTGCTTTCTCCCAAATCATCATCATCTTCTTCTTCTTCTTCTTCATATTCTTCATCCTCGTCCTCATCCATCATCTCAATATGCGGCGGCTCCTCCTCCAACCCAATATCAAATTCTACCACCTCGTTCTCCATCCAATCCACGAAACCACAAACAAACAAAGATCTCACTTCAGTTCATTATTCATTCAACTTTCATTCCCTCACTAAAACCACGGCGTTAATACACATCACTTTTCATTAAGTTTTATTCTAGTCCGAGCCAAAAATACAAACCCTATATTAAGGGACAGAGAGAGTATTTTTAACCGACAAATAGTCTACGTGTAATGGATAAACACAATAATTTTTCAATGTATTGAAATTCTAATAGTCTTTAACGCTGACATAACTTCTTTTACCATTAAGCCATACAATACACATTTTTGTTGACATAAAGTTGCTTTCATTCTATTTACGTTTATTTTTTTTATTAGTTCTTTAAAATAAAAATCTTTTTTATTAGTTTTTTTAACTCTTTTATTAGTTTCCTGTGAGTTTCTTTTTACGGTTTTTGCATTTTTTTTTTTTGGTTTGTAGTTATTCAGCGTTAATTCAGTTTTTTTTTTTATGTTTTTTGCAATTTCTTATGGATTTGGCTGCTGTATTTGTGTGCTGCTTCTAATTTCATTTAATTTTTTCTTAGATGTTGGAGGCTAAAAGTCGAACGATTTCCACAAAGAAGAACCTAGAAGTCTTGAACAAAAGCCACATTATTAGTATTTTTAACTATAATATTAGTGGTCTATTGATCATGCTTTAGCCACTTCGGTTTCTTCTTTTCAAAATCAAGTAACCCGTCGAATTTAATTTATGCTTTTATCATGAAATATATTCTTCTACTTGACAAATTTTAATTTTGATGGAAGAGATGGTTTCCTCTTTTGCAGGGATTATAATAAAAGCAATTGCTTTTAGAAGATTTGTATGGTTATAGTTGAAAAGACGTGGTGGAAGAGAGAAATACAGATGAGAGATGAGAGATGAGATATGGCATGGAAGAGAAAAATACATATTTGCACACCCAACGAACTTAAAAAGAAAGAAGAAACAGGTGAAAAATGAATGAGACAATGTTGGTTAACTCATGTGCCGAAATCACACCCATGGTGGTAGTGGCATTGTTGAGGGTACAACCTCCGATTTTGTCTCTGTTTGACATATTTCTACTTCTTTTTTTTATTGTCTCTGTTTCTTTATTTCTATCAAGTTTTTGTTACTCTATTCTCTGTCATTTCATTGTTTTTTTGGTGAGCCTCCACGAACTATAACTACATGAACTACTTTTTGAAGAAGAAGAAAGAAGATTTTCGTGGGTAATTTTTTTTTTTTGTGTAGATTGTAAATAACGGCTATGTTGATTCTTCAACCATTGAGAGAATAATGCCCCAATTTGCGTAAGTATTTCATAGTGTTTTCATGGGATACACCATTCTGGTATGACTATTGATTTGTCATGATAATGTTTCTGCTCCTTGTTACTAATCGAACCTTCAATGGGTAGGCCATTGTGAGATGTTTTGTGCTTTCTCCATTCCAAGTGACCATTAATTATGCGAGCATTATTTATGCTTTCTTCGTTATTGGTTAAATAAATTGAAAACACTATTGTCCGTCTACACTCAATACTTACTCATTTCTTAAAATAATTAATGTAACTCTATGATATTGAAAATAATTCTAATTTGATTTCTTGGGATACACCAATTTGCGTAAGTATTTCAGAGTGTTTACATGGGATACACCATTCTGCTATGACTATTGATTTGTCATGGTAATGTTTCTGCTACTTGTTACTAATCAAACCTTCAATGGGTAGGCCATTGTGAGATGTTTTGTGCTTTCTCCATTCCAAGTGACCATTAATTATGCGAGCATTATTTATGTTTTCTTCGTTCTTGGTTAAATAAATTGAAAACACTATTGTCCGTCTACACTATATACTTACTCATTTCTTAAAATAATTAATGTAACTCTATGATATTGAAAATTAGAGATGTCAAATAGGCTGGTCCGGCCCAGCCCGGACCGGCCCGAGAGGCCTGAGTGTGTAAATGGGTCAATCCGGCCCAGCCCATTTATAATTGGGCCACATATTCTAGAGCCCGGTCTGGCCTGCGTGGGCCATGGGTCAGCCCGGCCCGACCCGTTTTAGTTTTCTTTTTTTAATTTATTCACTCTTTTTTATATATTAGTTACTTACAATTATCTTTTTGCTAAAACATGATTGGATGGATATAGAATTGTAAATAATTTTTACATTAACATTGAATATTAATTAAATTCTAGATTATTCCTTCAATTGAATCAAATTAATAATTTATAAACTTTAGAATTTTAAAACTTTGAGCTAAATTCATTCATTTTTATTAATAAATTTTAAATTAGTTGATAATTTTTTCAAAAAATATAGTGTTTTTAAACAAAAATCAAATGGAAATATAGATAATGGGCCGGCCCGAAGTTCGATGGGCCAGCCCGGCCCGGCCATATATTTATATGGGCCAAATGGGCTAGGGCAAAAAAAGCCCGAGTGTATTTTGGGCTAGCTTTTTGAGGTCCGGCCCGGCCCTAAAATGTGGGCTAATGGGCCGGCCGGCCCATTTTGACATCTCTATTGAAAATGATTCTAATTTGATTTCTTGGGATACACCAATTTGCGTAAGTATTTCAGAGTGTTTTTATGGGATACACCATTCTGGTATGACTATTGATTTGTCATGATAATGTTTCTGCTCCTTGTTACTAATCGAACCTTCAATGGGTAGGCCATTGTGAGATGTTTTGTGCTTTCTCCATTCCAAGTGACCATTAATTATGCGAGCATTATTTATGCTTTCTTCGTTATTGGTTAAATAAATTGAAAACACTATTGTCCGTCTACACTCAATACTTACTCCTTTCTTAAAATAATTAATGTAACTCTATGATATTGAAAATGATTCTAATTTGATTTCTTGGGATACACCAATTTGCGTAAGTATTTCAGAGTGTTTTCATGGGATACACCATTCTGGTATGACTATTGATTTGTCATGGTAATGCTTATGCTACTTGTTACTAATCAAACCTTCAATGGGTAGGCCATTGTGAGATGTTTTGTGTTTTCTTCATTCCAAGTGACCATTAATTATATGCGAGCATTATTTATGATTCTAATTTGATTTCTTGAATAGTATCATTAGTTGCCTTTATTTAAATGTTATATATGGTGACAAGTAATCATGCAGGCAATTTGATAAATTCTAAAAAATCTCGTGCATCACACGTGTTAGAGTCTAATTATTAGTAAAATTGATCATAATGAATGAAGTTAGCTCAATTGATAAAGAGTGTGTTTGTTTCAATGATTAAATTTATAATCTTGAGAATATTATTTAACATTATTCCTAGGAATCTTAATTTTATTAACGTGTTTGATAAACAATATAATTTCCCATAAATGGAACGATGTGCGCATATATGTTTGATGTTTTGGGTAAATTTGCTGGAAGAACTTGAACACATATTTTAAGATACAACCAAGTTGAACTAGAGAGAAAAGTACAACTTCCATGGCGTAAGAAGTTAAAATTGCTAGCATAAAAAGACATTTTAGTCACGAGTCAACTTTACTCTCAATCGAACTGCACATTTTTTGTTAATGGGTTTGTTAGAAATCTATCCTGTTTTTACTTTACTTTCAAAAAAATTAGTGGCAAAATTCACACGTTAAAGTTAGAGAACATTTCGTTTTAAGCCTCCAAAAATCTCCCAAGGCCCTCTAAAATACCAAATTTGTCCTTATATACAACATCAGGTAGATATATACCAGATTGGTTAGGGAGATAACTACGGGAAGCCTTGTTACCTTATATACAAGTTCTGGTAGATATATACGGGATGAGTTAGGGAGATATCTACAGAATGCTTTGTTACGGTAGTTATATACCGGAAAGATCATTATATAGGACAGAACATAATTTTGGTACTTTTATTTCCTATTTTGCACACCACTTGAATTTTCTTCTAAACCTTGCGATTTTAGGGCGATTTTGGGTTTTTCCATCACAATCATTCTAACAAATAACATTAATCTTCACTCATTGGTATGTATTTGCCTTGGTGATTATTTGTTGATGGAAATATGTTATGCATGTTTTATAATTATAACCAGGCTTAATATGATGTATGTTTATATGAAGATGTTGTTTTGCCTGAACTTACATGCGTTTATATTCCTTTATGTAGAACATATATCTTACCCTCCAGTGGCTTTTTGGTCGCCTGCATCCTCGTGGTGTAGACGTGCAGGTTGAGGACTAGCTTTGCTTGTGAGTATGTTGAGGATGGTGTGGTGCCTACTCGTTTTTCTTGCTTTGATGAGTCTAGATTAGATGCTCTGATCTAGGATTTTTGGGGATTTGTCTTGTTTCCTTCTGGATTGATGTGGATGGATTTATATGATCAAACTGTTGATATATTATATTTTGAGATTTTATGTTGTGGCCCGAGATTATGTTGTCGAGATATTTATTCTCACTATGACCTGTTACATATATTTGATGGAATTTTGATTCATGAAGATTTAGTATGAGATGTTTGGCGAATAGTAACACTTTGATATTTGATAATTGCATGATTTATTATTTAAATACTAGACTCAGGGTTCACAGTGTTATAAGGAACAGTACCACTTCAACTATTATCAAGCATTTTATAATGCTTGTCACAGGTATAGGCAGTCCATTAGGGGTACGAGAACAAATATGCAACATCTCTTGAAATCATTGGTTAAGAATAAGTATGTGTATCATTGTAGGAAGTATCCTGAATCTGATGATGTCAGTGATATTTTCTGGGCGCATCCAAATGGTATCAAGTTGTTTAACACGTTCTCTACGGTGCTTGTGTTGGATTCCACTTATAAGACCAACAAGTATTGTCTTTCGTTGCTTGAGTTTGTTGGTGTCACTTCTACCGAGTACACGTTCTCTATTGCATTTACCTATATGATGTCTGAGAAGAAAGATAATGTTACTTGGGCTCTTGAGAAGTGTCGTGGTATGTTGCATTCGAAAGATATTTCACCTAAAGTAGTTGTCACTGATCAGGACCATGCTTTGATGAATGTCGTGGATAGTGTTTTCCCAGAGGCTACTGCTTTGATGTGTGAGTATCACATTTAAAGAAATGTTAGAGCAAAGTGTAAGACGGATTGCAAAGTTAAGGATCTCAAAGGCAAGGATGGGAAAGAGATAAAGTCAAGTGAAGTGGTGAAGATGGTGATGCTTGCATGGGAGGATATTGTGAATTCTGATACAGAGCAAGCATATATTGATAATTGCAACCAGTTCAAAGTTGTATACGACAAATTTCCTGAGTTTTTGGAATATGTTGAAAATACAATTTTGGGACCGGTGAAGGAGAAGATTGTCAAGTTTTGGGTCAATAAAGTCATGCATTTGGGGAATAGTACAACAAACAGAGTTGAATTTGCACATAGCCGGTTGAAAAAGTATCTGACTAGTGGTATGGGTGATTTAAGTACAAATTGGAACTCCGTTCACAATATGCTAGAGTCACAACATACTCAAATACACGCATCCTTCCAGACCTCCATGATCATGCTTGAACATAGGTTCAAAGGAAAGATGTCGTGGTCTATGGTGATTAGAAACATATCAAAGAACGTTTTGTATTAGCTTGCAAACGAGGCTGATCGAAGTGTGGTTGTTTAATTCGCATCACTTACGGATTGTCGTGCGCGTGTACGATTGCATTGAAGATAAAAAAAATAGCCCCGTCCGTTTGGATGAAATCCACACTCACTGGAAGAGGTTGAGGTTCGAGTATGAAGGTGATCATCAGGCTAGAAAAGAAGACATCTCTTTGTTACCATAATGGGATTTGCTTCAGGTACTTTCTCCTTAAAACTTTGTTTAATTCTGCCCAGTTTTTTTACATTATGTTCTGTGCTAGTATGGTTCGGATTTTATAATTGAAACACATGATGTGAGTTTCGTATTTTATAGTCTGAAATGTTCGCATTTAAACCCCATGCAGACATGCTTGACTTGCATGATCTGGGGTGCTTGATGGTGTTCGTATTTTATAATTCAAAACATGTCTATCAGTTTCGGCATATAAAATTCGAACCCTCACAAACACAAAACAAAATGCAGTTTTTTGCAGTTTTTCCCTGGTTTTCTACAACATTCCACCTAACAGTTTTTTACACATTGTAGGCCCGGTTCAACGAGGTTGATTACAACATGAAGGTTCATATCAAAGAACAATTTCGATAGTTTATTTTGTCGGAAACAACCTCTATACGCCCACCGACAAAAAAGGTCACCACTAAAGGAGCTCCAAAGAAAGATAAACATATCATTTGGTCGACAAAGCGATCGTCTTCTCTATGGGAGCATGTTGACTCCCAGGATCCACGCACACAGACTTCATATGCATATTCAACAGGGACAAGTAAAAAAATTCAAGGAAAAGCAACATGTCTCCCAATCTTCCTAAGCCAATTCCGGTTAAAGTCAACATACCAAACAAACACCAAATCCCACCTTTCATGCATGAATTTATTGAAAAGGTGGTGGATGTAGCCGATGATGGTCATTGTGGGTTTTATGCAGTTGCGGGCCTACGTAACTTGATTGTTGATGATCACCAGATTATACATTACCAACTTCAAAAAGAGTTTACCGGTGAAGAAAATGAGCGCTATCGACAAATGATTGGGGCAGATAGGCGATATAAACAGGTCTTAGGCGCTTTAAACTTTTCTGGTATTGGTCCTGCACCACGGGATAAGTGGATGATCAAGCTGGATATGGGCTTTCTCATTGCACAAAGATACAAACATGTGGTTGTTCTACTATCCATTGAGAAAGGGCGATCGAAAACCTTTTTCCCTCTATGCGGTGAACTGTCGCACAGACCGATTGATGTGTTTGACACATGTGAATGACAACCATTTTATGATGATATATTTGAAGGATGGTTGTCCAATTCCTCCCACTTCCTCGCTATGGAGACAATACTGTCGAGATGATGCAAAAAAATAGCCTGATAGATATATCTATCGGATGGTTGACAATAATGCACTATGTCGGGCGGCGGGTTATGAGGTAGTAGGAGATGACCAAGATTTGTACATTATTGAAAATCTTGATCCTGAAGAGAAGGTTGTTGCTGAGAAGAAGGTTGAAGATGGTGTGAAGATTGAAAAGGATGAAAGTTTTAATCTTTATGATGTTAGCATAGATCTTGGGGTGGATTAGATTAAATGTATATCATTAGGTGAAATGTGTAATGATATAAATTCAACTTTTTTGGTATAATGATATATATATATATATATATATATATATAATGGTTTTTGGTATAAATATAATTTCATTGTCCTTTACATTATTTTATATATTGCAAAAAATTGTTGAATCCACAAAACATGCAGTGTTGTTGTAAACTTACTGTGTTATGTAAACTGAAAGATTTCAGATTTTAAAATCCGGAGGGGTTTCGTATTTTAAAATCTGAGAGGTATTTTTGAAAAAAAATAAGGCGCATGATAAACGTATAGGGTGAGAAAAGTAATAGTTATATATTAGTATAGATAAACAACATATCGGGTGAAGATAAAGATAAGTAAAAGCCAACCCCAACCTTCTTTTACCTCCCCTTTCAAACTCAGCCTAACCAGATCTTGGCAGAATAACAGTATAAGATTATTCGTGATAGCTCACAATGCTGCTTCAGATAAATTTATCATTTACATTATGGCACATATAACATAAAAATTCAAAAGTAGCACCCCATAGTTGCAATGGTGAGTAAATTAAGATATGCCTATACAATGGCTTGTGCTTGAACTAATAGAGAAATAGATGACTAAACACTCAACGACTTCCTTTAAAAAAGATATGACACAATTGTCATTCCATTATAATGGGGCTTGCAGATGAACGAAACATATTACTCAGGGCAAGCTAAACTTCTCCAGAGGTGTGCTCACTCCTTACGAGATCCACCAATAATTGAAAGAACAGTGGAATATACCTCTTGAATGAATCTTTTTCCAGACCAGCCAACCCTTGCAGTGCTAAGATGACTAGAGATGTCCTAGCAGCCAACCCTACGTTGCACTGGCTGTGTATCAGACTTGTGAAATGTGGATATAGAGCCAGCACAATTTAGATATATGTCCAATACATTTTCACATACAGTTACTAACTCTTGTTCTAGATTCATCTCATCGTGCACAAAATATTGATCTTCATGTAAGTTCTGTAGAAAGTTGAGGTGATTTTGGAAGGACTCATTTCCAAAATGAACCACAGGCAGGGCAGATAATTCCAAGATAGCGCAAGCTTTCTGCAACTTCTTCAGTAGGACCGACTCTCTGTTCAATTGTGGAGCATGCAAAGCAATAGATGAATATAATTCAATAAGGACTTTGATGATGTCTGCTGATAAGGATTGCTGGTGTTTTCTGTACAGATCAGTTGTAACCTATGATCAGAACACAAAAAGTTGTCGTCAAGATGAACTCATCCAAAGATGAAACTTAAAACTTATTGAATATTTTACATCATGAGCTTCTATGCATGAGAAAGATATGTGAACATGAATAAAGAGCAACCACCACAAGAATGGAGTGATCAATCTCTCTTTTTTACACATGATAAGGTGTGCAACTTAGCCATTAACGATATGTGATCTGAGAAGGTAAGTACAGAGTTGTATAAGGGGAGACGAGTTGAATGGTGGCGATGACAATAAAGGACAGAGATATAGACAATGGTAGATGGAAAATTAGGGTTTGGGTGGCAAAATTTGTCATGCAAGTGAGAAGATAAAAAAGTTGAAACAAAGTATAGAAACCAAAACTAATTCCATATTATAAGGAAAGTAGCAAGCAGAGTTTATGATAGAGATATTAAAAAAAACAAAAAAAAAAGACAGTTAAGGATAAATATGGACCACAAAGTATAAGAAAAAGACAACATGTCGGTGGGGATGCATGGAGAGCCAATCACAAGAAATTTGGTCCTCATGTTTAAAACGTTAATTCTTATCATGCTTTTATGTTTAGCACAGAAAGAGCAAGAAGTAAACCTGTAAAATAAGTAGCTGCATAGCAACATGATTCTTTGTTCTTGAGACAACATATGTGGCTGTTTGCAGATTGTCATCATCAAACTCATCATTTGTCAAATCATGATCAGAAGACTGAAAATTTACGTACTTCAATGTTACTCATGGTTCTCAAGACCTTTGTGAATCCATGCACTGTTGATGTAGCAGCATCTTTTAAACACAAAAAAATCTCTTTCCATTCTTCTTCCGAAAGCCTGTTACCAAGGTCGCCTGTGAGACGCACTAATCCAGCAACTCCAGTACTAGTTGGACCCTGAACAAGACTTCTAATGAAGCCTGTTAGTACGGACACCAACATCAGTGACGTCTGACTTAACTAAGCAAGTGTATATGGGCTGACTTGGTCAAAATTAAGGTTTTACAAATAGGTCTAAATATGGGGTCAAATGTGTTATTTTTAAGGCAAGGGGGCCAAAATCGCCAATTTGTAAAAGTTATGGGGTAAAAGTGCATTTAGAGGCCGTTTGTTATAGTTTTTGGGTTAATAGTGCTTTGAAATCTGTAATATAGGTCATTTTCGTTTTTTCCCTATATAAAAAAAAGTTTAGATCCATCCCTTTAATATCAAGATTCTTTGGTTTTAGACCCTCAAGACAGTTGACTGTACATTTATTCCTATGTGGCGCGCTGAGTCATAATTTTTTGATTATGTGGCATGTTGACGGTGTAATTATCAATTTAAAAATCTGAAAATTAATTTTCCAAAATAAAAAAAATCGAAAAAATTAGAAAAAATTCAGATTTTTTTTCGAAATTAAGATTTTTTTCTTAAAAAAAATTGATTTTGGAACTTAATTTTCAAAATAAAAAAAACAAAAATTAGAAAATATATTTTGAAATTAGAAAAACGACTTCGAAATAAAAAAGATTTTTTTAATTTTTTCTACAAAAAATAAAAATTTTGGAAAATATTTTTCGTGATTAAAAAAGACAAAAAATTAGATAATATTTTTCAAATATAAAAAAAAGTGCTTATCTAATTTTTTGTTCTAATTGGTCTTGTACATAGAAAAACAAAAAAATAGAAAAAATTAGAACAAGACCAATTAGAACAAAATTTTAGATAAACTTTTTTTTTATTTTTGAAAAATATCATCTAATTATTATTTTTAATTACTAAATATATTTTCCATGATTTTTATTTTTTGTAGAAAAAGTAAAAAAATTTATTTTAAAAGAAATCTTCACTTTTTTTAATTTCGAATTAAAAATTTCTAATTTTTGAAATATATTTTCTATTTTTTTGTAAAATTAAGTTCCAGATTTTTTTAATTTTGAAAAAAAAATCTGATTTATTTTTCTATTTTTTTTGAAAATTTTTGAAAATTAATTTTTAAATATTTTAAATTGTTTTTTATTTTTAAATTAATAAAAATGTAAAAAAATTAATAATTACACAGCCAATGTGCCACATAATAAAAAAATGCTGACTCAGTGCACCACATAAACATAAATGTACAATCACATGTCTTAGGAGTCTAAAACCAAAGAATCTTCATATTACAAGGATGAAATCCAAACCTTTTTTTTTTACAGGAAAAACCGGAAATGACCTATATTACAGGGGTAAAATACTATTAACCCTAGTTTTTTATAACATTTTTTTATAAAACATCACTTTTTAGAAAATTGCATCCGTTTGTCATAGTTTTTTTTTTTAAATAAATCATAATCTAAAAGCAAATTCAAATGAAAAACGATTACTAGTAGCTTTTAAAAAAATTAGAGAGAGAAAATAAGTGTCAGCATATCAAACTAATTTTGTAACAAAAAATCTCTTTTATAAAATTTTATCCAAAAAATTAAATTGGTTTTTTTAAATGATTTTAATCTTGATATTATAAAAACAAACTAGAATAATAAGTTTCATCCAAAATATAAAATATAATAATATATTAAAAATTACTATTACGAAATTGCAATGATTGATTATGTTTGATATATATTTTTTCTCTGCTAATACACTTTAGTGGTTTATCACATTCATGAAAAAACACCAAGGAAAAGTTAAATATGAATATATAAATCAAATAAATATTAATATAACTAAAACTATATAATAAAATTATATTTAAACTTATTTCCACAACCCATACACAAGCTACAACGTGTTTACCAAATGTCGAAGACATTCCCCGTAAAGGATTCACCAATTGTACAATCTCAACATTTTATGGTGGTGTCGGCATCTCAGCCTCTTGTGTTTGTGAATTTGAGGTTTCGATGAAGTCTCAAACTCTCATAATTTGATCATGTTTTAGAGGAACATTTGTCGCACACTCTATGTACGAAATCGTGCAATGCCTTCCTCTTCGGCCTCAATCCACCAACATCTTAAGTCATATTTAAAACAAACAGCAACAAAAATCTAAACAAAATCTTCATTTACACATTTTGTCAAATACGTAGAGCACAAAAACTACATTCACATTCATAAAACATAATCTAAATACCATATTTCACAAATCACAAACAACAACTAAATACCTTTAAAAAACAACAACTAAATATCCATATAAACGATACTTAAATATATCTAATCACCCTATTTCGCTAACCAATACTCTATTTGCTCAACAACCAAACAATTCTAAACGTCAACAAACACAAAATGAGAAGAAACTAGACTTTTGACCCGTGCTATTGCACGTGTCTGTTATAGCTTTAGTCATTTATATTATTTGTCATTTGTCGCGTCGAATTTCGGATATCAAGCTATTGACAAGCGTTGAATCACTAATTTTAAATCACGACTGAACTTTTAATTTTTCGGGGAAAAAGTTCGAAATTACCTTAATGTTAAAAGATTTTGGGTTCGGGAGTCGATTATGCGAGGGGAAGGTATTAGCACCCCTCACATCCGTTGTACTCAACGGGAACCTCCTAGTTAGCTAAGGCTAGAATGTTTTTCGAAGTTTTGCTTGCATGCTTGAATATATTAAAAGGGAAAATATATATATATATATATATATATATAAAGAGGAAAAAGAAAGTTTTTTATTAATGTGCTTGACAAGATATGAATCCTGCTCCTACGTATCTCCCGGTGCGATGGAGAATTCAAAGCTTACGTAGTTCTTTGTAGCAAAGATTTGTGTGTTGGTTGATTTTAATTATGAAAAAGATTTGATTGCGCTCGGGCGAAAAAGTTTGATTGAAAAGGAAACGTGGTCTACTATCGTTGTGTGGATAGCTTAATGAAGACCGATGAAAAGTTTTTACCTACTACCGTTATGAGGGTAGCTTAAAAAAGGTAAAAGGATTTGATTAAAAAGGGGACGGACTCGCGCTCGGGCGATGGTATCCGTTTGAAAACGCGCGCGGGCGCAAAAGTTTGAATTGACCACGGGGGCCAAAAAGTTTAAGTTGACCACGAGGGATCAAAAAAAGGTTAGATTGGTCACTGGGGACCAAGAAAAGGTTTGATGTATTTGATTTGTTTCACGCTTTGAAAATAGAATGACGATTGTCCGAACGACGAGACATATGTCAAGCATTCGTGCAACCGGGGAATGGAGAGACATACATCAAACCACTTCTTTTTCATTCAAGTTTGAAACTCAAGAAATCTCAAAGAGAGCACAACACTTGGTTAAAAAACCTAAGAAAATTTTGTTGCTCAAATTAGTTGTTGCAACCTATGAACAAATGTAGTTCAAGTTTTTGAAAAAAAGGAACAAGTTTGCCTCGAGTTTATGATGCAAAAACGGACAAGCATTGTTCACGTGTGTTGAAACTAAAAAACAAGTTTGTTGAAAATCATGAACAAATTTGTTGTTCAAGTTTGTTGAAAATAGTGAACATAGCTTGTTGCTTAAGTTATTGGAATTCAAGAACAAGTGTTATTCAAGTTTGCAAAATGAACAAGTTCATGAAAAGATGCACAAGTTTGGAAAATGCACAAGTTCGGCTCAAATTCTAGTTTGAATTTGGAAAATGAACAAGTTCGGCTCAAGTTCAAGTTTGATTGAAATTCATGAACAAGGTTGTTGTTCAAGTTTAGTTTTTGAAATTTATTGAACCTAGCTTATTGCTCAAGTTTGATTTTGAAATTTAATGAACATAACTTGTTGCTCAAGTTACTCAAAATTATTGCTCAAACTTGTGAAATTTCCAATAACATGCAAAACTCTTGTTATGTTTTGAACAAAATGGGTTTTAATCCTCTTAGGTTCTGAATTTTTAGGTTAGAACCTCAAAAATTGGCTTTTTAGAAGCCTGAACTCAGAACCTGAGTTTTGCCATGGTCGCTGAGCGATCTGAACTTGGCTCTGCGAACCTAAGTTCTATCATGGTCGCAGAGCGACCATGGCTTCGCTCTGCAAACTCTGCGAAAAATTGAAACTCAGAAGCTGCTTCTGAACCTCTGTTCAGAAGCTGCTTCTGAACCTTTGTTCAGAAGCTGCTTCTGAACAAGCTTCAGAACCTTAAGGGGATTGAAAAGCTTGGGAAATTAGCAAGAACAGGAGTAAAACAACTCAGTTTTGATGTTTGCAAATTTGAGATTTCTTTGGAGTTTCAAAAGAGGTTTTTTCAAACAAAATGAGTTAAATTATTAAGGATGCAAAACTGAGATTGAATCAAGCAGAAATTAGAAACAAATGCAAGGTAACAAGCTCAGAATGACTTACAAAACTCCTTGCCAATGCTTGTGTTGCAAGAAAATGGAAGAGGTTTGGATGATGATGGTTTTGCAAAGTTGGAATGTGGAAGATTATGGATGACAATAACACTAATGTTTCAACTGGTTTTTGCTGTGTATGAACTGTAAAATCTATGTATTGAACTCTCAAAAAATCTGTTATTGAACTGTTATTCAATTGTCCTTGAATCCTTATGCAATGCATTCCTTAAATAGGCAAAAATGAGATCAAATGCAATGATGAAAAATCTCTAGAGCCAAGCTGTTTTGTGGGCTAAAAATCAGGCTATTTGCTTTGCATTTAATGCAAAAGAGAAGAGGTGACACTACCTTGCAATCTTGGTCAAAACTTTGGCTAATTTCAGCAATAAATGAAGCTGATTTTGACAGAAAAAATGATGAAAAAGTGTGAAAAACAGGGCTGTTTCAACTTGAGTTGTCCTTTGGGTTTGGTCCTTGTAATTTTGAGAGGACAAGCAAGGAAAACGTGCACTGCAATGTGCAGAGGTTGGGAGAAGCAAATGGAACAGGTGGGCTGTTGTGAGGAGGGAAGGAAGAAAGCTGAAACAGGGCAGCACTTTGCTCTTTGGGGGAAGCAAAAATGCAGCTATGTTTGACTGATTTTGGTGGAGAAGGAAGGAAGAAAAGAGAGCAAGCTGCTGGCTGGAAAGTGCAGGGTCAGTAGCAGGCAATTGGGAGGGATGAGAGCTGCCCAAGGGCAAGCCAACTTGCTTGGCACATGCTTGGCTTGGCACAAAATCCTTCTCACCTCAATCTTTAATGGCACATGCTTCATTTCTTTCTTTATGGAATCCAAAAGCCAAAATTGATAATAACAATAATAATAAGAGTAATAGATGATAATAACAATAACTATAATGAAAACAAAAGAAAGATAAATCAAAGAAATCAAAACCTGCAAAAAATCGCAGAGTTCGCAGAGCGATTGGAACATCGCTCTGCGAAATCCTTAATTTTCCTTTTTTTTTATTTTCTTTTAAAAATAAAACAATAAAACAAATAAATAATAATAATAAAAATAATAATAATAATAAAGCTGATAATAATAATAATGATGAAAATGATAATAATAATAATAATAATAATAACATTGATGAAAAAGATAATAATAATAGTATTAATGAAAAAAAAGGATAATAATAATAGTATTAATAATAATAATAGTGATAGTAGTAATGATGATATTAATAATAATAATAGTAATGATAATGATAAATATTAATAAATAAAAATCCAAAGATAAAGATGAAATAATAAAGCTAATAAAAGGTAAAAAGTAAGAAATTAAAAATTATAATGAAATAATAAATAATAAAAGAATAATAAACAAAGAAAAATATGAGTCAAAAAATGGGGTATGACATCATTGTACCACGAAGGTATTTTAGAATATAGACAAATCAAGGACATTTATAAGTATGTTTACTCAATAACAACCTTT
This sequence comes from Medicago ruthenica, assembly GCA_018208015.1. Classification (NCBI taxonomy): domain Eukaryota; kingdom Viridiplantae; phylum Streptophyta; class Magnoliopsida; order Fabales; family Fabaceae; genus Medicago; species Medicago ruthenica. Next base: position 1,713,713 of record CM031376.1, on the reverse strand, counting down.
GGATGCCATTTTTCTAGTCTGAACAAATACGATTTTACAGATTATGGTATGCTTAAGGGAAGGTCAGAAATGGTGATTTTAAAGCCTAGTAATGGAGATGTATTTATAAAGCATTGTTGATATGATGACTTACTTAGAAAAACGCAAATGCACTTGTATTCAACACCAATATACCTGCATTTAATGTTTGTGTGTTTGATGCTAGACTAAATTTCTAACAAAAATTTGGGGAAAAGACATCTTCCAATTAATGTTGTCTTTTTCGTGTTATGCAATTGAAGGAGGCAAATAAGTTGGATTGCATTGAGCTCCACAAATTAGTTTACAATTAAATGCACTCTGTATATCTTAAGCCACCCTATACTGATCTCTAAGACTAATTATTGCATCAGGTGTAGGCCTACATCTCTTAGAGTAATTAAATGCTTATCCCACACTACTTATAACAATGCCTGCATCTAGCATATCAATTACCAAGGCTGAGCAGAACACATACACCACACGCTACATGTCAAACAATTTTGCCTTGAGCACCAAATTGCAAGTGCATTGATTATATTATATTTCATCGAGTTAAATTTGCCTTGAGCGCCAAACTGCAACTGCATTGATTATGTACTATAGCACGCCTATCATGAATGAACATCAATGTCAATTATCATTTTTTGTCCAGTTATCACCAAAGGATTGGAGCTACTACTAACATACTATCAGAACTACAAAAAGAATTAATTTTCCAATAAGTTATTTGCAATTGAATTTAGGATGAGGAATCAGGGAGAGTTAGTCTATTTTTATCTTGACTAAATCTTAATATTCTCTTAAAAATTAACATCAAGTATATTCAATAATATTAACATCAAGTATATTCATCTTAACTACTTATATACAGACCTACAGTCTAGATTTTCTGCATGATTATGTTACAAAATGCAGAAAATTTTCAGCATAGTAGAGGTATGTATAAGAATGAAGCAAAAAGCAAAAGAAATACATTATACGTTGATATGTGTTTTCAAAAATTGAATTAATTTGTGTCTTGGTTAGCTTCCTGCAACTTGATCACTTTGTGTTATTCTATTTCAATCCATTGAACTTTCTCTCCAATTACCTTTAACAGTGAGACAATAAAAGAAGAATAAATCTTTTACTAATCTTTTAAGTTAGTAATCTACTTTCTGATAAATTCCTACTTAGTGCAAAACTCTTGCTCTGGTATGCAAGTGAAATGAATGAACCAATGTTGAAAAAAAAATAGGAATAGCAAAAAAAAATGAGTGAATCAACAATAGAAAAAAAAAATTGGATTGCATAAGTTATGCAGCATAACTACAAAGTAATTTTTAGGTACATGGATCTGATCTGTCTAAGTCTTAAGTTTTAACTTTGACATTTTATTTTAATTTTATCAGGGATATGGAAACCAATCAAAAGTAAGTACACTCTAACATCACACTCTTTAACAAAGAGTATTCCACTAAGATTCTTATCTGAGATCTTCTGATTAAGGTCAATGTTCCGCTAGTGTGCTTGTCATTGACTTATCAACAACAAACCATAGTTAATTTAATGTTTACGCTAATAAAAAAATAATCATCCTGTATTATAAGCAATCACTCTAATGCATTGACCTGATGAATCACCGTTCTTGCAGAGCTTAAACCTGCCAGATATTATAAAAAAAATTACACTTTGTTTAATTAGCAAATGACATGGAAGATATTCAACAGGGTTCAAGATATGCTTTAACTGTCAAAATTAGCTTACCGGAGGTAGCAAAATCTTTGCCGCCAAATCTCATTCACCACTTCATTTAACTTATTCGACAATGGATTGTGATGTTGTTGCAATACAAACTGGTCAAACAACATAGACACGTTAGATAAACTTTCGAAAAGCACTGATGAAAAATAATATTAGAAGAATCTTGCAATAACTATGTTTTTTTTAAAAACACAATAGCATCTTGTATCAACTCAAAATTAGCTTCGACGTCTCAATTTTTCAAAAAGCTCTTTTAATAACATGAACTGATTAAAATCACAATCTCCTTGAGGCTGATTTTTATTTGATTTGATTTCGTAAGTACAAAACCCATGAACTGATTAAAAGGGAAAATTAGCATTGTCCATTGTCCATTCTTTCAAATGAATAAAATCAAATCACATCTCACAATCAAAATCTATTCATATTCAAATTAGGTCAAAATAAAAAAACAATGAAATCAAAATGGTTATTGCTTATATCAAAATCAGAATCAGAATCAACAATCAACATCAAAATCAAATCTCACAAAATGGTTAATAAAAAAAAACAAAAATAAAATCCAAGAAAAAGTATTCTAAATTGATCAAGTAATCTGACAAAAGCAATGAGTTAGAAAACAAATGTAAACCTAGTAATAACAATTAAATATAGAATGATGAGAGAACCATCGAAAACCAAATTTTCATCCACATAAGTTGTAATGCTGTACGGTTACCCACATCACTTGGTCCCCCAGTTTAAACAACACATGAAAATATTTTATCAATTAATTAAAGTAAAACAGGAAAAAAGAGAAAAAAATAAAAAGGGGGTTTTTTATAATGAAAAAGGCTCAGAAAAATAATGGGTATGAGAAAATTATCAGCACTGGAATATCAGAATATCATAATCAAAATAAAAAACAATGAAATCAAAATGGTTATTGCATTAAAAGTCTTCTCAAATCAGAATCAAAATCAACAATCATAATCAAAATCAAAACCAGTCATTGCGATTCAATGAAAACAATCACAACAACCCAGAAATCAAAATCAAAATCAAACAATGAAAACAACAATAGCGATTCAATGAGAGAGAGCGAACCTAATCGAACCGTCGGAATCATGGAGGTTGCTTCCTCTTCCCACCGAAAGCCAATCAGAAGATTTGGGAAGGTTGCTCGACAATGTTAATCGTTAATCAATCACTATTACATAAAAAAAATACTAATTCTGCTTGGTAGACGTGCAACACTTCTAACCACAACATAAAAACAATTTTTAAGGAACTTCATTTTTTGTTATGATCGCACAACATGAAAAAATTACCTTTCAAGCTGATGAGGGCATCAATAGCTTCTTGATCTCTTGCAAACATAACAAAATTGTCCAAATAGTCATGCTTTCGTTAGGAATGGAAAGTCCAGCAATAGAAATTTGCTTTTGATGTATAAGGGAGAGTGAAGAAAGTGTAAGTCATGCTAACCATAAATAGATGGAGTGTATTGGGAGCAGTTATGATCACTCTCTCCATATATCTGCACAATTAAATGCAAAATATCTGGCTAGAAGTGCTGCACTACTACCAAGCCATGCCCAGCCGTATTCTGTTTCCCGTGCAATTATTAGGTTTACAGCTCAAGACAATCTCATTTAACACTGCAGTTAACACGTTAAACCCACTTTAAACACATTTTAACCTTAGTTGAGTTGCATTTGGCGGGCTAGGGCAACCATTTGGGCTTATCAGACTGCTTAGTATTTAGATTAAGTAAGATTAACACTTGCTTGTCGGGTTTGAAAATAAATATAACAAGAAATGTGATGTTTTTAACATCGGTTTGATAAAAATAAATAGTTAAAGGAAGAATATTGATGTG